>CM077343.1:59743015-60943015 GCA_039655645.1 Ammopiptanthus mongolicus | reverse complement strand
CATCACTCTTAGGTTTCGGCCACTTTGGGGTTTTAGAGCTAGGATGAGACTTGAATCATGAGCTCTTGGGTTTAGATAGAGGGTGATGAGGTGAGTTCAAAGAACTTGGTTTCACATCCAAAGGATTTTCCTACAATTTACTATGGATTTTCAAAGTTTTGGATCTAAGAATGAGTTTCATGAAAATGGAGGTTTGATCTTGATATTGAAAGAGATTCAAGAAGATATGAGACCATAGAAGTGATCTTACCTTAAAATGGATGAAGATTGGTCAAGAAATCAAGTGATTTCAACAAGCTTTCAAGGTTTTCTCAAGGATTCAATGGAGGTTTTCATGGAGGAAGAAGATGAAGTGTTCTTGGCTCTTCAAGAGGGGCTGGCTGCGTGATAAAGGGGCTGTGAAAGGGCTGGTCAGCCTTCTAAAAGGTTCATTAAGGGTAAAAAGGTCATTTGGTTCAAAGGGTAAAATGGTAAAAGGTGAAAAGGCTTAAGTTAGGGGTATTTTGGTAATTTCGCATCCCGAAATTCCCGATCGTCATGACGACTCTGGCATGCTCTCCCAAGTGAGTTGACATGATGTGATATCCATATTATCCGTTGTCGGGTCCTGGTAAGTCCATACGCGGCTCCGTTCTCCACCCGATTGAAGATTTCGCTCGAACGAAGGTCAGGAAATGATTTTTTTGAAATTTTTACGAAATTTAACCAAAACGTAGAGAATCGAATTCTAAGACTTACTGTCTCGTTCACGGGTCCATCTGAGGTCATCTGAGTAGTAAAATCATACTGTCAGTGTAAAAACGCAGACCGGGCTCCGTTTGAGTTTTCGACTCAAAACTTAATCGTAGCTTCCTACGATATCGCTGAGCATGATTATGGTCTCGGAATATTTTATATCCCTTTCTAAGACCTCGAATAAAATATAAGTTCATAAATACTGATTAAAAGAAAAACTCAAAAATCGAGGTGTTACAGCTATGTTGCCTCTATTTGTTGTCTATGCTTTAAAGCTTATGAAACAACTGATCATCTTTTCTTCCACTGTGATTTTGCAACTCAAATGTGGACTCGGTTAGTATCCTGTTTGTCTGCAAATATTTGCTGCAATTCAATGATTTCAATTCTGTCTTTACTAGACCAGAAAAGAAGTTCTCAAACCCAAGACATTGTCCTTTCTGGAATTGCTAATTCTCTTTGGTACATTTGTACAGTAGGAATCAATTTCGGTTTGAAGGGAAAAAAAGTTACTATTCAGGCTGCTATTTCTTTGGCAAAGTCAGCAATTTCTCTTGTTGGAAATTTGTCTACTGGTTTCTCTTTTAACAATGCTGCAGATAACAAAATTCTGTAGGTTTTCTCAGTTTTGCGTAAGCTGAGTAAGGCTCCAGTTGTTCTGGAAGTTATCTGGAAGGCTCCTAGCTTCAGTTGGATAAAATGTAACACCGATGGTTCTGCTCAAGGTGCTCCAGGCATAGTTGCTTGTGGTGGGATTTTTAGAGACAAGTTTTCAGCTTCTCTTGGTGTTTTTGCTCTGAATATTGGAGCGTCCTATGCTCTTAATGCTGAATTAATGGGTGCTATTATAGCCATTGAAACTGCCTATGACAGAGGATGGCATCATCTATGGTTAGAATGTGATTCAACTTTGGTTATTTGTGCTTTCTCATTGCCCTCCATTGTTCCTTGGCCTCTTAGGAATAGGTGGTTGAATGTATTGTCTTTATCTAGGAAGATGCATTTCATTTATTCTCATGTCTTTAGGGAGGGAAACACTTGTGCTGATTTATTGACTAATTATGGTACTAGGATTACTGGTTTAGCTTGGTGGAATTCAACTCCAAGTTTTGTTCTTGGTGAGTTTTTTAGAAATCGGTTTGGCTATCCACACTATAGATTTAGGTAATTCATTCATGGGTCAGGTCTACGCCACCCCATGTTTTTTGTATTCTTTTTTTTTTTTTTTATTAATAAAAGGGCATTAGGTGTACTCTTTCCTTTTTGATGCTTTTATCCCTAAGGAGGGTTTTGCATCAAAAGGTTTTAACGAGGCTCCTTTTGTTGTTTGTTTAAAAAAAAAGACTAGATGATCTATGGTTTTACAAATCAAAAAGGAAATTTGGATGGCGTTGTTCTAGGCATAGTCGAATGTGAGAGAGGAAGAAGAGAGGATTTGAGAGTTCTTGAGAAATAAGAGAGCTTGATCCTCTAAAGAATGAAAATGCAATAAGGATGGTGTTTTTCACATCAATTGGCCGTATGGCCTTTGCCTTTTAGGAAGCCAAATTGATTCAAATATTAGTTTACTAATGATGCGATGAAATGTAAGTAAATGGATGGCCATGATCAAGTAAGGTACAAGAGGTGTTGAGCTCTTGTTAAAAGTAGTAGAGATTAACCATAAATAGGTTAATTAACTTTCTCCGTAAAAAGGTAAGTTCGATTGGTTATTAATCAAGAGTCATAGAAAGTTAATCCATTGGACAAATGAATGAAAAGATGATGGATGGTTGACATAAAGATGAGAATGTCTCGTGAAGAGTGAAATGCAGTCATGAACTACTCCCGGCTCCGGTCCAGAATAACTTTCCCAGCCCTGGCACGCATCCCAAGGTAAAGCGGTCCTGATTAAAATAATAATATTTTTACCGGTTTCGACTCAAAACAACACAACATGCTCAAAACATTTTATGATTATTAAGCTCATAATTGAAATTCATATATGAATTTCCAATCATTAACCATTCTTATGATTAAACTTAGTCGAATTGTATTCTCAGTCAAGTTATTCACACAAATAGTTAAGAGAACAGATATAGGATTTTTGGGATGTTACATAAAACATCTGATGTGCTGGGTACTTGGGCAGCTTTTAACTAGATGCGGTCCCTCGCATCGGAAAAATGTCCGGATCTCTTGTCCCTGATTGGAGCTACTTCCTCCATGAGTAACATTGTATTGAACTGGGCAATCATAAGGTCTCGCCCTCTGCTGAAATCTGCCACCTTTGCCTCTCTGGCCACTGCTGCAAATTGTTCCACCATTCTTTGCTTGTGGCTGGACTGTCCTTGTCCTATCATGTCCCTCTAAAACTGTACACTTCTCCACTAGCTCCAAGAATGATCTGATGTCGAAGGGCAGCATTATCCTCTTTAACTCGGGTCTCAACCCGTCTTCAAACCTTCTGCCGATTCTTTCCTTGTCCGGATGAACTTGGTAGAACTGAGAACTTGAGCAATGGCTCGAAACGCATTGCGTATTCACCGACTGACAGCTGTTTGTAACACCCCACTTTAGGGGTCACAATTATTTAACACAAGGAGAAAATAAGATGTGGAAATAGCATACTAAAAATATGGGTATTTTTTATACACAAGGTCTTGAAAAACATTTAAGTGCACCTGTAATCATAAGATATATATATATATATATATATATATATATATATATATATATATATATATATATATATATATATATATATATATATATATATATATATATATATATATATATATATATATAACCACAAACAGTATTAGAATAAATAAAGCTTCCCAAAATATATTAGTAGTTCTCAAAACATCCGACTACAGAAGGAAGGTAAACAACATAAGGAAGATCTAACCCTACACTATTGGAGACGCAGCTCCACAAAAGAAAAAGGGGAAGATGGTACATCATAAACATACAGACACGGGGGAAACACTAGAGACTGGCCAAAAACATGCACAGTACTACTCGTCGGAGTAGTACTCCTTTGGGTCTTCCTTCATCTCAAAGTCTTCGTTAGGTACCGCCATCGCCTCCAGGGGATCCGCATCGTAGCCACTCATATAGTGCTAAGCAAATCGAAGCATCTCATCGTCGTACCTCGTCCATCGTGTCCCAACACTTGCACCCGCGAAAATTGCCTCAGGTACAACCTCCGACACATACTCTGAGGCTTCTTCCTCCTCCTCCTGCATCTCCTCATCGTCAGATGACAGAATGACAAGGAGAGTGGAGAAGAGTACCCGAGCATAATGTGGTATGCTCTTCCGAGCAGTAACCCGCATGCTTGCCCGCTGACATGGAACATGAGGGTGCAGCTCAGAGGGCACGAAGGCAGGTCTAGATACTGGAATGGGTGGGACCGATGGCCCGACGGAATAAGGGGGATGAGCAGATGTAGAGGGTACAATCGGTGCTGGCGGCTGTGGAACGGGGTCCACGAAGACACTCTTGGACTCCACAGGTTGAACAACATGGGGTGGTGGTGGTGGCTATGACAAACCACGAGCACCTCCTCCACTAATCCTAGAAGTGCAAGTCACATCTGGTAAGGACACCGCTGAAAAAGGTGACTCCCGCCTCCCCGTAAAACTAGCAACTCTGGTATAGGTGCGTCGCCCGCCGGGTGAACTGTCCATGCCTCGTCTCCGTCATAAAGAACCAAGTCCATAACCAAGGGTGATGACGAATCGTCAACCATGACTACACGGGTGAGAGAACAAAGCACGCGAGAACGTCTTAGTCAATGGTAAGGAGGTGAGATTCCGCACATCGCACAACCAGAATAGCAGTGGTAAAAGTCACAAACACACCCGAACAACATATAGCACATGGTATACACAGCATATCAACTAATAACATGGCATCACAGTTAATATATCAATTAACAATAGTATAGATCAATCCTCAATTCAAGTATGCAATGACATGGTATGCAACATGACTCATACTCCTACTCCATGGAGCTAAACATAAAAAGAGTGAGTGACTAGGAGAACATTGCCTGCGTTATCTCAGCCCCACAATGTCATATCAGAAGATTTCAAT
Organism: Ammopiptanthus mongolicus; assembly: GCA_039655645.1. Lineage (NCBI taxonomy): Eukaryota > Viridiplantae > Streptophyta > Magnoliopsida > Fabales > Fabaceae > Ammopiptanthus > Ammopiptanthus mongolicus. The sequence goes on along the minus strand of CM077343.1, from coordinate 60,938,197 downwards.
CGTTATAACGGCTCACGCTAGACGTTCTTTACCCAAATCATGATTTGCCCGGTATTAAGTCGAGACATCAGTGTTTTTTGATAGGTAACCATGACACAGAGGAGCTACTCTTTGGCCACATATGTTCTCCCCAACCCCAACGTCCCCAAGATCCTCAAGATCACAACCTCAGACAATCGCACCTGCACCAAGGTGTAAGCGCAACTCCTAGGCATAACGCCCAACTCATGCATAGATGCGTATGCATGTCAAGACAATGTCATAACACTAAAACAAGTAATGCACCATTACTGTAGCACGACGTTTATCTCTTGATAAACCATAGGGCAACCCTAAGGAACCCACTTCCACAAAACTTGCCATCAGTCGCCCATTCTTGGTTCTGTTCCTTGAGTTCACGTACAGTTTCGTCGTTCGTAAAATGATGTTCATGTCTTATGATATATTATTCCATATCCTAACATGTTATGGAAAACAGAATCCACAAGGATTCCTTCATCATATCTTCTCACTTATCTATCAAAGGAAACATTACTTATTTTATATAAGTAATTCTTTGTGATTAAGCATTATGGATTCCTTAGATGACCTAAATCATCAAGGGTATGGAACATGGTTTTTCCATGACCTCAAGGTGTTGGTGCAAGTATTTTATTTAGTCTTTGTGAGTCCATTAAGGAACTCATTGAATGTCCTTTTGAAGATAATACATTTTTACGCTATTATAGTAAAATCTTCTAAGTACTTTCATTGTTGGAAACTATTTCATGAAATCTCTTTTATCAAACATAGTTTGAAAGCTTACAAGTATACTCATAAGATGTCTAGTTTTGTGTAAAATTCTTTTGAAATGATTTCTATTTTCTTTTACTTAGTGTAAAAAGGAAAGTACATCTTACTTTGAATCACCTCTTTACTTTCAAATGGAGACTATAACTCATTTATTTGGTAAGATTCTAAATGGATAAGAGTAGTGTAAAAGACTCATTGTATATATAGAAAACTCTTTGTTCTAGAGAATCTTTTCCTTAAAACAACATGTTAGACTAAATGGTTGCTCAAAACAAATCTTCTCATTCTTAAAACACTTTTCATATAAACTCAAAATATTCATTTTACAACACTTGGTTTTTTGGAAGCAAAACTTGATTCTTTAGGAATTTTTTTAATTTATATAACCTTTATACCTTAGTATAAACACATTAAACCTCTTAACCTCAACATTTTAAGTTCCTAACGCTACTATTTATGCCAAGGCCGAATGCCCTATAGAAGTAGGATAGGTTTCATTATTTTGTTTTGTCTTCTTTGAACCATTTTAAGTTCATTGAACTATTACTTAAACATAGAAGCTTTGGCTTCCCATTTTAATCATGCCATGGCCGAACCATACACAGCATATTTCAACCAAATATATGTCATCCAACAACATTCAAAGTATCATGAAAATCATCTCAACATATAGTCATTTATCAAGGCATCATAGAACATAAACAAGTTCATCATTCAAAAATCTTATCCTTAGATCTTTGGACACAAGAATAGTTTTTCACCATGACAAAATGATTTTTCCACATCAACACATAAACACAAACACCATACCAACACAACAACATATACACCATAACAAAAGGTTTTGTTTGAAACTTCGATATAGAGATAGCAAAAGTTTTTTTGGTGGGGGAAGATGTTAAGATAGAAGACTCAAGGAAGAGAACATGCCAAGGGCAACCTGAAGAAGTGAAGAACAAGAAACGCAAACCCTAGCAGAGGATAGCTTTTTAACCCTAAGTTTCGATGAACCCAAACATTATAGAATGATTAAAATGAACCATATGAAGTCTACTAATGAATCTGTTTGAGTGTACAGTTATCTTATTCAAAAGACAAAAATTCATATGGGAAATCATGCATCTACTCAAAATACACGTCTACTAGGATCACTTTGCTAGGAGCTGCAGAAGTGGGGTGCAACCTTAGCCTAGGCCCCAGAACCAAGGGAGAGTCGTTACGCTACAAGGAGTGGAAGTGAAGGCATTAGATGGTCTAGTACAAGGTATGAGTTTAATTAGAGAAAAAGATATTAATATTTTGTTTGATTCAAGAGCAACACATTCATTCATATCACATGCTTGTGTTAAAAAGTTAGAATTGCCTGCTGAAAATAATTTGATTACTTCAAGGAAAGTCTTTACGCTCTAAAGAGAGTCTTTGCGTGTCCTTACTCCTGCTGAAAATAATTTGATTACTTTTAGCGCTTGCTTGAATTGTCCTTTTGTTTATCAAAACATGTCTTACTATGTTGATCGATCTTATCTATTTGCCTGTGCCTGGGCTAGATGTCATTCTTGGTATGGATTGGTTATCCTCAAAACATGTTGTCATAAACTGTTTTAGTAAAACTGTTTCTGATGGATCCCCCAACCTATGTCTGTTGAGCCCTCTATTTCTAAACCTTTGACATCAGTTGTCCATTGTAATAAATGCTTAACTAAGGGAGATCAAGGATACATTATCTTCGCTTATGCAAATGTAGAGGTTGAAAGTGACGTAGCATCAATACCTATAGTGTGTGAGTTTGGAGATGTCTTTCCTAAGGAAGTTTCTAGTTTACCCCCAAATAGAGAAGTAGAGTTTAATATAGACTTAGTGTTGGGTAGTAGACCAGTGTCAGTAGAGCCTTATAGGATGACACCTCTAGAGTTGAATGAGCTTAAGAAACATTTGGAAGAGTTGTTAGAAAAAGGGTTCATAAGGCCTAGTGTGTTGCCTTAGGGAGCGCCAATGCTTTTAATGAAAAAGAAAGATAGGAGTATGAGGTCGAGAGTAAGAATAAGTACCCACTCCCTAGGATAAATGACCTTTTAGATTAGTTTAGGGGAGTGTCATTGTTCTATAAGATAGATTTGAGGTCGAGATATCATCATATTAGAGTTAAGAATGAAGATATTCCTAATACGGCTTTTAGGACAAGATATGGACACTATGTGTTGGTGTAAGCCCTAGTGGCCAATCTACTTATTAGATTACATTTTTATCATGACTAAGATTTATATTATTTATAGTATAAGGCACTTTAGTTTATTTTATTTTTTTATAAAAGGTTAAAGTATTGAGCATCATTAAAACCTTCTACTGCAAAACCCTCCTTAGGGAAAAAACATCAAGAAGGAAAAACAATACTCCACCCTATATTTATTAATAAAAGAAAAAGAATACAATGAGACATGGGGGGCATAAACCTGACCCATGAAGAGAATTATTTAAACCTATAACAAGGTAAATCTACCCTATTATGAAAAAAAATCATCCCTAATAAAATTAGGAATTAAATCCCACCAAATATAATCATGAATAGATGTACCAAAAGAAGCTAATTTGTCTGCACAATTACTCCCCTCCCTATAAATATGAGAACATCTAAAATTCATCTTCTTAGTAACAACTAGACAATTTTTCCGCCTGTTTCTTAGTCTCCAAGGAACCAGATTCACATTTTCAAAAGCATCAATCACCAATTTGGAATCACATTCCAATCACAAATTTCTCCAACCTTTTTCAAAGGCTATTTCAATAGCAAGCATTGCTCCAATTAATTCAGCATGCAAGGCAAAGGAAATACCAATGTTAAGAGAAAAACAACCAAGCGTTGCAACTCTATAATCTCTGAAAATGCCACCACAAGCAGCTATACCATGGGCTCCTCTTGCAACACCATCTGTATTACATTTAAACCAGTAACAAGGAGGAGGATGCCAGAAAACTTCTTTAATCACAGGAGTTGTAGAAGGATGACCTCTGACTTTGAAGTTCTGCAAAATTTGAAATTCTGAAATGGATGAATTCATATGACCATTGCTGAGATTACCAGCCAAAGAAACATTTGCCACAATGATACTTTTTGCAGCAGAAATATGAATTGATTTATTTTCAAATATGAGATTGTTCCTGCAGTACCAAATAATCCAAATAGTATTCAAAATCGAAGCTACAACAACATCTTGCATTTGCTTACTCCATCCTTTATAACAGGTTTTCAAAATCTGCATGAAAGAGGAAGTGTCAATGCCAATATTCAAAGAAAAACTCAGCCAGCTCCAAATTTCCTGAGCAAAAACACACGATAGAAACAAATGAGAAGTAGTTTCTGCTGCTACACCACACATGCTGCAGCTTGAAACAGAAATACAGCCGCTAATACTCACACTATCATTTGTAGGAAGCTTGCCGTGCATAATTCTCCAAAACAAAAATGATCTGGAAGGAGGAATAGTCTGCCTCCATATTCGTTTTGTCCAAGAAAAAATCTGCTTGGGAGGGTTAAGGAACATATAAGCATCCTTAAAACTCAGCAAGCCCAAATCAGTTCTGCTCCACATTGGTTGATCAGGAAACTGAAATTTAGGAATAGAGACTCTCCTTAATTCCTCAGAAAGCAAAGGCAATTTTTGAAACAAAATTGAAGGAATGTTCCAGGAGCCATTATGCAGAAAATCCTTTACTTTTCCTTCAAGTAAACAACTCAACTCAGCAGGAAAATGTAGAAGAGACGAAATGCTTTGACTTAACCATTTATCATTCCAGAAATTAATGCTATCACCTGATCCAATCTGTCAAACAAGGTTCTCTGAAACCACATAATAAAACACTATTCTTAAAATAGTAAGTTCAGCTCAATAGAATAATACATCGAGACTATTATGTGAGTATACTGATAATCACATCTCATGGGTTATGATTATGAGATATCAAGTCTTCGCGTAGGTATAAATATTAGAGTAATATTTGTACTGGATTGACCCACTATGAAAATGCTGCATAATAGTTATGTAAATTTCATAAGCTTTTCTCATGGCGACCATAGTAAAGTAGTCCTTCGACTTGAAACACTACAATTCCTACATGTAGAGTTGTGGGCTTTAATGCTATCAAATGTCATCCGTAACAGTATGATAGTAAAGGTAGTTATTGTAAAATCTTATTTTCTTAAATAAGGTTTAAGGCCTAATTTAAGTATCTTTGAAGGATGAATAATATTCCTCATGGCTTGAGGAAGCTGTGATCCAAATTTGAGGGAATTTGGCCTTGGAACGAACTCAGAAAGTGAAGAAACGTGAGAGAACTGTTCCGATTAGCATCCAACGCTTAGACGTGGAGAAACCCCATGATCAAACATTGACCGTTGACGTCAGAGCATGGGTAGTTTCACTTCAGAGCGTGGAAAGGGGTACACGTGGAGGTGCACGTGTAAGCGCACGCGATGTGTGGCAAAGATGTTGCAATCAGGAAGCCATGCTCAAGCGTTGAAAAACCCATGTCAGAGCGTGCCCACGCTCAAGCGTGGAGTGCTCCCACCCTCAAGCGTGGAGTCTTCCCATGCTCCAGCATGGACAGGTTGACAGCAAACCCTAAGTTTCTTCTCTCATTTTCGTTTGAGGGAAAAACTTGGAAACTCATGAACCAGAGAAACGTGAGAGAGAGAGAGAGAGAAAGAGAGAGAAAGCAAGGTTTAGAGAGAGAAAATGATCTCAGGGAAGATTGAGGCATTGGATAGTGTTTCCGACTACACTGCTCTGATAGGGGCTTCAAGTACTACAAGTTACACTGATTGGTTTCTCGATTCCTCGAAGGTAAGCTCAAATCTCTAACACGTCGACCCCGACGTTCTTCGTGTTCTTCTAGATTTTCCTCGAATCTTTCTTGGTTTTATATTTCCCTAGGGTTAACAATAATGCAAGCATGTTGTTCCAGTGATTAGGGCAAAGTTCGAGGACGTGGTGGTGCTTGTCTTTAAAGGTGGAACGCATTTGCAAGTGGTGGTGGAGCTAAGGCCCCGAGATAGTGGCGGTGGTGGCGAGCTCGCGGTGGTCGAGATTGTGTTCGTTGTGCTTGTGAGATCGAGGGTCAAGGCTGTCCGTTGGTATAAGAGCGTACTGGGACGAATCACCAGGCGAAGAGGAAGACACCACAAATATCTGGTAAACGTAGACGTAGAATATTGTTGGGGTAAGTCCTAGTGGCCAATCTATTTTGAATAGATAATCATTTGTATCATGACTTTGATCATATATTTGATATATGTATAAGGCATTTATTTATTATGTTATATTTGATGATCATATTTATAGCATAATAAAGTCCTTAGAATAAGTAGTTCATTTAATGGAACGTCAAGTATGACTTGACCGTGAGATCTTACTAAATTATAGAACACTATTCTTAAATATCCATCGTCAAGTAGTATTATTAATAAGGACAATAATAATATATTGAGACTATTATGTGAGTGTACTGATGACCACATCTCACGGATCATAGATATAAGATGTCAAGTCTTCACATAGGTATAAATATTAGTGAAATATTTATACTGGAGTGATCCGCTACGAGAATGCTGCAAAATAGTTATGTAAGTGTCATGAGCGATTCTCGTGGTGACAATAGTGAAGTAGTCCTTCGACTTGAAGTCACTACGATTCCTAACATATGTAGTTGTAGGCTTTGATACTACTAAACATTGTCTATAACAGGACAACTATAAAGGTAGTTATTGGGCCTGCAATGAAACATGTTGAGGAATGTGAGTGATGTAGATAGGATTCGTCCCTCCTACATAATAGGAGTAATGTCTATAGGCCTCTTGATGGTAATGCAATGTAGAAAAGCATAGCCATGTTAAGGTGGGACAATATGAGATATTGGGCCCACATGATCATACGTCAATTACTAAATCAAGAAATAAATGATTGGACTTAACAAGGATGACACACTTATGCCTTGTGTTCAATTAAGACATTGTGACGAAAGGACGTTGACTTCACATTATATCACCAATATTCTAATTAATTGGGTAGCAATGATGTATGCTAGATGCCGCTCATTGTTTATAATATTAATTGATTATTAATATGATTAATAGTAATTAATATTATTACTAATTAATCGAGAACCTATAGGGTCACACGCATACAGCAAATATTCAGAGAATTAATTTAATTGATTAATTAAATATGATTTAATTAATAATTAGACATTGGGCCTGTAGCATACAGTAGCCCAAGTGGGTTAGGTTAAGTGAGTGACAACAATTAATAAGTTGTGCACGTCACTTAAGTGACACACAACACAGATCACTCATAACAGTCGTTGTTCACCCTTGAGAGGAGCCCCCTCTTTTCTCTCTCTGTGTGTTGTGCCTCTCCCAATCCTGATAGCTAGCACTGCGCTATCTCTGACGTTGGTTTGCTCGCGTGGACTGAGTAGAGGTATTGCTACTTTGCAATACTGGTGATAGAGAAGCCTTTCCTTATGGTGGTTATAGCTCGACAGTTATTGTAATCTCGCGATCTGATACTCGTTAACCATTGGATTGAGCTAAAATTTGAACAGCAGGTTCATGACATGTGGTTCTACATCTTCACCATTCATTTTTACAATACGAGGTCTGGAACAAAAGTTAGGAGCATCGTAACTAGCAGCATTTTTTGCTAACTAGTGTGGTTGGCGCGCTCACAGTGTTCGGGGTAAAGCTACGCTTCAAGAGGTAAACACAATATCATTGTGATTCATGTGCAACGCGTGGTCTTTTTGTACAAGGGTTTTTCCGCTCAAGAGGTTTTTGAAAATTGTTTTTGAAAATTATCCCTCTTGAAACCCCAACAGTGGCATCAGAGAGTTGGTCGTAGTTTGCCATGTATCCTAGGATTGTTTGTGTAATACCCCACTTTACGGGTCACGATTATTTAACACAAGACGAACGAAAAGCTGAACTATACTAACATATAAAGAGCTTACCGAAAATATGGGTTTTCTTTTCTTCTTCTTCTTTTTGCTTAAGTTTCGAAAACATATAAGGATGCTTGTACTCATAAGAACAAATACGCGTAATCATAAACAACATTGAAACAAATAAAAGCTTCCCATAATACATATATATCAAACTCACAGTTTTGAACATCTGACTACAAAAGAAGGTAACCAACATAAAGACAGCTCAACCTACACTACTTGGAGACGCAGCTCCAAAACATAAAGGGGAAGGGGGTACATCCCAAAAATACAGACGTTGGGGAGACACAAGAGACTGGCCTAAAACAAACAATACACTACTCGTCGGAGTAGTACTCCTCCGGATCCTCCTCCTCCTCGTCCTCCTCCATGGCCTCCTCCTCCTCATCCTCGTCCTCCAAGGCCTGCATGTCATACCCACTCATGATCTGTTCCGCATACCGGAGCATCTCCTCATCAGTCCTCATCCACCCCGCATCCTGACTCGCGCTGGCAAGGGCTACCTCAAGAACGTCCTCCGGCACATATTCCGGTACTTCCTCTTCCTCCTCCTCCTCCATATCCTCATCTTCAGACGAAAGGATAACGAGGGGAGTAGAAAAGGATACTCTGGTATGAGCCGGTGTGCTCTTGCGAGCAGTAATTCTCCAATTCGCCCGCTGGCGAGGAATCTGAGGATGTAGCTCGAAAGGCACATAGGTAGGCCCTGGGGGTGGGACAACAGGGACAGAAGGGCCGGCAGCAGATATAGGTACGACGGAAGTAGACGGTGCAGTAAGTGGAGGTGGCATGGAAGCAGGGTCGATGTACACGTCCCTGGGCTCCTCCCGATGAACTGCATGCTGGGTACTAGGCAGTCGCGGATGATCAACAGGTGGTGGTGGTGGCTGGGTGATCCCTGCGCTACCCTCTCTCGGACAGGATCGTCATGGAGAAAGGTAATTCCCTCTTACTCGTGAGACTCACAGCACCAGTATAGGTGCGACATCCGTCAGGATGGATCGTCCAAGCGTCCTCTCTGTCATGAACTGTCAAGTCCAAGGTCAAACAGGAAGGTGGATTGCTCGCCATGTCTACTCACCATGTCAAGATGAAAACCACACGAGTAGCGTAACAGTGAAAGTAATGAGGTGAGATTCCGCACATCACACAACCAGAACAGTAGTGATAAAAGTCATGCACACACGCACCCAATCGGCATATAGTGCATGAGCTTTCACAACATAACAATTAATTACATGGCATCACAGTTAATATATCAATCAACAATAATATGGGTCAAATGTCAACTCAAGTATGCAATGACACCAATGCAACATGACTCAGATCCCTACTCTATGGATCTAAACATAACAAGAGTGAGCGATTGGGAGAACATTGTCTGCATTATCTCAGCCCACTATGCCACATCCAAAGTTTGAAATCAATATAACGGCTCACGCTAGACGTTCTTTACCCAAATCATGATTTGTCCGGTGTCCAGTCAGGACGTTAGCGTTTTTCAACAGGTCACCCACGACACAGAGGAGCTACTCTCTGGCCACATGTGGTCTCCCCAACTCCAACGTCCTCAAGATCTCCGCGATCGTCACCTCCAACAATCGCACCCGCACAAAGGTGTAAGCTCAACTCTCGGGCACAACACCCAACTCATGTACAGATGCGTATGCATGTTAAAGAAAATGCCACCACAAAGCACGTACTACTCCATCGTTGCAGTACCATGTTTATCTCTTGATAAACCACAGGGCACCCCTACGGGACCCACTTTCACACGACTTGCTGTCAGTCGCCCGTCCTTGGCTCCATTCCTTGCAATCACGTACCACCTCGTCGTTCCTAGCACGATGTTCATGTCTTATGATATATTAGTCCATAACCTAGATGTATTAATCCACAAGGATCCCCTTTATCAATCTTCTCACTTGTCTATCAAAGGAACATTACTTATTCTTTATAAGTAACTCTTAGTAATTACACGCTATGGATTCCTTAAATGACCTAAATCATCAAAAGTGGAACATGATTTTGTCATGACCACTAGATGTTAGTATATGTCTTTTACTAAATTTTTGTGAGTCCATTTTGGAGCTCAAATAGATTCTTTTAGGAGGTAACGCGCGTTTACGCTATTATGGTAAAAGCTCCAAAGTACAATCCTTTATAGTAAAGTTGATGAAATCTCCTTATTTAAGAATAGTTTGAAAAACTCTATACAATTGCCCATAAGGCATCTTACTTAGTGTAAAACTCGTTTGAATTGGTTTCCTAGTTCTATTATTTAGTGTAAAAGAAAACATACTTCCAACTTGAAATCACCATTTCGTTTTCGAATGAACTATAACTTATATAATTTTGGAAAGTTCTAAAAAAACTAATAGTAGTGTACAACTCTTGATTTTAAAGAAAAGCTTTGCAAGAATCCTATCTTCTCAAAGAAGACTTACTAACCAAAAATCCTTGAAAACCATCTTAACTAACTATGAAACTCTTGTTTTTAAAGATCTTTTCTTCAAAAATAACTTATTAAAATAAGTGGTTGATCAACATCAAACCAACCTATTCTTAAAATAATTTTCACATGAAGTCAAAAACAATTATTTCACAACACATGGTTCTTCGGAACCAAAACTTGATTTCTTTGGAAACCTCTTCAATTTATATAACTCTTATACTTTAATATGAACTCATTAGACCCCTTAACATTTACATTTTAAGATCCTAACCCTAATATCTATGTCAAGGCCAAATGCCCTATAGAAGTAGGATACGTTTCATTGTTTTGTTTTGTCTTCTTGGAACCATTTTAAGTTCATTACACCATCACTTGAACATAGAAGCTTTGGCTTCCTTCATTAAGCACCACATGGCCGAATCACTCATACCATTTCCCAACCAAAATAAATCATCCAATCCGAAGTAGCTAGAAAATCATACCAATATATAAGCATGTTATCAAGGCAACTTAGAACATAAACAAGTTCAACATTCAAAAATCCTATCCTTAGGTCTTTGGACCTAAGAATAGTTTTTCACCATGCCAAAATGATTTTCTTCTAGCATATAAAAATACAATCATCATATCAGCATAACAACATAACATAACATGACAACAAAGTAATGAACTTTATAAGGAAACCCTAGATCTAGGGTTTTCCTTCAACAAAACTAGGAGGTCTTTATCACCACCATTAAGGTGTGATATGGTTCACTCCCCCATTACCTTTGTGAAGCTTCCATGAAGAGAATGAAGGGAAAACTTGGTCACCAATACGAGCCAAAACCGTGGCCTATAAAGAAAAGAACAAGACCATGAACTTTGATTTTTTTTCAACATTATAAACATGGTAACACAAAGGTGTTCTCAAGAGAACTAAAGCAGAGGAACAAAGTTAGAAACTTACTCTTGAGTAAGGGGTTAAAAATCAAGTTCAAGAAGCTTGAAACATTCTTGAATGATTCTTGAATAACTTTGAGTAAGCAACTTCAAATAAAGAAATTCCAAAGAGGAAAGTTGCTTAGATGAATGAGATAAACAAGAATATGAAGTTAAAATGATTAAATAAGATGAGTGTGAGCACTCACCAAGTTTGGCCAAACCTTAGAGAGAAGTGAGAGAAGAGAGAAAGTCTTGAACTTTGGTGTTTTGAGTGAGAAGTGTAGGAATAAGAGAAATGAAGTGTTTTTGTGCATACCATGCACTAAATGGCCGAATATTCTTTGTAAGAGAGTGGGAAAATTAAATCAAAACTTAAATCAAATGTGTCATAAAAATGGAGGGTTTAGATTACACAAGGACAAGTGTTGTCAAGTAATGGTGAGATTGGTACAAGATTAACTAGAATTGGTTAAAACACTTTTTCTACAAATGGTTAGTGTCATAACCTTATCTTGAATCAAGGAAAAGGAAGATTTTAACTCTTCCTAAAGCTAGATGGCCGAATGGCCTCTTGGTGTAACTAGAATAGTTACATTTTTCCATTTAGTTAGGAATAGGGTGATTAGGGTTTTTACCAAAAATGGATAACTGGTTTTTACTACTTTTGGTAAATTTTTGGATTTTAATAAAGCTAATTCTCTTCATTAGGAATAATCAACAAGGTAATGGAAAATGCAATTCAACATTACATTCCACTCAATTCCCCGTTTCCCGGCCTTCGGCACGTAAAACGAGAAATTACCCGATACCGATCAAAACAGAACTTTTATCAGTTTCGTCTCATAACGACAAAAGAAAACTTCACCACAACATAAATATATATATATATATATATATATATATATATATATATATATATATATATATATATATATATATATATATATATATATGAAGTCATACCAAACATAAGGTAGCAATCACAATGTAATGGTGATTATAACCGGTTATAGGAAAACGGGGGTGTTACAATTTGCCTTTGTATGATAACATATTTATTTCTTTTAAATATGATTTGTATGTGATATAAATCTGTTCGAACATGTTTATTTGCTTGGTTGTGCTCATAACATAAACAAGGACTCGCTTCTAGAATCCTACTGCGCGTAGAGCACGGTCGTGCTCCCTGTGACACGGCCATGTACGTTTGAATTTGTGTTAGTGAACACATAGCACGGTCGTGCGTTGTTTGTCACAGTCGTGCCACTTTCAAACAACGTCAACCAACTTTGAGCACGAACGTGCTCCTTTCAGCATGACCGTGCATATGCTGAACAACGTCAGCGAGTTTTCGGCACGGCCGTGTTGGTGGACAGAATGTGATTTTGTCCCCTTTTGCATATTTATAAATTGTTTATTAAATGTGCGGTATATGGTTATGGCCATAGTTTTGGTGTTTTCTTTATTTGATAAATACGACCTGCGTGTCGTGATTTATTGTATTTATTTTATAAATACGGCCTGCGTGTCGTGACATTTACTTTATTTTTTAAAATTTTGTAAATTGCTCCGGATGACATGGAGGCAACACCAAATCATGACGCTAGTGGGAGGAACTTTGGAAGTTTGCTTGAGGGTCAAAGATTGTAATAATTAGTTTTAACTATTGCACATTAGGAGGCTATAATCATAATACCTTTTATATATCTTGTATTTGTATGTATGTGATGCATGAAATGTATGAGATGTATGATTTAAATTTGGAATTTCAATTGTATGATAGAAAGTATGTCATTTTATGCTTAATATGTTTCAATGAATGTAAGCTAGTATGCCACGTATGCCATAAGAGACGTTTATATGATAAACAAGCTGGTGAGATCATTTAATAATTAAATTCCCTCAATAAATTAAGTTATTAAATATGCCTCCTGATGCGTGGCATTCGTCAAGGCCAGAATCATTTAAGTGTGGGTCATGCTCAGCTGAGCACCTTAATATATTTTGGTGAGGTGGGAAAGGTGAAATAACCTACTGCCAACCATTGGGTTGAACTTAACTAAGTGTATTCAATAGGATTGAAATGGCTTAGAGGCATAGGGTTGGGCATTAATCCATATGATGGATTAGAATAAGGAGTTATTCACCCAACTGGTCCAAGAATTACTTTGGATGTAATTGGAAAGAAGTTTCCTACCTAAATAGCTGAGTTCGAGGCGATCAGCACAACTGACTCGGAACGAGGTGAAATATGGATCTTGGTCCCACTAGAAAATCTTTCAACGGGATTTTCCGAGTCAATAATGAGGGTCATTAATTTGAGTAAAATAGTGGGAGTGTATTTAATAAAAAACCTATTAAATATTTTTTAATCATGATACTTATATTCTGTATGTTTCTGTATTAAATAACTATGGCTACAAACTCAACTTTTATTTTATTGTTGCGATACATCCTTGAGAAGGATGAGTTATCTAGAATTAATTTTCTGGATTGGTACATATTTTGAGGATTGTCCTTAAGTACGAGAAAAGAACTGTATGTTCTCAAGCAATTAATCCTCAAGCAATTTGTTGCTACTGCCATAGGGGTCGAAATGGATGCTTAATAGAAGCATCAAGTCGATGCCATTGGTGTACAACATCTCATGCTTGCAATCATAGAGACGTGTGATATGATTATGCACCTTATGATGCTCTAACAAGAGCTAGCCAGGCATAAGAGGTACTAGAAAGAGTATAAAGACAAGAAAGGAAGTATGACTTCCTGTTCAGGTACATTTGTTATAAAAGTCAACATATCTACTCCAACATTATGGGTATTGGATACCGCATATGGATCTCGCATTAATGCATGTGAAGGATCAAAGGGAGTAGGACATTGACTAAAAGGTAAATGTCTACCCTAAGAGTGGAAATGAAGCAAAAGTTGCTACATTAACTATAGGAGTTTGAATTTACCATTAGGTAAAGGTCTACCGGTCTACCCTATGAGTGGAGATGAAGCAAAAGTTGCTACATTGACTATAGGAGTTTGAATTTGCCATTAGGTAAAGTTTTACTCTATGAGTGGAAATGGAGCAAAAATTGCTACATTAACTATAAGAGTTTGAATTTGCCTTATGGGCATTAATTGAAATAAATAACTGATATTTTATTCCAATTGATAATAGAAACATCATTTCTATATCTTGTATAGACAAGAAAGAATTTCAAGTTGCAATAAATGGACAACTGTTGTTCCATTTATTCAACTGATGTCTTCTATGCTTGTATTCATATGAGATATGGACTTTGTGTCCTTGATCTCGATATTCCCATATATAAAAAAATGTGAATAGGGTCAAACCAAGTGATTTGGACCCTCTATGTTTTTAGCAATATCTTTAGACCATATAAGTAAGAAACACATTTCCAAGCTCCACTAATATGGAATCTTGGACTCATCCAATTATGAATTACGAATTATGAATTGTTTGAGGTCTGCGAATCTTACTTGTTTGGAAAGATGACTAAGCTCTATTCACTAGTAAGGTGGGAAAGCTGGTAATCTTTTGGCATGATAGGTTGTGATGTATGAGGGCCTCTATACAAGTTTTCTATAAGACAAGTTTTCGTACTTCGTGTAATTACTTACTTATATATATATTTTGATGAATGACAAACACTGATAAAAGCCAAAAGGATATGTTGTTATAGTATGCAGGTACCAAGTGCATAAAGTCAAATTATTATGATGTACCAGAATCTCAGATATCAAGACCAAAGGATCAAATGGGTATATTATTAGGTCTTAGATATTATTGTAAGTGATTGATTTTATTTAGTAATAATGTGGCTCAATGTATTAATGATGACAAGCAAAATCTTTTCTCAATCAATTATGATTATTTTTAAAATGTATTTCAAATCTACACTCCTTAATTATATCTTTGAAATAGCGTTTGATATTAAATCCAAAATAAAATTTCTGGGTTAAAGTCCATATCCTTTTAAATTAAACAGTGATATAGTTATTGGATATGGAATTTATTTAAATCTCCAATCGATTTAATTTGTTTTACAAATCGATTACCAAAACCGATTTTCAAGATATTCTAATCGATTTTCAAAACAGATTGAGCATGTTTCATCACTCTATTTTAGAAGTACAATCAATTTAATCAATCGATTTATGAAACCGATTTAAACCACTGGAGAATCGATTTTCACTGTCTAGTAAGACCTTGTCCTTTCAATTCAATCGATTTCCTTCCACGACAATCGATTTAGTAAATCGATTTACACCAGGCTCAAATCGATTTACTCTTGTGCTTCTCACATCTTATTCTTTATGAAAATCGATTGGCATATGTAAAAATCGATTTTTATATGCCTTTAATGAAAAGAATCAAAATCATTGCACACTCCGTGGTTGCCATTCTTGGAATCAAACGGTCAATTTCACTTAAGCCTTATAAAAGGTCTTTTGCTCTATTTCAGAAAAGACCACCGAGTATCATCATACAAGCACATTTTTTCATAACACAAGAGTTATTTGCAAACCATTTCTGAAATCACTTTGAGCCATCTATTATTCTTATTATTATCTATCTCATAGGACTTCAATTTGTATCCATTTACACTAGTGGAGTGTGTCATCTTATTCTTATTGCTGAAACCTTGTGAAAGGGTGAGGTATCCCTCATCGTATGTGAAAGGGTGAGGTATCCCTTATTTATTTGATTGAGGCTCCTATACGAGGGTGGGGTATCCCAAGTAAGGAGAGCTCTGGTTGTAACGGTTTTTCAAGCGCCTTGGAAGCTTGACTATAGTGGACAAAACTCGGAAACGTATTCTGGGGACTGGACGTAGGTCACCAACGGTGGTGAACTGAACCAGGATAAATCTTTGGTTTGCAAGTTCTTCTTCCCTTACACTCTTTATTTATTCATATTATTATAATCGTTGGTGTTAGCTTCTACAATTGAATTTGAGAAAAGTAATTTTTCGAAAATTAAAGAAGAATTTTTTAGACTCAATTCACCCCTCCCCTCTTGAGTCGAAGCCACCTATTCCAACAAGTGGCATCAGAGCTAGACTCTTGCACAAAGAGCTTCGCAGCTTCAAGAGAAATGGCTTCAGATAGTGACTTCCTTCCGGAAGGAGCCTCCTTTGGCAGACCCCCTGCCTTTAGTGGACAAGAATATGCTTATTGGAAAGAACGTATGATTATTTTTATTCAATCTATTGATTGGAATGTCTGGGATGCTGTGGAAAATGGACCTTATGTTCCTAAGAAAGATGTAGAAGGAAAACTAGTAGATAAAGTTAGAAGTGAATACACTGAAGATGATTATAAGAAAGCTCAATACAATTTACGTGCACGCAATATAATAACATCTGCTTTGAGTAAAGGAGAGTTTTTCAGGGTATCAAACTGCAAGACTGCTAAGGAGATGTGGGATACGTTGCAAGTCTCCCATGAAGGGACAAGCGACGTCAAGCGTGCCAGAATGAACAAGATGATTGGAGAATATGAGTTGTTCATGATGCAGCAAGGAGAATCAATTCAGGACATGGCCAAACGTTTCCAGCACATTGTTAACCAGCTTGCTGGTCTAGGTAAGGAATTTAAAAATGAGGATTTAATTAACAAAGTCTTACGCTGTCTAAGCAGGGATTAGCAGCCGAAGGTAACAGCAATTGCAGAATCTAGAAACCTTGAAACTATGGACTTGGCCACACTATTTGGGAAGCTGCAAGAGCATGAACAACAATTGGCCCACCTGATTGAACATGAAGAACAAAAAAAGAAAAAGAAAAGCTTAGCACTGAAAGCATCCTCTTCTAAAATAGAAATTGAAAGTCAAGAGGATCTCGAGGAAGCTGAAAATTAAGAAGGTGAGATGGGACTTTTGGTTAGAAAATTCAAGCGATTCATGAAGAAAAGAAACCAAAGAAAACCCGGATTCTCCTCCTCAAAAAGGTTCTTTAGCAAAGATGGCCCAAGCTCCACTCCCACATGCTTTGAATGTGGTAAGACCGGTCACATAAAGTACGAATGTCCAAAATTGCAGAAAAAAGAAAAGAAAAGAAAGACAGCAGGACAAGAAAAGCATATATCGCTTGGGATGATAATGACATGGACTCATCAGACAACTCAGAAAATGAAGAAGCTAATCTGTGTCTTATGGCTGATCATGACAGCGATGATGAGGTAACATCTATTAATTCTGTCCCTGCATATGATGAATTGCATGATGCCTTTCTTGAATTACACAATGACTCTATGAGGCTGGCCAAAGCATTAGAAAAATCCAAGAAAATAATTGAATATCTGCAAATCCAAGTAATCGCATTAAGCAAAGAAAAATTAGAATTGAAAAGAGAAAATTATAGCATCGGGCATTTTCAAGCAATTATGCATGCAAAAATTGTAGTGAGTATGAAAAACAAATAAATGATTTAGAGAACACTCTTGCTAAGTTTACAAATGGTAGAGACAACTTAAATGTTTTGTTAGGTAAACAAAAAGGTGTGTATGATAAAGCTGGCTTAGGATATAAACCCAAGGATCATGAAAAATCATTTTTAAAGAAAATGTTTGTGCCTGCTCATACATCTGTCAGCCCTTTTATCAAATGTTATTATTGTGCTAGAAAAGGACATTCTGCATCTACTTGTAACATGAGAAGGGCAAATGAAAAGAAACTATGGGTTCCCAGGGGAACATTATCTGGCATTAACAACCAAGGACCCAAGAAAATTTGGGTACCTAAGAACAAAGCATAAATGTCTTTCTTGTAGGTGTGCTTAAAAGGCAAGATCACAAACTGGTACTTAGACAGCGGTTGCTCTAAACACATGACACGAGACATCAGCAAATTCACTTCCTTCACACCAAAAGTTAGTGGACATGTAACATATGGCGACAATAACAGAGGTCGAATTCTTGGCATTGGAAGTGTTGGCAAAAGTCCAGAAATGACAATTGATAACGTACTTTTTGTGGAAGGGCTAAAGCACAACCTTCTTAGCATAAGTCAACTATGTGACAGAGGTAACAAAGTTATTTTTGACTCAAAATCTTGCTTGATTGAAAACATGCATGATAAAAATAAGAAATTAATTGGACATAGGATTAACAATATTTATATGATAGATTTAGATGATATCTCTTCAAATGATGTATGTTGTCTTGTCTCTAGAGAAGAAGACAGTTTTCGTTGGCATCGTAGGATTGCACACATTCACACCGAGCACTTGAACAAACTTATTTCAAAAGAACTTGTGATTGGAGTATCGAAAATGAAATTTAAAAGGGATGGTTTATGTGATGCATGTCAAAAGGGCAAACAAACAAAAGTTTCTTTCAAACCAATCAATATAGTTTCAACAAATAGGCCATTACAACTCCTACATATGGACCTTTTTGGGCCTTCTAGAACTAAAAGTATCGGGGGGGAACTTTTATGCATTAGTCATTGTAGATGATTACTCTAGGTTCACGTGGACTTTATTTCTTGCACACAAAAGTGACACTTTTAGAGCATTTAAGAAATTGGCCAAAGTAATTCAAAACGAAAAGGATTTAAAAATTGTCCAAATTAAAAGTGATCATGGCGGGGAATTCGAAAATGAAGCGTTTGAAAATTTTTGTGAAGAAAATGGAATACAACATAATTTCTCTGCGCCTAGGACCCCTCAACAAAATGGGGTAGTAAAAAGAAAAAATAGGGCTTTAGAGGAACTAGCTAGAACACTCCTAAGCGATGTAAGTCTCCCAAAATATTTTTGGGTAGATGCAGTTAGCACTGCTTGCTATGTTCTCAATCGTGTCTTAATTAGACCAATCTTAAAGAGAACCCCATACGAGTTATACAAAGGAAGAAAACCTAATATCTCCCATTTTCATGTGTTTGGATGCAAATGCTTTGTGCTTAACAATGGTAAAAATAATCTAGGAAAATTTGATGCCAAAGCTGATGAAGGGATATTCATAGGTTATTCATCATCTAATAAAGCCTTTAGGGTATATATAAAAGAACTTTAACTGTTGAAGAATCAGTGCATGTTTCTTTTGATGAGATAATCCCAAAAGGATGGGAAAGGATACTCTTGATGATCTTGCAGATTCCTTAGAACATCTCCACTTGGATGATAAGAGAGATCTAGGAAACAAAGAAAGCAATATTGATGAGATCAAAGAGGAGGAAGAAGCACATGAAGATTTTCCAAAAGAGTGGAGAGCTTCCAAAGATCATCCCTTAGATAACATTATTAGTGATATTTCAAAAGGGGTAATCACTAGAAACTCAATTAGAACTGCTTGCAATCACATGGCATTTGTTTCTCAAGTAGAACCTAAAATTTTAGATGATGCTATCTGTGATGAATTCTGGTTGTTGGCCATGCAAGAGGAATTGAATCAATTTGAAAGGAACCAAGTTTGGGAATTAGTTCCAAGACCATCTAAAAATCAGATAATTGGTACCAAATGGGTATTTAGAAATAAACTAGATGAAAATGGAATTATTGTTAGAAACAAGGCTAGACTTGTAGCCAAAGGGTACAATCAAGAAGAAGGTATAGACTATGAGGAGACGTATGCACCCGTAGCTAGACTTGAGGCCATTCGCATGTTACTTGCATTTGCTTGCATCATGAATTTTAAATTATACCAAATGGATGTAAAATGTGCATTTTTAAATGACTTTATACAAGAAGAGGTGTATGTAAGTCAACCTTCCGGTTTTGAAAACTTTGAATTACCACATCATGTATTTTGACTAAAGAAAGCAATCTATGGCTTAAAACAAGCTCCTAGAGCTTGGTATGAATGCCTCAATAAGTTTATCCTGGAAAAAGGTTTTTCTCGAGGGAAAGTTGATACAACCTTATTTATTAAAAGAAAAACACATGACATTCTTCTTGTACAAGTTTATTTAGACGATATAATCTTTGGTGCTACTAATGAGCTTCTTTGCAAAGAATTTGCCAACCATATGCAGGAAGAATTTGAAATGTCAATGATGGGTGAGTTAACTTTCTTCCTTGGACTCCAAATCAAACAAACAAACCATGGCATTTTTATCAATCAATCAAAGTATTGTCGTGAACTCTTAAAGTGATTTGGAATGGAAAGCGCCAAAGAAATATCTACTCCAATGGGCACATCATGCTCCTTAGACAAAGATGAAAACGGTAAGCCTGTTGAGTTGACAAAATATCGAGGTATGATCGGTTCTCTCTTGTACCTTACTGCAAGTAGGCCTGACATCATGTTTAGTGTCTGCATGTGTGCTAGATATCAGGCTAGTCCTGGAGAGTCCCACCTTGCTGCTATTAAACGCATAATGAGATACTTAACAGGAACCAAAAATATGGGCTTGTGGTTCCCCAAAGGCGCCACATGTAACTTAGTTGGGTATTCCGATTCTGACTTTGCAGGATGTAAGTTAGATAGGAAAAGTACCAGTGGGACATGTCACTTTCTGGGTAGTGCCCTAGTTTCTTGTTTTAGCAAAAAACAAACCAGTGTGGCATTGTCTACTGCTGAGGCAGAATATGTGGCCACAGGCAGTTGTTGTGCCCAAATCCTTTGGACGAAACAACAACTGTTGGACTATGGTGTCTAACTTGATCACATTCCGATTCGTTGTGATAACACTAGTGCTATAAACTTGACTAAGAACCCCATTCAACACTCTAGGACAAAGCATATTGAGATTAGACACCATTTCATTCGGGATCATGTGCAAAATGGGGATTGTGTTCTAGAATATGCGGACACCACTAAGCAACTAGCTGAAATTCTTACTAAACCTCTTAACAAGGAAAGCTTCTTCTATATTCAACAAGAATTAGGCATTCTGGATTCATCTTGCATAAGCTAAATTCATTCTTTTCTGTCTTTCTTTGCTTTGATTTTGGGCTTCCACGCTCAAAAGGCTTCCAGAATCAATTTCCACCACCTTGCTAATCGATTTCTCAAATCTATTTCATCAATCGATTCCCTATGTCACAATGGATTTTATCATTTCATTTTCAGCGTCGAGCCCCACTTCGACCCCACAACCAGTTTCCCCAATGGGTTTCGTCAATCGATTGTCCCACGTTCCCAATCGATTGACCTTCCCCAGAATCGATTTTCCGAATTGGCAAATCGATTTTCCGAATCAATTTCTCCACTCAAAACCACCCGTCTACCCTTCATCCTTCACCTGTCTACCCTTCATCACTCACCCATCTACCCTTCATCATTGACCACACCACACGCCATGCGTCCACAATCGATTGACCTTCCCAGAATCGATTTCTCGAATCGATTGCTACGCTCCTGAAATCCATTCGTCAAATCGATTTGTCCCATCTCAGAATTGATTTGGGCCTCGTTGGACCCTTCATCTCTCATCAAACCTCTTCCACTTCACGCCTATCTTCTTCCCTTTCTATAAAAACCTCCACCCTATCTCCTATTCGTCCTCTTCCCTACCTCACGCCTCCTTGTCCTCCAATTATCATGGCCAGAACCAAAAATGCTGGTAACTCTTCACCCCCACACTGCCATCCCACTGCCTCCTCCAGCCGTCCCCCCACTGCCTCCTCCAGCCGTCCCTCCACTGCTTCTTCCAGTCAGAGCACTCCTCGCGACACTGAGGCCACCAGTGCTCAACCCCAACGCACTGGCCACCGCCCTCCCAATCTCGAACGCCTCTATTTTCGTACTGCCTCCCACAAGTCCAGATTCGACAAACACTTTCGGGATCGCAAGCTTCTCGATGCTAGGATCATCGACTTCACCTTCTTTCAAACCAAACGTTTCTCCTTCCACTAGATTTTTGAGCGGTATGACTTGAACACCTTCCTCACCTACCGTGATGATGTCTACCCTGTTCTTACCCGCCTCTTCTACTCCAACCTTGCTTTTGACGGCGAACGGGTCACCTCTGAGGTTAAGGGTGTTCGCATCTCTATGACTCTTGCACGCTTCAGCCAGATTGCCTGTGTTCCCTTTCATGGTCCTGTTGAATTTCCAGTTGAGGATGATAACGATGAGGCCGCTGATGAAGATGCCATCGAAGAGGACGAGGACGAATCCGTCAAATTAGCTGCCTGGTTCACAGCTTTTAAACCCAAGGCCCTGGAGGACTTGCTTGCACCTCACGCACGCCGCGAATGCACCACCTACGCCACTGATTTGCCTCTAGAAACTCGGCTAGTGCACTATGTTCTCTGCCGCATTTTGTTTCCTCGGGGGGGAAATTTTTCTGTTGTTCAGCACGATGATGTTCTTCCTCTTTGGGCACTCATGCATGAGAAAAAGACCAGCTGGGGCTACTGTTTAGTGCAGCACATGGTTCGCTGCCAGCAGCGTGGGGGACTTCCTTATCCCGCTTTAGTCACACGTATCCTCCGCACCTTTCATGTTCCATTTGATTCTGAGGAATGCCTTGTGGATCGTTATGTCACTCGTATCATGGCTCAGACTGCTGTATCCCAAATGGGGATCAAGCGAGGCCAGGGCCATTGGATTTACTCCTACTATCCTACTGCCAACAACCAGGCCGAGGTTCCCCATCCTGCTCCACCGCCTACACCCACGCCTGTCCCGACCACCTCCCGTCCATCTTCGGAGGTTCTCTTGGAGCAGATTATGGCTCAAAATGCTCACATGACAACCACTCTCCGGCGCCATGAGCGACAGCTTACTGCTATCAGGCACTCCCTTCATATTCCTACACCTCCCGACTTGCCTGCCACCTCTCACACTGACATCCTTCAGGCGGTGCTTGATGAGGCTGCTAATGCCGAGCTTCCCCATTCTGATGATTAGATAGTCTAGACTTTAGCTATGTACTGCGTGAAATCTTTTGTACTTCCCTATATTATTTTGGTGTTTCCTATTTCCTCTTAAGTTTTCAATATTTTGATGAATGACTACTATCTTTTAAGTATTTTCAAAGACTGCCTTCGGTCCTCCATTTTTTTTTATCATGCCAAAAGGGGGAGAAATATTGCACCATTCTCAATGCATAACGTTGAATCATTCAGGGGGAGCATATCAATAATACCTACATTGCTTTATATTTGATTTTGTGCCTTCTAAAAATCTATAAATGCATCTATTAAGTAATGTGATTTTAGAAAGGGGGAGATCCATCCCACACTCATAAGCTGCTAATATAACTCTGACACTACATTACTCGGGTAAGAAGGTAAGGTTTGTCATAATCAAAAAAGGGGAGTATGCAATTACTTACTTATATATATATATATATATATATATATATATATATATATATATATATATATATATATATATATATATATATATTATATATTGATGAATGACAAACACTGATAAAATCCAAAAGGATATGTTGTTATAGTATGCAGGTACCAAGTGCATAAAGTCAAATTATTATGATGTACCAGAATCTCAGATATCAAGACCAAAGGATCAAATGGGTAAAGTATTAGGTCTTAGATATTATTGTAAGAGATTGATTTTATTTAGTAATAATGTGGCTCAAGGTATTCATGATGACAAGCAAAATCTTTTCTCAATCAAGTATGATTATTTTTAAAATGTATTTCAAATCTACACTCCTTAATAATATCTTTGAAATAGCGTTTGATATTAAATCCAAAATAAAATTTCTGGGTTAAAGTCCGTATCCTTTTAAATTAAACAATGATATAACTATTGGATATGGAATTTATTTAAATCTCCAATCGATTTAATTTGTTTTACAAATCGATTACCAAAACCGATTTTCAAGATATTCTAATCGATTTTCAAAACAGATTGAACATGTTTCATCACTCTATTTTAGAAGTAAAATCGATTTCATCAATCGATTTATGAAACCAATTTAAACCACTAGAGAATCGATTTTCACTGTCTGGTAGGACCTTGTCCTTTCAATTCAATCGATTTCCTTCCACGACAATCGATTTAGTAAATCCATTTACACCAGGCTCAAATCGATTTACTCTTGTGCTTCTCACGTCTTATTCTTTACGAAAATCGATTGCCATATGTAAAAATCGATTTTTATGTGCCTTTAATGAAAAGAATCAAAATCATTGCACACTCCGTGGTTGCCATTCTTGGAATCAAACTGTCCATTTCTCTTAAGCCTTATAAAAGGTCTTTTGCTCTATTTCAGAAAAGACCACCGAGTATCATCATACAAGCACATTTTTTCATAACACGAGTTATTTGCAAACCATTTCTGAAATCAATTTGAGCCATCTATTGTTCTTATTATTATCAATCTCATAGGACTTCAATTTGTATCCATCTACACTAGTGGAGTGTGTCATCTTATTCTTATTGCTGAAACCTTGTGAAAGGGTGAGGTATCCCTAGGTTGAGGCTGAGGTATCCCTCAGTGTATGTGAAAGGGTGAGGTAACCCTTATTTATTTGATTGAGGCTCCTATACGAGGGTGGGGTATCCCAAGTAAGGAGAGCTCTGGTTGTAACGGTTTTTCAAGCGCCTTGGAAGCTTGACTATAGTGGACAAAACTCGGAAACGTATTCTAGGGACTGGACGTAGGTCACCAACGGTGGTGAACTGAACCAGGATAAATCTTTGGTTTGCACGTTCTTCTTCCCTTACACTCTTTATTTATTCATATTATTATAATCGTTGGTGTTAGCTTCTACAATTGAATTTGAAAAAAGTAATTTTTCGAAAATTAAAGAAGAATTTTTTAGACTCAATTCACCCCTCCCCTCTTGAGTCGAAGCCACCTATTCCAACACTTCGTCTTGTTTATTGATAGCTTTAGTAAAGATGGATTTGTGTATGACACAAGTCAAAAATCTTTGAAATGTTCAAAGAATTCAAGAATGAAGTGGAGAACTAATTTTGGAAAAGTATTAAGATCATGCGATGAGATCGTGGTGGTAAGTACTTAAGCCAATTGTTTGATGACTATATGAAGGAGTGTGAGATTATATCTCAACTCACTCCTCCTGGAACACCATAATGGAATGGTGTGTCTGAGGGGAGAAATCGCACTTTGTTGGACATGGTACGATCTCTGATGAGTCAATCAGACTTCTCTGACTCTTTCAAGGGATATGCTTTACATACAACAGCTTTCACACCTAACAGTGTTCCATCTGAGATAGCTGAAAGTCACCATATAAGATCTGGACTGGTATGCAACCAAGTATGTCTTTCATTAAGATTTGAGGTGGCAAGTTTATTGAAGCGTTTAGTTTCAGATAAACTTTGACCCAAGTCTGACAAATGTATGTTTGTGAGGTGTCCTAAGGAAACAAACAGACGCTATTTCTACAACACGTCCGAGGACAAAATGTTTGTCGCTAGGACTGGAGTGATCCTTGAGAAGGAACACATCTCCAAGGGAGACAATGGGAGGAATGTAGAACTTGGATAAATCCAAGCACCACAGAGTACTGACCCGCCTATAATGGAACAAGAACCGGTTCCATAAGATATTGTGGTCCAACCATCAGTTCAAGTAACACAAGACTCACGTAGGTTAAACAGGACACTTCATCAACCTGAGAAACATGGAATACTCCTAACTCAAGAAGGTGATGAACAACTCATGGATCATGATGAGCCTGTGACTTACCAGGAGGCCGTGATTGGTCTAGATTCTGAGAAGTGGCTAGGAGCCATGGGATCTGGAGTAGAATCCATGTACACCAACCGGGTATGGACCTTGGTTGAGTCACTTGAAAGGGGTAAAACCCATAAGGTGCAAGTGGGTCTTCAACAAGAAGACTAACATAGATGGGAAGATGAATACCTTCAAGGCACGACTGATTGCGAAAGGTTTCAAGCAAATTCGTAGTATGACTATGATGAGACCTTTTGTCCAGTTGCATTGATTCAGATCCCACTTGCTATTGCTTCACAGTATGACTATGAGATCTGGCAAATGAATGTCAAAACAGCATTCCTTGATAGGAATCTTCTCGAGGATGTGCACATGACACAACCTGAGAGTTTTGTCTATTCAGAGAATGCTGGAAAGGTTTTGCAAATTGCAAACATCCATTTATGGATTAAAGCAAACTTCTAGAAGTTGGAGTCTTCGTTTTGATGTAAACTATAAGACAGTTTGGATCCATCAAGAACGAGGATGGACCTTGTGTGTACAAGAAGGTTAGTGGGAGCATAATTACTTTTTCTCGTATTGTATGTGTATGACATACTACTTATGGAAACAATATTCCTACATCACAAAATGTGAAAACATGGATAAGGAATTATTTTTCAATGAAGGACTTAGGTGAAACGTCCTATGTATTAGGAATCAGGATCTATGGAGATAGATAGCTGAAATTGTTAGGCCTTAGTCAAAGGTACATAAATTGACAAAGTGCTTGGGCGCTTTAAATATGCATGATTCCAAAAGGGTATCTTGCCTATGTCACGTGGCATATACCTATCCAAGGGACAGTCCCTGTTACATCAAATGTAGAGGGAACGCATGAATAAGATTCTATATGCTTCGGCAATTGAATTTGTTATGTATGCCATGATATGTACTCAAACAGATGTCTCATATGCTTCGAGCATGATGAGAAGGTACCAATCCAATCCCAGTGAAGGTCACTGGACCAAGGTCAAGAATATCCTTAAGTACTTGAGAAGAACTAAGGATTCATTCTTGATCTGAAATGGTGAGGAAGAGCTCATTGTAAGAGGTTACACCAATACTAGTTTTCAAATTGTTAAAGATAACTTTAGATCATAGTCTGATTTTGTGTTTTGCCTTAATGGTGGCACTGTGAGCTTGAAAAAGGTTTCAAGCTTGAGACAGTTGCTGATTTTATTATAGGGGTCGAGTATATAGTTGCCTTAAAAATGGATTTAGAGGTAGTTTGGATCAGGAAGTTCATTTATGAACTAATCGTAGTTCCTAACTTTCCGAACTCCATTGATCTCGTTGCGATGATGATGGAGTAATCGGGTAAGCTAAGGAAACATGATCTCACCAGTGATCCGAACGTATACTTAGGTGCTTCCATCTCATTCCATAGATGATCGATAAAGGAGATGTGAAGATGTGCAGAATGACAACACTAAACAATCCACTATTGGAGTCTCTTGCTCAGTAATAGCATGACACTCACACTAGACTGATGGGTGTTATATTGATGCCCGATTGGCTCTAGTGCTATTGGAAGATTGTTGGGGTAAGTCCTAGTGGCCAATCTATTTTGAATATTTGATTCATTAATTTTCAAAACGTCATTCGATTTACTTAAGCCATAACTTAAGATCAAAATCTTTTTTCCTTGTTTTAAGAATCTCTTGAATGAATATAATGTTGTGTTTCATTCAAATAATGTTTCTTTGTTTTGCTTTGGTTCATCATTCATTGATTCCATTTTAGAGTTGTAAAATCATTTGAGTTTCAAAGATTGAAGTTGAAAATCCTTTTTGTTTATGCTTTCGCCGAATCTTATACTAGGTTTAATTTGAAGATTTTGCTTCACCAACATCCATCATGAGCAAGAGTAATCATCAATGCATCAACATGGATAATAACATAGCAACCAATTCCAAAAATTCAACAACAAACTCGCAGACAGAATTTTCAGCATTTTAAGCATTAACTTGTGACAAACATTTCATTGAACAAACGAACTCGGATTTGAGAAAATGAGGACTCATATGAAAGCTTAGGATGTCTTATTTTTTGATATAAAATTTATTTTCACAAACAGTAACCAGGTTAGTACAGTTTCATGAAATGAATCACTATAGTCAGAATGTAAGACAGAAATTTATGCTTATATTGAAACAGGTTTTCAAGGGTCAAATCTTTATGAAACCACATGAAATTTGTTATCAAACTGAAGCCCAAGATGCCTAGTTTTAGGATCAAAAACAAGTTTTGAAATCCAATATCTAGTTGGAGATAAAAACCGAAATCACTCATACAAGGTCAGATCCGAAAATCACATTTTCACAAACTCTTTTCAACAAAATGGATAGAGGAACCCTAGCTTAGGATTTTCCATCACATAAAAGTCATTTTCAACCATTCAAACACATCAATGAACACAAGTCAAGCAATAAATAATTATTACAACATTGTTCTCATAGAGAACCAAATAGACAAAGTAGAAAACCCTTGGTTCAGGTTTTTCCCAAATCAAACCCATAAATCATTTTCACCACCACCAATGTGGTGTGATGTGGTTCACTCCCCCATTACCTTAATGAAGATCTTTAGGATGAGCAAAACTCCAAGCCTTGGAATCAAGAAGTGGCCGAACCTACTAGATTGAAACAACACGGTTTTGAAACTTGTTTTGCAAAGATCATGAACTAGAAGAAGTTCACTCATGATTCTAAGAAAAGATATGAAGGGAAAAGTAAGATTAGAGACTAACTTAGTGAAGAAAACTTTGAAGATCAAGATGGTGTTCTTGAAGGTCAAGAACCAAGTTGCTCCAAATGAAAAACTTTGTGAATCAAAGTTGCTTAGAAGGTCAAGGTAAGCAAGAGTATGGTGTTTAAATTTTGAAACAAAGCTTGGTTGATCCAAGAATTGCAACACCCTTTCCCAAGTGTCACATTCCCGAACGTTTATAAGGCCGAAAATATTTATTAATACGGAAAATACAGTTTTTTTTTTTCACAAAGATGTAATGGGATTAGCAAAGGTAAATAATACTAATAAATGAACTTAGGTTCACCATGCATTTCTAGAACATACTGTATTATAAATACAGAAAATAGAAACAGAAATAATACTGTATACAGACATAGGTCTAATGTATAACTGACATAAGAATAAAATAAGTACTAGGAGTCGTAGCTCCCAAAAGGTACTACAGATACCGACACAGTCTGGCCCAGACAAAATAAAACAGCAAAAGGAGTCCACCTCCGGACTCAAAGGAACTGCTGAACCGAACCGTCGTCGCGTCCATCTGTTCAAGCAGCAATAGCAAGTACCAGCAGAAAATATACAGATATGGGTGAAATTCCCGTTCATCAACACAACAAAACAGAATCAGTAAAAACGGGACGACTCACCAGGTAACAGCATACCCAACATACTTACTAAAATTCTCAATATAAATCATGTTAAACAGTTAACAATATAATATCATGTTAGACAGTTAACAGCATAATATCATGTTAAACAGTTAATAGCAAAATGTCATGTTAGATAGTTAATAGCATAATGTAAGGCATTCTTGAAACAGAACAGAGATGTATAACAGTAAATATAATCATCAACAGCCATGCAATGCAGTGCAATGTACATGACTCAATGCCAATGCCACTAGGTACTACTCTGACCCCTACTCCATGTCGCTAACAAAACGTCGGAGAGAGTGAATGGGAGGACATGTTCCATGTACGCTAGCCTTGGGCAAGATGCTACAACATTCGTAACGTGCATGTATCTAGCTTTTACGGAAACACTCTGCACCAAACATGAAAAGTACGGCGTCTAGTCGAGGATATCAGTGTATTGCTCGGATTCGCCAAGACACAGAAGAGCTACCAACTAGTCATATGTCAGCCCTTCCAACCCTGATTCCTCCAAGACTACTTAAAACGTCACCATAAGATTTGCACCTGCATCAAGGTGTAAGCTCAACTCCTAGGCTCAAGACCTTACGACTATGCAAATGAAATGTCAATGCTTACACAAAGCAGATGCGAAAAAGCAATGTCTATCCATCGGATAAACCTCAAAGTCCACTAAGGGTCTCTTCCTCAGGAACTATACGCGTCTTTGAAAAACAAAACTTTTATCCACAGGATAAATCTCGTGATCCCTCCGGAATCGAGTCATCACAAGACTGAAACAATTGAACGACTGATCGGGATCCGAATCACCGGTCCGTCATCAAACTACTATTTCAAAACCCAAAACGTTTCATGTTTGTGTTTATGTCTTATGAATTATGTCTCAAGTCCTAAACATTATGAATAAGGATTGAGAATCCTCTTAGGTAAGTCTTTAATCCTTTCTAAGATATTACCCCTTGATTTTCAATTAAGGAAATAAGTGTTGATTCACTTAAGTCTTATGAAATCATTGATGTACTAAGTCATTAATGGTATAGTACATGGTGTTGTTCCACCACATACCATACTTAATTATCTCTTGTCTTCAACTCTAAGTTAATTACTTAACTTAGGTTTTTCAAGCATAAAACTTTACGATTTGAGTCAAAACCCCTTTTGTAAACCAAAACAACGCTTTAAATTTGAAAACTTATTCTGTTTCTAGCATTTTCTGAGGTTCCAATTCGCTTAGCTAAATTGAGGCAATGATGCCTCAAGTGAAATTCCCCTTAATTGCTTAGCGAAACAAAATTCGCTTAGCGAAATTCCATTGTATTCCCTTAGCGAAGCTTAATTCGCTTAGCGAAATGGAGGCAGTGATGGCTAGCTTGGAATTTCTCTATTTCGCTTAGCGAAACTTGCCTTAAGCAAAACATGAACTTGTTCTAAAATAAAGGAAAAACTTTATGGGACTATGCTCAACTTTTCATGAAAACACTTCTTTGTTTCACATTATAAATTACTTGATTAACTAGATGAACTAATGATAAGGTAAAAGACATTTTTCACTTTGGTGAAAACACTTAGAGATTGAAACTTCATTTGATCTTTGGATCAAATCACTTATTGTTTTTCTTTGAAACATAAGTTATTAAAACACTTTTCATACTTCAAAACTTTAATTTGTTCAAGAACTACACATATTCTTCCTTTTCTCAAGGTCATGGCCGAAAGCCACATCAAGGCAAAAGTGAAGATTTTTGCTTCACCCTCAAGACAAGTTATAGCTCAAAACCTCACATAATTATGACAAGCAATAATTACACATCATTGCATCATAATCAAGCATAAAATTCCATACTTGATCTAGTGATCAAAGTAGGTTTTTCAACATTCATGAAAATGTTTTCTCATCTACTCAACATCATCATAAAACATGATAAGGCATAAAAAGCATAAACTACAATTATTACACTTTGTTCTCCTAGAGAACCAAATTAAATGGTGAACCCAAACCAAAGGGTTTCACCCACACATAAAGGAAACAACCATCTTCACCACCACCATTTTGGTGTGATGAGGTTCACCCCCATACCTGTTGATGAGCAGATATCCGGATCAAAGTCGGTTGATCGGTTTGTGAACCTCCCGATAATCATCACCAACTACAAACAACACAACAATCAAGCATTAAACAACAAACAAAACAAATCTCAAATATTTCTAAACAAGGAGGTTTCGGCCACTACGTGGAAAAAGGGTTAGAAATTGATTTGGTTTTCCATCACTTGGATTCAAAGACAATAGGAAAGCTAAGGATGGAATCAAGAGTTAGAAATCAAAAATTTGAACAAAACACTATTCATCATCACTATTTAGGGTTCGGCAATCTAGGGGATGAAGAGCTATGATGAGAATTGAATCATGAGCTCTTGGGTTTAGGTAGAGAATGATGAAGTGAGTCCAAAGAAATTGGCTTCACATTAAAAGGATTTTTCTACAATTTCCTATGGATTTTCAAAGTTTTGGATCTAAGAATGGATTTTCATGAAATGGATTTTGATCTTGAGATTGAGAGAGATTCAAGAAGCTAGGAGATCATAGAAGTGATCTTACCCACGAATAGATGAAGATTGATCAAAGGATCAAGGATTTCTAACAAGTATTCAAGGATTTTCAAGAAGAAAAATGGAGTTTTTCTCTAAGGTTGAAGATGAAGTGTTCTTGAGCTATTTGGGGCTGAATGGTAAGTGAGTGAGGGCTGTGTGGGCTGAGTTCAGCCTTTTAAAATCTCACTTAAGGGCAAAATGGTCATTTGCTTCAAGGGTAAAATGGTAAAAGTGTAAAAGACAAAGGTTAGGGCCATTTTGGTAATTTTTGTGTCCCGATATCCCCGATCGTCATGACGACTCTGGCATACTCTCCCAAGTGATCTAGCATGATGTGGTATCAAGCTTATGCGTTGTCGGGTCTCGTTGAATCCCTTTACGGCTCCGAACGTCTCCCGGTTAGATTATACGACCGAATATAATATATTATTTTATTTTTCGGACGTCAGAACGGATTTTAACAAAGATATAGAGAATAAAATCCTGAGACTTATTGTCTCGTTCATGAGTCCAAATTACGTCTTGATAATAGAAAAACACTACTATCCGTGAAAAATGCAGACCGGGCTCCATTTGAGCTTTTGCTCGAAACTTAACCATGGCTTCCTATGGTTGTGTAGAGCATTCCTATCTTCTCAGAATATGTTATTTCACTCTATAAGCCCTCCAATAAAATAAAACGTTAAAATACTGAAGAATAATAAACGTGAAAATCGGGGCGTTACATTATCGGGGCGTTACATTCCTACCCCTCTTAAAAGAATTTCGTCCTCGAAATTTTACGTACCTCTTAAAATAAACTCGGATACTGTCGTTGCATGTCTTCTTCTCTTTTCCAGGTAGCATCACCTGTAACCTCGTTCCAGATAACTTTGACCAAAGCTATCTCCTTCCATCGCAGTTTCTTTATCCTTCTGTCCTCGATCTTAACCGGCAGCGTTTCATAGGTCAGGTTATCCTTTAGCTGTACTGAATCAGACTCTATGACATGACTGGGATCAGGAATATACTTTCGCCATTGCGAAACATGAAAAACATTATGATGGTTTGATAGAAAAGGCGGTAAAGCTATTTGGTAAGCTACTGGACCTATCCGACGAAGCATTTGGTAAGGTCCGATTAATTTTGGAGTGAGTTTTCTGGACTTAAGGACCCTGCCCACCCCAGTCATTGGAGTGACTCTAAAAAACACATGATCCCCTTCCTCGAACTCAAGTGGCCTATGTCTTTTATCCGCATAACTCTTTTGTCGGCTCTGAGTTGTCCTCATCTTCTCTTGAATCAGTTTTACCTTCTTACTTGTTTGTTGCACTAGTTCAGGTCCTAATGAAGCATTTTCTCCATCTTGATACCAACACAAAGGTGTTTTGCAACGTCGTCCGTATAAGGCTTCATAGGGCGCCATCCCTATACTCGAACGATAACTGTTATTGTAGGTGAATTCTATCAACAGTAGGAAATTCTCCCAACTTCCGACATGTTCCAATAAATATGCCCTTAACAGATCCTCTAAAGACTGAATCGTCCTTTCTGATTGTCCATCAATTTGAGGATGGTAAGCCAAACTCAGTCATAACTTCGTTCCTAAAGCTTCATGTAAACTTTGCCAAAATCGCAAAGTAAAACGCTACTTGAAGGTACTCCATGCAGTCTCACAATCTCACTGATATAAATCTGAGTAAGCTTCTCCATGGAATACTTGAGATTGATAGGTAGAAAATGAGCTAATTTCGTAAGCCTATCAATTATTACCCAAATGGAATCGTGTCCTTTAGGTATTCTTGGCAAACACATCACGAAATCCATCGCTATGCCGTCCCACTTCCACTCTGGGATGTCCAACGGAAGTAACATTCCCACTGGCCTTTGATGTTCAACCTTTGCTTTTTGACACACCAAGTAAGACGCCACATAATCGGCTACATCTTTTTTCATGCCTTGCCACCAAAATAACCGCTTCAGGTCTTGGTACATCTTGGTTGATCCTGGATGCATACTCAACTTGCTTCTATGAGCTTCGTCCAGAATTAACCTCCTTATCTCCAGGTTGTTTGGCACACAAACCCATTCTCCTCGTCTTAGGATTCCATCTGCTCCTTCCTTGTATTTAGACGTCATCCCTTTCTTCAAATTCCTTCGCTCTTTCTCCAGATACTGGTCGCATACTTGTTTTTCCCGAATCTAATCCATCAGATCACAAGATACTGTAACCATACCTACACATAGTCTTCCTGGCATACTAACCACGGACAGACGCATATCTCTAAACTATTCCAACAGCTCGTGTTCCTTAACCATCATGGCAGACAGACGTAATACTTTCCTACTCAGCGCATCCGCTACCACATTAGCTTTTCCCGGATGGTACTGTAACTGGAAATCATAGTCCTTCAGAAATTCCAGCCACCGTCTCTGCCTCATGTTGAGCTCTTTCTGATCAAACAGGTACTTCAAGCTCTTATGATCCCTGAAAACATTGAACGTCGAACCATACAAGTAGTGCCTCCAAATCTTCAACGCAAAGACCACCACTGCTGACTCCATATCATGAGTTGGGTAATTCTTCTCGTGCACTTTCAACTGTCTCGAGGCATACGCTACCACCTTCTGGTTCTGCATCAGAACACAGCCTAACCCCTGGTATGAAGCGTCATAGTACACTTCAAAAGGTTCGCTTGGATCTGGCAATATCAACACTAGCGATGTAGTCAGCCTCTTCTTTAGCTCCTGAAAACTCAACTCACATGCTTCAGTCCATTCAAACGCTTTATCCTTCCTTGTTAATTGGGTAAGAGGTCCTACAATCTTAGAAAATCCCTCGATGAACCTCCGATAATACCCAGCCAAGCCCACAAAACTGCGTATCTCAGTCACTGTGGTTGGTCTTTCCCATTCAAGAACTGCTTCAACTTTTGACGGATCTACAGCAATTCCTTCCTTCGAAATCACATGACCCAAAAACTGCACTTCGTCGAGCTATAACTCACACTTGGCAACTTTGCATACAGTTGTTTCTCTTTTCAGAACCTGAAGAACCACACTAAGATGTTCAGCATGTTCTTCCTGGTCTCGTGAATAGATGAGTATATCGTCTATGAAAACAATGACAAACTTATCCATGAATATAGCTGGAGCATTCGTCACACCAAACGGCATTACAAGATATTCGTAGTGCCGGTAGTGTGTTCAAAACGCTATCTTTGGTACATCTTCTGCCTTTACGCGAATATGGTGATAACCCGATCATAAATCAATCTTGGAGAAAACTGCCGCTCCCCTCAATTGATCCATCAAGTCATCTATCCTTGGAAGTGGATACTTGTTCTTAATGGTAACCTTATTCAACTGGTGATAATCCACGCATAGGCGGGATGTTCCATCTTTCTTTTTCACCAGTAGCACAGGTGCTCCCCATGGCGAAACACTGGGTCTAACAAACTGTTTCCCCAATAAGTCCACCAACTATTCCTTCAAGGTTTCCAACTCAACAGGTGCCATTCGATACGGTGCCATAGGCACTGGTCCTGTTCTTGGCACAAGATCGATCGCAAACTCTATGCCCCAAACTGGCGGCAAACCTGGTACATCTTCAAGAAAGACTTCCGAAAACTTGTTCACGACAGGTACGCGCTCTAAGACTAGCTCGCTCTTGACCTCCAAAGAAGATAGTACCATGTATCCTTGAGCTCTTTCTCTCAAAGAAGTGTTTACTTGGTTGGCAGTCAAAAATCCAGAATTCTCACAACTAGGGAAAACTAAGGTTTTATTTGCACAGTCTAACAGGATATGGTTAGAAGATAACCAATCTATTCCTAAGATTACATCCATTTGCAAAAGAGGCAAATAGATCAAATCAATAAAAAATGTTCTATCTTTAACAGAAATAGAACAATTCAGACAAACTTTAGCAATTATAACAGGCTTTGCAGTAGGCGTAGAAATTACCAAATCAAAAGGTAAAGAAGACACAGGTATTCCCAACAGATTCACATAGTCATATGCAATAAAGGAATGCGTTGCGCCTGAATCAAACAGTACAGTTAAGGTTTTACCTCCCATGACACACTGACCTTGGATTAAGTCTTCATTCTGAGAAGCTTCAGGGACATTCATAGAATAAACTCTACCTTTTGCCTTAGGCCTTGCTGCTTGGACATTGTTGACGAAATGTTCCACTTTTGGTTGCATGCATTCACGTGAAATATGTCCCGGC
Organism: Ammopiptanthus mongolicus; assembly: GCA_039655645.1. NCBI lineage: Eukaryota > Viridiplantae > Streptophyta > Magnoliopsida > Fabales > Fabaceae > Ammopiptanthus > Ammopiptanthus mongolicus. The sequence continues at coordinate 60,902,190 of CM077343.1, read as the reverse complement.
TTCCCACACTTGAAGCAGATAATCCCTTTGATTGAACGGTCTCTTGTGACGTGATTACTCTTCCCACACTTCAGGCACTTGTTTGGGCCATTTCCAGACTGACTGAAACCCCCACTGCTTCCTCCTACAAAACGTTGATCTTGCTGCTTCAAATATGACTTCCATCGAGATTTGTTGTCTCGACCACCACTTCCTCTTTGGAACTTACTCGGTCCAGAACTCTGTGTCCGCTTGTCCTTGGGCTCCAAGCTCTCGATCAGACAACACCTCTCCATCAGTCTTGGAAAAACAGAAATTTCTAGAGGAACTACAGCTCTCTTCAAGTCGATCCTCAGACCTCCTTCAAATTTCCTGCACTTCCATTCTTCTCTTGGGTTGTCCAGAAAATAATTTGAAAACTTTGCCAAGCTCTCAAATTTGGCCCCGTATTCAGCTACAGTCATTCCCCCTTGTATCAGCTGGAGGAACTCCATTTCTTTCTCGTGCCTTGCACTTGCAGGAAAATACTTTTCCAGGAACTTCCCCTTAAAAGCATTCCAGTCCACAGCCTGTTGATCATGAATCAGCATCTGACGGGCTCCTTCCCATCACTATTCAGCATCCTCCACCAGCATATAGGTTGCATAGACAACCTTGTCATTCTCAATACACCTCATTGCTCCAAAGATTTTCTCCAACGTCTGGATCCAATGCTCAGCTAATTCAGGACTGAATTCACCCTTGAATTGAGGTGGATTCCTACGAAGATATTCGTCCAGTCCTCTACCCCCAGCAGCTCTTTCGTCACGTTGAACCATTGCAGCAACCATTTCCCGTATGGCGTTCACAGCAGCAGTCAGGTTTTGAGCAGCCATTCCTACCTTCAAAACCAGAATTGTCGAACTCAAAGGAATAAAGCAAACAACATTATCCTCCTTGCGGAGATAACAACAGAGAAACACACAGAGAACACAACACAAACAAGACAGACCATAACCCACAAACCCCAAAAAGACTCAGCCAGCTCTGATACCAAATAATGCAACACCCTTTCCTGAGTGTCACATTCCCGAACGTTTATAAGGCCGAAAATATTTATTAATGCGGAAAATAAGGTTTTTATTTTTTATTCTTTTCACAAAGATGTAATGGGATTAGTAAAGATAAATAATACTAATAAATGAACTTAGGTTCACCATGCATTTCTAGAACATACTGTATTATAAATACAGAAACAGAAATAATACTATATACAGATATAGGTCTAATGTATAACTGACATAAGAATAAAATAAGTACTAGGAGTCGTAGCTCCCAAAACTTAAGAAATGAAAGCTTTGATCTTTAGATGAGTAAAATGCAAATGGTGGAGTGTTTTTGGATGTGATGGCCGAATGGCCTTATGCATATTGGTCACCAAATTTGTTGAAGTGTTTATGACTAGTGATGTGATGAAGTGTATGTAGATGGAAGGTTTGGATTAAACCAAGTACATAGGTGTTGCTTCCTTGTTAAAAGGTGGTGCAATTAACCATAAATAGGTTAATTAGCTTTCTCCATAAAAGGTAAGGTTGATTGGTTATTGACCAAGAGTCATAGAAAGTTAATCCATTGGTTAAAGGAATGAAAAGGTTATGGATGGTTGACATAAAGTCGATAACGTCTCATGAAACGCGCAAAGCAGTCATGAACTACTCCCGGCTTTGGGCCAGAACAACTTCCCCGGCTCTGGCAAGCATCCCAAGGTAAGAGAAGGAGGGGAATTTGAAGTCATGAGAACTTTGAGGGATATGGCGGCAGCTATGTTGTAGCAGTCGCAACAGAATACATAGCTGATGCAACAACAACAAGAGTTCTTGCAGAGGACACAAAATCAGGGAAGAGAAGATGGAGTGGTGGATGTAGGGTTGGTCGCATTCATGAAGGGCAAGACACCCCAGTTTCATGGAGAATATAACCCGGAAGGGGCAGAGCTGTGGATATAAGAGTTGGAAAAGATCTTCTTGGCTATGCGTTGTAGGGAAGACCGAAAGGTAACCTACGCATCTTTTATGCTAGTGGGAAGAGCGGAATCTTGGTGGAAGAATCGACAGAAGATGTTGGAGACTGACGGAAGAATGATCACATAGGAACTGTTCAGGATATGCTTTATGGAGAAATACTTCCCTGAAACACTTAGGCATGAGAAGGAGAAGGAATTCCTTAGCCTGAAGCAAGGAAACTTATCAATGGGAGAGTATGCAATGAAGTTTGAGTCCTTACTCAAGTTCTCCAAGTTTTATCAAGTACGCCCAGACGAAAACTGGATATGCAGAAGGTTCGAGGATAGATTGAGGCACAAACTGCAAAGGGCAGTGCTACCTTTAGGAATTTCCAGGCTTCCAGAAATGGTCGAAAGATGTACCGCTCTGGAAAATCTTGGCAAGAGAATAGAAGCCCGTCAACAGAAGAAGAACAAAGGACCAATATGGAACCATCAGAAGGAGAGAGAGGAGAAGCCACAACAAGAGCAGAAGCCATATGATCGTCCTAGACCACAAACTGTGGTAACTGGAGAAGAAGGTCAAGGGAGATTCAGATGTGGAGGAGCACATTTGATCAGAGACTGTCGGGCAAAGAGATCTCGTCTGCTTTCGATGTGGAAAGACATGACATATAGCTAGCGATTGCAGACAGAGGGCAACAGCATGACCTAATGCTGATGAAGAATAAGAAGAGAGAGCAGAGAGACTTCCAACAACGGGACGCGTGTTTGAGCTACAAGGAGATGGAATGTCCCAGCCATGAATTGAAGCTATAAGTTTGACTTTTTGGAAATAGTTTGTAACATCCTTTTCAAGATGATCTTTTTTTGTTTGGACGTACTGAAAGAACAGTAATTTTTGAATGTTAAGTGTAATGACTACATCGCTGTCTGTATATATCACAAACTGACGTAACAAGTGCATGTTTTTCAATGAAGTTTGTACAGTATGGTTGCTCAATCTTGGATGAAGAAAACGTAGTATGTACACCTATTTACTGCCGAATTTCAAGGATGAAATTCTTTTTAAGAGGGTGGTAATGTAACATTCCATTTTCTTGAATAAGTTTTAAGGCCTAAGTTAAGTATGTTTGAAGGTTGGATAATGTTCCTTATGGCTTAAGGAAGCTATGGTCCAAATTTGAGGAAATTTGGCCTTGGAACGAACTCAGAAAGTGAAGAAACGTGAGAGAACAGTTCTGATCCGCGTCCAACACTTAGACATGGAGAAACCCCACACTCAAACGTTGATCGTTGACGTCAGAGCATGGTTAGGTGCACGTTAGAGCGTGGAAGTGGGTACGCATGGAGGTGCACGTGTCAGCGCGCACGCGATGCATGGCGATCAAGAGGCCACGCTCAAGCGTGGAAAACCCCCACATCAGAGCATGCCCACGCTCAAGCGTGGAGTGTTCCCACGCTCTAGCGTGGACAGGTTGACAGCAAACCTTAAGTTTCATCTCTCATTTTCGTTTGAGGGGAAAACTTGGAAACTCATGAACCAGAGAAACATGAGAGAGAGAGAGAGAGAGAAAGCAAGGTTTAGAGAGAGAAAGTGATCCCGGGGAAGATTGAGGCACCAGATCATGATTCCGACTACACCGCTGTGATCGGGGCTTCGAGTACTACAAGTTACACCAATTGGTTTCTCGATTCCTCGAAGGTAAGCTCGAATCTCTAACAGATCAACCTCGACTTTCTTCGTGTTCTTTAAGTTTTTCCTCGAATCTTTCTTGGTTTTATATTGCCCTAGGGTTAACAATAATGCATACATGTTGTTCCCGTGATTAGGGCAAAGTTCGAGGACGTGGTGGTGCTTGTCTTTAGAGGTGGAACCGCGGCTTCAAGTGGTGGTGGAGCTAAGGCCGCAAGCTAGTGGTAGTGGTGGTGGTGAGCTCGTGGTGGTTGATGTTGTGTTAGTTGTGCTCATGAGATCGAGGGTCAAGGTTTTCCATTGGTATAGGAGCGTCCTGGGACGAATCACCAGGTGAGGAGGAAGAAACCACAAATATTTGGGAAACGTAGGCATAGAATATAACTGTTAACATGTGTAGGGCTCCTCAAACCCTACTAGTGGTTGAGTAACCGACAATACCTAACTCACATTGGGGACTACTAGATTGTGGTACCAATGCAGTTTTGTGTATTCTAGGTTTATCGCCGATAGGACAATCTATAATACTTGTTGATTGGGGATGTATGTCTACTTGTTGTGATTGATAACATGTTTAAATGGTGTCATATGTGATAATATGCTAAGTGAGATGCTCTAGTATGCCGGTGGTGATAACATGTTTAGTTGGTATTTTGATATGCCTGCAATGATGACATGTTATTATGATATGACAAGTTGACGTGATTGTGATTGCCATGATCTTGGATGAATTTGGAGATGGTTGGTATGCTGTTATGATGTTAGAATAATTATTGATGGTGTCCGACTCGTAGAATAAGTGAGTTTATCTAAGTTGAAAGTGGCTCACATAGTTGGAAGTGGCATCCTCGTAGTTGGAGAATGTCGATCTTTAAAGCGTTGTTTAGGCTGTTGTTAGAACGTTGTTGAGGCGATGGATGCAAAATCATAGCATTTGCATTATTGTGGTGAAAGGCTATATGAATAGTTGCAATAGCAATTTGAGTGGCTATCATATAAGTCGGTACCTGTATACAGGTGCAACAGCAGTTTGAGTGGCTTTGTACAGCTAGTCATGTGTACAGTTGCAAAAGCAGTTTGAGCAATTGTCACACGAGGTTGAGGTGGAGCCATATGAATAGCTGCAACAGCAGTTTGAGCAGTTATCAAGCGAGGTCTGGACTTGTCCACAATTGCAACAATAGTTTGAGTCGTTGTCACAAGGGGTTGTATGAATAGCTGCAACAGCAGTTTGAGTGGCTATCATATAAGCTGGTATCTGTATACAGCTGCAACAGGTGGCACGGGCGTGCCCTTCACTCAGCACGGCCATGCTCTTCAGAATATCAGGCCGTGCTCAAATATGTCAGGGCGTACCAACTTCGGAGAACAATGTTCTAGTGCACGGGCCGCAGCACGAGCGTGCTCCTTGCGATTGGGACCGTGTTAGCTTTTGTCAAGCCTTACTTCTTCAAGTTAGCCCTTTCTTCAATGTGGCATGGGCGCGCTCTTGCATGGCACGACCGTGCTAAGTCTCCAGAGGTCAGCTTTAAGTATTTTTATAAGGCTTTGTTTGGATGGAGGGATTTGTAAGGGTGGCACGGGCGTGCTCTCGCATGGCACGACCGTGCTAGCCTCGGAACTTTAGTATTCTGCCCAATTAAGCTCTAAAACCTTCACTTTTCTTCAAAAGAATTTTCTTCAAAAGTGCGTCAAGCTGCTTCTAAAAGCCAATTCTGTCAAAACCTAAGTAAAAGGTTGAAATACAATAATATTTATCTTTAAATGCATCGAAATTCGACCCAAATACCCCTTTTAAAATACACAAAATTGAGGTTCATCAAACTTCCCACACTTAAACATTGATTGTCCTCAAGCAATTATCTGACTTAAAATAATTTTCAAAAGAAACTTCAAACTTAAATCAAGGGAACCCAAAACAAACAGAGTTTTATCAAAATTGCAAGGATAATCAAACAAGTATAATTTTTAAAGAAAGTCAAACGATCACCCAATTGGAACTTTTAAATTTCTTGAACTCAAACTTTTTCAAAAGACCAAGGTCGCTCTACTCACAATCTTTGAATGTATTGGGCAAAGACATAAAAACACCCAAGATTCTCAAATAAATACATTACCATAGGCTTGTCCATTGACCAAATCTCCACAATAAGATCCACATGCATGCAGAAGAATGAAAGGGTCTTTCAAGGGTTGTAACGGGGCCAAGGCATTGATGTCGGGTGTGGTAGAGATAGAAAGGGATATTCAAAGGGCTAAACCAAGAAAATAAAGTGATAATCTCTTGAAGCGTAAAAGAACATAAAGTGCATTGGCACCGTTTTTCAAAATATTTTCAAAGATCTACTACTTTTCTTCAACCTTTCCCTTTTTCCCTTGCTACAAGTTTTTTCCCTTTTTCTTGCCTTCTCTCTTTATTTTCTTATATATATATATATATATATATATATATATATATATATATATATATATATATATATATATATATATATATATATATATATGTATATTTTTTTTTTTTTCTTTTTCTTCTGGAGAAGAGAGAAGCAATTTTTTTTCTTTTTACTGTTAGCTTATTTTTAACACTTTTATTTTTGGAAAGGGATCCACCACCACACGTTCTTATTATTGCTCCATTATACTTCTAAGAGGTCACCAAAACAATTTTCAATTTTTCAAAAAGGGGACCAAAGAAGAGAATTTTCATCAAGGCTCAAAAATTGGGCACCTAGAGGAAGTTTTTAACAAAGAATGCGGGCCATAAAAATACCTAAGAATGCCCCAACCAGAGTTCCACATGAATATAAGTCAAAATTGTCTCGAGATGGTCTCAAAACAAGTTCTAGAATATATTCACCTGGGAATCGCACTCATCAAAGAAAAAGAGTTAATATCAAATAATATTGTCAATGTAACTTAACCCCATAAAAGCTCAAACCTCACATTTAGAAGCTAAGTCTAATTAAAAGTTTTCAATCAAAGAAGTTTCTGCCAATTATCAGTTTTCAAAAGACTAACTTTTTCAAACATACTTATGAGACTATCAAAGCAATTTGTTATAAAAAAATTTGTAAAGGGTTTCCTTAATTTTAAAAGAAAGATATGCCAAATAATTGGATGCAGCAATATAAAAAATATGAATATATTTTTCCTTCTCACACTTTACTAATACAGTATCCTCAATGCAGCACATTTAATCCTCAATGCAACACATTTAATCATGAAAAATAGGTGGAGACAAAAGGAGAAGAGAAATTTTTATTTTTATTTTTATTATCCTAAAAAATAAAATAAACTATCCTAAAAATAAAGCTAACAAAATAAATAAAATAACTCGAGTTGTCTCCCTCAAAGCACATGTTTAACGACTTTAGCTTGACGGTACCTCGAAAGTGAACAATCAGGGGGCTCTCCAAGTGCAAATTTAACATCTAACGCATTGTCCCTTCTTAGCTTCCTTACCATTTGGTTTATTTTATTTTTCCTTTTTTTCCTTGGTGGATGAGCTTCGAAGGATGATGATACTTTTGCTTTCTCATCTTCCACCAATATTTTAGGATCCTGCAAGATACGAATTTCTTTCATAGGTTCCTGTGTCTTTACATAATCAAAGTTGTTAGAAATAACCACATTATCAGTAGAAATAGAAGAAATAAAAGGAGAAAAATATTGAGAGGGATCTTTAGTAGATTTTAACATTTTTGAAACACCCTCTTCAGTACCACTATTTAGTGTTACCTTCCCCCCTTTTTAACCTCATTACCGTTTTTGGCTCACTGGGAGTGGTGCACGGCTGTGCTTCAGTTGGTACACTGCCGTGCTCACCACTAGACTTGCTTTCTCCAACAGGAGCTTCTTCGTTTTCTGTGGTCCTATCAACTAACTCTTTTGGCGCACTGTCAGCTATGTATGGTTGTGCCTAAGCTTCAGAGTTGTTCCCTTCCGTAAGAACTTCTTTTGTGGATGTCTATCCGCCAATGAGTGGAATGATACTCATCAAAAATTGGTGAAGTTGCTCATCTCCAATCTCATCAGAAGGGATATTTTTCCAAAGTTGGTAGAGCTGCTCCTCTTCAAGCTCTTCATTTGTTTTCATGGCATCTTGAAAAGTGTCATCTTGGGATTCTTCCTCCAGATTGAACTCAACTTGAGGGACCAATGGTTTTTGGGCTAACGGAGACAACATCATAGATAGCTTGGAGAGTTGATTCTCTATATGAGTGTTCATAGCATCGAATCAGTTATTGCTCTGCTCCATAAACTTGTCCCAATCTATTTCTTGTTGTTCTTGTCTTCGACTGTGATTTTACAAGTTACGTGGCTCGTAGACATAATCATATTGGTCCCATTTGGAGTTGCTCCCATAACTAGTACAAGGATTGCTTGCTGGCTTCTGTACCCACAGACCACAGTCGCTGATGGTGAAGTAATCTCCAAGAGTTATTCTCTCTTCCATGGTTCTTCTTGCTTCCCCAATTGCAAAATAAGATCAACTAGAAGCACATTGTTGAGAAGACATCAGTATTTAGGGAAAGATAAAAAAAAAAAGTAAAATAAAAAAACAATTCTGAAGCAACTAGGATTTCTTTTCTTCCAATATTACTAAAATCACAAAATATCAAAAATTAATCCCCGGCAACGACGCCAAAAACTTGTTGCATTCAAAACACACTTAAGGGCAGTGTACCCTGTCGTAGAAGTAATATAGGACGGAAGTCCAGATATCGTAACCAAGAGATTAGCTTTGATCACTAAGTGATAAAGCAAGTACTGGAATAGGGAAATCCTTATGCTATTCAGACTAATAAAGAACTCAAAAGAAATAGATAATAAAATAGCAATGGTAAAAGATGATGAAAGAAGATAAAAGAGTTTAGAAATCAAGAGTCAAAGAACCTAGAGCCGTGGTTTCACTTGTGCTTTCGATACCCCTCAAATCTTAATTCGATTAATTTTCGCAATTGCTTTTCGAATATCAATCCCTCTACGAAAACTATTAATTGTTTGTCAGGCAATTAATATTCTTTTCCCCAGATGAACCCAATGGTTGTTAGGCTAAGAGTTTAAATGATTAGAAAGCATAAAGAACAAAGACGTTACGTTGAACGATTGAAAGGAGTAAATCACGTTTACTCAAATCTAGATGTTAAACATCGGTTATCCTATAGGTCTACCAATTTAATTGGGCTTGAGAGACAAAATATGAATCAATTGATTAAGAGCATACAAAGGGTGCGCAATCCTAGTATGGAATGAAGAACAAGAGAATACCACTATTCAAATTGCAACCTTGAAACAAACTAGAATTGAATTAAAGCTAAGACATAGCGAAAAAGGTTTCTATTAACACAAGATCCACCACAACTCTAGTGGTGAATTTAGCTACTCATAGTAATAGAGAAAACCAAGTTTAACATTGGAAAATGCATCCTGGATAATTGAAGAGGGAGAAGTTGTCTCCAACTTAATCTCCAGGTGCCAAATCCTACTCTAGAAATCAAAACTACAAAAGCTATAAACTAGAAAGCTAAGAAAAGAGTTCAAAGATAAAAAGATGTAAAGGTGTAAAAGATATCTCTAAAGTGGCACAGAGGGTCTCTATTTATAACAAAATATGTGAACTGGGCCTTGAATTAGGTCTTTTGCGCCGTCAACATGGGCATGCCAATCAGGTGGCATGTGCATGCTCTTCAGTCAGCACAGTCGTTCTCAAATATGTTAGGGCATACCAACTTCGTAGAACAACGTTCTAGTGCACGGACTGCAGCACGGGGGTGCTCTTTGCGATTGGACCGTGCTAGCTTCTGTCAGGCCTTGCTTCTTCGAGTCAGCCCTTTCTTCAATGTGGGACGGGCGTGCTCTCGCATGGCAGGGCCGTGCTAAGTCTCTAGAGGTCAGCTTTAAGTATTTTTGTAAGGCTTTGTCTGGATAGAGGGATTTGGAAGGGTGGCACGGGCGTGCTCTCGCATGGCACGACCGTGCTAGCCTTAGAACTTCAGTATTCTGCCCAATTAAGCTCTAAAACCTTCACTTTTCTTCAAAACTTCGTTAAGCTGCATCTGAACATCAATTCTGTCAAAACTTAAGTAAAAAGGTGAAATACAATAATATTTAACTTTAAATGCATCGAAATTCGACCCAAATATCCCTTATAAAATGCATAGAATTAAGGTTTATCATAGGTCATGGGTAGGCTGTGGTGGTACTCTAGGAGGGCTCTGGAAAGAAATGTCTGCCTCAAAAATGCGCTCATCAATATGCCCCATTCTCAGAGATAGTTCCCAATGGCAGCGGTGTTCGCATGGACCTCCGTAAGAATGTTATACAGTAAACTCATCGGGTCCGAGGAAGCACCAGAAAGAGGAGGTTCCTGAGAAGATGAGCCAGCATCATGAGATGTAGTCGCTGCAGATGTGCTAAAGTCAACCAGCTTCTAACTCTTAGGTTTATGCACCCAACCAAAACCATCATGCTTAATAGCCATTTGGTTTATTGTGCCCTTCCCAAACATTCCTTTATATTTTATACCATCCAGCTTAGCCTCACCCAAGAAATTCACTCGCACATGTCTTAGAATACGAGTCACTAAGGGTGCGTTTGGGTATACAACTTATTTAAGTGCTTATGCAATAAGCTCTTTTTTAAATAAGCTAAAAATAACTTAGTTTCATAAGCTTCTCTGACAAGCTTATGGAAATAAGTTAAAAATAGCTTATGGAAAGATTATAAACTATTTTCATAAACTATTGGTATAAGTTTAATTCCATAAGCTATTCTCATAAGCTCTCTATAAGCTCTTCCAAACGCACCCTAAGTACCCATAGGCTGAAGCTCCTCCTACCCTATTGTCATACATGTGCTAGATGATAAAACTTGCCCAATTCACAGTTTTCTTATTTTGTAGCAGTCACATCAGTACAACATCAATTTTTAGCAGTTAAGAGAAATTATTTCATCTAGGAAAAAGCAACCTAGCAATAGTATAGTGTAATAATCTACTCTCTACAGTCATCTGGCTAGCAGTGATCTCTCTATGAGTTGCCTTACTGTGGTCATTCAGTATAGCTCTAATGGCGTCTAGCCTAGATAATTCAGAATCTAAGAGTGCAGCAGGACCCTCAGCAGTCACTTTGGTGCCATTAGAAGGCACCCCTAAGATTCTCCCAAAATCAGCAGAAGAGAGACGGATGGGTTTATGGCAAACCTCAGAGTTAAATACATCATCAACCAAGCGAAGGTTGTAGTATAAAACCCGTACCAGCTCCGAGTATATGTCTTCAGTAGTGGAGAGAAGAGTAGTGAGATGTGCTTCATCCAAGAGGCCAAGGAACTGGAAGTCGTTCTCCCTTACGTAAGTTAAATCCAAAAATTGAGGTTTTTGAATTTCTTTGTTTTGGAACCCACTCACAAACTCAGCACCCTGACTAGCATTAGAGAAGTATTTCTCCATTTGCAGTGTAGTAAGAGGTCCAGGGTTAATCAAATTTGTTCTTGCACATTTGGAAGCCATAGGTAAAGAAGTAGAAGAAATGTAAGAGTGTAGAAGAGAAATGCAGAGAATAGAGAGAAATAAAAGAGATATATATGCGATAATGAGTGAAATGTTACGGAACTGACCTTTTATACTTACCCATAATCGATTATGTAATTGATGATAATCGATTATTGCTTACGGTGGTGACCTCTGATTGGTCCCTTTTTGTTGACAATCGATTATTGCTTTTCTTGTAATCGATTATAAGCTTGATGTCGGACCTTTGGAAGTCTAGTAATCGATTATGTAAACGATTATTTTTCTGGGTATTTCCAGTAATCACTTATGGAATCGATTATTGAGGATGAGCATTCAATCATTTAATCGATTATGTAATCGGTTATGCCCTTTTCTGGGTTTCTTCGTGAGCCTAATTGATTATTGTAATCGATTATGAGTCTTCTAACTTCGAACATTTTTCCGCTTTATTTGCCTAATCGATTATTGTAATCGATTTTGAGTCTTCTGACTTCCAACATTTTGCTGCTTTATTTGCCTAATCGATTAATGTAAATGATTATGAGTCCTCTGACTTCCAATATTTTTCTGCTTTGCTCTCCTAATCGATTAGTAGAATCGATTATGGTTCCTTTGACTTGTGATAATCGATTATGTATTATTCATAATCAATTATTGGTAGAATTTTTCATAAATTTCAAAGTTCTTTGGAATATATCTTGTTGCCTATTTCACACTTAATGCACATATTAGTAATAACAAGGTGGGATAAATAAAAATCTTAATTCGATGCATGATTGATTTAAGATTCCTAATTCAGTTCTTATGTAAAAGAAACTTTCTTTAGATAAGGGTTTTGTAAAAATATATGCAAGTTGTTTACATGTTTCCACAAATTCAATCATCCAATCTCTTTTTTGAACATGATCCCTAATAAAGTGGTGCCTAATCTCAATATGCTTGGTTCTAGAATGATAAACTGGATTTTTCGTGAGATTTATGGCCCTTGTGTTGTCACTTTTAATGGAGACAGTTTTAAGATTAATTCCATAGTCATTCAACTGTTGTTTCATCCAATTTTTTTGTTCATTGCAACTACACGCCGCAACGTATTCCGCTTGGGCGATGGATAAAGCCACACTAGTTCGTTTCTTACTATGCCAAGAAACTAATGCATTTCCTAGAAGGTGGCATGTCCCACTAGTGCTTTTTCGGTCCATTTTGCATCCGGCAAAATCTGAATCCAAGTATCCAATTAAGGTGCAATCAGCTCCTTTAGGGTACCATAAACTCATGTTTTGTGTGTTATTAAGATATCTCATAATGCATTTTACCGCAGTGAGATGGGATTCTTTAGGGTAGGATTGAAAGCGTGCACACATGCAAACACTAAACATAATGTCGGGCGACTAGCACTGAGGTAAAGAAGAGAACTAATCATGCCCCTATATTTACTTACCTCAACCGACTTACCTTCTTCATCTTTATCAAGGTAGCAAGAGATGCTCATTGGTGTAGATATGTCTTTTGTGGTGTTCATTCCAAACTTCTTAAGTAGTTCCTTGCAGTATTTTGATTGACTGATGAAAATTCACTCTTTTGATTGTTTGATTTTAAGTCCAAGGAAGTAGTTGAGCTCTCCATCATTGACATTTCAAATCCGCTTTGCATAATGTTAGAGTGGTATCCACTTTTCCACTTTCAAAACCATTTTGAAGTAAAAACTTACTTAATTGATCATACCAAGCTCTAGGAGCTTGCTTCAAACCATACAATGAGTTTTTCAATTTGAAGACATGATTTGGAAAATCAAAGTTTGAAAACCGGGAGGTTGATCCACAAAAACTTCCTCTTGAATGTAACCGTTTAAAAATGCACTTTTTACATCCATTTGAAATAGTTTAAAATCCATGATGCAAGCAAATGTAAGAAGCATGCGGATGGCTTCTAATCTAGCTCCTATTGGCTATCTTATTAATAAAACAAAAAAATACAAGGAAAAATGGGGGGGGCATAAACCAAACCCATGAAAGAGTTATTTGAAGCGATAAGGTAAACTATTCCTATTTGTAAAGAAATCATCCTTAAGAGCATTAGGAAGAGCGTCCATCCAAACGAAATCTTGAACATTCTAACCAAAAGAGGCAAGCTTATCAGCACAAGCATTGCCTTCCCGATAAATATGAGAAGAAATAAATCTCATACGCTTAGTAAACTCCATGCAATTGATCCATCTATTCCGAAGTCTCCAAGGAACCATCTCAACATCCGAGAAGGCAGCAATAGCAAGAGCAGAATCACACTCAATCCATAAAGTGAACCAACCTCGCATGAAGGCTTGCTCAATAGCAATCATGACTCCAATGAGTTTGGCATTGAAGGCTCTGGTGTTTCCCAAGTTCTGAGCAAAGCAGCCCATAAAAGCAGACTTAGAGTCTCTAAAAATACCACCACAAGCAGCCAAACCCGTGCATCCAAGAGCTGCACCATCTGTATTACATTTCACCATGCTACATAGGGGACGCTTCCAAACAATTTCTTTGATCACAGGAGCAAATGAAGGGTGAATATTGACCTTGAAGTTCTTGAGTATAACAAGTTCTTCAATGGAATTACACATACTGCCTTTACTGAGAGTACCTGAAAGATAGACTTGTGCATTAATCTTGGAGATTGCTCTACAAATAGTAAAACTCTTATTTTCAAACCGAAGACGATTCCTGCTACACCAAATGGAACAGATGACATGAATGATGCCTGACATGATCACATCTAAAGCCTAAATACTCCAATTTCTGTGGCAAGTTTGGAGGAGACCAACGAATGAAGAATTATCCAAATGCAGACCAAATTGGCTGCTTAACCATCTCCAAAGTTGCTGAGTATAAGAGCATTGCAGAAAAAGATGTAGGGAAGATTCTTCAAACTTACCACATAAGCTACATCTCGAGACCACAATGCAACCTTTGTTTCTGAGATTATCATCTGTGGGCATCTTGTGATGCATCAATCTCCAAAATAAAAAGGAACGGGATGGAGGAATGCTAGCTCTCCAAATCAGCTTAGACAAGGGACAGCAGGGCCATCAGAAACTTGAAATAAATAAGCCTCTTTGAATGTCAAATTGCCTGAAGCAGAGGAACTCCATCTCAACCTGTCCTCACATTGGACAATATGGATAACCATTGCACTAATTTCATCTCGCATGGCTGGGAAAGAATCAGCAAAATTTGCTGGAAGATTCCATTTACCATGAGCAATATAATTAGCAACCTTGCAATCTAAGGAAGGTATTAAGTCAGGAGGCACATCTTGCAAATCAAAATCAATAGATAACCATCTATCCTTCCAAAATCGAATTTTCTGGCCATCACCTAGCTGCCATATCACATGATCTGTAGCAGTAGAAATAACAGCCTTGATACCACACCAGATAGAAGAGCTGATATGATGACTAATCATGCCATGTTTAGAGAAAACTCGAGCTTGCAACAGAGAAGCCCACTGTGTGTCAGATTGAAGAAGAGTCCAAGCCAACTTAAGCATTCCTGCCTTGTTAATACTCTTTAGGTTTCTCAGATTCAAGCCACCTTCCACAAAAGGAGCACAAACCTTGTGCCAAGCCACTGTAACCACTTTCTGTGTATGAACATTACCAGCCCAAATGAAGTTTCTAAACCACTTGTTTAGTAATTTGAGCAGGGAAGCTAGCCAAGTATAAATTCTGAAACTATAAATAAGCATACCATGAAGCATAGATTGGACCAGTTGAACTCTGCCCATAATTGACAGCAGGTGCCCTTTCCAAGCAGAGATCTTGCATTTAATTCGATCAGCAATAGGCATAAGATGAATTTTCCTTGGCTTACCCTTGAATAAAGGAACCCCTAAATAAGAGAAAGGGAAGCTACCAGCAGAGAAACCAAGCAAATTTTTAAGGCTATGAAGTCTAGCTTGAGAGATAGGGCCAACAAAAAACTTGGACTTCTCAGCATTGATTACCTGACCTGAAACTGCTGCATAATCTAAAAACAGTTGCTTCAGATTTACAATGGAAAGCTTTGAAGCTCTACTAAAAATCAAAATGTCATCATCATAGAGGGTATGACTAGGCATAGCAAATCCTCTAGGTCCAGACATAAGCTGCACCTTGCCATCATGCACAAGCTTAGATATGCCTCTACTCAACACTTCTTCAGCCAAGCAAAAGAGTAAAGGAGAGAGTGGATCTCCTTGTCTAACTCTCTCTTGCAAGAAAAGAAAACAGCAGCTTTACCATTCACTGAAATTAACAATTTTGCTGAATGAAGTATGACCTTGATCCATCTGCAAAACTGCTCATTGAAACCAAAAGCCTAAAGAACTTTCAAAAGAAAGTTCCAATCAATTGTGTCAAATGCTTTTTTGATGTCAATCTTCACTGCAACTTGACCACCAAAAGCCTTTTTATCCAGTAAATTAATAGACTCCGAGGCTAAGCAAATACAATCAACAATACTCCTCCCCTTAATGAAACCTCTCTGATTCTGTGATATGAGTTTAGGAGCAATCAAAGCTAATCTGTCAGCAAGCACCTTTGTGATGATCTTGAATTGGAAGTTAGCAAGAGCAATTGGTCTATACAACTCAATCATGTCTGCCTCTTTACACTCCGTATGTGTGCTATCGTTAAAGGACAATGATGTCGAGACTTAATCTGACACTTTGGGCGGGTTTATACGTGGACTTCACTATGGTGCGAGTGTTTGGACGTCCGGCTTTATGAATTGGTTGATGAAGTAGCTCGTATGGGATTTGATCTTCATCGGCAAGAATCGTGGAAGAAGGAGTCATATTCGCCTCATCACTAATCTTCACTTGTTTCGCCGTCCGTGTGGTTACTGTGAGTGGAACGCTAGGTGGACTTTTCCACCGGTGCGTTCAGTCTGGGAAGCATCCTCCTAAGTGGTGTTCTTCCTGGTGGCTAGCTTAGACTATTTTTACTATTGAGTCTGTTCCTTAGTGAAGCTGCATCTCCGAGTACCTTATCTTTCAGAGTTGCGTCTCCATGGCTTTATGTTTTAAAGTTGTATTCTTTTGTTTCTTTTGACTTTAGTCGGGTTGGATTCGTAAGTCTCTTTTGAAACTTATGAAACAAACTTTGAAATATATATATATATATATATATGGTATCTTCTGAAAAGGAAAAATTTACCCCATCTTTTATAAATAATTTAAAATTAACCCATTTTTCGGCCTTATAAATATTTATTTTTCGCATTAGTGACACCCTCGGAAAAAGGGTGTTATACTACAAGAGGTAAACACAATAGCCTTAAAGTGATTCATGTTTTGTAATGCGTGATCCATGGGATATGGTTTTCTTCCGCCTTGAGATATGATTTTAAAAAAGGATTGTCTCATGAAAACCTAACACTACGAGTATGTAGTGATGCCGTTTGGAGTGACTAATGCTCCAGCCATTTTTATGAAATATATGAAGCAGATCTTTAGGCCATTCTTGGGTAACTTTGTGGTGGTGTTCATAGATGATATCCTAATCTATTCTAAGACTCCAGATCATCATGAGAAACATTTGAGGATAGTATTGCAGACCTTAACGGATGAAAAGTTGTATGCTAAGCCTGAAAAATGTGAGTTTTGGCTTGATAAGGTGAAGTTTCTAAAACATACCATCTCTAAGAGCGGGGTGGCAGTTAACTCTAGTAAGGTAGAGACGGTGTTAGAATGGAAGCAACATAAGATGGTGACTAAAGTGAGATGTTTCTTAGGACTATCAGGGTATTATAGGAAGTTCTTAGAAGGATTATCTTGGTTAGCATTACCTCTCACTAAGTTGACCAGGAAGGGAAAGAGCTTTATTTGAGATAAAGAGTCTGGGGGATAACTTTCAGGATCTTAAGAAAAGATTGGTGTCATCACCGGTCTTGATCATACCAGACCCCTTAGAGAACTTTGTGGTGTTTTGTGACGCTTCTAAGAATGGTTTAGGATGCATGTTGATATAAGAAGGGAAGGTGATGACATATGCTTCTAGGCAGCTTAGGCCTCATGACGAGAATTATCTTACTCATGATGTTGAATTGGCAGCAATAGTCTTTGCTCTTAAGATTTGGAGACATTATTTGTATGGAGCAAAATTCGAGGTTTTAAATGACCATAAGAGCCTTAAGTATTTGTTTGACCAAAGGAATTAAATATGAGACAAAGAAGATGGATGGAGTTTCTGAAAGATTATAATTTTGAGTTGAAGTATCACCCTGAAAAAACCAATGTAGTGGTAGATGCTCTAAGTAGAAAGTCCTTGCATATGTCTACCTTGACGGTGAGAGAGATGGATCTATTAGAGGAGTTTAGGTATATGAATAGGGATGTGTCTTTAAATGCTTTAAATCTGAAACTGAACAGATTGAAAATATGTAGCGATCTTAGAGAGCAAATTAAGCAGACTCAGCTTTTAGACCAAGAATTGCATTTCCTTTTGGATTAGGAAAGTAATGAGTTGTCTGCTGATGGCGTAGTGTTGTTTAAGGATAGAATCGTTGTTCCTAAGGAGGGGAGCCTTAGGGAGAAGGTTTTAGAATATGTGCATAAGGGGAAGTTCACTATACATCCCAGAGTAACAAAGATGTATCAAGACCTAAAGAGGGTGTATTGGTGGCCAGGAATGAAAAATGATGTGGCTAATTTTGTAGCAAAGAGTTTAGTGAGTCAGAAGGTTAAGATAGAACATCAGAGACCTTCAGGTTTGTTACACCTTTTAGAGATCCCTGAATGGAAATGGAAGAAAATGTCTATGGGTTTTGTGATAGGGTTACCTAAGACTCGGATTAGTTTGGATGTCATGTGGGTAATAGTTGACAAGTTGACCAAATCTGCCCACTTATTGCCAATCAAAGCAACCTATGGCTTAAATAATTTGACAGACTTGTATATCAAGGAAATAGTTAAGCTTCATGGCATACCCACCTCTATAGTGTCAGATAGAGACTCGAGGTTTACCTCTAGATTTTGGAGAGCTTTTGAGCAATCCATTGGCACTTGATTGAGCCTTAGTAGAACCTATCATCCTCAAACCGATGGTCGATCTGAAAGGACCATTTAGATCCTTGAGGACATGCTTAGAGCATGCGTCTTAGATGAAGGTGGAAGTTAGGATAAGTACTTACCACTTATAGAGTTTGCGTATAACAACAAACTCTTGAAAGGATATGTACTGCACAAAGTAGGTAGAAGAGCTACACAGATAAGAAGATTTAGAGTTTCAGGAAGGGGAACATATATTCTTGATACTCACTCCTAAGACTGGGTGAGGAGATCTATGAAAGTTAGAAAGTTAAATCCTCAATTTCTCGGTCCTTTCCAAATTCTTAAAAGAGTCAGATCAGTTGCTTACCAATTGGCTCTTCCACCATAATTGTCAAGCCTCCATGATGTTTTCCATGTTTCCCAACTCCGAAAATATATGTCAGATGCTTCTCATGTGATAGCTCCTTAGTCAATTCAAATAAAAGATAATCTAATCTATAGACCCTTGCTTATTTGGATCATCAACAAGAGCACTAAAAATTTTAGGAACAAGACGATCCCATTGGTAAAGGTGATTTGGGAAGGGTTAACCCAGAGGAAGCTACTTGGGAACTTGAGGAAGAAGTTATGAAAAGTATCCAGAACTTGCTAATACAGGTACACAACAATTTAAATTTACTTGTTGAGTGTGGTGTGCTAAGTGGCTTTTTTATCAAGTCCGAAAAATTTTGGGGACAAAATTATTAAAGGATGGGAGAAAATGTAACATTTCAAGAAATAAAGAAATAATTAAATAGTGCACAATAATTTATTTGGTGGGTTAAAATAAAGTTTAAGTGAATAATTGCGTAATTGTACCTTCAGGGAGTCTTTGAGAGAGGAATCAACCTGTTTTACAGATGTATGACTGTACATATGAGATACACGACATTGCATTATGTCCTGCCTGTACATGGATGGGGTACGAAACTAAAACTGCTATGGAGTTTGGACTTCTTATCTGGAGGCTTCTGTCGTGCATGACCCAACAAAGTCTCTCATGGTGCATGACCACTTTTAACTGTTGATTAAGTAGTGCCACATAATATACACCTGTCCACACTATAATTTTTTTTATTTCCTTCTCTCCCCCTCTCTCTCATCGTGGTCTCCTCTAATTTTTATCTGATTCCGACCTCCACACCCGCCCCCACCAACCACCTCCTCCTCCCCACCGATTCGATTCCTTCTTCAGCTTCACCTTCATATTATTCCTTCTATGTAACTTCTCCTCTGTATCCGCCAAGCTTCCAGATTCAATTTTGTAAACTACATACATTCGTCTCTACAACGACATCATCCCAACATCCACGACGTGTTTCGATGCCGGAACTATCACTGGCGTCGAATCCCTATGTTTTCATACCGGTTACTTTGCCGGCGGCGATCGGCCCTTCGATCGATCCACCTCCTTTAACTACTCAAAGTTCTTATCGTTTCACCCAACCTTTGTTCAATGAACCGCGAACGACGACGTTTACGATTTGCAAGCGCAAATGCCTCTTGAGCAACGAGGAGCGATGTCATGACCCGAATTTTGTAACCATGACCGGCCAAAAGGAAAAACCTTCCCTTTCCCTTTCGCAGTCTCCCAAGCATATATAAATTTGTTTCATCCAAAGTAAACGATTTTATTCATTAACAACATAAGGAATATAATACGTTAGAGTGATTAGCAACATATAAATTACAAAGTCCTGCTTTAACTAGAAACTTTAAAACTAAGGGCACAACTTCTCAAACTGTCCACATGACATCTAAGACTCCCGCCAGCTTCGCAGATACCTGCAACTGAAGTGTTTAACGTGGAGCGAGTCCATTGACTCAGCGAAAGAGTTTCCCCCAAACACATGCAATTAATCTCATAAGCAACAAATTACCAAGTGGACATCTTGTCCCTTAAAAGAGTACTTGTGGAGTGTCTTGCAAATAAATCTTATTTTCGTAACTCATGTTTCCACTCATAGGGGGACACGTAGCATAAATATATTCACAGTGAGTCTTTGAGGTTCCAATTGGGGTTGTTCACTAAGGTCCCCGCCTCGACAGTTTTGATTTGGTATCCCGGAGATACTGCCCCCTCCGGCCATCATCATCCCTCCTCAACTCCGGGGTTGCTCACTAAGGTCCCCAACCTCGACGGTTTTCGCTTATATACCGGAGATACCGTCCCCTCCGGTCGGACACCCAAAGATTCACATAAATACCATATCAATCCATTCCATCAAGTACTCTATTCAATAATCATTCACAACCACACATAGGCAACAACATAGTAAACCAATTCACATCATTATATTATTGCCACAAACTTTCACAATAACATCAACATGACATATACTTATCTCCCTGGCATAATTCCAAGTCATAAATAATCTCATCATAATAATAAGCATTCTTTTAAAAAAAAATATTACATCACCTACTGAGCATATATCGCTTAGCATATATCACTTGTTCATAAAAAGAAAAAAAACAATCTAAAAGAATAGGTGTCAAAGGTCATAACAGCATTTTTATCATCATACATAACATATCATCGTACAAAACATATTATGATCAATAAAATATTAGTTATATTTTTACCATAGTATTATACATACATATGATCTAGACTCACCCATAATACATTAAATATACTCAGTAGCATCTATCTCTCATTTTAACACCTTAAAAGTGACTAAAGAGAATTATATCTACTCTCTTGTATATGCTTTTCCATCCAAATAAAACCACTCACCACCTCAACACATTTGTACACTTTGTCTCATCATTTTATCTAATAATAGTATATATAAATCTAGTAGCATTGCTGATAGCAATTCACGGTAAAAAAAAAAAATCAACACAGACTTCATTTCATCCTTAAATATAAATATAGTATGGTATATAATTCTACAATTAAAAGGCACCACCAATGTAGCTGCTCATAAAACAAAAGAAAGGGATATTTCCCTTCAAAATCCACGGCCCCACAAAACAGAATTTAAACAGAGCCACGAGATTCTTTTAAAATTCAACACCGAATACAAAAACTGTACTTACTAATATTTATTATCCTGATTAACACCTAAAACAAAGGACCAAACAACCTATATGTGACATTTAAAGATGCCCATGACTTACATTCATAACAGCATAAAAAAAATGCTAGCTACAACACCAAATTCGTCCAAGCTTTGACACTGATTCATAAGTCGGCAGCCATGTCTATATCTCTCCATAAAGATGTTATTTTCCCCAGTTTAAAACCCTAACCATGTAATGAAGAAATTCCAAACAGCACTAATACAAGGATATGGGTAGAAGATAGCTCAACAAAATTACATTTTAACAATCATTCATGTAGAGATTCATTAACCACCACACCCACAAGCATTATCATTTAGGACACTAAAATCCCTCACCTGTTGGGTGAGATCGTAAGGCTGGGAGAGAACTTCAAACGAAAAAAAAAACAAACAAAGAAGAGAAGATCAGCCGCATAACCCCTCTCTTGATTTTTCCTCTTCTTCCCCAAGCTCTCTCATCTTGTCTCAACCTCTCCTCTTTCCCTCTCTTAGGTTCTAGAAAACTTTTGGAGAGAAAAAGGAAAGTGAAGGGATGAAGCCCTTCTTCTCCATTCTTATAAAATGAAAAATATTAATGTTTGGACAAAAGGTCCCTCATACAATAATATTATATATATATATATATATACCTCATCAATTATTTTTAACTCAGTACTCAAGTTAATCAGATTACTAAGCGTATATCCACTTAAACACTATCTTAACTAAGTCTTAAAACCCTCCTTTTAATTATAGCATACCTTATTATTTAAAAACTTGTTTAAAAAAAATCATGTAATCTTAATACGAGGAAAGAAAACAAATTTAACTTACCGGGACGGCATGACATCATTTAAATATTAACATTAAAATTACCGGGTATTACAAGCGAACCCGATTCGTGGCAAATTGCTCCATAGAGTTTATTCGGGGCGAAGAGTTTCACATTGAAGGGTATCATGATGGATGTGCGTTTCTCTGAGAGGGTTTTGGTGACGATCTTCTAGTAAGCTTTGTATGTTTCGCTCGACCCACCTACCATTGCAACAGATCTTCCGCGGTGGCCATCTCCACCTACTTCATGCACCGGAAAAACCCTCTCCCAACTCCTCGAGTTAGCACACGCCGTCGGCTGGGACATCAACGGAGGCAATGATGACAAACTCGTCAACATCCATTTTCTCTAGGCTTTTCATCGTTGTTTTCTCGTCTTCCAAATCTAAGCCGAATGGATGAATGTAGACCCACTGCTGGACGGTGTCTATGTGAGGGGGTGGGGGCGGTGGTTAGACAGTGTGAGAGAAAGAAATGTATAAAAAAATATGTTGTGGAGTGTGCATGATAAAATTTGATGAATTTCTTGATCCAACGGTGATAAAAGATGTTGCACGGTGAGAGACTTATTGGCTCTCTCACGGTAGAATTTGCTCTTTTTATCTAACCCATCCTATGTAGTAAGTTAAAACGGGTTGGATTAGGCTACGGGCCAATCACCCAATAATTACTCCAAATAAATAAGTTGACGAAGTTGACCAGGTTACTGAATTTAAATCGGACCAATGGTGTAGTCGGACCGGGTTTTACAAATTTTTTTTTGTTAAAAATTGAAAATTTGGAATGGAGCCATGAATTATTGATGTACTTTGATTTTGTTTTGGAAAAAAAAAAAAAGTAAAGAAAATATCTGGAATAGGATTTGCCTTTTGCCCGCAATAATTTGTTGTTAAGATTGTGTAATAATAATATCGAAAAGGGAGTAAATCCCAACAAGTTGACGCGCTAGCTCGCAGCTCGCCAAGAAGGAGAAGAAGAGAAGAGAATAATAATAAAGTAAAGTACAGCGCCCTCATCAGAAGTATTCCTGCTTTCTTTCTCGATCTGCTTCATCTTCTTTATTTCTTCATCTCCAGGGTACGTCCATCCTTTTGTCTTTATGGTGTTGAAATTGTTGTGATTGTGATTGGTATTAGTTGCAATGGTTTGTTAGGTTGGTTAGGGACGATGGATTGTAGTGGTGGTCCGAGTTTGTTTCCGTTGCATCGTTGCAAAACGATTCACCTGGTTGGTAATATTCAACTCAACAAACACACTATTGTCTATTCAAATCTCTGTATCATTATCATTATTATTATCGTTCCCCTGTGGACTTGAATTGAATTAATCAATGCTAATTAAAATGTACTTCCATTACAAACAAGGACATTCGTTCATTTAACATTGCAATTGCAAATCAACTTATAAAAGCGTGCATCCAGGTCAGGCACGCGCAGGGGATCCACAACGTGGAGGGAGATAAGAACTACAAAGCCTACTTGAATCCCCAATATTTTGATGCTTGTCTTACTCAATTGGGATGGCACCAGGTAAACCACAGCACCACTTCCACTTGCACAAGTCATTACATTGCACTTTGCATCAGTGATGAGTGTATGATACATGATAATCTCTCTGCTGAGTCTTGACAGGTTGACAATTTGCGCGACCATGTTCATAATTCTGGCCTTATAAACAGGATTGATCTAGTCATAGCTTCTCCTTTATTAAGGTATCAACATCCTTGTGCTCAATTATTCACTCAATTACCTTTTATTTTTAGGGTTTTAGAAGTTAGATATGTGTTTCTACTTCTTGGGAAACTACTATATTCTACTTTCATGTCTGAAAAATATCAGGAAACTAGATATTTGTTTTTTCGCTTTATTTTTATATATTAGTAAATTTCTATTTACTGTGCTCTGATTTATTCCTGTTATGTAGTGGCCTTGTCAATGTGAGTGCATTAGTTGCTAAACTAACTCAGAAGGGTTTTGGAAATCATCCAGATCTTGGGTTTATGTGGTTGAATTGGAAAGTTGATTTCTATATACCGCCAAATTACGCTGGGAGTCGAAACGGACTGTCAATGAGTTTAGTGGATGCATCCAAAGATTTTGTCATCTTTGATAATGCAAGTAGTATCTGGGAACATGTGAATAAGTAATTAAAACTTGAGGAGATTAGTGACTAAACTTGTAACTTTACCTTTATAATATATACTAATCTAGATGTGGTATAAATGTATTTTCAGCATATTTTCATATATTTTTTTTATAATGAATAAATATGGAATCCTATAGGTACTTGAGATAGATTTTGCTTGTATAAATTACTTTGTAACTGCATTGAGGCAAAAGACAGTGTTTGACTTGTATGATAAAACTTATGATTTTAGGACACTACAAACAGCTGTTGGGGTATTTGGAGGTGAGGGCTACACAGATAGAACAGATGTGCTGCCGGTTATGGTGGCAAATGCAGGAAATAGCAGTCGTGCTGCAATTTCAAGTCTAAGCAGCCCACCAATTGTTGCTGTTGAACTTTGTCGTGAACATTTGGTATGCCATTCTACGATCTAAACATCTTTTTACCTGTGGGGCATCAGACATTCTTCCAGGAAGGAGTGTACATCATGTTACTACATGTAATAGAGTTAACAAGTTCAATCTCCATCTAAGCATGGGATGATATTTTTGTTGTTAATAAAATCTTTTAATCATCAAGATTATGGTTGCAAATCCATCAAAAAATTGGAATCTTACTTTTGAAAGGGGGTCGGGGGGAATTCCTAAATTGGTTACTTTGCAATTAATAGACTTTATCCTGCAATTCATGTTATGTGCTGAGAACAAAGGATGGAGCAAGAGTAGAGTAGTGCGTTAAATTCAAACATACTAGCCAGTATGACAAGTTAGATCGATTCCCAGTTCCTTTTTTTTTCTGTACTTGGTTAAACGCTGGGCTTATAGGTGTGTTTAGAAAGTCAGATTATGATATTACACTTTAGGAGGTTGAACTCTAGACGTGATGAACAAATACAGACAAAATATTTAAGGCTCTTTTTTTTTGTTTCTGTTGTTTCACTTGTACATGTGTGTTGGTAAAATGGCATTGAGTTTATTCTACGTAGAAAATATGCCATTTAAGGTATGTCAAATGAACATATATTTAATGCCAAAGCATCTCATGTATGAATTTGTAGTTTGATGTACACAGAATGTGGCTGTTCAGAATAAATTCTATGTTCTTTTATCAAAGAAGAGAGTAATTTATGTTTGATTTAAATAAAAATGTAATTTTAAAATCCTTTCTTAATGTATAAACTTTGATATAAATGGCGTCATGGATAATCTATAAATAATCAGTATAATGGTGTGAACAGCCATTTTGAGCAGTGATCTAACCATTTTTACAGGTCACTGAATGCTTGAGGCATAAAAACATTGAATGATAAACCGCAAATTAAATTTAAATCTGGGGTGTATATAAGTTTCTAATAAAAGATGAAGGATGCAATCAATTCATGCATTTCCTTTCTTCATTTTCTTTTTCCCTACTACCAAATTATCATAAGTTTATTTTTTCTGAGTGACATTTTTAAGTTTTAACTCATTTTTGTACATAAGGTTCCTTAGCTTGATATTAATATTGACATATGGGTCTTACAAATTTCTTCATGTTTTTTTCTCACGCAGGGAGTTCATCCCTGTGACAGAAGAAGAAGCGTTAGCGAGTATCAGTATCTTTTTCCTGCTGTTGACTTTTCACTGGCAAGTACTTAGACTTCAAGCACCTGAATGCTTGTGGTTTATGATTTCGTTGAAGATGGCTGACACCTTTCTTTAGCTTTATAAACTGGCCAAAGTTTAATTTCTTCTCTTTGGTTCATATTAATATTAGACATTAGTCACTTATGAATTTTCATTTCAGATAGAAAGCGATGAGGATATTTGGTGGAAGGCCAATATTAGAGAGACAAAGGAAGAACTTGCAGCTAGAGGGCTAAAGTTCTTGAACTGGTATGAGTCTGGTACTGTTAGAATTTAGAAACCATTAATTTGATTATTGAGTTTGTTACCTCAGCAATACTACATGTGGCGGGAAATCGGACTTTAATGTATTACCAAGTTAGTATAGTTCTATTCTGCATGGCTCTTTGCTATACGAAGATCAACTTATCTTTCCCAAAATTTTGTATTTCAATATTTTATTAAGTTTACTGGATATAGCACTGTTAAATGTCATTGAAGCTGCTTTAAAGGCCATCACTGGAACTCACTTGTGACCTTGGAGGTTGAAAAATAAGTTTATTTGTCTAACTCCTTCCTCTGATATTTCAGCAGTCTTCCACTGGATCGTTAAGTTTATGCTTCAAGCTATGAGAAATAAGTAGATATATACTTGCTTGTTGCTCTTCTGTAACTGATGTATTGGTATCAATTCAGATATCCTGTTATTATCAGTAGTCGAAGATTTATGTAATTTCTCTGTTCAGAAAAACTAATTAGTCATTTTATTTTTTCTTGTAACTTCCTATTACTTTTATTTTATGTAAGGAACTGGAAATTGCCATCAAATGTGATATCATTCAAATCTGTGAGGATTTATTTTTCTTTTTCACTTCATCACAGGTTGTGGACACGAAAAGAGAAGGAGATAGCAATTGTGACACATAGTGGATTCTTGTTTCATACTCTAAATGCGTTTGGAAATGATTGCCACCCCTTGGTGAAGAAAGAAATATCCAAGCAGTACGCTGTCGTGCCTCGGATCTAGTTATTTGTGATTCTCAGTTTCTCACCCCTTTGAGCTAACTGAGTTCAATATGCATGATTTTTGAGAAAATATCTTCTTGTTTCTTTCGTGGAATACATTTTTTAAAAAGAAGTATTATTACTGATTTTTGCATATATTAGAAAGAAGCATTTTCACTTTGTTATCAGTCTTAGATATGTAGAAAGTGAGTGCCAAATCTTGCATGTGTTATGTAAGGTTGTGTGTTGTTCTTATACTTTAGTATGCAGTTTGATGTGGTGCTTTACAGTTTTTAATTTGGCATCGAGTTCCTACAACTGTTGTTACACAAGATAACAAATCTAGCTTATGCTGGGAGCTATTCATCAGTATTTATAATGAAACAAATGATTGACTCGTTTCACATGTCCTTGCAGCTTTGCCAATTGCGAGCTTCGCTCCATGGTCATTGTCGATAGAAGGTGAGTTTGCAAATATAACCTCAACAATTAAGCGTGTGTTTGTCTTAGATTTTGTTTAACGCAAACTGGGAAATGCGGCTTCCCAAGGCAAAATTTCTCACTTTTATCCAAAGCTTCATTTTGAAGCTTTTTCTGAACAGAGCTTTAAATGGGAGTTCATGTTCAAAACAATTTAAAACAAACACACGCTAAAACAGGCTCCTTTCATCTCGATCTTGATTTGTTTATGTTTACTTTTCCAGTATGACAGGATCAGAAGCATCAACCACTAACTATCCAGGCAAGATACCTTCAGGGCTGGACCTCCCTAGTGATGCTGCGGATGAGAACGCTGAGAAATAGGGGGTTTGGTTTTCTACTTATTTGAATGTGTTTAGTATCATTTAAACATCGAACTGTGGGACATATAAGCTCAAATCATTACTATTTGAAGATCACGACTCTTAGGATATCTAACATGATTGTTTCAGGTTTTACAAACTTGCTGATGCTTCTTGAAACTATTACAATTATTGTCTGCAGAAAATATTGTGTAAAATATGTCTTAAACCTATATATCCTTGTAGGAAATCAGATGGTCCGAGTTTGGTAACTAGAAGTCACAAACACTCGTTTCTTGTGATGTAAAAGTTTAGGAGGAAGAAAAGTTGCTCTTTGTAACATATATCCGAGCTCGGTTTGGGATTAATTAATCATGATTAAATTAACCACTTGTTTAGCACCCAAAAAAAAAAAAAAAATTAACCACTTGTCATTTAAATTATTTACTTGTTTTTTAGTTAATTGCATATCAATTCAATTTCAGGTTCATATTTGACCATTACTTGCCTTTTCCCCATTTTCAATAGCAATAACGCACTAGCCTTTCCACTTTGGACAAAACTTATTGGCATTTTCATAAGTATTTTAGGTATTATTTTTCAATGAGAATAAGATATATGTAACAGTGCATATACATGTTATATTTTCATTGATAAACTGTTTCATATATTCTATCTTCATTGAAAAATAACTCCTTAAGTTTTGGAAGTGTACCTAAGTTTTGTCCTTCTTTACCTTTTTCAATTCAACAACTAAAGGTAATAAGGAAAAGTAGGCAAACAAATTAACACACGGACTCTTGAAGGAACAAGGTTGGAAATTACAAATTAATGTCTTCATCTGATATTGTTGAGTTGAATTATTAAAAATGTTTTGTTCAAATCGATGAAAAACTATGAAGATTGAGTCACTAGTATGAAATTTAAATGATTTAAAAGAAGATGAATTTGAATGTTTATATTATTGCATAAAAAAGAAAAAGGATTGATCCAACTAGAAACTCATGGAAATTTGGAAACATAGACCATAGGGAATTGCTACCATAGAGCCTAAGGAATTGCTCACCATTACAAATGCTTCATCCATCACCCCACTTTTTAATTTGGAGCGTGAAAAGTCGATTTTGTCATTCTCTGCATTGCCGTCTCCATTCGTTCCGGCAATTAGTTATCGAAATACAAAAAAAAATATATTCCAGCAATTAATTGTTGGAACACAATTTTTTTGTATTACGGAAATTAATTTCCAATAGATCAAAAAACTTGAAAAATTTCAGAACATAATTTCTTTTGTATTCTGCCAACCTAATTGGCGGAACACAATTTTTTTATATTCTAAAAACTAATTGCAGGTAGATCAAAAAACTTGAAAAATTCTAGAACACAATTTTTTTGTATTTTGGTAACTAATTGTCAGGACACAAATTTTTTTGTATTCCGGAAACTAATTGTCGGTAGATCAAAAAATCTTGAAAAATTCTAGAACAATTTTTTTGTATTTCGGCAACTAATTATCGAAACACGATTTTTTTGTATTCCGAAAACTAATTGCCAGTAGGTCAAAAAACCTGAAAAATTTCAAAACATAATTTTTTTGTATTCCAACAACTAATTGTCGATACGTCAAAAAGCTTGAAAAATTTCGAAACACAATTTTTTTATTCTGACAATTAATTGCCGCAACACAATTTCTTTGGTGCAGAATGAGACGACCCCACTAATGTAGGATAATCCCATTAGTCCCAAAACTTAAGTTATCTATGCTTAACCGTATTATAGTGATAGTGTGGTATTTAAGAAACGTTGCGGAAACAAACGTAATAAAACGTACAAACATATGGGAAAAGCATAGACGACATCAGAGTAAACACAAATAAATAACTATACATCAACCATGCATCAACGTAGCCCCATCAATAGGGCACTATATATATATATATACATATGATTTGTACATAAAAACTGAAAGGATAAGACAAGTACATCAAAGAAACAAAAGAAAAGCCCTCACAGCTCGCCAGCACTACCTGCTCATCTCTCAAAATACATGATAAAACGCTCAGCTCACAGCCTAGACGCACTGGCAGGCTCCCATCATCAGTGGTGAGTATGCCCTGAACTACCCTGGCCCTCGCCATGAGTACGCCTGTAAGTCACCAGAGGCTCATACTCAGACGACGGACTCAACACCTTGACCCTATGCCCGCGGTAGGTCCTCAGATACTACATCCTTCATCGATGGCCTCTGTAGACAAAACCTCTCCAATTGGAAGCATGGGACGTAGCTGGCTCAACATAAGTGTAGTCGCTCATGATGTCTCGGCGGCTGCCACATTCGTGTGAAGGGTAGGAACTGAACGACCCTAAAGGGTCCCAAAATATCCTCCCTGTGCGAAGCTCCACCCCTAAACAGTATGCTCATCGGCCCCGTATAAACCGTCAAGATGGTGGAAGGGTCCACACGCCACCCTCTATCATCATGATAGATGATCTCGATTAGCCCTAGCACCGGCATCCTCGATGCTGATGTGATGAAGGGGTGCGTCCTCAGGACCATCGTCAAATGCAGATGGTTCCTCGTCTTCACGTGAACCAAGAACAAAACAAACAACAAGAAATAGTAGGGAGATAAGAACACAATGTATAGCAAATCAGAACGACAGCAGTAACATAGTATCAACAACATATAGCAAGTAGCATGAATACAGGTATGGCAGTTATAATAGGCATGCCACACATCCAGACGTCTCTCGAAGCAACTCATGCAACAAGCATCCATCTCCATAAAGTCTCACCCTCGGATCAATCCTCTAGACCGGGATACTAATCCCATGTAGCATGTCAGCCGAATCTCACAAAGCTGGTTCCACACTGGAACAGGTTCCATATCGGAACAGGAGTTAGTTTGTCCAAGAAACCGAACTGCCCTCCGTGAGAAATAAGAGTGCATCCCCCTTCCAAACCGGAACCGGGGTATCTTGGTCGCCTCAGAACGTTAGCCTAGAACGTGGAA
Organism: Ammopiptanthus mongolicus; assembly: GCA_039655645.1. Taxonomy (NCBI): domain Eukaryota; kingdom Viridiplantae; phylum Streptophyta; class Magnoliopsida; order Fabales; family Fabaceae; genus Ammopiptanthus; species Ammopiptanthus mongolicus. The sequence goes on along the minus strand of CM077343.1, from coordinate 60,871,559 downwards.
AGTGTTGGGGTAAGCCCTAGTGGCCAATCTATTTTGAATAGATAATCATTTGTATCATGACTTTGATCATATTATTTTATATATGTATAAGGCATTTATTTATTATGTTATATTTGATGATTATATTTATAGCATAATAAAGTCCTTAGAATAGGTAGTTCATTTAATGGAACGTCAAGTATGACTTGATCGTGAGATGCCATTAAATTATAGAACACTATTCTTAAATATCCATAGTCAAGTATTATTATTAATAAGGATAATAATAATACATTGAGACTATTATGTGAGTGTATTGATGAACACATCTCACGGGTCATAGATATAAGATATCAAGTCTTCACATAGGTATAAATATTAGCGGAATATTTATACTGGAGTGACCCGCTATGAGAACGCTGCATAATAGTTATGTAAGTGTTATAAGCGATTCTCATGGTGACCATAATGAAGTAGTCATTCGACTTGAAGTTACTACGATTCCTAACATATGTAGTTGTTGGCTTTGATACTATTAAACGTTGTCTGTAACAGGACAACTATAAAGGTAGTTATTGGGCCTTCAATGAAACATGTTGAGGAATGTGAGTGATGTAGATAGGATTCGTCCCTCCTACATAACAGGAGTAATGTCTATAGGCTTCTTGATGGTATGGGACGTAGAAATGCATGGCCATGCTAAGGTGGATAATATGAGATATTGGGCCCACATGATCGTATGTCAATTACTAGATCAAGAAATAAATAATTAGACTTAACAAGGATAACACATTTATGCCTTGTGTTCAATTAAAGACGAAAGGTCGTTGACTTCACATTATATATGGTTACAATATGGTTTTAATTGTATCGCCAATATTCTAATTAATTGGGTAGCAATGATGTATTGTTAGATGTCGCTCATTGTTTATAATATTAATTGATTATTAACATAATTAATAATAATTAATATTATTGCCAATTAATTGAGAACATATAGGGTCACACGCATAGAGCAAATGTTCAGAGAATTAATTTAATTGATTAATTAAATATGATTTAATTAATAATTAAACATTGGGCCTGTAGTGTACAATGGCCCAAGTGGGTTAGGTTAAGTGAGTGACAACTATTAGCAAGCTGTGCACGTCACTTAAGTAACACACAATACAGAGCACTCATAACGGCCACTGTACAATCTTGACAGGCGCACCCTCTTTTCTATCTCTGTGTGCCGTGCCTCTCCCGATCCTGATTGTGACACCCTTAACCCCAACATAGATTTATTATATAAATATTGATTTGTGGAAAGATTCTTTGCGGAATAAAGATACGAGTTCTACCATTAATAAACATTTTCGCAATAGTTAAGAGTATCATCATTCATAAACTCAACTTCAAATCCAATTAAATTAAACATATTGTCACAAAACGTTTACAAGTTTCGCATAAATAATAGATAGTTTAAACAAGATAATTCCTTAACCCGATGTCACATAGATCAGAGCTAAACAAAACCCATAAAGAAATAAATAATATGATCCAAAGCCTAAAGAATAACATCAAAGTGAAAACAACTCCTAATAGAGCATCCACAACTCCACGTAAGCTTCAATGCGTTACTCCTCAATCACTTGAGAATCATCTGTACAAATCGTACATTATAAAAGAAGAGACACAAATACAAAGGGGTGAGAAGACATACTCATATACGTATGTGATGGAAGTAAAATGGAAATTAAGGCGAGTGCATACACACAAATATACATATATATACTACACACCGACAAATATGACATAATCATCTTCGTAATTCAAGTCAAATCATTTCATAACATTTAATATAACATTTCATTATATTTTGTAAACATGTCGGATTACAATCACAAGCAACAATGTCCCCTTAGACTCATATAACACACATATTTGAGTACCCACAAACAGGCTCTCTAGGGGCAGGGTCTCATCCACGGGCTCTTAGCGTCTGGATCCCATCTCGAACCATTCCGTGGCTTGGTGCATAAATGGGCCATTCAGAGCTGAGTCCCATCTAGGGCCTTGCAGAGCTAGGCGTCACATAAGCAATCACAAATGAGTTCCCATCATAGGCTCCTTAGAGCTGAGTCTCACACATAAACAATACATCACATTTCAATATAGTCACAATCATAGTTCACATACATTCATCCTTAACTATAACTCAATATTCACATATTATAATCTCAAACCAATAGTTATATAATTCATGATCAAAACATTATCATAATAACATTAACAACACTATACCACTTATAGTAACACATACATATTTATAACATCATTATAGCAATACATACACGCCTTCATGATATCACAATCATATAATTGATTAAATACTATATTCATAGCACACAATCATCTAAGCCATTGCTCCAACAATGGTATCAACAAATCACTCAAGGCACAAGGGGATCATGGGACCCCAATCACCTCAATCCCATTCTCACATTCCCATAGGATATGATCATCTTCCCCCCCATACCTGGTATGACGAAACGCACAATCTAAGGGTAAGAGAAACAAGGATTCGCTTTTGATTTCCTCCTCACGGTGCAGCGCTTGATCACGATCTACCCAGTAAGAACAGGAGTCATACGTTCAAGAAGTGTTCTTGATGAAGATCAACCAAAACAAGGATTTCTCTTTGGTGGTTTAAGAAAGAGATCAAAGGAATTTCATGAGAGATGAAGTGAGATGAAGCGAGACCGTTTTTCTGAGTCTAAGATAGCGAATAATAGGGTTTAGGTTGTGCTAAAAGGGTTTAAAAAGGAGTTAAGATGAAATGGGCCGAATTAAGGGTCCAAAACCCGTTTCTGCAGAAAAATACAGTAATAATCGATTATGGTAATCGATTATGACTGTTCTGACTTGACAATCAGCGTTCTCGAATACCCATAATCGATTATGGGTAACCAATAATCAATTATGGTTGTTCTGACACTCATAATCGATAATAATAATCAATTATGTCTGTTCTGACTTGTAGATATTTCTCTAAGCTTTCCAACGCATTCAAGATCGCCTCAATCGGACATCTAAAGATTTCGTGACCCTTTCTAAAGATTAAGCTACCTAAAACATACACTTAAACACCCAATATGGAACTAAGGACATAGATCATCATATGAAAACATATATAAACACATTGATACACATATAAACGAAAATTGGGGTATTACAATTCCACCCTCTTATAAAAATTTCGCCCTCGAAATTTCTAAGGGTTATCTATCAAACATATACAAGCCAGCAAGTAAGATAACAAACATGTTTCAAATCACACAAAGCACTACAACAAGGTCAAACAATTCACACCACTTAACAGAATTCATTCAAAGAAACACAATAGACACACAATGCACGGCCTGAAAGTTAGACCAAGTGTCTAACAGCTCAACCTCACAGTCCGGTTAGGACCGAATTGCTCTGATACCACTAAATGTGACACCCTTAACCCCAACATAGATTTATTATATAATATTGATTTGCGGAAAGATTCTTTGCGGAATATAGATACGAGTTCTACCATTAATAAACATTTTCGCAATAGTTAAGAGTATCACCATTTATAAACTCAACTTCAAATTCAATTAAATTAAACATATTGTCATAAAACGTTTACAAGTTTCGCATAAATAATAGATAGTTTAAACAAGATAATTCCTTAGCCCGATGTTACATAGATCAGAGCTAAACAAAACCCATAAAGAAATAAATAATATGATCCAAAGCCTAAAGAATAACATCAAAGTGAAAACAACTCCTAATAGAGCATCCACAACTCCACGTAAGCTCCAATGCGTTACTCCTCAATCACTTGAGAATCATCTGTACAAATCGTACACTATACAAGAAGAGACACAAATACAAAGGGGTGAGAATACATACTCATATACATATGTTATGGAAGTAAAATGGAAATTAAGGCGAATGCATACACACAAATATACATATATATACTACACACCCACAAATATGACATAATCATCTTTGTAATTCAAGTCAAATCATTTCATAACATTTAACATATCATTTCATTATATTTTGTAAACATGTCGCATTACAATCACAAGCAACAATTTCACCTCAGACTCATACATACCACATATTTGAGTACCCACAAATAGGCTCTCTAGGGGCTGGGTCTCATCCACGGGCTCTTAGCGTCTGGATCCCATCTCGGGCTATTCCATGGTTGGGTCCATAAACGGGCCATTCAGAGCTGGTTCCCATCTCGGGCATTGCAGAGCTAGGCGTCACATAAGCAATCACAAATGAGTACCCATCATGGGCTCCTTAGAGCTGAGTCTCACACATAAACAATACATCACATTTCAATATAGTCACAATCATAGTTCACATACATTCATCCTTAACTATAACTCAATATTCACATATTATAATCTCAAACCAATTGTTATATAATTCATGATCAAAACATTATCATAATAACATTAACAACACTATACCACTTATAGTAACACATACATATTTCTAACATCATGATAGCAATACATACACGCCTTCATGATATCACAATCATATAATTGATTAAATACTATATTCATAGCACACAATCATCTAAGCCATTGCTCCAACAATGGTATCAACAAATCACTCAAGGCACAAGGGGATCATGGGAATCCCCAATCACCTCAATCCCATTCTCGCATTCCTATATGATATGATCATCTTCACCCCCATACCTGGTATGACGAAACGCACAACCTAAGGGTAAGAGAAACAAGGATTCGCTCTTAATTTCCTCCTCACGGTCCAGCGCTTAATCACGGTCTACCCAATAAGAACAGGATTCATACGTTCAAGAAGTGTTCTTGATGAAGATCAACCAAAACAGGGATTTCTCTTTGGTGGTTTAAGAAAGAGATCAAAGGAATTTCATGAGAGATGAAGAGAGGCCGTTTTTTTGAGTCTAAGATAGCGAATAATAGAGTTTAGGTCATGCTAAAAGGGTTTAAAAAGGAGTTAAGACGAAACGGGCCGAATTAAGGGTCCAAAACTCGTTTCTGCAGAAAATTCAGTAATAATCGATTATGACTGTTCTGACTCGACAATCAGCGTTCTCGAATACCCATAATCGATTATCGGTAACCAATAATCGATTATAGTTGTTCTAACACTCATAATCTATTATAATAATCGATTATAATGATTGATTATGGCTACTCTGACTTGTAGATATTTCTCTAAGCTTTCCAACGCATCCAAGATCGCCTCAATCGGAAGATACGTCCAAAATCGTAAAACAGGTTTTGTGACCCTTTCTAAAGATTAAACTACCCAAAACATACACTTAAACACCCAATTTGGAACTAAGGACATAGATCATCATATGAAAACTTATATAAACACATTGATACACATATAAACGAAAATTGGGGTGTTACACTGATAGCTAGCACTACGCTATCTCTGACGTTGGTTTGCTCGTGTGGACTGTGTAGAGGTATTGCTACTTTGCAATACTGGTGATAGAGAAGCCTTTCCTTATTGTGGTTATGACTGGACAGTTATCGTAATCTCGCGATCCAAGATTGGTTAACCGTTGGATCGGGCTGCAATTTGGATAGCTGGTTCTTGACATATGGTTCTACATCTTCACCGTTCAGTTTTTTGATATGAGGTCTATAGAGAAAGGTATGAGCATCGCAAGTAGCAGCGTTTTTGGCTAACCGGTGTGGTTTGCGCGCTCATAGTGTTAGCGGTAAAGCTACACTTCAAGAGTTAAACACAATATCCTTTTGATTATGTACAATACGTGGTCCTTTAGTAAAGGGGTTTTCCCCCTCAAGAGATTTTTATAAATTGTTTTTAAAAATTATCCCTCTTGAAACCCCAACAGTGGTATCAGAGAGTCTGGTCGTAGTTTGCCATGTATCCTAGGATTGTTTGCCATTGTATGATAACATGTTTATTGCTTTTAAATATGATTTTTATGTTTAAAAGCATGTTTGTATGATTTGTATGTGATATAAATCTCTTTGAACATGTTTTGTGTGCTTGGTTGTGCTCCTGACATAAACAAGGATTCGTTTCTGGAATCCTGCTATGCCGTTTGGCATGGCCGTGCTCCCTATAGCATGGTCGTGCACGTTTGAGTTAGCATTAGTGAACACGTGGCACGACCGTGCGGGTTTGGCACGACCGTGCCACTTTTGAATAGCGTCAGCGAGTTTTCAGCACGGCCGGTTGTCGTTTGGCACGGCCGTGCGCCGTTTGGCACAACCGTGCTGATGGACAGAATGTGATTTTGTTCCCTTTTGCATATTTATAAATTGTTTATTAAATGTGCGGTATATGGTTATGATCCTAGTTTTGGTTTTTAATTTTATTTGGTAAATACGGCCTGTGTGTCATGATTTTTTGTATTTATTTTATAAATACGGCTTGCGTGTCATGACATTTACTTTATTTATTTATTTTTTAAATTTTGTAAATTGTTCGGTTGGCATGGAGGCAACACCAAATCATGATGCCAGTGGGAGGAACTTTGGAAGTTTGCTCGAGGGACAAAGATTGTAATAATTAGTTTTAATTATTGCACATTACGAGGCCATAATCATAATACCTTATATATGTCTTGTATGTTTATGTATGTGATGCATGAAATATATGAGATGTATGATTTAAATTTGGAATTTAAATTGCATGATAGCATGTATGTCATTGTATGCTTAATATGTTTTGAATGTATGTAAGCTAGTATGACATGTATGCTATGATAGACGTTTATATGATAAACAAGTCGGTGAGATCATTTAATAATTAAATTCCCTCAATAAATTAAGTTATTAAATGCCTCTCCCGATGCGTGGCACTCGTCAAGGCCAGAATCATTTAAGTGTGGGTCATGCTCAACTGAGCACCTTAATATATTTTGGTGAGGCACGAAAGGTGAAATAACCTACTGCCAACCATTGGGTTGAACTTAACTAAGCGTATTCAATAGGATTGAAATGACTTAGAGCCATGGGGTTGGGTATTAATCCACATGATGGATTAGAATAAGGAGTTATTCATCCAACTGGTCCAAGAATTACATTGGATGTAATTGGAAAGGAGTTCCCTACCTAAATAGTTGAGTTCTGGGCAATCACCCGCAGCCGACTCAGAATTTGGTGAAATATGGATCTTGGCCCCACTAGAAAATCTTTCAACGGGATTTTCCGAGTCAATGATGAGAGTCATTGATTTGAGTAAAATAGTGGGAGCATATTTAATAAAAGACCTATTAAATATGTTTTAATCATGATACTTATATTCTGTATGTTTCTGTATTAAATAACTATGGCTACATACGCAACTTTTATTTTATTGTTGCGATACATCCTTGAGAAGGATGAGTTATCTAGAATTAATTTTCTGGATTGGTACATATTTTGAGGTTTGTCCTCAAGTACGAGAAAAGAACTGTATGTTCTCAAGCAATTAATTCTCAAGCAATTTGTTGCTACTGCCATAAGGATCGAAAGGGATGCTTAATAGAAGCATCAAGTTGATGCCATTGGTGTATGACATCTCATGCTTACAATCATAGAGACGTGTGATATGATCGTATACCTTATGATACTCTAACATGAGCTAGCAAGACATAAGTGGTACTAGAAAGAGTATAAACACAAGAAAGGAATTACGACTTCCTATTCAGGCATATTTTTTATAAGAGTCAACATATCTACTCCAACATTATGGGTATTGGATACCGTATATGGACCTCACGTTAATGTGAAGGATCAAAGGGAGTAGGACATTGACTAAAAGGTAAAGGTCAACCCTAAAAGTGGAAATGAAGCAAAAGTTGCTATATTGACTATAGGAGTTTGAATTTACCATTAGGTAAAGTTCTACTCTATGAGTGGAAATGGAGCAAAAGTTGCTACATTAACTATAAGAGTTTGAAGTTGCCTTATGAGCATTAATGGAAGTAAATAACTGTTATTTTATTCCAGTTGATAATAGAAACATTATTTCTATATCTTGTATAGACAAGACAGAATTATAAGTTGGAATAAAAGGACAATTGTTCCATTTATTCAACTGATGTCTTCTATGCTTGTATTCATATGAGATATGGACTTTGTGTCCTTGATCTCGATATGCCCATCTATAACATAAATGCAAATATGGTCAAACCAAGTGATTTGGACCCTCTATGTCTTTAGCAATATCTTTAGACCATATAAGTAAGAAACACATTTCCAAGCTCCACTAATATGGACCCTTGGACTCATCCAATTAAGAATTGTTTGAGGTTCGCGAATCTTACTTGTTTGGAAAGATCACTAAGCTCCATTCACTAGTAAGGTGGAAGGGTTGTTAATCTTTTAGCATGATACATTGTCATGTATGAGGGCCTCTAAACAAGTTTGTTAGAAGACAAGTTTTCGTACTTCGTCTAGTTTATTGATAGCTTCAGTAAAGATGAATTTGTGTATGACACAAGTCAGAAATCCTTGAAATGTTCAAAGAATTCAAGAACGAAGTGTAGAACTAATTTTGGAAAAGTATTAAGATCGTGCGATTAGATCATGGTGGTAAGTACTTAAGCCAACTATTTGATGACTGTCTGGAGGAGTGTGAGATTATATCTCAACTCACTCCTCCTGGAACTCCATAATAGATCAGACTTCTCTGATTCTTTCAGGGGATATGCTTTACATACAACAGCTTTCACATCTAACCTTGTTCCATCTAAGATAGCTGAAAGACACCATATGAGATATGGACTGGTATGCGACCAAGTATGTCTTTTATTAAGATTTGAGGTGGCAAGTTTATTGAAGCGTTTAGTCTCAGATAAACTTTGACCCAAGTCTGACAAATGTATCTTTGTGTGGTGTCCTAAAGAAACAAACGGACGCTATTTCTACAGCACCTCCGAGGACAAAATATTTGTCGCTAGGACTGGAGTGTTCCTTGAGAAGGAACACATCTTCAAGGGAGACAGTGGGAGGACTGTAGAATTTGGAGAAATCCAAGCACCATAGAGTACTGACCCACTTGCAATGGAACAAGAATCGGTTCCACAAGATGTTGTGGTCCAACCACCAGTTCAAGTAACACAAGACTCGGGTAAGTCAAATAGGACACGTCATCAACTTGAGAGATATGGAATACTCCTAACTCAAGAAGGTGATGAACAACTCATGGATCATGATGAGCCTGTGACTTACCAAGAGGCTGTCATTGGCCTAGATTCTGAGAAGTAGCTAGGAGCCATGGGATCCGAAGTAGAATCCATGTGCACCAACAAGGTATGGACCTTGGTTGAGTCACTTGAAAGGGGGTAAAACCCATAAGGTGCAAGTGGGTCTTCAACGAGAAAACTAACATGGATAGGAAGGTGAATACCTTCAAGGCGCAACTGATTGCGAAAGGATTCAAGCAAATTCATAGTATGACTATGATGGGACCTTTTATCCAATTGCATTGATTCAAATCCCAATTGCTATTGCTTCATATTATGACTATGAGATCTGCCAAATGAATATCAAAACAGCATTCCTTGATAGGAATCTTCTCGAGGATGTGTACATGACACAACCTGAGAGTTTTATCTATTCAGAGAATGCTGAAAAGGTTTTGCAAGTTGCAAACATCCATTTATAGATTAAAGCAAACTTCCAGAAGTTGGAATCTTCGTTTTGATGTAAACTGTAAGACAGTTTGGATCCATCAAAGAACGAGGATGGACCTTGTGTGTACAAGAAGGTTAGTGGGAGCATAATTATTTTTCTCGTATTGTATGTGTATGACATACTACTTATGGAAACAATATTCCTACACCGCAAAATGTGAAAACATGATTAAGGAATTATTTTTCAATGAAGGACTTAGGCGAAACGTCCTATGTATTAGGAATCAGGATCTATGGAGATAGATCGCTGAAATTGTTAGGCCTTAGTCAAAGGTACATAAATTGACAAAGTGCTTGGGCGCTTTAAATGTGCATGATTCCAAAAGGGTATCTTGCCTATGTCACGTGGCGTATACCTATCCAAGGGACAGTCCCTGATACATTAGATGTAGAGGGAATGGATGAATAAGATTCTATATGCTTCGGTAATTGAATATGTTATGCATGCCATGATATGTACTCGAACAGATATCTCGTATGCTTCGATCATGATGAGAAGCTACCAATCCAATCCCAGTGAAGGTCATTAGACCGAAGTCAAGAATATCCTTAAGTATTCGAGAAGAACTAATGATTCATTCTTGATCTGAAATGGTGAGGAAGAGCTCATTATAATGGGTTACACTGATGCTAGCTTCTAAACCAATAAGGATAACTATAGATCGCAGTCTGGTTTTGTGTTTTGCCTTAATGGTGGCACTGTGAGCTTGAAAAGGTTTCAAGCTTGAGAAAGTTGCTGATTTTATTATAGGGGCCAAGTATATAGTTGCCTTAAATACAGATTTAGAGGCCGTTTGGATTAGAAAGTTCATTTATGAACTAATCAAAGTTCCTAACTTTGCGAACTCCATTGATCTCGTTGCGATGATGATGGAGTAGTCGCCTAAGCTAAGGAAACTTAATCTCACCAGTGATCAGAACATATACTTACGTGCTTCCATCTCATTCAATGGATGATTGATAGAGGAGATGTGAAGATGTGCAAAAAGCTACAGATGTAGTTGCCTTAAATACAGATTTAAAGGTCATATGGATCAGGAAGTTCATTTATGAACTAATCGAAGTTCCTAACTTTGCGAACTCAATTGATCTCATTGCGATGATGATGGAGTAATCGCGTAAGCTAAGGAATCCTGATCTCACCAGTGATCCGAACATATACTTCAGTGCTTCCATCTCATTCGATAGATGATCGATAGAGGAGGTGTGAAGATGTGACAACACTGAACAATCCACTATTGGAGTCTCTTGCTTAGTGGTAGCATGACACTCACACTAGACCGATGGGTGTTATATTGATGTTCGATTGGCTCTAGTGCTAGTGGGAGATTGTTGGGGTAAGCCCTAGTGGCCAATCTATTTTGAATAGATAATCATTTGTATCATGACTTTGATCATATATTTGATATATGTATAAGACATTTATTTATTATGTTATATTTGATGATTATATTTATAGCATAATAAAGTCCTTAGAATAGGTAGTTCATTTAATAGAACGTCAAGTATGACTTGATCGTGAGATGCCATTAAATTATAGAACACTATTCGTAAATATCCATAGTCAAGTATTAGTATTAATAAGGACAATAATAATATATTGAGACTATTATGTGAGTGTATTGATGAACACATCTCACGGGTCATAGATATAAGATATCAAGTCTTCACATAGGTATAAATATTAGTGGAATATTTATATTGGAGCGGCCCGCTATGAGAATGCTGCATAATAGTTATGTAAGTGTCATAAGCGATTCTCATGGTGACCATAATGAAGTAGTCCTTTGACTTGAAGTCACTACGATTCTTAACATATGTAGTTGTAGGCTTTGATACTATTAAACATTGTCTGTAACGGGACAACTATAAAGGTAGTTATTGGGCCTGCAATGAAACATGTTGAGGAATGTGAGTGATGTAGATAGGATTCGTGCCTCCTACATAACATAACAGGAGTAATGTCTATAGTTCTCTTGATGGTATGCGACATAGAAATGCATGGCCATGCTAAGGTGGATAATATGAGATATTGGGCCCACATGATCGCACGTCAATTACTAGATCAAGAAATAAATAATTGGACTTAACAAGGATGACATATTTATGCCTTGTGTTCAATTAAGACATTGAAACGAAAGGACGTTGACTTCACATTATATATGGTTACAATATGGTTTTAATTGTATCACCAATATTCTAATTAATTGGGTAGCAATGATGTATTGTTAGATGCCGCTCATTGTTTATAATATTAACTGATTATTAATATGATTAATAATAATTAATATTATTGCCAATTAATTGAGAACCTATAGGGTCACACGCATAGACCAAATGTTCAGAGAATTAATTTAATTAATTAATTAAATATGATTTAATTAATTAATTAAATGAGATTGATTTAATTGATTAATTAAATATGATTTAATTAATAATTAAACATTGGACTTGTAGTGTACAGTGGCCCAAGTGGGTTAGGTTAAGTGAGTGACTGATATTAGTAAGCTGTGCACGTCACTGAAGTAACACACAACACAGAGCACTCATAACGGTCGCTGTACACTCTTGACAGGCGCGCCCTCCTTTCTCTCTCTGTGTGCCGTGCCTTTCCCAATCCTGATAGCTAGTGGTATTGCTACTTTGCAATATTGGTGATAGAGAAACCTTTCCTTATGATGGTTATGACTGGATAGTTATCATAATCTCGCGATCCGAGATTCATTAACCATTCGATCGGGCTGAAATTTGGACAACTGGTTCATGACATATGGTTCTACATCTTCACCGTTCATTTTTACGATACGAGGTCTGAAGAGAATGTTATGATAATCGCAAGTAGCAGCGTTTTTGGCTAACGGGTGTGGTTGGCGCTCACAGTATTCGCGGTAAAGCTACGCTTCAAGAGGTAAACACAATATTCTTGTGATTCATGTGCAATATGTGGTCCTTTAGTAAATGGGTTTTTTTCGCTCAAGAAGTTTTTATAAATTTTTTTTTTTAAATTATCCCTCTTGAAACCCCAACAGAAAGCTCAGGGATTAGTTGGGCAAATCGGACTGTATCGGGCGTCATGACAGGATAGGAGCTACCTCATCCGTCACTGTAAACTATTCCCGAGACCGGCAACATCCCCAAGGTCACTCACTTGAGCGTCCCGTCCGCCTTTCGTACCCGCACACAGGTACAACTAACCTCGTTTGATGTTGGCAGTCCATACTACCTGTCATACGGCCTTGCCACTTGGCAACTGATGATATGCAGCAAACATCCTCAACGGGTTTGATACCAGATCTCACACCTAACACTCAATCAGCAACAACACGAAGCCACGCTTCAGCACGGCCACAGCCTCGACGCCACGCGTCCACGAGCCACAACTCAAACAACACGGTCACAGCCTCGAGGAATTAGCACAACGGTAACGGCACGAACCACGATATCAACCCGACAACACACACGGTGCACAGCCAACTTAACACCAACCGGCATTCCGCCGTGGCACATAACATCATAACATACAGCATAACAACATCATGTATATATATACTCATAGAGTAACAATAATATCAACATAGCATGCATATCATATACCAAGTAGCATGTAGGCATGTATACAGATAGCAGACAACACATCACGTCATCATAGCAGTAATACGAAGCAACACACCCTCGATCAACGATTATCTTGCCTAGGGTTCAAACTTAGCGGTAATAGCCCCAAGTAAACTGAACCTTGGGTTTAGATACTTTATCGGGGCTCAACCTCTAGTAAGGTTAGGGCTTCCCTACGCATAGTAGAAAACACAACTACGCTACTCTTGCTTTATCGACGATAGCAATACTTTTTCTCCCCACCTGAATGGTAGATCCTCATGCGCAGCCACAAACCAAGAATAGCTCCAAAACCTCCTTGGTAGCCGCGGCCTCAAGCTCCAAATCCGAGCAACCACGAGCGTGAATGATAACTCTTTTTATGAAAAGTTATTTGTACCTTTTTCACTTGTGTTTTTGTGGTCTTTGAGTATTTTGATTTTATGTTTTTAGTATTTTAGGGTGATTTTGTGTAAAGTGTGTTTTATAAGAGTATTTTGTGAGTTTTCATGTTTTGGTGTCTTTTAGAACTGTTTTGGTGATTAATTGATAGTTTTTCTGTGCAGGGCAATTTTTGGAGAATCAGGCGTTGAACTGGAGACGTTGTTATGGGATTTGCTATAGCAATCATAACTGAAGTTGATTTGGGAAAAGGACAAAAGTTCAAAACATTCTCTTACATAATGAGGTGTCCTTCGCTGATAAGCGCAGTGACTTGCACGTGGGCTGGTATTTAGTGCAATGGACATAGGGAATTGGGCCAAAGACACTTGTACTAACCTACTTTTAGCCCAAAAAGGATGAGAGAGGAAAGGGCCTTGAGATATATTGGAAAACTCTAAATAGGGGACAGCCAAAGGAGAGATAATCAAACATCATCTTCCTTATTGGAGCAAGGACAGCAGTTGCGCCCCTTTCTCTCTCTCCTCCATTGTAATGGCTTCTTTCATTTCTTGTTTTTCTCTTTGTTTTTGTAAGCTCAATATGAGCTAAACCTCTTGTAGTTATGGGATGTTGAACTTGTAATGGATTTCTAGTAATTGTTATGTTATGCTTTGCTATTACATTTTCTATAAATCTGATTTGGTTGTTAATTGAGCTTGATCACCTTATTTAGAACTTGAGCTCATGGCTGCTTGGAAAAGTTAAGTGTAGCAAAACTTTTTTATAGATAAGAGTAAAATCATTAATTGGAAAATTATGATGAAGAGTGATTTAGGAATGAACATTCTAGCTCTTAGGCTAGCTGGAACGAGCTTAAGTGAGGCGTGAATGTAACTAATATGGACCTAGGAATAAGAGACGTTTAGTGAAGTTCATCTCAGAACTGTTGGAAAACAAACTTCAATTCCTGGAGCCAATTGCCGTAGCATTGCAAACGCATAACTAAACTAGATTGAAGTTGCCAGGGATACTTCCCCATAGCTGTTTTACCCATTTTGTTAACAAATCCGTTTTTATTGCTCTAGTATTTATTTCCCAAAACTGCTCTGGATGCGCACACACCAACTATTTATTACTCTTTGTTAATCTTAATTAATAGAACCATTAATTCGAACTTGGTGCTTGATTCACCATATAATCCTCGTGGGAATGATCTCACTTACACTTTACTACTTGTTAAAAGATTGTGTATACTTGCGCATCAACCATTTTCATCGCAACAAGTTTTTGGCACCGTTGCCGGGGATTGTAATGTTGTTTAATTAACAAGTTTTAAATTGATAGTTCTATTAGTTGAGATAACTTATCATCTTTGAGGTGTTTTGTTGTAGCATCAAGTACTTAAAACTGTATGCACAGGCAGAGCAAAACTGTTACTGAAGCAACTAGTAATATCTCTGAGATGGCTAATGATGATCAGATTGATAGCATGGCTCTGGCCAAAGATAGCACTGCTGCCATCAGGAGCTATGCCATGTTTGACCCTGGAACCAAGAACTCATGCATTGTGAGGCCTAACATTATTGCTAATCATTTTCAGTTCAAGCCTGTGATGTTCCAAATGCTGCAACTTGTGGGGCAGTTTAGTGGGTCACCTCAAGAAGACCCATATCAGCACCTGAAACAGTTTCTGGAAGTGGCTAACAATTTTAAAAATCCCGGTGTCACTGATGATGCATTTAGGTTGATGTTATTCCCTTATTCTTTAAAAGACCGAGCCAAGGCTTGGTTTAATTCTTTGGAGCCAAACTCAGTGGAATCATGGAATAGAATGGGTGAAAAATTCTTGACCAAATACTCCCCACCTATCAAGAATGCTAGAATGAGGAATGACATCACTTTTTTCAAACAACTTGATGATGAATCCTTGTTTGAGGCTTGGGAAAGATTCAAAGAACTGTTGCAGAAATATCCACACCATGGGCTAGCAATTTGTATTCAAATGGAAATCTTCTATAGTGGGTTGTTGCCACCGTTAAGACAAATGTTGGATGCATCTTCGGGTGGTGCTTTATTTAGAAAATCCTACAATGAAGCCTATGATTTGATTGAGACTGTTGTAGCTAATAGCTACCAATGGTCCACTACAAGGATCAGTTCAACCAAAAATATTGCTGGAGCTCATGATTTAAATGAAGTTTCTATCCTATCATCTCAGATAGCCTCTCTTAGTCACATGCTGAAAAATGTCACCGTTGCATATCAAAGTGCTACAACATCTCCAGTAGCAGGGACAGAACAAGAAACCGATGTGCAGAATGTTTCTCAAATGTGTTCCATCTTTTGTACCTATTGTGAAGGAGGTCATTTGTATGAGGAGTTTCTGAGCAACCCAGTTTCAGAGAATTATGTTGGGAATAACAACATGGGTGACAAACCTTACTCAAATGCCTACAATCCAAGGTGGGAGCAACAACCAAATTTCTCATGTAGTAACAATGCAGTGGCAAGCAGTTTTAATGATCCTACTAGGCCCACCTTGCCACCAGGGTACCCTCTTCAAATAGCTCAGCCCCTACAAATGTCGCAGCAAGCTCATCCCTAACCGATGCTGTAGCAAGCTCAACCAGCAAATCAGGAAATGTCACTTGAGGCTGTGCTTAAAGCCTTTATGTCAGAAACAAAGGCTCAAATTCAAACTCAAGGGGCGGACATAAGAAACTTAGAGAATCAACTAGGTCAATTGACTAGTGCACTGAGTTCTAGGCCAAGTGGATCATTGCCTAGTACAACAGAAACAGCAAATCCACCAAGTCCTAATGGGAAGGAGCATTGTAACGCCATACATATGAAAAATAGGAAGGACATCTCTGCACTAGCAAAGAAAAATGAAGATAACAAGGGTAAAGGCAATGATCTTGAAGCTGAAACTGATTCGGAGAAAATTGCTACAAATAATGCTGGATTTTCCACACACTATGCAGCAGCAACAGCACAGCAGTAAAATGCTGTAGCATCCCCCCCAAGTTCTGCCAAACAGTGATGGCCTTAGCTGGTACCCGAGAAGCCCCCACCACCTTTTCCCCAAAGATTAAAGAAAGCTATCCAAAACAAGCAATGTGCAAGGTGATTAATGTAACGCCCTGATTTTCACGTTTTCTATTTCTTCAGTATTTTAATGTCTTTATTTTATTCGAGGTCTTAGGAATGGAAATAAAATATTCCGAGACCATAGTCATGCTCGACGATATCGTAGGAAGCTACGATTAAGTTTTGAGTCGAAAACTCAAACGGAGTCCGGTCTGCGTTTTTACACTGACAGTATGATTTTACTGCTCAGAAGACCTCAGATGGACCCGTGAACGAGACAGTAAGTCTTAGAATTTGATGCTCTATGTTTTGGTTAAATTTCATAAAAATTTCAGAAAAATCACTTCCTAACCTTCGTTCGGGCGGAATCCTCAATCGGGTGACGAACGGAGACACATATGGATTTACCGGGACTCGCCAACGGATAATCTTGATATCACATCATCCCAGGACACTTGGGAGAGTATGCCAGAGTCGTCATGACGTTCGGAAATATCTGGACGCAAAATGACCAAAATGCCCCTAACCTTAGTCTTTTACACTTTTACCATTATACCCTTTTGGCAAATGACCTTTTTACCCTTAAGTGAGCTTTTAAGAGGCTGAACTCAGCCCCTCACTCCATCATTTTCGCACAGCCCCTCACCCTTTAGAGTTCCATAGTTGTTCTTGAGAGAAAACCCCATTGTTGGTCTTGAAGCTCCTTGAGTTTTTGTTGGAATCACTTGATTCCTTGAGCAATCTTCCTTCATTTCAAGGTAAGATCACTTCTATGATCTCTTAGCTTCTTGAATCTCTCTTTATTTCAAGATCAATCTTCATTTTCATGAAAAGAATTTCTTAGATCCAAAACTTTGAAAATCCATAGGAAATTGTAGAAAAATCGTTTTGAGGTAAGACCAAGTTCTTTGAACTCACATCATCAATCTCTACCTAAACCCAAGAGCTAATGATTCAACTCTCGTCATAGCTCAAAAAGCACTTTTTGGCCGAACCCTACTTGAAGATGATGAATAGTGTTTTCATCAATTTTTGATTTTTAACACTTGATTTCATCCTTAGCTTTCCTAATGCCTTTGAATCCATGAAATGGAAAACCAAAATCAATTCCTAACCTTTTAACCTAGGGTGGCCGAAATCCTCTTTGTTAGAATAGTTGAGATTGGCTTTGATTGTTGTTTAATGTTGGATTGTTGTGTTGTTGTAGTTGTTGACGATTGTCAAGAGGTTCACAAACCGATCAACCGACTTTGATCCGGGAATATGCTCATCAACAGGTATGGGGAGAAGAACCTCGTCACACCAAGATGGTGGTAGTGAAGATGGTTGTTTAAGTTTATGTGCGGGTGAAACCCTTTAGTTTGGGTTCACTTTTATGTGTATAGTTTTGTTAAGTTCTCTTGGAGAACAAGATTGTCATGATAAGTTTATGCTTTGGTATGTTGTAGTGTGCTTTAGCATATGTTGATGATGAGATGATTGAATGAAAATCATTTCCATGTATGTTGAAAAACCTACTTTGATCACTAGATCAAATATGGACTTTTATTGTTAGATTATGAGACCATGATGTGTGACGGACTTGGATGTTTGATTATGATGTAGTAATGTGTATTGTGATTTATCATAATTGTGTGAGCTTTTGAGCTACATGTGCTTTGTTGGTGAAGCAAAGTCTCCATTTTTCTTTGGAGTAGGCTTGTGGCCTTAGTAAGAGGAAAATATAAGAACATGTGTTCTTCTTGTTTTGGCAAAGTTTTGATGCAACAAAAACATGATTTCCTAACCTATGTTTTCAAAGAGAAACAAACGTGATTTTGATCCAAAGATCAAAATGAAGTTTTCACCTTTCAAGTGTGTCACCAAAGTGGGAAAATGTCTTTTGTTTAGCCATAGGTCTTTTAATCAAACTAAGTGTTTCAAAAGAAGAATTAATAAAGGAGTTAGGGAAAATGAAAAACAGGGCACTCGCCCAGCGAACCCCGTCTTGCCTCGCGAGACAGAGGAAAGATAAGGCATTCGCCAGGCTAACATTGCCTCGCCTCGCGAGACAGTGGACTAGCCCGAGCAGCAAAGATGCAGCTCCTCGGCCTCGCGTCGCGAAGTCGTTATCGCCTCGCGAACCGCCTAAGCAGTAAAGATGCAGCTTCTCTGCCTCGCGTCGCGACACAATACTCGCCTCGCGAAGCAGAAAGACTGTCCAAACAGTAAAGATAACTTCTCAACCTCGCGTCGCGACATAGACCTTCGCCTCGCGAGAAATGGTTTGTTTATAAAGAGTGTTTTTCAACTCAAACTGTAAAGTTTTACGCTTTAAAAACCTAAGTTAAGTAATTGACTTAGAGTTGAAGATAAGGGATAATTAAGTGTAATATGTGGTGAAACAAGACCATATACTATACCATTGATGACTTAGTACATCAATGACTTCATAATACATAAACACAAACATGAAACGTTTTGGGTTTTGAAACAGTAGTTCGATGACGGACAGGTGATTCGGACCCCGATCGGTCGTTCAATTGTTTCAGTCTTGTGATGACTCGATCCCGGAGGGATCACGAGATTTATCCGGTGGATAAAGGTTTTGTTTTCAAAAGACACGTATAGTTCCTAAGGAAGAGAACCTTAGTAGACTTCGAGGTTTATCCGGGGGATAGACATTGCTTGATCGCATCTGCTTTGTGTAAGCATTGGCATTTCATTTGCATAGTTGTAAGGCCTTGAGCCTAGGAGTTGAGCTTTCACCTTGATGCGGGTGCGAATCTTACGGTGATGATCTTCAATGGTCTTTCTGGAGTTATCAGGGTTGGAAGGGCTTACATGTGACCAGTTGGTAGCTCTTCTGTGTCGTGGCGAACCCTTGCAATACACTGATATCCTCTACTAGATGCCGTACTTTTCATGTTTAGTCGAGAGTGTTTCCGTAAAGCCAGATACGTGCACGTTACGAATGTTGTAGCATCTTGCTCATGGCTGGCAGAAACCGGAACATGTCCTCCTATTCACTCTCTCCGACGTTTTATTAGCTCCATGGAGTAGGGGTCAGAGTAGTACCCAGTGGCATTGACATTGAGTCATGTACATTGCATTGCATTGCGTGGCTATTGGTGTTTACATTACTGTTATACATCGTTGTACTGTTTAAGAATACCTTATTTTATACTGTTAACTGCTTAACATGATATTATGCTGTCAACTGCTTAATATATTTGACATTGAGAATTTTAGTAAGCATGTTGGGTACGCTGTTACCCGGTGAGTCGTCCCGTTTTCACTATTGCTGTTTTGCTGTGTTGATGAACGGGAATCTCACCCATATCTGTATGTTTTCTGTTGGTACTTGCTGTTGATGCTTGAACAGATGGGCGTGATGATGGTTCAGCCCAGTAGTTTCCTTGAGCCCTGAGGCGGACCTTCTTTTTGTGCTTTAGTTTTGTTGGCGAACCTAAGTTCGTTATTAGTATTATTTACCTTCACTAAATCCCATTACATCTTGCAAAAAAAAAAAAAAAAAAAAGAAAACCGTATTTTCCGCATTAAGAAATATTTTCGGCCTTATAAACGTTCGGGAATGTGACACTCGGGAAAGGATGTTGCAATTAATGCTCTGAAGTACTCTGATGGGGGGATGGAAGAATGTTTCTCTGTGCATTCATTTGACACCCTGGTGGAGAAACAATTTCTGAAAGACCAAACTGCAATGACTGATGGTGTAATCCAAATTGAGAATGATGATTAATATGATGAAGAAATTTTTGAGTTAGTTGAGAGCAAGCAAATGCAGCCTAGATGGGCTAGGAAATTTGAATCATTGGATGTAACTGAGCAAACTTTCAAAAATAATGTCCCATTAGTGGAAAAGCCACCTGTTCTGGAACTGAAACAACTCCCAGCCCATCTGAAATATGTGTACTTGGGGAAGCTTGAAACCTTACCGGTGATCATCTATATATTTATAAATTCTAATGTACCAAGCATCATATATCCCATTTATGAGGGTGTGTGGGTCAGCTCTGTATAGTGTGTTCCCAAGAAGGGTGGTGTGACAATGATCTTCAATGATAAAAATGAGCTGAACCCCCACCAAAACTGTTGCTGGGTGGAGGATTCGCATGGATTACAAGGGCAAGAGAAAAAGAAAGGTCAATGAAAAGCTCCGTCACGTTCAGCGAATAATTGAAGAAAAAGAGGAGGAGCAACCCAACCCTTCACTTAAAAAAGCAAAGCAGCCTAAGAGGGGGGTTAGCAAAGTGAGAATCAAGAAGCCTGTTGCTACAGCAAATGAAGGGGTGGGAGATGAAGAAACAGTCCCAGAGCAAGAAGAGGAGAAAGAGGTGGCCAAAACTGGAGAAAAGGAGTCTTCTGCTCCTATCAAGATGAATGATCTGGCCTTAGGGGAAACACCAGGAGAAGGTCCAACAAATGAGCTCAGAATTGCAGCATGCTGCAACAATCCAATCAAGACTTCCCTTTTGCCTTACCTTATTCCTCTCATGCTCAGTTTTACTTATTTCCCAGTTTAATCATTTTCCCTATTATTGCACTGTAGTCCTTTGAATCTATCAGTTTGTTAAGTTGTTTATTTTTAGTTGTGTGTAGGTCAGTGTACTTTGACCCAAGTTTGTTTTTATTTTTGTGTGTTTTTGTTGTTAGTGTCGTTGACCCCACCATGTGCACAACCATCCCCATCATGAGGTTTTTTTTAATGAAACTTGACTGTTTTGAAATTCCATAAGTGCACCTTTTTGGCAGCTTTGACTTGATTGTTTTCTTTTGGGCTTGTGTGATTGGATTTAATTGTTTGAAGCTCGAGGCACATGCTGTAGCAATTCTGATCTACCTTGTGAGCTTTTGGGTTAAAATAGTTTTATCCTTCTTTCTGTGTGAATACCATTCTTATGCATAATTCTCTGATTTTGACTTGCTGCTTTCATACTTGCACACATCTCTGCCGCACACACTTTTGCGAGAGGCAAATTTTGTTTTCTTGAGCCTAGTATTGCCTAAATAGCCTACCCTTGGATATTACCTTTGTGTGAACCCCTTTGAGCCTGCAAGCCCTTTGTTTCTAATGAACCCACATTACAAGCCATATCCTGAAAAACCAATGTCCTAACTAGGTGGAGTGGCTGGTGTACTTCCTGTGTTTACATGCTGTAACATAAGTTTGGGGTTGCTCGAGGGCTAGCACGGTTTTAGGTTTGTGGGTGCTATGCAGCTGTTATGTGACAGAATATCAAAAATTGAACTGTTGCTGGTAAAAAGCAATGGTTTGCCAAAGAAAAAAAAAAAGAGAAAGAAAAGGAAAACAGCAGAGCAGTTGCAAGGAAAAATGCTGAAATGTTGCAACAACTGCTTTGAGGGTACAAAGAAGGAAACAGAATTCAAAAAAATGTAAAAAAAGGAAAGGAATCAAACAAAATGAAAAAGATCAAAAAGTCTTCCCTAACTTGTGTGAGCTGGGCCATGAAAGAAACAGTTGTGAAGCAAAAAGAGGAAGTATACCTAAGCTCCATCTAGTGTAGCCACCTTCCCAGAACTGCTCCTACATGAACCCATGCCCCATTGTAACCAAATAAAGTCCTCTAGCAGCGTGCAGTTTTGATAATGGGTGGTGTGTTTAGAAACTTGTCAAGGTCGTGTTTGAGTGTGCATTTGAATGATGATTGAGAGTACCTATCTTAGCTTGCGAAGAGAGGAAGAACGCACTGTTCTGATAAGTACCTGATGCTACAACAAAACTGTTCTAGCCCTCGAGCACCCCCAAACTTATGTTACCGCATGAAAACACAAGAAGCACACCAGCCACTCCAGCTAGTTAGGACATTGGTTTTTCAGGATATGGCTTGTAATGTAGGTTTATTAGAAACAAAGGGCTTGCAAGCTCAAAGGGGTGCACACAAAGGTAGTATTCAAGGTAGGCTATTTAGGAAATACTAGGCTCAAGAAAATAAAATGTGCCTCTAGCAAAAGTGTGTGTGCAGCAGAGATGTTTACAAGTATGAAAGCAACAAGACAAAATCAGATAAGCATGCACAAGAATGGTATTCACACAGAAAGAAGAATAAAATTGTTTTGGCCCAAAAGCTCACAAGGTAGATTAGAATTGCTACAGCATGTGCCTCGAGCTTCAAACAATTAAATCAAATCACTCAAGCCCAAAAGAAAATAATCAAGTCAAAGCTGCCAAAAAGGTGCACTTGTGGAATTTCTAAACAATTAATTTTCATTAAACACAACCCTATGATGGGGATGGTTGTGAACATGGTGGAGTCAAACATAAAGGATACTAGGTTAAAAAAGAAAACAGGTGGGGTGAAAGTCAGCTGACCCCAACTTTTCAACTAAGTCCTACAATTCAAAAACAGCAACAAACAGGACAAGACACCAACATGTATAGAAACTTAAACGAGAAACCAAGAGAAAGAACTAAAAAGGGAAACAAGGAAACTCCTGATAGGGTTGCTATAACAGCCTGCAACAACCTGCTCTGATGGGCTCAAGTGCTCAGATTCTTGATGCGGGAGCTCTTCCAGCTCCCTTTTGCAACAATGGTCTTCTTTCTTGCTGGGGTAGAGGGTCCCACTTCTTTCACTAGGACTAAGTCTGCTTGTTCCTCTTCATCAATTTCGGAGGCTACTGTTGTCTCTTCACTCCCCTCTGCCCTCTCAGTTGCTGTTGCAGCTGTCTTTTTACCCTTGCCTTTTGAGGCACTTGGCTTAGGCAGCCTACTCTTTTTGGTTGAAAGAGGAACATTGTCCTCTTCATCCTCATCAGAGGCAGGGTAATCAGCAGCTATTTTTGTGATCACATCCCTTAGAGGGGTGTTTGCTACTTTTTCTTGGGAGTTTGAGAGGGTGTAGGGGTTGCTGTTGTTGCTTCAGGGTCAGCTTCGTCATGTTCTTCTTCAGTGTCAGCCCCCAAATCCTGCAGGGGGATTTTAGTTCTCTTTCTCTTCTTGCTTCTCAGGTCTTTAGTGGTGGTGGTGGTGGGTTGTCGTTGTTGTGAAGGTGCTAGTGGCATCCAATCAGAGGAGTCTGATGCATCCAGGACTGCTGCGGCACTGTGACTGTTGTACTTCTCAGGGGTGGCTTGCTCTGAGGTGTGGTGCTGCTTAGGAAGAATTTGCATTGGAAACTGTGGTATTGGGTGCACCTTCTCCCATTGGTTAAGCTCCAGCACCCTATGCTACCATTTGAAATGATCTAGGGAAAACTGCCAATAAAGTTGTTGCTGCAGCATGTGTTGCATCAGCACTTGAGTTAGAAACTCCACCTTTTGCTCTAGCCTTGCAGAGCGGTCCTGCTGCTTTGAAGGCTCTCCTGGTTCCATAACTTGCTCCTTTTCCTTGGCCTGGGTTACTTTGGCTGAGTTGGATATAAATCGATTGATCAACCCAATATCAATGCTCCTTGAGTTCCTCTCCTCCACTTCCCCTTTGTGAAGCTCTATGCCACATCGCCTGCGTAGTTCAGTGATAAAACAGGGGAAGACCAATTGACTTTTTGTGCTTATGGCACAATTGGAAATCTCCTGCTGAGTCAACCTTCTTACATTTATCTTCTTTCCCACCAAGATGCAGTAAAGGAGCACCAGACGCTCCTTCTTAACAGTTTCAGTATGAGCAGTGGGGGAGAGTTTGTGTCTCAGGAAGTGATAACAAACCTTGGCTAAGGGTTTCAGAGCAGACCTGACGATTTTCAATTGATTTCCGGAAGTTGGCAGCCATTGCGTCCCTGGGACAGTGGCAACATCCTTCATAGCCGTTAGTGAAGGAACTTGTTTAAAACACAAGGAGGGGTGTTGAATTGTGTTTCTCAAGTTTTTAAAACTTTTCACAAGCAGATATAGATATTTTCGCAAGGTTGGATGATAAAACGTTTAAAGGACGCAAGGTGCGTTTCCAAACACCAGTTGGACACTTACTTAGTCCGATTAAGATAAAGAGACAAGCATAATAAGAAAGCAATTCAATCCCAAGGAGTTAGTAAGAAAATAAACTAAAGCGAAGATCAGGGACAGAAGGGAACATGAAGAAGTTATCCTGGTTCACTCTTCACCAAAGAGCTACGTCCAGTCCTCTCTACTTGAGAGCTTTATCCCCTATAACAAAAACCCTTTGTTGCAAGTATTCAACACCTCTTCAGGCAAGTATTCTAAACCTCTTCAGGTAAGTATTCTACATGTCTTCAGGTAAGCCAAGTATTCTTTCTATACAAGCCTCTTCAGGCTTAACCAACTAGGTTTTGAAAAGATTTTTGTTCTACTAACTCACTGAGTGTGAGAGTTTGAACCTAAAGCTTAAAACTCTTGAATAAAACTCTACGCAGAGAGTGATATGAAAATAAAGATCAGAGTTAGTTTTTCAAGATTTGAGTATTTCTCTTGATTGCTTTATGTGCTTGACTAAATTTTCAAATCTTTGAATCAGTTGTGCAGCACTTCACTTCTAGTTTTTGTTGTTTTTGTATATCTCTTTTTGAATGCTTCGCTAGTTATATCTTCAAGAACAGAGGTATTTATAGCAGACTTGATTCAATCAACTTTGGTCTTCAACGGATGGAAAAGGATCTGTTCTGATTGGGCATTAAATGCGTTGGATCGTTGAGTCTAATAACTTCCTTGAAGCTTCTGATCAGCAAAGTAGCTCAGGTTTGATAGCTAGAAATGGGACTGACATAACCTCTTTGTACTCGAAAGTTGCCTTTTGTCTTTCTCAAAGGAGAAGGTCAACTTCTTTTTGTGTCAGGGACAGTCTGGCTTTTGCTTTTGATTGAACGAGTGTTACAGGGAATATTTGTCCAAAGGATGTAAGCTTTTTACATAGAATAATAAATTTAAAAGCTTTACATATGAAATCGCGCTAAACAAATAAAGCATTGTTGGACTATAATGATTACATAATAACGGGAAGAGTCTTTGGACTCAAGACCTTATAGATACAACTTATTATCGTCTGGTCTGATAGAGAGTTATTCCTGTTTAGAGTTTGAACGAGTGAAAGTCTTTGGATTTAGAAAGTCTCTGGACTTATATAAATGTTATCCTGCACACTGAAGATAAAGCATTAGTCCATAAGAAATTTTTGTTCTTCTGAAATTAGTCCTTTGTTAACATCAAAACTTAAGGGATTAATGGACCATAACCACTCTGGTTCCAACAATCTCCCCCTTTTTGATAATGACAAAACATACTAATTTGATTGAACAAAGTTTTCTAAAGAACTGAAAAGCTCCCCTTAAGACAAATATTCTAATCATATAATGCATGTAAGACCGAGCAGGCAATCAAGCAAGCAAGCATATATATATACCAAGACATATTATGGGATAAAACATACTATGAATATAAATTTTATATCTATTTCAATAAAACCCTTTTTCTCCCCCTTTTTGTCATTAGACAAAGGAGAGAGAACCACATCATAGTCAGTGTTTGAAAGAAAAGAAAACTAGACAGAAAAAATTTTAAGAAGGAGGAGGAGGAAAAGGAGGTTTAGGAATGAAATTTTGAAACATGGGCACCATTTGTTGAAGCAGAACAACATTATTGGCTTCAATAGATCTCTGGATGAACTCCTGAAACTCTGGAGGAACGGAAGAGACAGAACTTTCAGCCGTGGCCTTTCTTGCTTCAACATTTCTCTGATCAGGAACTACACTGAGAGCTTGAGAGGGAGATGGATCAGCAAGGTGGACCACTGAAAGGGGAATAGGTTGAGACCTGGAGGGTGCAGAGTCTGCAACTTGTTCCACTTCCTCTGCATTCTCTTCAGAGCAAGGGTTGTCATAGACGATCTCTGTGTCCCCAGTTTCTTCGTAAACAACCGGTGGTGGTTCAAGAGGGGGTGCAGTAGAGTTAGGATCATCTTGAGTGAAAGGTTTGGGTGGAGGTGGAAACACTTCAAGAATGATCTCAGCATCATCATATCTATTTTCTCTCCATCTGGGTTTAGGTGCTGGACGCACGTCTCTTGGATACAGCGGTATACCAAAGATGTTGTCCATTATGAGGAAGTCAGCATCAGAGATTCTATATTGTCTGGGAAATACACGAATACTCTGTTTTTCCTCAATAGAAAGACCAGAGGAGAATGCTTCTTGACAGCATCTCCATATGAAGTTTTCCCCGTAGATCCGAGCATCTGGGTCAAACCTCTTAATAGGATCCTTCTGCAAAATGTGGGCTAGCTCTACTGAATCATCTCTGGGTCTTTTCCAGAAGAGAGGATCAAAGGCATTTTTGTAAGGCAGCGTCCAAGTATCAAGCCTTTTGCGTCCATCTTTATTTTTATTTGGGTCCAGAATAGGAATTCTTGGACAAGCTCGAGGAGGAACAACGCCTACTCTTGTTTAAGAGCTTCTGGACCAAAACTTCATTGGCAGGTTGTGATGGATCTTGGCTTCTTTTGACATGTTGCACTCTTTTCTAATAGCGTAGTAAGGAAGAAAGTCTCTGTCATCAGAGTATTCTTTCCAGGCCGAGGGATAGCTTGGAATGAACTTGACGTCTTGATCAAGGAAGATGTTGGTCAGACCATACGTCCTTGATCTTCTTTCGTCTGTGGTTTTGCAACCTTTCTTCTCTTCATTCAGAATGACTACGTGCCTTTTGACATTGTAGTGGCACCACTGGAAAGCCTTGTCCTTGATAAGATTTGGAGTAAATACCCAATTTGGTCCCTGAAATTGTAGGATCGTATCAACTTAGTCCCCCACATTATCAATATTCCAAAATGATCCTTGGAATTTCAAAATGTAGCAAATTCATCCCTGACATTATTCACTTAGTTTCAAATCCATCCCTGACATTACCAACTTAATGTCATTATAGTCCATGCAAATATTAGCGGATGGACGAATCTGATTAACTTTTTGTAATTCCAGGGATCATTTTGGAATATTGATAATGTGGGGGACTAAGTTGATACGACCCTACAATTTCAGGGACCAAATTGGGTACTTACTCATAAGATTTGGGTAAATTTTCTTTGGAGGAAACTTCTTCTTCTCAAGGAAGACAACCAAGGGTCCAAGAGCAGTGTACAACTGAGTTGCAAGAGGACCCGTGGGAGTATAAGGAATGGGGTAGTAGCCATGTTCAGGGGGTGGACCAGAGGGATTTTGAGGTGGAGGAGAGGGTGTTTCATATTCGTATTCTGGTGGAGGAATAAGGCTTTTGGGATGTTGAGAGGTAGAGGGAGGTGGGTCTTTGTGGAAGAGAGCAGGGAACCTTCTTTGAACGTCAGCCCAGTTGGAGCTTTCATTTCTGAAGGTAATTCTAGGAATGCGTTTGTATTTTCTTTTGGGGTAAATCAATTTGCGGTAAGGTGCACCATAGGATTGAAAGGGGTGATCTCCCCATGTTGTGAACCAGTCTTGAGGTTCGGATGGTGAAAGAAGGGTTTGTGTGTGAGGTAAGGTGGAGGGTGAGAAGGGTATGGACGGTTGAGAGTCCAGGGTTAGGTCTTCAACATCAAGGGGATGCTCAACAGTAGGAGTAATAATTGAACTAGACTGAGGTTCAGTATTACCTTTGGATTTGGATCTGGTGGTCCTTGCCCTTGTTGCAGCAAGCTTAGGTTGAGAGGCTTCAGAAGCAGACTCCCTCCTTGGACCTTTGATCACCTTGGATATAGGCTGATGGTCCTCATCTTCCTCATCAATAGAAGTTAGAACCAACTTCCTTTTTCTTGAGGAGGCTTTGGACAAGCAAAAAAAGTCTTAGCTTTTGGACGACCAGGCTCTGTTGAGCGTCCAGCTGAGACTTGTTGATCAGACGCTTCATCAGAATCTTGCGTCTGAGCTCCTTTGAGCTTTCCCTCTTGCTTGGACTTCTTGTGACAGTCCAGTTGCATCATCATCAAGCTTTGTTTGCTGAACTCAGGTTGATGCACACGATCTATTCCATGAATACCATAGTATTTGAGTCTTTGTTCTGGAGTCAGATTAATGAGGTCTTCATAAACCATATATTTCTCAAATATCCTTGAGAGAAGGGCAGCGTAGATGATGGAGGTGTTCTTCTCAGAGCCTTCAATGGCGTATTTGAAGAAGGCAAACAGAAGGTGTGGAAGATTTATCTGCCTCTCCAAAATCAGATGTACTAGGCAGAACTGATGTGCCTTAGAAACATTATCCTTCGACCCAGCTTTGTGAAGGATAGATTTTTTCAGAATCTGATCAAGAACCCTAGCCTTATCAGTCATTCTTGAGGCTATTAGCTTGTTTGACAAGTTCTTCAAGAGATACTCTTTAATGGCGTAAGAACCTTTGAGTTCTTCTTCCCATTTGTCCTCACAAGTTGTTCCCGATTGAGCACACCCAATGGCGTTGGAAATATTTTGCTTCAGAAACAATAACCTCGGTGTCAATCACCTTGTTACGTATTTCCCTTGTAGAAATCGTATGGTTTGTCCAAAAATCCCTAACCAGAACAGGGTAAATGACAAGAGAACCCTCGAAGAAACTTAACCATCCAGCAGCGTGAATATTTGGGAAGACATCTATCCCATTATCAGCAAGAAATTGAAGGTTGAACTTGAACTCTACCTGAACATCAGCAGTCTGAGCATTAAAGTTATTTCCTTTACCCTTAGCAGCAGCGGCGGAGGATGAAGTTGCCATTGTTTCAGAGAAGGGGTTTTTGAAAAGAGGAATATTTGCAATAGAGGTTTTTTTAGAGATATAGAGATTGTAAAGATTCAATCTTTAACAAGTTTTGGATTTTATAGAAAAAAAGAAACAAAAAAGAGAAAAAACCGTTCGTATTTTCAAAGAAGAGAGAAGGTGGTGAAACGACATGCATTGAACGACTAACACAGGTTCCAGACCATGAAACTGTAAAAAGCACTTTTGAAATTTATTGAAAACTAAACTGACTCAGTTAAGGGAATGAGAATTAATTTTACATTCGACAAAGATTTAGTTCAATTAATGCATTGGACAAGTAAGCAATACATATTGGACTAGGCAAATATTGGACGCATGCATTGGACTCACATCTAATCAATGAAATGCATGTTCAGATATTTTCTTATGAATGTGAACCTATCTTCAGCTAAAGATTTGGTGAAGATATCTGCCCATTGATGGTCAGTATCAACAAATTGAATATCAATTATTCCTTTTTGCACATAGTCTCTAATAAAATGATGTTTGATTTCTATATGCTTTGCTCTAGAATGCAATATGGGATTTTTAGACGAATTAATGGAAGCAGTGTTATCACACATTATTGGAATGTTACTTACAAACACATTGTAGTCTTCCAACTGATGTTTAATCCAAAGCAGTTGTGAGCAGCAACTTGCAGCAGCAATGTATTCAGCTTCAGCAGTTGATATAGCAATTGTGTTTTGCCTTTTGCATGACCATGAGACTAGATTGTCCCCAATGAAGTGACAACCTCCATTGGTACTTTTTCTTTCTATTCTGTCTCCAGCATAGTCAGCATCACAGAATCCAACTAATCTGTATTCATCAAATTTCTTATACAAAAGACCTAGATTAGTAGAACCTTTGAGATATCTAAAGATTCTCTTTACTGCTGATTGATGAGACTCTCTTGGATTAGATTGAAATCGAGCACATAGGCAAACACTAAACATGATATCTGGTCTAGACGCAGTTAGATATAAGAGGGAACCAATCATACCTCTATATACCTTTTGGTCTACCTTTTTATCTTTGTCATCTTTGTTTAGTACGAACATTGGATGCATTGGGGTATTAATTGGTTTGCAATCGTCCAACTTGAAGCGTTTCAGAAGCTCCTTTGTGTACTTTGTCTATGAATGTACACTTTGTCCGTTGTTTGCTTTACTTGAAGTCCGAGGAAGAATTTCAATTCTCCCATCATACTCATTTCAAATTCTTTCTACATTAGCTTAGAAAACTCTTGACAAAGAGATTCATCAGTTGCACCAAATATTATATCATCAACGTAAATTTGTGCAACAATAAAATTGTTTTTGCTTGACTTTCTAAAAAGAGTTGTATCCACTTTTCCTCTTGAGAAACCATTCTCCATTAGGAAAGTGCTGACTCTCTCATACCACACTCTAGGAGCTTGTTTGAGTCCATATAAAGCTTTCTTAAGCTTATATACATGCTCAGGATGGTTTTGATCTTCAAAACCAGGTGGTTGAACAACATACACTTCTTCATTAATAAAACCATTTAAGAAAGCACTTTTTACGTCCATTTGATAAAGCATGATGTTATGATGTGCAACATACGAAAGTAAAATGCGTATGGCTTCTAGTCTAGCTACTGGAGCAAAAGTTTCAGTATAGTCAATACCTTGCTCTTGAGAGTAGCCTTGAGCAGCTAACCTTGCTTTATTTCTTACAACTTTACCATCTTCGTCCAGCTTGTTACAATAAACCCACTTGGTTCCAATGACAGACTTATCCTTTGGCAGAGAGACCAGCGTCCACACGTCACTACGTTGAAACTAGTTGAGTTCCTCTTGCATAGTGAGGATCCAACATTCATCCATTAAGGCTTCATCCACAGACTTTGGTTCTATTTCAGAAATGAAGGCTGAGTCAGCTTGTTCTCTGAAGGTTGACCTTGTCCAGACTCTATCATTTGGTTTTCCAATGATTTGATCCTCAGGATGATGAGTCCTAAATTGCCACAAATGTGGAGTGTTAACCACTTGCTGAGACGATGATGCGTCCTGAGTTGCGTCTGATACTTCATCTTTGTTAAGAGTTGGACGATCTTCTGTATCGTTCAGATTCATATCTGCAAAGGAATCATTTAGCTCTGATAATCTCTTGTCAGGTTGTTCGTCATCAAACTTAACATGGATGGATTCTTCAACAACCAATGTTCTAGAGTTATAGACTCTAAAAGCTTTGGACGTTTCAGAGTACCCTAACAACATTCCATTTTCTACTTTGGCATCAAACTTACCAAGTTGATCCTTAGTATTTAAAATAAAACATTGACATCCAAAGGGGTGGAAATAAGAAATGTTGGGTTTGCGTCATTTCAACAATTCATAAGGAGTCTTATTCGAGATAGGTCTTATGTATATTCTGTTTTGAATGTAGCAGGCAGTATTTACAGCTTCAGCCCAGAAGTGTTTAGGAACAAAATTATCACTGAGCATTGCCCTGGCCATCTCTTGAAGAGATCGGTTCTTTCTCTCAACAACACCATTCTGTTGTGGGGTTCTAGGGGCAGAGAAATTGTGATGAATACCGCTTTCATCACAGAACCAATGGAAAAGCTCATTTTCAAATTCGCCTCCATGGTCACTTCTGATTGAGCTTATACATATGCCTTTTTCATTCTGGACGCGCTTACAGAATATAGTAAAGACCTTAATAGACTCATCCTTGTGAGCAAGGAACTTAAGCCATGCCCATCTAGTATAGTCGTCTACTATGACAAGCCCATATTTCTTACCACTAACAGAAGCAGTCCTTGTTGGACCAAACAAATCAAGATGCAACAGCTCTAGTGGTCTTGAAGTACTAACAATGTTCTTGGACTCAAAAGAGTTCCTAACTTGTTTTCCTTTTTGACATGCGTCACAGAGAGCGTCCGATCTATACACGATTTTTGGTAGACCTTTTACGAGGTTATGCTTGTTTAGTCTTGAGATTAATCTCAGACTTGCATGACCAAGTCTTTTGTGCCAGATCCATCGCTCATCTTCAACAGACACTAGGCATGATACACTTTGATTTGAGAGTTCCCCCAAGTTAATCTTATAAAGATTATTTTGCCTCTTGGCAGTGAATCAGATGGACCCATCAGGGTTCTTGACCATACATTCACCTTTATTGAAGGAAACATCAGACCCACTGTCACATAATTGACTTATGCTAAGCAAGTTGTGTTTTAACCCTTCAACCAGAAGAACATTATCAATAGAGGGAAAAGGATGCTTACCAATCTTACCAATTCCAACTATCTTCCCTTTCTGGTTGCCTCCAAAGGTGACCCATCCACCAGTCTTTCTACATAGTTCTTGGAATATACACCTTTCTCCCGTCATGTGACGTGAGCATCCACTGTCCAAGT
Source organism: Ammopiptanthus mongolicus (assembly GCA_039655645.1). Lineage (NCBI taxonomy): Eukaryota > Viridiplantae > Streptophyta > Magnoliopsida > Fabales > Fabaceae > Ammopiptanthus > Ammopiptanthus mongolicus. The sequence continues at coordinate 60,838,769 of CM077343.1, read as the reverse complement.
ACCAGGACTGGGGTCTTCTTTGTGTTGCTAAGCAGATTTGCAACAGGGATTATCATGTTCTTTGGTACCCAGATAGACTTGGGTCCTTTTTGGTTAGTCTGTGGTCTTCGTCCATGCATATTAGTTTTCTTTTTGTGTATGCATTTCGAAAAGATATGACCACTCTTTCCAAATAAATTGCAATAAGAATTGGATGCATGCTGTTTACTTTCATTTTGTTTTCCATGAGATTGAAGAACCTTGTGATATTGATTGGTCCTTGATACTTTCTGAGAAGCTTCTTGTTTCTCAAAGTCATAGCCTAGGCCAGACTTATCGTGAGGTGATCTTGAATACCTCAATATCAAGTTTGGCTTCTCTGAACCTCCAACAAGCTTTGATACTCTTTTGGTTAGGTCAGATACCTCTTGTTTTAGTCTGGTTACCTCGTGAGGTTCACTAGACCCAGAGGTGAGTTTGTCAGTTAGACTGACATTCTCAGCTTTCAGCTTATTGTTTTTGTCAATGAGTTGCTTATTTTGCTTGTTGGCATCTTCCAACTCTTTATTTACTTTTGAATATTTTCTTTTAAGCATAATATATTGATGATGCAATAAAGAGGAATCATTAAGCAGTTCATCATATGCTTCATATAGAGAATCAGAAACAGATACCTCATCTTCTTCCGATTCAGTGTCTGATGAAGTTTTTGCCATTAGACAGAAGTTTGAGGCAGACGGACTTCTTGGAATGAACAGTTGTTCTAATGCGTCCAGCTTCTTCTTAGCAGTTTGGAATTGCAAGACCATCTCCAGTCTTGATCAATCAAGAGCGTTGATGAGATACTAGTTGGCATGAGCATTTAGCGAACACAGTCTGATATCCTCATTCATCCAGTCAGCTTCAGGTTTGGACGTTGTTGATCCGTCCTCAAGAGTGATTATTGGACGATGATCTCCATTGGTGAATATATTCCACAGTTCATAATTTTGAGCTTGGACGTATATTTGAAAAACAGATTTCCAATAAGGATAGTCCATTCCTTTAAAGACGGGTGGAACATTCCATCCTCTTTCAGAGATAGCTTCCTGAGTTCTTTCTTCGGGAACAACAGGTTGTTCATCATCCGAAGAGTCTTTGTTTTGGATGTTGGACCAAAGACATAAATTAGCCTCCTCATTTGTTTCTTTTTCTTCTTCTTCTTCTTCTTCTTCTTCTTCAGAAGTGTTGAGATCCTCCCATGTCGCCATGAAGTTCTTTTTCTTCATTTTGAAAAACTTCTTCTTGTCTTTTAGCATGGGACAGTCAGCTTTGAAGTGACCTGGCTTGTTGCACTCGAAGCAGATTAGCTGACTTTTGTCCTTGGGCTCAGCATGATCTTTGAAGTTTTTCTTTTGCAACGGCCTTCTTTTCATCCCATTTCTCTTTCTCCATATGTTTTGAATCTTTCTAGAGATAAAGGATAACTCATCATCATCTGATACTTCATTATCAGATTGATCAACATCATCACTGGACTCATCAGCTTTTAGAGCTTGTGAGTTGTTGGACTTCTGAGCTTTCAAGGCAATCCCTTTATTTTTCTTTCCAGGATTGTCAAGATCAAGCTCTTGCTTATGAACTTGAAGGGTCCCAACTAGATCATCCAGAGTTAAAGTAGAGAGATCTTTGGCCTGGGTGATTGCAGTAACAAGAGGTCTTCACTTCTTAGGCAGACTCCTAAGAATTTTAGTGACATTCTCCTTGGTAGTGTAGACTTTCCCAAGGGACTTTAGATTGTTGATTATTGTTTGAAAGCGACCCATCATGTCCAAGATGGACTCTCCTTAGGCCATGGTGAACAATTCATACTGGCCAACCAACATGATGATTTTATAATCTTTTACCTTGGTGGTCCCCTCATGGAGATTTGACAAAGTATCCCAGATTTGCTTTGCTGATTCACATGTGTGAATCTTCTGAAATTCATCAGGACTGAGAGCACACATTAAAGCATATCTAGCTTTATGATTTTGTTCCATCTTGGCTCGTTCAGCATCAGTCCAGTCATCTTCTGCTTTGTCTGTCCCATCAGAGTTGAGACACACATTTGGACCATTCGTGATTCTGGCCCAGAGAGCTGAGTTTGTACTTAAGATGAAGACTTTGAATCTCTCCTTCCAGTACAAGTAATGAGTTCCGCTGAAGAGCAGAGGCCTGTTCATGGAAGTACCTTCCATAACAGGTTGACTCCTGCTTGGCATACCTTGTCCTGCCATATCTGCTGTAGGATCTTTTCCTCTACACGGCTAAGTGCTCAACCCAGAGGCTGAGCTCTGATACCAATTGAAGGAACCTGTTTGAAACACAAGAAAGGGGGTTGAATTGTGTTTCTTAAGTTTTTAAAACTTTTCGCAAGCAGATATAGATATTTTCGCAAGGTTGGACGATAAAACGTTTAAAGGACGCAAGGTGCATTTCCAAACACCAGTTGGACGCTAACTTAGTCCGATTAAGATAAAGAGACAAGCTTAAGAAGAAAGCAATTCAATCCCAAGGAGTTAGAAAATAAACTAAAGCGAAGATCAGGGATAGAAGGGAACACGAAGAAGTTATCCTGGTTCACTCTTCACCAAAGAGCTACGTCCAGTCCTCTCTACTTGAGAGCTTTATCCACTATAACAAAAACCCTTTGTTACAAGTATTCAACACCTCTTCAGGAAAGTATTCTAAACCTCTTCAGGTAAGTATTCTACACCTCTTCAGGTAAGCTAAGTGTTCTTTCTATACAAGCCTCTTCAGGCTTAACCAACTAGGTTTTGAAAAGATTTTTGTTCTACTAAAGCACTGAGTGTGAGAGTTTGAACCTAAAGCTTAAAACCCTTGAATAAAACTCTACGCAGAGAGTGATATGAAAATAAAGATCAGAGTTAGCTTTTCAAGCTTTGAGTATTTCTCTTGATTGCTTTATGTGCTTGACTAAATTTTCAAATCTTTGAATCAGTTGAGCAACACTTCACTTCTAGTTTTTGTTGTTTTTGTATATCTCTTTTTGAATACTTCGCTAGTTGTATCTTCAACAATAGAGGTATTTATAGCAGACTTGATTCAATCAACTTTGGTCTTCAACGGATGGAAAAGGATCCATTCTGATTGGGCATTAAATGCGTTGAACCGTTGAGTCTGATAACTTCCTTGAAGCTTCAGATCAGAAAAGTAGACTATCAGGTTTGATAGCTAGAAATGGGACTGACATAACCTCTTTGTACTCGAAAGTTGCCTTTTGTATTTCTCAAAGGAGAAGGTCAACTTCTTTTTGTGTCAGGGACTATCTGGTTTTGCTTTTGTTTGAACGAGTGTTACAGGGAATATTTGTCCAAAGTATATAAGCTTTTTACATAGAATAATAAATTTAAAAGCTTTACATATGAATTCGCGCTAAACAAATAAAGCATTGTTGGACTATAGCGATTGCATAATAACGGGAAGAGTCTTTGGACTCAAGACCTTATAGATACAGCTTATTATCGTCTGGTCTGATAGAGAGTTATTCCTGTTTAGATTTTGGACGAGTGAAAGTCTTTGGATTTAGACAGCCTTTAGACTTATATAAATGTTATCCTGCACACTTAAGATAAAGCGTTAGTCCATAAGAAATCTTTGTTCTTTTGAAATTAGTCCTTTGTTAACATCAAAACTTAAGGGATTAATGGACCATAACCATTCTGGTTCCAATAGTTAGTTGCTTCACAGTAGCCTTCTTCAGTAGAGGTTGGTACTCATCTTCCTCTTCAGCCAGGTTCAGTTTTAAGTTAATGGTCTTTGCAAAGAAACTGACCTTGCACCCACGCACCTTGGAATGGGTTTGCTGTGCCCCTCCAATGTTCGCATAGAACTTGCGGACAAGGGGAGTGCAAAACCCAGTTGTGTGGCCAGCAAAACGTTTCCACTTATTCTGGTCAATCGCCACAGTAATTTCATCAGGGAGACCATAGGAGGCCTTGTTAGAGATGGTGAACCCCTTCTCAGCATGAAGTTCCCTTAGCGCAGTAACATTGTTGTACTGGGATACAGCCTTAGCATCCACAAATACCTCATATGCCTCATACTCGTCACTTGATGTGGGTTTGCACCTCTTCACAGCGCAATGCATTACACAAGGCATGGTGGAGCAATGATGAGCGGAAGAGATGAAGGTGGGAGATGACGAAATTTGGCGAAAGCTGAAGAAATTAGGGCTCGGGTAGGGGAAACAGTGGGTGAGCGTGTGGCTGTGTGATGGTTAAAGGGAGAGTGGGTTGGCTTTATAGAGAGATAAATGATGGGTGAGTGATGGTGATTGACGCTGGTGGTTGAGAATGTGTGGTTGGGGAGAGGCGCGGTTACCGAGAAAGAACAAATGGTGTGAGGGAAACTTGGGAAGTTGTGAGTGTACGGAGAATTGATCCACCTTTTCTCTTTCAACTTTTTGAATTTGTTTTATCCAACTTTCGAACTGATGTGACTTCCCCCCAAAAACCAACGCAAAGCCCGAATCAGTTACTTGGGCCTCCAACCTGTTTCAGCCCAATGAACAACCACACCACCACCTGGGACAGTTATACCACCTGCATCCACAACTTCCATTCTCTTTGTTTTCTGTTTATTGAGTTAGTGCCACATAAAAAAAATAAAAACAAAAATAACAATACAAACTAAGGAAATTTTTGCTGGGCTGCCTCCCAGTAGCGCTTGGTTTGCAAGTCCTCAGCCTGACGTAGAGCATGTGGAACATCAAGGATCAGCCATGACTGTGGTGGCCTGTGCCTTGGCAAATGGCTCACCCCCGTAATGCTTGACCCTTTGCCCATTTACCTTAAAGGTTCTACTAGAAGCTGCATTGATCAAGCAATTCAATGGCTCCATGAGGGTGGACATGAACAATGGTGAAGGGTCCAGACCATCTAGATTTGAGCTTCCCTGGGAACAGCTTCAATCTTGAATTGAAGAGCAAAACTTGCTCTCCTTTTGCAAGGTCTCTCTTTTGAATTTTTCTATCATGCCAAGCCTTTGTTTTGGCCTTGTAAACTTCTGCTCCTTCATATGAAAACAGCTTGTGTTCTTCAAGCTCATTGAGCTGCAGCATGCGAGCTGCTTCAGCCTGTGCTAGATCAAGATTGAGCTTTTTAACTACCCAGAAGGCTTTATGCTGCAACTCAATGGGCAAATGGCATGCCTTTCCATAGACCAACCTATAGGGTGACATTCCTAAGGGGGTCTTGTAGGCAGTCCTATATGCCCAAAGAGCATCTTCCAAATGAAGGGAGTTGTCTTTTTTGGTTGGGTTCACCACTTTTTCCATAATTCTTTTTATTTCCCTATTGGACAGCTCTACCTGCCCATTGGTCTGTGGATGGTATGCTATAGTAACTTTATGCCTTACCCCATATTTTGTTAGGACTCCATCAAACAGCTTGTTGCAAAAGTGAGTACCTTCATCACTAATAAATGCCCTAGGGGTGCCAAATCTTGTAAAAATCTGCTTTTGAACAAACTTCACAACAGATCTAGCATTATTTGTTGGAAGAGCTACAGTCTCCACCCATTTTGACACGTGGTCTACAGCCACCAAAATATATAGATTACCAAAGGAAGGAGGGAAGGGACCCATGAAGTCTATGCCCCATACATCAAACAACTCAACTTCTAAGATGGAATTGAGGGGCATCTCATTTCTATTTGAAATATTGCCTACCCTTTGTCATCTGTTGCAGCCCTTAGCAAAGCTGTAAGCATCTTTAAATAATGTAGGCCAAAAATACCCGACCTGGAGGACTTTAGCAACTGTCCTCATTCCTCCAAAATGTCCCCCACCTGGGGATGAATGACAATACAAGAGAATATCTGGGACTTCTGTTTCGGCCACACACCTTCTAAGCAAATTGTCAGCACAGTTCTTGTACAACTATGGCTCATCCCAGCAGAACTGCTTTGCCTGATGGAAGAACCTTTTTCTTTGTTGTGGACTTAAATCTGCCAGGACAATTCCACTGGCTAGATAGTTTACTAGATCATCATACCATGGTGTTTCAGCATCTTCCATAGATAGCAACTGCTCATCAGGGAACAGTTCTTTGATCTCAGAATTCTTTGTGGCCTCATTCCCCTCAAACAGTCTTGACAAGTGGTCTGCCACCTGATTCTCAACTCTCTTCTTATCCCTGATTTCCAAGTCGAACTCTTGCAACAAAAACACCCATCTAATCAGTCTTGGCTTTGCATCCTTCTTGGCAATCAGGTATTTGATGGCAGCTTGATCAGTATAGACAATGACCTTTGTGCTAACAAGGCAGGGTCTGAACTTGTCAAAGGCAAACACAACAGCCAACAACTCTTTCTCTGTAGTGGTATAGTTCAATTGAGCTCCAACCAATGTTTTACTGGCATAATATATAGAGTGAATTACCTTATCTTTCCTCTGGCCCAAGACTGCTCCCACTGCAAAGTCACTAGCATCACATATCAACTCAAATGGCCTAGATCAATCTGGAGCAGTTATGACTAGTGCAGTGATTAGAGCCTTCTTCAGAATTTCAAATGCTTCCAAACAGTTTGGTGTGAAATCAAAGAGTCTATTATGCTCTAGCAACTGGCACAGAGGCTTCGAGATTTTGGAGAAGTCCTTGATAAATATTCTATAGAACTTAGCATGTCCTAAGAAACTTCTCACTCCTTTAACTGAGGTAGGTGGTGGCAGGTTTTCAATGACCTCTATCTTGGCTTTGTCTACCTCCATACCCTTCTTAGACACCTTGTGACCCAACACAATTCCTTCCTGAACCATGAAGTGACACTTTTCCCAGTTTAACACCAAGTTTGTCTCCTCACAACAATCCAAGACTTGTTCCAGATTTCCAAGGCATCCCTGGAATGACTCTCCAAATACTAAGAAGTCATCCATAAAAATTTCCATGGATTTCTCAATAATATCGGAGAATATGGCCATCATACATCTTTGGAACGTTGCTGGAGCATTACAGAGGCCAAATGGCATCCTTCAAAAGGCAAAATTGTCATAGGGACAAGTAAAGGTGGTTTTCTCTTGATCTTCGGGTGCTACAGCAATTTGATTGTAACCAGAGTATCTATCCAAAAAGCAATAGAACTCCTTCCCAGAAAGTCTATCCAGCATTTGATCAATAAAAGGCAAGGGAAAGTGGTCTTTTCTATTTATTCAATTTCCTATAATCCATACAAATCCTCCACCCTGTGACTGTTCTGGTGGGGATTAGTTCATTTTTCTTGTTAGCCACAACTATTACTCCCCGTTTCTTTGGCACACACTGGATTGGGCTTACCAAATACTGTCAGAAATAGGGTATATAATCCCAGCATCCAGCCACTTGATCACCTCTTTCTTCACCACCTCCTTCATGATAGGATTCAGTCTCCTCTGGCTCTCTATACTATTCTTGGCTTCAGGCTCTAGCAATATTCGATGCATACACACAGTAGGACTGATGCCTTTAATGTCTACCATTTGTCAACCAATTGCTTTCTTGTGCCTCTTCAAGGTTTCTATCAAACTGTTCCCTTGATCATTATTGAAGAAAGATGAAATAATCATAGGCAAGGTTTCCATGTCTCCCAAATAAACATATTTCAAATGAGCTGGGAGCTGTTTTAGCTCCAGAACGGGTGGCTTCACAACTGAGGGTATATTGTCTTTGAAAGTCTTATTAGTGACTTCCAATGACTCAAATTTTCTAGCCCACATAGGTTGCCTTGCAGTGCATTCCTTTATTTCAGTAAGTTATTCCAACAAGGAATCATCAAGACCCAATTGAAGCTCATCATCACTCAAATCTGTTCTTCCTGCCAAGAACTGTCTTTGCAACAAATTATCAAATGACTTCACAAATGAACATTCTTCCGCTCCCTCATCAGGATATTTCAGGGCATTGAACACATTAAAAGTCACATGTTGCTCATTAACCCTCATGGTCAACTCTCCCTTCTGTACATCTATGAGAGTTCTTCTTGTAGCAAGGAAAGGCCTACCCAGAATAGTAGGAACTTCCCTATCTGCTTCACAGTCTAGAATAATAAAATCCACAAGAAATACAAACAAATCTACTTTTATTAACACATTATCGATCTTTCCTTCTGGATATGCAATAGACCTGTCTGCTAGTTGAAGTGTCACAGTGGTAGGCCTAGCATCCCCAATGCCCACTTGTTTAAAAATTGACATAGTCATTAAGTTGATGCTAGCACCTAAATCACGTAATGCTTTGCCATAGTAGGTATCTCCAATGGAACAGGGGATGGTGAAACTTCCAGGGTCTTTCAACTTGGGAGGTACTTTGGCTTGGAGCATTAGGCTACATTCCTTTGTCATGGAAACTGTTTCAAACTCCCCAAGCCTTCTACTCTTTGTTAGCACATCTTTCATGAACTTTGTATAACTAGGCATCTGCCGCAAAGCCTCAACCAAAGGTATATTGATGTGCAACTGCTTCAGAATTTCCATGAACTTGCTGAACTGCTTGTCTTGTTGGACCTTCCTCAACCTTTGAGGAAAAGGAGGAAGAGGCCTTTCTGGAATAAATTTGGGCAAGGGCTCAGCTTCTGGAATAGCCTTAGGCTTCTTAGTAGTTTTCTCAGCTGTCTTCTCAATAGTTTCATCAGTTGCTGGAACAGTTTCAGTCTCTTCAGTTCTTACCTTGCTCTTTTTCACTACAACAGCTGGCAACTCAGTTCCACTTCTCAGGTGTATTACCTTGCAGTGCTCCTTACCATGGGGGCTTGAGGATGAATGAGTTTCCGTAAAAGAAGGCAGTGCACCACTAGGTCTGCTATTCTGTGTATTTGCCAGCTGGCCTACCTGATTTTCAAAGTTCCTCATGGATACTCCTTGACTCTAGAACTGTGCCTTAGTTTCTGACATGAATGCCTTTAAGACAGCTTCCAAGGAAATTTCTTGATTTGCCGGTGGTGCTTGTTGTTGTTGCCTTGGTTGTTGATTTGTGAATCCAGATGGAGCATTTGTGGATTTGGCAGGAAAGTTTGAGTTCCCCGCTGGAGCATTAGCATTGTTACTCCATAAAAATTTGGGATGTTGCCTCCACCCTGGATTATAAGTATTAGAATAGGGATTGTCTCCCCTATTTCTGCTGTAGTTCACATAATTAACAGATGCAGGATTGCCGAAACAGTCCTCAAACAGATGTCCTCCTCCACAGTACACACAAGAAACAGTTTCAGCTTGGTGCACCTGTTGTTCATTTACAACTGGTTCAGTCACAGCTGCTTGAGCTGCTTGGTTACTCTGATTTGTAGTAGCTAGGTTTTTCACCATGTTAGTTAAAGAAGCCAACTGGGCAGTAAATGCTGTAACTCCATTCACTTCATGAATTCCTGCAGCAGTTGTGCTTTTTCCAGAGGTAAGCCTAGCAATAGGCCACTGATAACTGTTAGCAGCAATGCTTTCAATCAATTCATATGCTTCATTTTAGGACTTGTTCAGAAGAGTGCCTCCTGCAGAGGCATCAAGCATCATTCTAGCAGATGGCAGCACTCCATTGTAAAAGTGCTCCATCTGAATGCATATTGGAATGCTATGATGGGGGCATCTCTTCAAAAGCTCCTTAAATCTCCCCCAAGCTTCATATGAAGGCTCATCATCAAGTTGCTTGAAGGAGGTTATATCATTTCTCAGCTTTGCATTTTTCATAGGAGGAAAGAATTTGGTCAAAAACTTCTCAGCCACCCTATTCCAAGTATTAACAGAGTTGGGCTCCAAAGAATTGAGCCAGTTCTTAGCCTTGCCAGCCAGAGAAAATGGGAACAGTCTTAATATGAAGGAATCCTCGGTGACTCCTGGATTTCTGAAGTTATTAGCCACAGTCAGAAACTGCTTTAAATGCAAATGAGGGTCCTCAGTTGCAGCACCACTGAACTACCCAATTGCTTGCAGCATCTGGAACATGACAGGTTTAAACCCAAAATGCCCAGCTGTTATTTCGGGCACCACTATGCCTGTGTTTATTGTTGCTCGATCAAACAGGGCATAACCTCTGATAGAACTAGTTCTATCATTGGCTAAAGCCATGCTATTAGGTTCATCACCCATTTCAAAATTTTCAGAACTAGTAGCAGCGTTGGAGCTTTCAGGGGTTTCAGAAATCAGTCTCCCCAACTCAACTAAACCTTGGTTCTGCCTGTTCAACCTTCTGAATGTTCTTTCAATTTCAAGGTCTAATTGGAACTCAAGAGCACTATGCCTGCGGATACAGAGTAAGAGTACCTGTTGCTATAGCAAAACACTCAACAGATCAATTGTCTCAACTAATAGAACTATCAATCTAAAACTTGTTAATTAAACACCGTTACAATCCTCGGCAACGGCACCAAAAACTTGTTGCATAAAAACGGGTTGATGTGCAAGTATACACAATCGTTTAACAAGTAATAAAGTGTAAGTGAGATCGTTGCCACTAGGATTATATGGTGAATCAAGTACGAAGTTTGAATTAATGGTTCTATTAATTAAGATTAACAAAGAGTAACAAATAGTTGGTGCGTGTGTGTCCATAACAGTTTTGGGAAATAAATGCTAGAGCAATAAAAATGGATTTGTTAACAGAATGGGTAAAACTGCTACGGGAAGTATCCCTTGCAAAATCAATCTAGTTTAGTTATGCGTTGCAGTGCTACCGCAATTGGCTCCAGGAAATGAAAGTTTTTTTTCCAGCAGTTCTGAGATGAACTTCACTAAACGTCTCCTATTCCTAGGTCCATGTTTGTTACATTCACGCCTCACTTAAGCTCGTTCCAGCTAGCCTAAGAGTTAGATTGTTCATTCCGAAATCACTCTTCATCATAATTTTCCAATTAATGATTTTACTCTTATCTATAAAACAGTTCTGCTACACTTAGCTTTTCCAAGCAGTCGTGAGCTCAAGGTGTAACTAAGGTGATCAAGCTTAATTAAAACACAACCAAATCAGATTTATAGAAAATGAAATAGCAAAGCATAACATCACATTCACTAGAAATCCATTACAAGTTCAACATCCCATAGCTACAATAGATTTAACTCATATTGAGCTTACAAAATCAAAGAGAAAAACAAGAAATGGAAGAAGAAGCCATTACAATGGAGGAGAGAGAGAAAGGGGCGCAACTGCTGTCCTTGCTCCAGTAGGGAAGAGTATGTCTTATCCTTGTTCCCTTGGTTGTCCCTTATTTAGGGTTTTCCAAAATATCTCAAGGCCCTTTCCTCCCTCATTGTTTCTGGGCTAAAAGTTGGCTAGTACAAGGGTCCTTGGCCCAATTCCCCAACTTTAATGCACTGAATGCCAGCCCCATGTGTAGGTCACAGTCCTTATTAGCAAAGGACAACTCATCATGTAAGAGAATGTTTTGAGCTTTTGTCCTTTTCCCAAATCAGCTTTAGCTACGATTGCTATAGCAATTCCCAGAGCAACGTCTCAAATTCAGCGCTTGATTCTCCAAAAACTGCCCTGCACAGAAAACTCTCAATTAATCACCAAAAACAGTTCTAAAAGACACCAAAACATTAAAACTCACAAAAGACTCTTATAAAACACACTTTACACAAAATCACACTAAAATACTAAAAACATGAACTTGAAATACTCAAAGACCACAAAATCACAAGTGAAAAAGGTATAAATAACTTTTCATAAAAATAGGTTGATTGGTCATATAATTTATTTTTTATTTTTCACTTTGGACCTATTTTTTTTGTTTTCATTTTGTTCTCATATGTTATGTTCCGTCTTCAATATTAGTCCTAAAACTGATGCTGTCAAGAAGGAAAGGACGGAAAGGACTAACGTTAAAGACGAAAGATAACGTCTAGGACCAAAACCAAAAAAATTAACGTTTATTTTTTTCATTTTAGTCTTATACATTATGTTCCGTCTTCCATGTTAGTCCTAAAATTAACGCCGTCAAGAAGGAATTGACGGAAAGAACTAACGTTGAAGACGAAATATAACTTACAGGACTCACATGAAAATAATAAAACATATAAGACCAAAGTGAAAAATAAAGAAAACGTACGGGACAAATCAACCTATTTTGCCTATACTAGATTTTGATTCTGTGCATACACGGGGTTATATTATGAATAATTGTAGTTCATAACGTATGTATTGATTGTATGTATTGAACATAGCAAATTGTAATTTTTTATTTTTGATCAGGCAGAAATATTTGAAAGCATTGTTATGTAAAATATAAAATATAAATATTCTTAAAATAGAAAATTTTGTATATTTAGAATAATAATTGATAAATAAAGATAAAAATAAATTATACACTTTATTAATATACATAGATTTTCTTGTCAAATTGGCATATATTGAACATGCAATTTAAAAGTTGTTATAACGGCCTATGTTGAAATAGTAATTTTTCAAGTGCTTAATGTTTTTCATCACTTTACTATTTTTCAAGTGCTTAATGTTTTTCATCACTTTGTTTGTGGTACTCTTTGCAGACAAGTCTTCAATTCCAATATCGGGCATCCTCTCTAAGGGGGTAAACTCTTGAACCATTTTTAAAATTTGAAATACTCTTCTCTGGTGATTGTAACACCCCGATTTTCGAGTTTTCCTAATTATTCAGTATTTATGAACTTATATTTTATTCAAGGCCTTACAAATGGCAATAAAATATTCTAACCAGATAGGAATGTCCTACATAACCATAGGAAGCCATGGTTAAGTTTCGGGTGAAAGCTCAAACGGAGCCCGGTCTGCATTTTTCACGGATAGTGGTCTTTTTCTACTATCAAGACCTAATTTCGACTCGTGAACGAAACAGTTAGGTTTTATATTTTATTTCCAATAATATTGGTTATTTTGAAAATATTCAAAATAAAAGTCGTCATACGACTTTCTTGGGCGAAAACCTAAATCGAGTGAAGAACGGAGCTGAATACGAGATTTCAGTGAACCGCTACGGATAAGATTGAAGTCACATGGTGTGCTATGACTCATCAATGACTCATCAGTGTAATGATTAAGTTTAGAAAATATCTAGACGTGAAATGACTAAAATGCCCTTGACCCTTTTCATAATTACCATTTGCCCTTGAATGAAAAGACCGTTTTGCCCTTGAGAATTTATGGAATAACCATTCTGACCCTGTGACTCACCATGTCATCATTACCTTTCTAGAAATATCTATATATTTATAGGGGAAATGACATTTATGCCCCTAGTCTTTGAAGGAATTACCAAATTACCCTTTTAGTTATTTACAAGTTTGCCATGACATCAATATATATATATTTCTCTCTTTCTCTCTCATGGCCATTTCGGCCAGCTCTCTCTTCTCTCTCTTCTCTCTCTTTTTCTTCATCTTCTCTCACTTGTTCTTCATGTTCTTCATGAGTTCTTGAGTGTTCATCAAAAGTTCTTCACAAAAACCTTAGTTTGATCTTCAAAAGTTGAAGTTTTTGAGTGAAAACTTGTTTCTTCTTCACTAATCTTTGATCCTAGGAGGTATGATCCTCATCTTAACTCTCTCAATCTCTCTATTTCATCTCTTGATTCATTTGATTCATGAAGATCCAAGTTTAGATCTAGAACTTTGAAAATCCATAGAAAATTGTAGAAAAATCCTATGATCATGAAACCAATTTCTATGAACCTATCATGATGTGTACTTTGAGTATCTAGAATCATGAACCCAAAATAAATTTTCTCCCTATTCTTCCATGGGAGGGCCGAATCCTATTAATGGTGCAAGGATGGGTTGTTGCAATTTTTGGCTATATAGCACTTGTTCTAGCTTACTTGATGTCTTTGAACCCTAAATCCAAGAGCAAAACATCAACCAAAGCTCCTAACCTATTTCTCCTCTTCATGGCCGAAACATATAGGGTGTAGAACCATGAGTTTTGTCTCAAATTTTTGGGTCATGAGACTTGATTTAGTGTTAATCATGCTTAAGGACCAACCATCCAAAAGTTTGGAACCAAATGAGATCCCTAGCCTTTTTATCCTTTCATGGCCGAACCCTATACCTTCTTGGGGAAGAAAACTTATGTTTTGATGTTATAGATTGATGTTGCTTTGTTGTTTGAATTGAATTGTGTTTGATTGTTTTAGGCGACGCGAATGGAACCAGAGCCGGAACCGAGAACCGATCTAGTTTGAAGTGAACACCTTTGTGAGGTAAAGGGAGGTAGTTCATTTTGAGTTTGGTAGCCTCATGGCATATGATTTATTAGTGTGTTATGATTGAATTAATACTTGATTTATATGTTTACTTATATCCTGGATTGATTGGATGTTAAGTGTTGTGCATAGTTGGTTATTTGATATAATTGTGGCATGGATGCCTTGGATGATATCTTATTGTGATATTGAACTGTTGATATATATATCTATACATATATTTATATCCTGGATGAGCATAGGACTGGCTATGTCTCGATAATTGTTAAAAGACTCGGAATCGAAATCAAAGTTTTGAAGACCGTGTTTTGAAAATCGAAAAGTGGTTTTTGGAAAACGTGTTACTTTTCAAGAAAAGTTAAGTTCCCTTTTGAAATGTATGTTCTTTTGAAAAGTATGCCCTTTTGAAATGTATGTTCTTTTGAAAAGTATGTTCTTTGGAAAAGTATGTTCTTTTGAAATGTATGTTCTTTTGAAAAGTATGTTCTTTGGAAAAGTATGTTCTTTTGAAATGTATGTTCTCTTGAAAAGTATGTTCTTTTAAAAAGTGGTTTTGTGAAAAGTCGAGCAAAATGTGTTTTATTCTGTAAAGTGTTTAAAAAGGGCGTGAAACCTTAGAAAACGATTTTGTTTTCAAGAAAGGTGTTTTTCCCGGAAAATGTGGAAATGTTTTATTTCAAGAAAACAAAAGTGTATTTTGTTTTCCAAAGTTGTTTTGAGAAAGTTTGACCGAAAAGAAAAATGATGAACCTTGTAGATGAACCCAAACCTAGTGGCCGAGACGTCGGGGCTAGTGTTTTGTGGATTGAGCACTCGGACTTCGTGTCCTGTGTTTTTGATTTGAGTGGGCTTAATGCCGTTTTGAAACGAGTCGTGGACTTTATGTCTCGACATTTGAAAGAATAAATGTGGATTGAGCACTCGGACTTCGTGTCCTGTGTTTTTGATTTGAGTGGGCTTAATGCCTTTTTGAAACGAGTCGTGGACTTTATGTCTCGACATTTGAAAGAATGAACGCAAAGAAAACAGAAAACTTTCTTTGTACATGCATGAACCGGCAGACGTGCCATTTGAAACCGAGCTACAACTCTAGTAGTTGAGAATCCATTTGAAACCGAGCTACAACTCTAGTAGTTGAGAATGGAACCGGTTAAGACCACTAGGTCTGTAGGGGCATTCTGTGTTCGAGATCCCACAAGTGGCCGGTGGCATTGCAACCCCGTGCCGTGGTATCGGCTGCCAAACACGAATGAACTCGATCAGGGACTGGACTATTCAGGATATGGTTATGACGTGGTACCCTGGAACAATTGTTGTTCGGACCTAAATAGAGAGGCCAACTCATGAGAACAATTGTGTTACGGGTGTTACTACGGCCTATCGCTCGATGTTGGGAAGTTAGAATCTCCGGAATACATGAATTAGAAAGATGATATTGAAGTCTCATGCATTATTATAAATCATGATTGTGTTTGAGATATTATATTGTGTTGTATATATAACTGTTCATATGACTGTATTTATGCTGTTTGTCGCCTGTGCGGCTATCGTGATAAACTTATTATATGAGTATCTCACCTTTGCCTGTACATGTTGGACACCTGGTTGTGTTTTTGGAACACATGTACAGATGTTGATCATAGGTCCCCGCGGAGACGTGAGGACTCGGATGATGGAGCGTTCTGATGAAGTTGACGTTGGGTTGTACCCCAATGGCTACTTTTAGCTGACCAGCTTAGGAGTCTTTTATTTTGAGCAGTCTTATATTATATTACTGCACGCTTTTGAACTTATGTTTTCAAGTTTGTAATATGCTATACAATAGGTGAATACTGATGTGCTGTAAGAAGCTTATTCCTTCATCTTGAGTTTATATTGCCTATGCATGCAGAAAATTTTTAGAACTGCGTTTTCGAACGTAGCTACTTAATTAAAGTATTTTCCGAAAGCAACTAGCTTTCTATTTTCTTGATTTATTTCCTTATTAGAGTTCGAGTATGTAGCACCTGCGAGGGGGGTGTTACAGTGATAAAACTTGTCAAATTATCCTTGCACTGGGGACTTTTTTGTATTATTAATAGATAGATTAATAGATTTAAAAAACGATGCAATCATGTTATTAATTGCCCTTTTCCAAATTAACTCCAAATTTGATTTGAATTTATTCATCTTTTTTATTTTATTATTTATTTTATTTTTGTTTTTTAAAAAAAAGTTCCATTTTTAAAATTTCAAATACTCTTCTTTGGTGATTGTAACATCCCTGTTTTTCGTAACCCTAATTAAGGTGGATGACCTTGATCAGGCATTCGTATGGTTGTGTGATTGCTTGTGTGTTAGTTTGGCACCTAGTTGAAAGTTTAGGAATAGGCTTGAACAAGGTTGGAAGTGCCTAAGGTGTAACACGAGAAACTGGGGATGTTAGAGGGCTGGAAGTTCTTCTCTCGCTGAGCTTGACGCTCAGGCGTGAGAGAACTCCACGCTCAAGCGTTGAGATGCTTAGGCGTAGGAAGAGACGGACGCTTCAGTGTCCTGAGTGCGCTGTTCAACTGTTCTGAGTTTGGACGCGTGTGAGACACGTGTCAGGCCAGGGAGCAGAAGGAGTGGACGAGGTTCCACGCTCGAGCGTGGAGAGATCCCACGCTAGAGCGTGGCAACGCTCAAGCGTGCAGTGTGATGAACGCTTAAGCGTGGACAGTAGGAACCATAAGTGGAGCTTCCACTTTCATCTTCCCACTTGCACGAATTTGGAGAGAGATTTTGCGAGTTTGAGAGAGAAGCTCTGAGTTTTAGAGAGAGAAAGCTTGAGGTTAGAGGTGATCGAGCCGCCGGAACGCGATTCCGACTACACCGTTGTGATCGCGGCGAAGTTATCTCTGACTCCATCGAATTAGTTTCTCGATTCATCATATGTAAACTCGGATCCCTAACACGTGTTCTTCATGTTCTTGGCGTTCTTCGAGTCTTTACCTTTTCTTTGAATCTTTTTGGGCTTGCCCTAGGGGTAACACTGTTGTGCATGTGTTGTACTCGTGATTAGGGCAAAGTTCATACTCGCGGTGGTGCGAGGTTTGGAGCTGGGGCTGCGGTTGAGGGGTTGTTCTTGGAGGCCACGTGGTAGCTGTTCTTGAAGGAGGGCTGCGAGCTTGAGTAAGGAGGAGCGAGCCGATGATCGCGTTGATTTGCGTGCCGACAGTTCTGGTGGGGAGAAAGAGTTACACACGTCGGGGAGGCAAGCGTAGACTATATAGTTTTGTTATATGTTTCGTGTGTGTAGGGGAACCCTAAACCCTACATGAGGTTGAGCCCTGACGAAGTACCTAGATTCTAGGTTTAGTCTACTTCGGGCTAGCACCGCTATGTTGATACCCTAGGTTAGCAGATTTATGTTGACGGGCGTGATGTATGTATGGCCGCTTTGTGAGTATCTGTTTATCTGCTGACTGTGGTATGTAGTATATCTGCATGATATGACGACATGTTGTTGTATGTGATATTTACTGCTGCACTGAACATGCTGATATTGATGAATTGCTGTATGTATCTCGAAATGCGTGTATGCATGAGAATCCGAGATTTAGTCTGATTAGGGCTTTGACCCCGTGGTGGACGTTTGAGCTGATAGTTCAGATTGAGGTTATAGTTGGAGCTGGAAGCTCGTAAGTCATGACGGGAGCTTGGAGCTCATATGGGACAGTGGGAGCTTGGAGCTCATATGGTACAGTTGGAGCTTGGAGCTCGTGTTGCTGAGAGCAAAGTTGCATGTGTCGTGATATGAGCTCAAGGAAGATGGATGACATGCATAGCATTTGCATATGATGCCAAGTGCCGACCCGTATGCTGTGAGGTATACAAGGTTGGTGCACCGAGTGCTGGTGTGGAAAAAGGAAGGCAAGGTTTGTGTGACCTCGGGGATATATTGGACACAGGTGTACCCACAAGAGACCGATAAGGTAGCTCCTATCGTGTCGTGGCGGTCCTGGACACGTCCTACTATCCCGACTGGACCCTGAGTCTTTCCAGTTGCAGGTGGATCTTTCGAGGAGGCCCAGATATCCCTCTTTGTCTGGGACAGTTGAGCGGTCATGCACTCTTACAGGTCACGGCGAGCGGAACGGATTACTGGAACAAACCAACTTATGGTTCGTTGAGCGGACGAGATGTTGCCCTTAGTAGGGTGCTAGTACCGGCCGGCATGCATAGAAAGAGTACGTGTCCCATCTAGCTAGGAAACGATCGAGGTGTTGAGTCATTGAGAGATGGCTGTGTCTGCTATATATTCTGCATTACATTATCCCTATATTTGATGTGTTGTATATCTTATCTCCCAGTTTCTTTTCTCTGTATATGTATGCTCGTGCTACGAGTAGACGAGGAGGCAGCAGTGGCAGAGGATGGACTCGAGGCGAAACCCGTTTATCACCGGAACACCGCGGATGCCGGTGTTCGGCGATATTGAGATCGTGTACCACGACGAGAGGGGATGGCGGGTGGACCCCTCGACCTTTTTGGTTGTATATACAAGAGTAGTTAGCTTGATCTTCCAGAGAGGTACTCCACCGTATGCTGACATCATCGGACCCTACCATATTTACCAGTTTCTTCCTTTACCATAGATGTGGCGACGACCGAGCTAGAGAGCAGCACTACAGATGGGAGGCGTCACAGACATCAGCAGTATCCAGTAGGAGGGGCTTCGTGTACAGAGGCCATAGGAGACTTTCAGACCGGTATCTGAGGGCGGCCTTGAGGCGCCGTATAGTAGTTTCGAGTTCCTCCTCCGAGTACGAGCCTACACGGGTTTATAGGCGTAACTATGGAGAGGGGCAGGGTAGCTCAGGTCATCCTTACCACTGATGGTAAGGGCTAGCCAGTGGGTCTCTAGGACTGTGCGGAGAGGCTGATGTATTTTTGAGAGTCGGGATGGGGAGCGCTGGTGAGGATGTTAGAGAGCTTTCTTTTGAGGTCTGCATGTATATGTTATTTTGCAGCACAGTTGTATAGTTAATGTATGTATTACAGTAGCCCTACTGAGGGGCAACCACGTAAATACTTATATAATGCATGTATATGTTTTATCTTTCCCGTTGTGCTTTACTCTGATGCATGCTTTATTTTACGTGCTTACAGTGCATGTTTTATCGTTTGCCATTCTTCTTATAAGCGGGTAATAATATCGCTAGGTTATAGCTAATGATATAAGTGGGGATGTGCCGTTACAATTTATGGTATCAGAGCAGTTTGATTCTAAATCGGACTGCGGGTGTTAGGAAGTTGAACTGGCTAAGTTGGTCGTCTCTGCAAGGGGAGTACGACTGTGTCTAGAAGGGTAGAAGGAGTGCGAACGATTGTAATGCTGTATGAATGATAAGTAGATGTATGTAATTATGTTGCTTATCATATTTGAACTCTGAGCTAACGGTTACTTGAATCAGGAACCAATGGCTCGAGGAAGAGGTAGAGGTAGAGGCGGTGGTTGATCAGGTCAGGAGGGAGGTCCAGAGGCTGCTACCTCGCATACGGGCAACAGAGCTGAATCCTTGGAAACCCTCAGGACCATGAGGGACACGGCTGCTGCGATGTTACAGCAAACCCAGCAGAATGCTCAGCTTATTCAGTTGACTCGGGTGAATCAACAGCAACAATAGCGGAATGCTCCGAATGATGATGCTCGTTTGGATGCCTTCATGAGGTGACAACCACCTCAGTTCAATGGGGATTACAATCCTGAGGGGGAAGAACTATGGGTTCAGGAGCTGGAAAAGATCTTTGTGGCAACGCACTGTGATGAAGTTCAGAAGGTTTCCTATGCTTCTTTCATGCTACTATGAGGGGCAGAGATGTGGTGGAAGGGAAAGCAGAGATTGTTTGAGGCAGACGGAAGAGCAATAACCTGAGAGCTGTTTAGGGAATGTTTCCTTGAGAAATATTTTCCTAGGATGACCAGAAGAGAGAAAGACAAGGAATTCCAGAGCCTGAAGCAAGGCAATATGTCAGTGGGGGAATATGTAGCAAGGTTCGAGGCACTGCTCAAGTTTTCTGAGTTTTATCAGCGGTATCCAGATGAGAAGTAGATGTGCCGTAGGTTTGAAGACGGCCTGAAGTATGAGATCCAGAAGTCTATTGTACCATTGGGGATTTCCAGATTCCCTGATATGTTGGATCGGTGTTCTGCGATCGAGAACATCGAAAGGAGGAGAGAGCTGACCTCGCGAAATGAAGGACCCATCCACAGTAGTCAGAGAGGTAGGGGCGAAAGGTTTCAGTCAGGTCGAGGACCGTATCAGAGGCCCAACCAGAGGTCAGGAGAGGCCGTAGGACAAAGGCCGAATGCAATTCAAGGACTACAAGGTTGCTTCAAGTGTGGAGGACCACACATGGCTCGAGATTGTAGGAGCCAAGAGCCAGGAGGAACGATCACCTGTTATGCGTGTGGAAAGCCGGGACACATGGCGAGGGATTGCAGGCATGGGAATGCCAGGCCAACCGGAGTGACGGGGCAGACTACAAGACCACAAGCTACAGGGAGAGTGTTTGTCGTGAGGGGAGCTGAATCCTCTCGATGCCCGAATCTGATTCAAGGTAAGAGTTTAGTTTCAGGCAAGTTCTTATCTGTTTTATTTGATTCGAGGGGTACCCACTCGTTTATTTCTATGGAATGCATGGATCACTTAGGATTACCGGTTTCGTCTTTACCATATGATCTTACCATATCCACGCCTACGGGTGATTCTTTGACTACTTTATATGCCTAAAATGCCCTATAACCATAGAAAACAGACATTTCTTTGTGGACCTGGTCTGTTTGCCTATGCAGCAGATCGATGTTATCCTCGGCATGGATAAGCTTTCGGCCAACCATGTGGTGCTTGATTGTGCCAAGAAAACCCTTTTTTTTTTTTTTTCTGAGCTATCAGGATTGACGCCTGCTAATGAAGGTATTCCAAAGGGTGTACGAGCTGAAGAGTATGTGGTGCTGTTCTCTTTGGAAGCGAGAAAAACTTCGAGTGCGGGAACGCTGCCTGTTGTGCGGGATTTTCCGGAGGTGTTTCTAGATGACGTTCCAGGGTTACCACCGGAGAGGAAGATCGAGTTTGCTATAGATCTTGCACCGGGGACAAGGCCTATATCAGTAGCGCCGTATTGGATGTCTCCAGTTAAGCTGACGGAGCTAAAGAAACGGTTTGATGAGATGCTAGGCAAGGAGTTCATCAGACCTAGTGCATCTCCGTGGGGAGCGTCGGTACTGTTTGTGAAGAAGAAGGATGGAAGCTCGAGGTTATGTGTGGACTATCGTCAACTAAATAAAGTGACGATAAAGAACAAGTATCCGCTGCTAAGGATAGACGATTTGATGGATCAATTGAAGGGAGCAACTGTGTTTTCAAAGATCGACCTGCGATCTGGTTACCATCAAATTAGGGTGAAAAGGGAGGATATACCGAAGACTGCTTTTCGGAGTCGGTATGCGCATTACGAGTATTTGGTTATGCCGTTCGGTGTGACTAATGCTCTAGCCATGTTCATGGATTATATGAACAGGATATTCCGACCGTTCCTAGATAAGTTTGTTGTCGTGTTTACCGATGACATCCTTATTTACTCTTCGAGTAAGGAGGAACACCAAGAGCATCTTCGAGTGGTGCTGCAAGTGCTGAAGGACAGGCAGTTGTATGGGAAGCTGTCCAAGTGTAAGTTTTGGTTGGAAGAGGTGCTGTTCCTAGGACACGTGATTAACAAGGATGGAATCACGGTGGATCCTACTAAGGTCGAAGCGGTGGTTAAGTGGGAAAGCCGAAAGTCTGTGGCTGAAGTTTGAAGCTTTCTTGGGCTAGCAGGTTACTATAGGCGGTTTATCGAGGGATTATCTACGATTGCGTTACCCATGACACAATTAACGAGAAAGGGAAAAACTTTTGAGTGGTCAGAAGCGTGTGAGCAGAGTTTCTTAGAGTTGAAGCGGAGGTTAACCACGTCACCGGTATTGGTTTTACCAGATCCGTTAGAACATTTTGACGTATTTTGTGATGCGTCATATCAAGGATTGGGTTGTGTCCTCATGCAAGAAGGGAGAGTGGTGGCGTATGCCTCGAGGCAGTTGAGAGTGCATGAACGGAACTACCCGACTCATGATCTGGAGTTGGCTGCAATAGTGTTTGCATTGAAGATATGGAGATATTATCTCTATGGTGCTAAATTCAGTGTGTTTAGCGACCATAAGAGTTTGAAGTATCTGTTCGACCAGAAGGAGTTGACCATGAGGCAGAGGAGGTGGATGGAATTCATAAAGGATTATGAATTCGACCTACAATACCATCCAGGTAAGGCGAATGTAGTGGCGGCTGCGCTTAGTAGGAAGTCCCTTCATGTATCTGCCATGATGGTACGAGAGCTCGAGTTGTTAGAACAGTTTAGAGATTCGAATCTAGATGTGGAAATCGTCAAGGATAAGATGAATCTAGGGATGATTGAGGTAACTAGCGATTTCCTGGATTTTCTTTGGAGAAGGCAAGCTGAGGATGAGTACCTTAAGGAAGTTAATCGTTTGATCGAGGAGGGCCAAACGTCAGAGTTTAGGAGAGGTACGGATGGCCTCATCAGGTTTGGTGACCGATTTTGTGTGCCTGCGGATAGCGAAGTTAAGAATATGATCTTGGAAGAAGCACACAAGAGCAAGTTGAGCTTTCATCCAGGGGCTACTAAGATGTACCAAGATCTGAAGAAGCTGTTTTGGTGGCTGGGGATGAAGAAAGATGTGGCGGCTTATGTCCTATCCTGCTTGGTATGTCAAAAGGTGAAGGTTGAACACCAAAGGCCAGCGGGATTATTGCAATCACTAGATGTTCCGAAGTGGAAGTGGGATAGCATTGCAATGGACTTTGTTTCTGGGTTACCAAGAACTCAGAAGAGGTGTGATGCGATTTGGGTCATCATAGATAGATTGACGAAATGTGCTCATTTCCTACCTATCAACCAGAATTACTCTCTAGAACGACTGACTCAGATTTACATCAGGGAGGTGGTGAAGCTACATGGTGTACCTTCAAGTATTATCTCAGACGGAGATCCGAGGTTTACTTCTAGGTTTTGGAGGAGCCTGAACGAGGTGTTGGGAACTAAGTTAGTGTTATTTTCTGCGTATCATCCGCAAACGGATGGTCAGTCAAAACAGACGATTCAATCATTGGAAGATCTGTTAAGAGCATGTGTGTTGGAACACACTGGAAGTTGGGACGATTTTCTTCCTTTGATTGAGTTTACCTACAACAATAGTTACCACTCAAGTATCGGGATGGCGCCATATGAAGCTTTGTAAGGGAGGAAGTGCAGGACCCCGTTGTGCTGGTTTGAGACTGGAGAGAATCAGTTGTTAGGTCCGGAGTTGGTGAAACGGACGACGGAACAGGTTAAGTTAATCCGGGAAAAGATGAAAGCCGCAAGGGATAGGCAGAAGAGCTATGCTGACAAACGGAGAAGACCCCTAGAGTTCCAGGAGGGCGATCATGTATTTCTGAGAGTTACTCCAAGGACGGGAGTCGGCAGGGCAATTCGATCCAGAAAGCTTACACCCAAATTCATAGGACCATTTCAGATTCTTCGCCGAATTGGTCCAATAGCTTACTAGATGGCCTTACCGCCAAATTTGTCAAACCTTCACGACGTCTTTCACGTCTTCCAGCTTAGAAAGTATTATCCCAATCCATTGCATGTGTTAGAGCCCGAATCAATCCAGTTAAGAGAGAACCTTGAATACGAGGCTTTACCTGCTCGGATAGTGGATAGAAGGGTCAAGGAACTTCGCGGTAAACAGATTCCTCTAGTAAGGGTTGAATGGGACCCAGCAACCGGAGATTCAACATGGGAACGTGAAGCTGAGATGCACCAGCAGTATCCGTCTTTGTTTACAGGTATAAGCAAGGAATTTCGGGGACGAAATTCTCTTTAAGGGGGTGGTGTAACATCCTGTTTTTTTTTACATTATGCTTATATGTGTTAATATTTGCTTGTATATATTGTATATATGTTGTTTATGATTGTTCTTGATGTCCAAGTTCATAGTTGGGGTAGTTTAGCCTTAAGGAATGGTCAATGCATTCAAGTCCAAGACACCTGTTTTACGGTTTTGTTCATATCTTGAGTTCTAGACATCCGATTGAGGTGATCTTGGATGCGTTGGAAAGCTTAGAGAATTATCTACAAGTCTTATTTCAAGTGTTAAGGCCAAATTCGGCTTCTAAAGTTTTGCGTCGCGAGCATACATTCGCCTCGCGAATCTGACAGCCAGATTATTGCAGCTCTCTGGTTCGCCTCGCGAAAGGCTACTCGCCTCGCGAATCTGCGCGCACCAGAATCGTGTTTTTGGGCTTCTAATCAGCCCATAATGACCCTAACTCATATTTATACCATAAGACTCGACCTAAACCTATTTGCTAACTCGAAATGCTCTTAGAAACTGCCTCATTCTCTCTAGACAAGGATTCCTAAACTCTTCCCAAGGATTCTTGAAGGAGACTTCACCTTTGTTAATTGTTCTTCGTCGCATTCGCTTGAGGAGCATCACTGCCATCGTAATCCCTCTCCCTTGTTGCTGCTCTTGAACCTTTTGGGGCTATGATCGTGAAATCAAGTGTCCTGAGATCGAGTGTTCGTGAGACGCAATCTTTCCGGACCGTTTTCTCTTCCTTTGTTCATTGTGAGCGTCATACCAGGCATGGGGGGAAGAAATAGATCATGAGTATGTGGGTTTTGGGATAGGTTAAGATGAAGGGGTTAACCCATGACCCCTATATGTGTGTCTATATGCATTGTAAATGCCTATGTGTATGCTATGAGTGTAATTATGTGTATGTTATGTATATGCCATGTATATGTCTATGTGAATATTGTATAAATACATATGTTTATGGTTCTATGATTATGATTATAGGTGTTTGTCTTGATGATATGATTGAAATATTATGATGTGCGATGAATAGTATGAATATAGATACGATATGCATTGATGAGATTTTATAATGTGCATTGATAATGATGACTTGATGATGATGTGCGTTACAATGAAGAAAATAGGATTAGTAAAAGAACATAGCTTTAGAATGTTTGGCACCCCATAATGAATGAGTTGTTATGAGAGGTGAGATTGATAATATTGGATTAGTCTTGGAAATCCATAGGAATGATCCTTGAGAGATAGGATGATAGGCATAGGGATAACTTAGAGAAATTCTTAATATTCCCATGTCTGTCATGATTTGCCTGGCGAATAGCCATTCGCGAGGCGAGATAGAGAGACCATTTGTGGTCTGACATAATTCGCCTAGCGGATTGTATTCCGCGAGGCGAATGAGAGAACCAGATAGTGGGGCTGTCGGGCTCGCCTCGCGAGCCAGGATTCGCCTAGCGAATCTAAGAACCTGTTTAGGAGCTCTCGGGCTCGCCTCGCGAGCCATGATTCGCCTAGCGAATCTGGGTTTCTCACCCAGATTCTGTTGTGAAGGGATAATGGTTAGGATAATGGGAAAAAGACTGTGAGGTCATAATTCAAGGTTGATAATATAGAAAAGAACGTTAATAACTATATGACTTGAGATTTAAATATTCGGATTGAGTTATAATCTTAATAAGGTATGAATTGTGGTTTAGATATTAGGATTAAGTTACAATCTTAATAAATATATGACTTGAGGTTTAAATATTAGGATTAAGTTATAATCTTAATAAGATATGAATTGAGGATTAAATATTAAGATTAAGTTATAATCTTAATAAAATATGAATTGAGATTTAGATAATAAGATTAAGTATAATACTTAACAAAGATAATGTTAAGTTAAGACTTAACAAAGACAACAATTAATAAGACGATGATGTTATTGGTAACGACGTACTGTTACCGATGTTGTTGGTTAAATAATTCTTGATGCTTATTGGTCAAGTTTGATGTTGTTAAATCATCTTTGATGCCTGTTGGTCAAAGTTGATAGCCATGTAATGGTGTTGATGGTGGATGGTTGGACATGTGTTTGCATGTTGTTGAGCATAGCATGCATCATACGTTGACGTTGATATGTTGGGTGGAAAGCAAACGATGAATCGCGATAGTGGAGGCCACGATGGGTGTTATCCCGACCTTGCGGGTACGTTGGGTATGGAAGTTCCAGGTGACATGGGCTAGCTACCTATTGTCGGAGTGACCTAAAGAATAAGCTTGAGTACCCTGACTAGCCACTATACGTTATCAGGATTAGTGAGAGTGTTCGGGGATGGCCCATGGTCTGGCATATCATCCACGTTGATAACCGGACATGTACTCCTAATCGTCTTTCCAGAGTTAGAGTTGTTGGCCACATGCATACGGAGTAGTGATGTTGCATTCGCATTAACATGCATCCTTGATATATATTGATTATATTTATGTTGATTGATGTATGTTGTATGCCATCTTAATTACTATTCCATTCCGTTTACATATATTCATGATTGTGTTTCTTACCCCTCTCTTTGTTATTCTTGTGCATATGTTGTGGTATATGCAGAGGAGGGTGAGCATGTTGACGAGGAGTGATCCCGAAGAGATCTCTCTTAGTAGCTAGGATTTATGATTTATGTTATTCTGTTTTATTCCGATGTATTATCGGTATATGTATACCAGCTCTGATATGTGACATCGGGATTTGGGTTACGTTTATTATTTATGTTTTCCGCAGTTTGTTTTTAAAGGATTTTGATTATTTCAGATTCCTATGTTTTACGTTATAGATGATGTGATGCACATTACCCTTGAGGATATGTTTTTATTTTAATTGTTATATTTTTAAAGACATGTATGATTTTATTTATGTTTTATTATATGCGGGGTAGTGGGGGTCACATTTAGTGGTATCAGAGCCGGTCTGTCCTACAGGCCGGGGTATGTGTCTGTTATGTCTCTTCTGTGTACTCTGCAGAAGTGTTTTGAACTTGTGTGACTGTTTTATTATGCCTTTTGTTAAAAAAAAATTTCTCTAGTAGGATTTAACCAATTTTGAATTGGTTAAGATTGCTGAGCGATAGGACTATGGGGTCGTGGCAGGGAGCTGTTCGAACCATTGATAGTGAACCTTAACCTGTTTTATTGTTGCCTAAGAGTATGTATGACTTTAGGTGCCGATCACTATTATCCTTCCTAGAGTGTCATTCTTAGTGATGTGTTACAAGAAGAAAGATGGTAGCATGAAGTTGTGTGTCAATTATTGACAGCTGGACAAGGTGACCCTTAAGAATAGATACTCATTCCCTAGGATTGATGACTTTATGGACCAGCTAGTGGGAGCTTGCATCTTTTCTAAGATAGATTTGAGGTCTTTAGTGATCATAAGAATTTGAAATACTTATTTGACCAAAAAGAGTTAAAGATGAGGCAACGTAGGTGGATGGAGTTTCTTAAGGATTATAATTTAGATTTGAGCTGCCACCTTGGAAAAGCCAACGTAGTGGCTGATGCCTTAAGTAGAAGACCTTGGATATATCGTCTTTAATGTTTAGAGAAAGAGATTTGATTGAAGGAATTGAGAGACTTGAGCTTGGCTTCGGAAGTTACCCCTAAGAGCATTAGATTTGGAACTTTAAAGATTATCAATAGCTTAATGGACCAGATTAGGAGAAGGTGTAAGTTGTCCCTTAGTTATTTTGTGAAGTTTGCTAGAGCCTCATTTACTACATTAGGAATGTTAGATTTCTTAGTTAATGCCTTGTAAGAATCTTTTAGAAAAGAAGGAGAGTTACAAGCTTAAGTGAGATTGTTGAGCTATTATATATATAGATCTGGATGAGTTGTTGTCCTAATACGAGATAGAGTAGAATAAGGCTTAGATGAGTTGGATTATTAAAAAAAAAAAGGACGAAGTTAAGAATGAATAGACGAGTGGCTTAATGGTTTATGCGTAGAGTTTTTCTAGTTGATAATGATTTGGAATGTGTGGTGATGGTTAAGTTGGGATCTAGTTTAAATGGTAGGTTGAACCATTGTTGGATTAGAGATAAGAGTATGGATGATCTAAGAATCATAATTCTTAGGCAAACCTTGAATGGATGAGTAGAGAGTTGTGATAACCTTTAGTAAGAAAAAGGAATTAATATTGATGATTTGTGTATCATGTGGAGTCGATGGAAGTGTTTTAGGAGGGTTCTTTAGTAAGGTCATAAGAGTGAATATGTAACGTGGAGATTCCTAACCAGTGACCAATGTTAAGTTCTTTACCAAGGTAAAAGAAATCATGTCTAAAGTAGAGGAAGAAAGGTTAAAATAAATGATGTGTTATTGGTGGGTTAGTTCCGTAAGTATTCCCTGAAAGAATTCTTAGTTTATTAGGAATCAAGTTGATCCTTATAGCGTCTTGCAAAATGTCCTCCCTAAGCCAATAATTCATGGAAATAGTGATAGGAATTACTTGAAAGGCAATTTATCCGGTCTAGTGCATCGGTAGTGTCTTAAGCCATCCTTGCTTTTACTAGAAGAGAGTTGGTAAGTAGCATTAGAGCGCCTGTACGTTATCGTTAGCCTTATATAATGGAAATAAAGAATAAACACCTTTCTCTAGAATAGATGATGTCTTGAGACATTATAGATAAAAAAAAAAATTGTGTGGAACCCTTGAGGATAGTTTTGCAAACTCTTTAGGAAGAACTTTTGTATGCTAAGTTATCTAGTGAAGGTTTAGATCTGAATAAGTAAGTTGTGGGACGCCTCATTTTAAGGAGAGTTGTAATAGGCAGGAAATCTAAAGGGTGGTAATCAGAATCATGAGTTCTTGAGAAAGGTTCTTAGTTAAAAGGGAGAGTTAACCTCAACCTTGCTTAGTTCTACCCCTCTTAGTAGATCTTGACAATATGTTATGATTGAAGTTTAGCGATACAACCTAGGAGGTTAGCAACATGTACCCTTGAGTTTGAATTCTTGGGAGCTTTAGGGACATTGTCGTTAAGAAACCCAATAGGGAATTTCTTGTGACACCGATGGAGTTTGAAGTACTAGTATGACCCAATGGAGTGAGATGTGTCGTAGAATAGGCAAGTGGGTGTCGTGTAAGATCATAATTTTTTGAATCAAATAAGTAAACTGACGTAGTGACTGATACCTAACTAGAAGTTCATTGCTTGTGTTCACCATAATGGTTAGCCAGACCAATTGATTGAGGATTTTAGAGATGTGATTAAAACTTGGGATGTGACAATTATGAATATTAGATTAGGAATGTAGAAGGCCATTGGTGCATTTGCAAAGTTTTGAGGAATCAAGTTATATTTTAATTTCTAGAGTGCTCTAGAACTTAAGAAGCCTAGTGGGAATTGACATAATCATGAGGACAGTTAGATAAAAGGTCCATGTCCATATTTGTTTGCTTGAGGTCAGTAGAAATTTCGAGGACGAAATTTTTATAAGGAGGGTGGAATTGTAACATCCTGTTTTTTTTACATTATGCTTATATGTGTTAATATTTGCTTGTATATATTGTATATATGTTGTTTATGATTGTTCTTGATGTCCAAGTTCATAGTTGGGGTAGTTTAGCCTTAAGGAATGGTCAATGCATTCAAGTCCAAGACACCTGTTTTACGGTTTTGTTCATATCTTGAGTTCTAGACATCCGATTGAGGTGATCTTGGATGCGTTGGAAATCTTAGAGAATTATCTACAAGTATTATTTCAAGTGTTAAGGCCAAATTCGGCTTCTAAAGTTTCGCATCGCGAGCATACATTCGCCTCGCGAATCTGACAGCCAGATTATTGCAGCTCTCTGGTTCGCCTCGCGAAAGGCTACTCGCCTCGCGAATCTGCGCGCACTAGAATCGTGTTTTTGGGCTTCTAATCAGCCCATAATGACCTTAACTCATATTTTTACCATAAGACTCGACCTAAACCTATTTGCTAACTCGAAATGCTCTTAGAAACTGCCTCATCCTCTCTAGACAAGGATTCCTAAACTCTTCCCAAGGATTCTTGAAGGAGACTTCACCTTTGTTAATTGTTCTTCGTCGCATTCGCTTGAGGAGCATCACTGCCATCGTAATCCCTCTCCCTTGTTGCTGCTCTTGAACCTTTTGGGGCTATGATCGTGAAATCAAGTGTCCTGAGATCGAGTGTTCGTGAGACGCAATCTTTCCGGACCGTTTTCTCTTCCTTTGTTCATTGTGAGCGTCATACCAGGTATGGGGGGAAGAAATAGATCATGAGTATGTGGGTTTTGGGATAGGTTAAGATGAAGGGGTTAACCCATGACCCCTATATGTGTGTCTATATGCATTGTAAATGCCTATGTGTATGCTATGAGTGTAATTATGTGTATGTTATGTATATGCCATGTATATGTCTATGTGAATATTGTATAAATATATATGTTTATGGTTCTATGATTATGATTATAGGTGTTTGTCTTGATGATATGATTGAAATATTATGATGTGCGATGAATAGTATGAATATAGATACGATATGCATTGATGAGATTTTATAATGTGCATTGATAATGATGACTTGATGATGATGTGCGTTACAATGAAGAAAATAGGATTAGTAAAAGAACATAGCTGTAGAATGTTTGGCACCCCATAATGAATGAGTTGTTATGAGAGGTGAGATTGATAATATTGGATTAGTCTTGGAAATCCATAGGAATGATCCTTGAGAGATGGGATGATAGGCATAGGGATAACTTAGAGAAATTCTTAATATTCCCACGTCTGTCATGATTCGCCTGGCGAATAGACATTCGCGAGGCGAGACAGAGTGACCATTTGTGGTCTGACATAATTCGCCTAGCGGATTGTATTCCGCGAGGCGAATGAGAGAACCAGATAGCGGGGCTCTCGGGCTCGCCTCGCGAGCCAGGATTCGCCTAGCGAATCTGAGAACCTGTTTAGGAGCTCTCGGGCTCGCCTCGCGAGCCATGATTCGCCTAGCGAATCTGGGTTGCTCACCCAGATTCTGTTGTGAAGGGATAATGGTTAGGGTAATGGGAAAAAGATTGTGAGGTCATAATTCAAGGTTGATAATATAGAAAAGAACGTTAATAACTATATGACTTGAGATTTAAATATTCGGATTAAGTTATAATCTTAATAAGGTATGAATTGTGGTTTAGATATTAGGATTAAGTTACAATCTTAATAAATATATGACTTGAGGTTTAAATATTAGGATTAAGTTATAATCTTAATAAGATATGAATTGAGGATTAAATATTAAGATTAAGTTATAATCTTAATAAAATATGAATTGAGGTTTAGATAATAAGATTAAGTATAATACTTAACAAAGATAATGTTAAGTTAAGACTTAACAAAGAGAACAATTAATAAGACGATGATGTTATTGGTAACGACGTACTGTTACCGATGTTGTTGGTTAAATCATTCTTGATGCTTATTGGTCAAGTTTGATGTTGTTAAATCATCTTTGATGCCTGTTGGTCAAAGTTGATAGCCATGTAATGGTGTTGATGGTGGATGGTTGGACATGTGTTTGCATGTTGTTGAGCATAGCATGCATCATATGTTGACGTTGATTTGTTGGGTGGAAAGCAAACGATGAATCGCGATAGTGGAGGCCACGATGGGTGTTATCCCGGCCTTGCGGGTACGTTGGGTATGGAAGTTCCAGGTGACATGGGCTAGCTACCTATTGTCGGAGTGACCTAAAGAATAAGCTTGAGTACCCTGACTAGCCACTATACGTTATCAGGATTAGTGAGAGTGTTCGGGGATGGCCCATGGTTTGGCATATCATCCACGTTGATAACCGGACATGTACTCCTAATCGTCTTTCCAGAGTTAGAGTTGTTGGCCACATGCATACGGAGTAGTGATGTTGCATTCGCATTAACATGCATCCTTGATATATATTGATTATATTTGTGTTGATTGATGTATGTTGTATGCCATCTTAATTACTATTCCATTCCGTTTACATATATTCATGATTGTGTTTCTTACCCCTCTCTTTGTTATTCTTGTGCATATGTTGTGGTATATGCAGAGGAAAGTGAGCATGCTGACGAGGAGTGATCCCGAGGAGATCTCTCTTAGTAGCTAGGATTTATGATTTATGTTATTCTGTTTTATTTCGATGTATTATCGGTATATGTATACCAGCTCTGATATGTGACATCGGGATTTGGGTTACGTTTATTATTTATGTTTTCCGCAGTTTGTTTTTAAAGGATTTTGATTATTTCAGATTCCTATGTTTTACGTTATAGATGATGTGATGCACATTACCCTTGAGGATATGTTTTTATTTTAATTGTTATATTTTTAAAGACATGTATGATTTTATTTATGTTTTATTATATGCGGGGTAGTGGGTGTCACAGGTGGTAATGTAACATCCCTGTTTTTCGTAACCCTAATTAAGGTGGATGACCTTGATCGGGTATTCGTTTGGTTATGTGATTGCTTGCGTGTTAGTTTGGCACCTAGTTGAAAGTTTAGGAATAGGCTTGAACAAGATTGGAATTGCCTAAGGTGTAAAACGAGAAACTAGGGAAGTTAGAAGGCTGGAAGTTCTTCTCTCGCTGAGCTTGATGCTCAGGCGTGAGAGAACTCCATGCTTAAGCGTTGAGACGCTTAGGCGTGGGAAGAGACGGACGCTTCAACGTGCTGAGTGCGCTGTGCAGCTGTTCTGAGTTTAGACGCGTGTGAGACATGTGTCAGGCCAGGGAGCAGGCGGAGTGGATGTGGTTCCACGCTCGAGCGTGGAGATATCCCACGCTATAGCGTGGCAACGCTCAAGCGTGCAGTGTGATGAACTCTTAAGCGTGGACAGCGGGAACCATAAGTGGAGCTTCCACTTTCATCTTCCCACTTGCATGAATTTGGACAGAGATTCTGCGAGTTTGAGAGAGAAGCTCTGAGTTTTAGAGAAAGAAAACTTGAGGTTAGAGGTGATCGAGCCGCCGGAACGCGATTCCGACTACACCGTTGTGATCACGGCGAAGTTATCTCCGACTCCAGCGGATTAGTTTCTCGATTCGCCACAAGTGAGTGTGGCAATGGTCAAGCGTGCAATGTGATGAATGCTTAAGTGTGGACAGCGGGAACCATAAGTGGAGCTTCCACTTTCATCTTCCCACTTGCATGAATTTGGAGGGAGATTCTGCGAGTTTGAGAGAGAAGCTCTGAGTTTTAGAGAGAGAAAGCTTGAGGTTAGAGGTGATCGAGCCGTCGGAACGCGATTCCGACTACACCGTCATGATCGCGGCGAAGTTATCTCCGACTCCAGCTGATTAGTTTCTCGATTGGCCACAGGTAAACTCGGATCCCTAACACGAGTTCTTCGTGTCCTTGGCGTTCTTCGAGTCTTTACCTTTTCTTTGAATCTTTTGGGCTTGCCCTAGGGCTAACACTGTTGTGCATGTGTTGTGCTCGTGATTAGGGCAAAGTTCGTACTCGCGGTGGTGCGAGGTTTGGAGCTGGGGCTGCGGTTGAGGGGCTGTTCTTGGAGGCCACATGGTGCTGTTCTTGAAGTAGGGCTACGAGATTGAGGAAGGAGGAGCGAGCCGGTGATCGCGTTGATTTACGTGCCGACAGTTCAGGTGGGGAGAAAGAGTTACACACGTCGAGGAGGCAAGCGTAGACTATATAGTTTTGTTATATGTTTCGTGTGTTTAGGGGAACCTTAAACCCTACGTGAGGTTGAGCCCTGACGAAATACCTAGATTCTAGGTTTAGTGTACTTCGGGCTAGCACCGCTATGTTGATACCCTAGGTTAGCAGATTTATGTTGACTGGCGTGACGTATGTATGGCTGCTTTGTGAGTATCTATTTATCTGCTGACTGTGGTATGTAGTATATCTGCATGATATGACGACATGTTGTTGTATGAGATATTTACTGCTGCACTGAATATGTTGATATTGATGAATTGCTGTATGTATCTCGAAATGCGTGTATGCATGAGAATCAGAGGTTTAGTTTGATTAGGGCTTTGACCCCATGGTGGACGTCTGAGCTGATAGTTGAAATTGAGGTTATAGTTGGAGCTGGAAGCTCGTAAGTTATGATGAGAGCTTAGAGCTCATATGGTACAGTGGGAGCTTGGAGCTCATATGGTATAGTGGGAGCTTGGAGCTCATATGGTACAGTTGGAGCTTGGAGCTCGTGTTGCTGAGAGCAAAGTTGCATGTGTCGTGATATCAGCTCAAGGAAGATGGATGACATGCATAGCATATGCATATGATGCCAAGTGGCGAGCCGTATGCCATGAAGTATACGAGGTTGGTGCACCAAGTGCGGGTGCGGAAAACGGAAGGGAAGGTCTGTGTGACCTTGGGGATATACTGGACACAGGTGTACTCACAAGAGACCGATGAGGTAGCTCTTATCGTGTTGTTGCGGTCCTGGACACGTTCTACTATCCCGATTGGAACCTGAGTCTTTCCAGTTACCTGTGGATCTTCCGAGGAGGCCCAGATAGCCCTCTTTGTCTGGGACAGTTGAGCGGTGATGCACTCTTATGGGTCACGGCGAGCGGAACGGATTACCGGAACAAACCAACTCATGGTCCGTTGAGTGGACGAGATGTTGCCCTTAGTAGGGTGCTAGTACTGGCCGGCATGCATAGAAAGAGTACGTGTCACATCTAGCTAGGAAACGATCGAGGTGTTGTGACATTGAGAGATGGCTGTGTCTGCTATATATTCGGCATTGCATCATCCCTATATTTGATGTGTTGTATATCTTATCTCCCTGTTTCTTTTCTCTGTATATGTATGTTCGTGCTACGAATAGACGAGAAGCCAGCAGAGCCAGAGGATGGACTTGAGGCGACCCCCGTTTATCACCTGAGCACTGCGGATGCCTGTGTTGGGGGATATTGAGATCGTGTACCAAGATGAGAGGGGATGGCGGGTGGACCCCTCGACCTTTTTGGTTGTATATACAGGACCAGTTAGCTTGATCTTCCAGAGAGGTACTCCACCGTATGCTGACATCGTCGGACCCTACCGTGTTTACCAGTTTCTTCCTTTCCCTCGGATGTGCGACCACCGAGCCAGAGAGAGCAGGCATAGACTTCAGCAGTATCCAGCAAGAGGGGTTTCGTGTACAGAGGCCAGCGGAGACGTTCAGACCGGTATCTGAGGGCGGCCCTAAGGCGCCGTATAGTAGTGTCGAGTTCCTCCTCCGAGTACGAGCCTACACGGGTTTATAGGCGTACCCACGGAGAGGGGCAGGGTAGCTAAGGTCATCCCTACCACTGATCGTAAGGGCTAGCCAGTGCGTCTCTAGGACTGTGCGGAGAGGCTGATGTATTTTTGAGAGTGGGGTTGGGGAGCGCTAGGGAGGATGTTAGAGAGCTTTCTTTTGAGGTCTGGATGTATATGTTATTTTGCAGCATAGTTGTACAGTTAATGTATGTATTATAGTAGCCCTATTGAGGGGGCAACCACGTAAATACTTATATAATGCATGTATATGTTTTATCTTTCCTGTTGTGCTTTACTCTGATGCATGCTTTATTTTACGTGCTTACGGTGCATGTTTTATCGTTTGCCATTCTTCTTATAAGCGGGTAATAATATCGCTAGATTATAGCTAATGATATAAGTGGGGATTTGCTGTTACAGTGATGACACTCGTCAAATTGCCCTTGCTTTGGGGACTGCTTTGTATTATTAATAGATAGAATAGATATAGATATAGATATATATTATATCATTGCATTCTATACAGTTTTGTGTTCAAAAAGTTTCCTTCTTTATTTGGCAGGAATTTAACATAGTAATTAAATAGAAGAGGAAAATTAGGAGATAGATGGAGGTGCATTGAGAGAGTGACACATGTCTCTGAAGCTGTGAGAATGGGTTATAGGAGCTGCCAGGTGTAAAATTTTTCCGTATGTAGGTTCCTGAAACATTTTACTTTGTATATATTATTATTATTATTATTATTATTATTATTATTATTATTACTAGACTTTGATCCCCTGCCCGCATGAGGTTATATTAGGAATGATCATAATTCATAAGGTATGTCGTGATTGTATATATTGACTATTGAACATAACAAACTGTATTTTTTTTATTGTTGAGGTGGCATAAATATTTAAAAATATTGCTATGTAAAATATAAAAGATAAATCTTCTTATTAGTTTAAATTATACACTTTATACCAACATGTGGTTGGTCCGAGTGGTAAGGGATTTGGGCACCTTAAGCAATTGATCACGGGTTCGAATCCTAACTCTTGTGTACGGAGAAAACCTGGTTGGGAGGGGAGAACCCACCTTGTGTATCCAACAGGTTCCCCAATGGAGATTAGTCACTGTTAACGGTGATGAATATTTCGTACTTATAGCATGGTTACAAAAAATTATACACTTTGTTAATAGATAGACTTTTTTTGCAAAAGATATATATTGAAAATGTTATGTAAGTTGTTTTGAAGTAGATATAAAAAAAGGAAATGTAATAGAGTTTAATAAAATGAACTGCAAAAATAATTTGAACAATCGATTTAAAAATATCAGGATTAATTATTTATTCTCAATCAATTCAGAATGTGATTTCAATTGATTCATCATTTTTATTTTATTTTCGTTTCTTTTGTTTTAAAAAATTGTTAAAATGTTTCTAAATATGGGAAATGGAAATCAATTCCTAATTTGAACATGACATCTAAAATAATTGTTTTATTACTAATCAATTCCATTTGATTTTATTTGATTAATCTTTTTTTATTATTTAAAAAAAATTGTTCTGCTTTTAAAATTTGAAATACTCTTTTCTGGTGATAAATCTCATTGCATTGGGAACTGCTTTGTATTATTTATATATTTATAGATTCAGAATTTGATTTGAATTGATTCATCTGTTTTATTTTATTTTTGTTTCTTTTGTTTTAAAAAAATGTTCAAATCTTTCTAAATATTCCCAATGGAAATCAATTCCCAATTTGAACTAAATATATAAAATTGTTGTTTTATTCCCTATCAATTCCTAATTTGATTTGAATTTATGCCCAATCAATTCTTAATATATATATATATATATATATATATATATATATATATATATATATATGTGTGTGTGTGTGTGTGCGGGCGCGCGCGCGCGAGCGCATGCATGCATGTGAGTGAGTAAAATAGAACTACACCAATTGACGTTTGACCCGAGCTTCTAGAACAATTAATGATATATTTGTATATAGTTTGATAGTGATATTAATATTTCTATATCCTTATTCAATGTTATTAATAATCCTCTATTTATTAAATAAAAATATTAAATATTTTTATATTTTTAAAACATTGGATATAATACAGTTTTATTTAGTATTTTTCTTTAGCATTTAGAGAATTTTGTGGAAAGATATAACAAAACTTGACATCACATTACCTTCAAGCTCTGAGATTGTTGTTTTACAATTATTATTATTATTTTCTTATTGTCATTAATGTACTTAGTGTTTACAACGAAACATTGTTTAGTCTACACTCAATGAGTGAATAATATTTAAAGATTTAAGCTGATTCTAACACTCTATTTTGATATTACAAAGTCTAGCTCTCCATTTAGGAGTGGAAGAGAAGGGGATGGACTTTAGATACGCAGAGTGTGTTCTTCCGGTCAACACGGTTCTGTCCGCCTCTCTCTCTCTCTCTCTCTCTTTGTTGGATTTTGAATTCCATGCACATATTTAAGAGGTAACGAGGGAGTGAACCATATCACTCCTTAATGGTGGTGATAAAGGCCTCCTAGTTGTTGTGGGAAAATCCTAGATTTAGGGTTTTCTTGAAAAGTTATTTACTTTGTTGTGATGGTTTGTATATTATGGTGTTAGTGTATTATTCTTGTGTTTGTGTTGGTGATGAAAATGATTTTGGCATGGTAAAAAACTATTCTTAGATTTAAGATCTAAGGATAGGATTTTGGGATGATGAATGTGACACCCCTTTTTGGGGCACCACATGGTTACTTGCTGCGGAAAATAAAACTTAATTAATTTATGCTGGTTACTTTCAGAAAATAAGATTTTCTAAGTATTTCACTTATTGTGAAAACCCACGATAAATTTTTTTTCTTTTAGCTTAGTTTACCATACATCGGCGTAAGTTAAACACGCATGTATAGAACATCAAGCAGAGTATACATAATAAGATATCATAATATAATACATAGGCATTATACATGCAGCCATTCAAAAGGGTCATGGCTTTCAGTAGCCAGAGCAAACTGATGAAACTGTTGTTCAAAAAGATAGGACATATCCTATAGCTGGTCCCACTACAAAAATAACAGTGACTCTTCGTATATCACCCTTCTTTCGCGCCCTCAAGCGTCAGGGAATGGATCCCCGAATGTTCCAGTGGCATCTTGGAATTCATCTGAATATGTAAGGGTGAGATACCAATATATGGATTCAAATACGATAACTACATGCATTACACATTAATAGTATATAAGAATATATAATCATTATGCATAGGGTCTCATACCCGACAGTCATCGCTATTTTCAAAAGGGATGCATGACACTTCAATTTTCATCATCTAATTCTTTACTTAATCTCTAGAGATCTCAACACCGATTAATGAAAAACTGAGCTGATCAGGCTCGATTGCCTAAAAGGCACACTGTTGGTAAAACCATTGCACACTGTCCAACACATGGCACAGGCGATCATCGTTTATGGTTTTCATTGTCCATCAAGGCACAATGGTATACATCGTCTTGAATATCCTGCCATCAAGATATCCAGATTAACACCGTTTGGCACGTCTGCCGAATTTTAATGCACGGAAAATGTTTCAAGTTTTGCCACTTTTCTTTGTGTTCGTTCTTTCGTTGTCGTAGCTCAGAGGCTCCTGACTATTCATAATTTACACCGTTTTAAAACCTCTCATCGTTAACACAGGACGAAACGTCTGAGTGCTCAATCACGGAGTCCTAGACCGATGCACCAGCCCAAGGTCCATGGTAATAGAAAACATCATTCACCTTTAATTACGTTTCCTCATAACAAGAGGAGGACACATAGTCCATAGGACACGCAGTCCAAAATATCGTTGCACGGCTTATTGTGCTATTTTTACAGAACACTAGCATCCTGACGTCTTGTATCCTAGGTTCACGTTTTCATCATTTTTCACTGTTTTTCGTTCTGTGAAACACAAATCCAAAACGAAATTTCCGCAACTCATCCAAGTTGTCGGATTTACACCGTTGGGAAAACTCAATTGAGAGAAAAACTTTTCTGTTTAAAAATGGTTTGAAACCACTGCATTTCTGATAAAACTTAACTTTGGTTGAAAGTCCCTTACCAAAAACCAATTTTTGAAAGGAAACAACTGAGACGAAAACGTCGTCCCAGAACAACATTATTGTTTTTCGAAAACGCTTTCCGTAAATCTTTTCGGAAATAAAACATCATTTTAGCGTTAAAAACGTCCTAAATTGAAAAACTTGACTTCTTTCTCTTAATGTTATTTTTTTCACATAAAGATTAATTTATTCATAAAAACTAACTTTTCCTACTAACTTCATAAATTACTTTAGTATTGCTCTTTTCCTTTAGAAAACTAGCGTTGTTGAAAATTCCCAAAAGTTTCCCAAATAAATCTTTAGTGTTTAATACAAAGCTTTTTAAAGCTTTTATCCCCGTTAATTAATTGAGCACTGACCACTGTCAGGCTTCCAATTAACAATCAACATCACAATATGGTTATAGCACATGCAGTCATCGGGAGAATCCCTCAGGCATTTCTCCCCTTACCTCTTGAAGTTCCCGGTAAGCGAAAAGTCATCCGATCGATCCGGAAGTCGCCCGGTTCCTCGCCCGATTACTAGTCGACAATTGCGCACAACCAATCAATCAATACAACAACTTTAAATCACAAAATTTTCTCCTAATTCCCCCTCCTAGCTTCGGTCGTGTAAGAAAATATGGCTAGGGAGTTTCAAAAATTCCCATCTCTTGGATTTCATCCTTACTAGGTGTGGTAAGGCTAAATCAAAGCCTATTACACTAAAACTTGAACCAAAATCCTAGCCACTCACACACAGGGGTTTCGGCCCCAAAAACCCATATGAGCTAGGACGCTCATTTAGTTTCCAGCTCTTGGATTATGGTAGACAATCATGAACTAGGTTCAAAGAAAATGGTTTGACATTAAAAGGATTTTTCTACACTTTTTCACGGATTTTTGAAGTTCAAGGTTCCAAAACCAAACTTCCATGAAACTTGAGATTAAAGAGAGGAATAGAGAGATTAAGAGGTGAGGAATGGAGTTACTACCTCCTTGATGATGAAGTTTAAGAGAAAACAACAAGAATCACTCAAAGTCTAGAAGATTCAAGAGAAAAATGAAGAAAAGCCTGAAGAAGAAATGAAGAACAAAGAAGAAAGTGAAGATAGATTTGAGAAGAGGGAGTTGGCTGAATGGCCAAATGGGTGGGTTGGTCTTAGATATTTTTTTCACCTTATGGTACACTTGTAATTAACCGAAGGACAATTTGGTAATTTTCTTAAAAGACTAGGGGCATTTTGGTCATTTCACATCCAGATATTTTGAAAATCATCATGACACTGGCACGCATCCCAAGATGATGTTGACCTGATGTGACTTCAAGATTATCCGTTAGCGGGTCCCGTTAAATCCATCTATAGCTCTAATCGTCTCCCAGTTCGAGTATACACTCGAATATAATATATTATTTTCACTTCTGAACGTCAGGATGGATTTTACCAAAAATGTAGATGATCGAATTCTAAGACTAATGGTTTTGACTGTTAGTTAAAATTAGGTCTTTATTGTTGTAAAACACTACTATCCGTGAAAACGTAAATTGGGCTCCGTTTGAGTTTTCGACCCAAAATTTAACCATAGCTTCCTACGGTAGTGTAGAGCATGACTATAGTTTCAGATTATTTTATTTCCCTCTCTAGACCCTCCAATAAAATAAAAACGAATAAATATTGTTTAATTAAAACAAAAAGCTCGAAAGCTTAAAAAAATCGGGGTGTTACATTACTACCCCACTAAAAATAATTTTGTCCTCAAAATTACGTACCTGTGAAAAGATAGGGGTATTGGACCCTCATTTTGTCCTCAGCTTCCCAAGTTGCTTCTCCCGTTGCATCGTCCCAAATAACCTTGACTAAGGAAATTTGTTTACCCATGAGCTGCTTAGTCGTCTTATCCGAGATTCGCACGAGTGAAGTCTCATATGACAAGTTCTTTTTCAACTATACTATATCAGGCTCAAGAGCAAGAGATGGATCAGGAATATACTTCCTCAATTGTGAAACATGGAAAACGTCATGAATATTGGAAAGAAAAGGAGTTAAAGCAATTTGATTGGCTACTGGACCTACACGACGAAGAATTTGGTAAGGTCCAATGAATTTCGGAGTGAGTTTTCTGGATTTAATTACTCGACCAACCCCATTCGTAGGCGTGACTCTCAAAAACACATGATCGCCTTCCTCGAACTCGAGAGGTTGTCTTCTCTTGTCCGCATAACTCTTCTGTCGACTCTGAGTCGTCCGTATCTTTTCTTGAATTATCTTCACCTTCTCGGTTGTTTGTTGTACGATATCTGGTCCCAACAGCAGGCTTCCCCCATCCTGGTACCAACATAAAGGCGTTATGCACCGTCGAACATACAAGGTTTCATAGGGTGCCATCCCTATATTTGAGTGAAAACTGTTGTTGTAGGTAAATTCTATTAACGGTAGAAATTCATCCCAACTACCAAGATGTTCCATCACACAAGCTCTCAGCAAGTCTTCAAGAGACTGGATCGTCCTTTCGTACTGTCCATATGATTTGTGCATGATACGTTGAACTCAATCTGAGTTTCATTCCTAGTGACTCATGTATACTTTGCCAGAATCTTGATGTAAACCTCGGATCACGATCTAAAATAATACTCGTAGGTACACCATGTAATCTGACAATTTCTCC
This sequence comes from Ammopiptanthus mongolicus, assembly GCA_039655645.1. Classification (NCBI taxonomy): domain Eukaryota; kingdom Viridiplantae; phylum Streptophyta; class Magnoliopsida; order Fabales; family Fabaceae; genus Ammopiptanthus; species Ammopiptanthus mongolicus. Next base: position 60,796,667 of record CM077343.1, on the reverse strand, counting down.
AATGTATAATTGAGTCAGTCTCTCCATTGAATACTTTATGTTGATGAGCAAAAAGTGAGCCGACATGGTCAGTCGATCAATTACTACCCATATTGCATCATGTCCCTTCCGAGTCTTCGGTAGACTCGTCACGAAATCCATCGCAATACCATCCCATTTCCATTCTAGGATGTCCAAAGAATGTAACATTCCTGCCGACCTTTGATGTTCTATCTTAGCCTTTTGACAGACTAAACACGAGGCGACGTATTCCATTACGTCTCTCTTCATCCCATACCACCAGTACAACTTCTTTAAATCTTGGTACATCTTAGTGGCTCCTTGGTGTAAACTCAATTTACTCTTACGAGCTTCTGCCAAAATTAATTTCTTAAGCTCTCCATCGTCCGGTACAGAAATCCTTTCACCGAATCTTAAAATTCCATCTGTTCCTTCTCTGAATTCCGACACTGCTCCTCGTCATATACTAATTCCTTTTCTCCTTGTCGATACTGATCACTTTCTTGTTTCTCCTTTATTTGTTCCATTAATCCATTGGAAACAGTAATCATACCTAAACAAAGTTTTCCCGGCGACGTCTTGATTGTCAGCCGTATATCTCGGAATTGTTCTATCAATTCTTGCTCTTTGAACATCATTACAGACGCATGTATTGACTTTCTACTCAAGGCATCTGCTACCACGTTCGCTTTTCCAGGGTGATACTGCAATTGGAAATCGTAATCCTTCATAAATTCCAACTAGTGTTTTTGTCGCATGTTGAGTTCCTTCTAGTCAAACAAGTATTTCAGGCTGAAGACATTGAAGGTTGCTCCATACAAATAATGTCTCCAGATCTTTAATGCGAAAACCACTGTCGGCCGCTAGTTCTCGGTCATATGTAGGATAATTCCTCTCATGATTCTTCAGTTGCTTGGAAGCATAAGCTACTACGTTCCTGTTTTGCATCAATACACAACCCAACCCTTGATGTGAAGCATCATCATATACTTCAAAAGGTTCCTTGGGATCAGGTAATACCAACATAGGTGAAGTAGTCAGCCTCCATTTTAATTCCTCGAAAATTTCTTCGCACGTTTCAGTCCAGATAAAAGCTTGATCTTTTCGAGTCAGTTGGGTAAGAGGTCCTACTATCTTGGAGAATTCCTCAATGAATCTCCAATAGTATCCAGCTAAACCCACGAAACTACGGATTTCCGTTACCGTCTCAGGTCGCTCCCATAGCAAAACAGCTTCAACCTTCACCGGATCCATTGCGATTCCTTTGCTCGAGATAACGCGTCCTATAAATTGAACTTGGTCTAACCAAAATTCACACTTTTCGGACTTCGTGTATAACTGTTTCTCCTTTAGGATTTGAAGAACCACACTGAGATATTCAACATGTTTTTCTTCATTAGGAGAATAGATTAGAATGTCGTCTATAATGGCAACGACAAACTTACCTAGAAAAGGACGAAAAATCCTATTCATGTAATCCATGAATATAGCAGGAGCATTCGTCACTCCGATTGGCATCACAAGATATTCATAATGCCTGTAGCGTGTTCGAAACGCTGTTTTCGGGATATCCTCCGCCTTCACACGAATCTGATGATAGCCCAACCGTAGATCTATCTTCGAGAAAACGGCCGCTCCACGTAACTGGTCCACCAAATCGTCGATCCTTGGAAAAGGATACTTGTTCTTGATCGTTACTTTGTTCAACTGCTGAAAATCTACACATAAGCGAGAACTTCCGTCTTTCTTTTTTACCAGTAAAACTGGAGCTCCCCACGGTGATACACTCGGTATAATAAATTCCTTTTCCATCAGTTCCACCAATTGCTTTTTCAAGTCCTCCAGCTTTGATGGCAACATACGATATGGTGCCATGGATATTGGTCCAGTGCCCGGTACCAGATCACTCGCAAACTCAATGTCCCGAACAGTCGGTAGCCCCGGTACATCTTCAGGAAATACCTCCGGAAACTCATTGATGATTGGTATGGACTATAGATCTAACTTACTCTCTACGTCTAAGGAAAAAAATAACATGTATCCTTGTGCTCCCTCTTTAAATGAAGCCCTTACTTGGTTAGCAGATAAAAATCCAGAAATCTCATCGTTAGGAAAGACTAAGGTTTTGTGAGCACAATCTATGAGAATATGGTTGAAAGATAACCAATCCATGCCTAAAATTACATCTAATTGTATTAAAGACAAACATATCAGATCAACAAGAAAATGCCTATCCTGAATAATAATAGGACAGCTTAAACAGATAGAATTGGAAATAACTGGCTTAGCAGTTGGGGTTGAAACAATCAGATTATAAGATAACGAAGAGACAGGCAACTTCAGCAGTTTCACACAATCCATTGAAATAAAGGAATGGGTCGCACCCGAATCGAAAAGTACAGTCAAGAGTTTACCCGCTATGTCGTAACCACCTTGTACGAGATCGTCGGAGTTTGAGGCTTCAGCACTGCTCATAGTGTAAACTCTCCCCGTCGTCGTCGGTTTATTGGTCTTCACGTGGTTGACAGCAGATCCATGTTTTGGCGCATTGCAGACCTTTGCTAAGTGTCCCAGTTGATTACAGTTGAAACATTTAACTGTTTTCAGTGGACAGGTGTCAGCCATATGGCTCTGATCTCCACATTTGAAGCATTTCCTAACTTGACCTTGGATTTGGTTCTGTTGGCCTCCACTCCCTGATGCAACAGCATTTGGACGGAATGGTTGTTGATTTGGGTTACTCCCCTAGGGTCGGAAATACAGTTTCCTTTGTTGTTGTTTCCCCTTTTGACTCTGAGCTTGAAATTGGCTCTTAAACCGAGAGGGACCTCCAGCATTCCCTCTATTATCTCTTCCTTTCCTCATCTGCTCCACCTTGCGGCACATCTCGACTAGAGCTTGAAAGTTTCTAATCTGCAAGGGCAATACAGATTCTTTGATCTCGAACCTTAACCCTGCTTCAAATCTCTCACATTTCCAACTTTCATTCGATTGTGTCTGAAAGAAACGAAAGTACTTGGCGAGCGATCAAACTTCGCTGCATACTCCCCGACAGAAAGATCCCTTTGCAGCAGATAGAGAAATTCTCATTCCTTCTCGACTCTAGCACTTTCAGGAAACTACTTGTCCAAAAATGTGCTTTGGAACATCTCCCAAGTAATCTCGTGGTTATCAGCTTCTAACAATTGCTTGGTGCCTTTCCACCAATATTTTGCATCTCCCATCAGCAGGAAAGTAGCACACTAGACTTTCACTCCTTCTGGACTCTGGATGAGTTCAAAAATCTTCTCCAGTTCCTGTATCCACAAGTCAGCCTTCTCAGGTTCAGCATCCCTACAAAACTGTGGAGGATTCTGACGTTGATTGCAGTCAGACCTCTACCTTCAGCAGCTTGCTGGTTCTAGGCAGCCATAGAAGCTGTCTGCAAAGCAATAGCAGTCGCAACGTTCTCCATTGCTTGTGCAGTATAGTCCACTGCACCCTCATAGTACTCATCAGCATGATTATGGTCATCGATAGGACCACCTCGACGACCTCTACCACGATTGCCTCCACAGCCACGTCCGCGTCCACGTCCACGTTCACCCTCTGGTTCCATAACTGACCTGTAAGACAAACTCAATTAAATGGCAACCAGAGACATGGAACGTGTGCTCACTAGTTAATACACATTACTTCTAGGAAGTAATTCAAACAATTCTCAATCAGAGAACACACAACAGCAACCCAATAGACATATTTCCCAAACATTCCCGAAAAACTCGACCAGCTCTGATACCACTAATGTGCCACCCCCTTTTGAGGCACCACTTGGTTACCCGTTGCGGAAAATAAAACTTAATTAATTTATGCTGCTTAGTTTCAGAAAATAGGATTTTCTAAGTATTTAACTTATTGTGAAAGCCTGTGATAAAAATTTTTCTTTTAGCTTAGTTTACCATACATCGGCGTAACTTAAACACGCATGTATAGAACATGAAGCAGAGTATACATAATAAGATATCATAATATAATACATAGGCCCTATACATGCGGCCATTCAAAAGGGTCATGACTTTCAGTAGCCAGAGCAAACTGATGAAACTATTGTTCAAAAAGATAGTACATGTCCTATAGTTGATCCCACTACTAAAGTAACTATGACTCTTCGTACGTCACCCTTTTTCCGCACCCTCAAGCGTCAGGGAATGGATCCCCGAATGTTCCAGTGGCATCTTGGAACTCATCTAAATATGTAAGGGTGAGATACCAATATATGGATTCAAACACGATAACTACATGCATTACACATTAACAGTATATAAGCATATATAATCATTATGTATAGGGTCTCATACCCGACAGTCATCGTTATTTTCAAAAGATATGCATGACACTTCAATGTTCATCATCTAAGTCTTTACTTAATCTTCGGAGATCTCAACACCGTTTTATCAAAAACTGAGCTAATCAGGCTCGATTGCCTAAAAGGCACACTGTTGGTAGAACCATTGCACACTGTCCAACACATGGCACAGGCGATCATCGTTTATGGTTTTCATTGTCCATCAAGGCACAATGGTATACATTGTGTTGAATATCTTGCCATCAAGATATCCAGATTAACACCATTTGGCACATCTGCCGAATTTTAATGCATGGAAAACGTTTCAAGTTTTGTCACTTTTCTTTGTGTTCATTCTTTCGTTGTCGTAGCACAAACGCTCCCGACTATTCATAATTTACATCGTTTTAAAACATCTCATCGTTAACACAGGACGAAACGTCCGAGTGCTCAATCGCGAAGTCCTAGACCGATGCACTAGCCCAAGGTTCGTGGTAATAGAAAACATCATTCACCTTTAATTACGTTTCCTCATAACAAGAGGAGGACACACAGTCCATAGGACACGCAGTCCATAACATCATTGCACGACTTCTCGTGCTATTTTTACAGAACATTAGCATCCCGACGTCTCGTATACTAGGTTCACGTTTTCATCGTTTTTCACCATTTTTCATTCTGTGAAACACAAATCCAAAACAAAATTTCCGCAACTCATCCAAGTTGTCGGATTTTACACCATTGGGAAAACTCATTTGACAGAAAAACTTTTCTGTTTGAAAATGGTTTGAAACCACTGCATTTCTGATAAAACTTAACTTTGGTTGAAAGTCCCTTACCAAAAACCAATTTTTGAAAGGAAACAGCTGAGACCAAAAACGTCGTCCCAGAACAGCATTACTATTTTTCGAAAATGTTTTCCATAAATCTTTTCGGAAATAAAACATCGTTTTAGCGCTAAAAATGTCCTAAGTTGAAAAACTTGACTTCTTCCTCTTAATGTTATTTTTTTCACATAAAGATTAATTTATTCATAAAAACTAACTTTTCCTACTAACTTCATAAATTACTTTAGGATTGCTCTTTTCCTTTAGAAAACTAGCGTTGTTGAAAATTTCCAACGTTTCCCAAATAAATCTTTAACGTTTAATACAAAGCTTTTTAAAGATTTTATCCCCGTTAATTAATTGAGCACTGACCACTGTCAGGCTTCCCAATCAACAATCAAAATCACAATATGGTTATAGCAGATAATGCAGTTAAAACGCATATTCAACTACCATAACACATATTAGCAAGCAATTATCAACAATCAAATAATTGCAGAAAGTAAATAAATAAATCACCACACAGATAAATTACACATTTACAGACCAAATATGATGACATGCAGTCATCGAGAGAATCCCTCAGGCATTTTCCCCTTACCGCTTGAAGTTCCCGGTAAGCGAAAAGTCGTCCGATCGATCTGAAGTCGCCCGGTTCCTCGTCCGATTACTCATCGACAACTACACACAACCAATCAATCAATACAACAACTTTAAATCACAAAATTTTCTCCTAATTCCCCCCTCCTAGCTTCGGCCGTGTTTAAGAAAATATGGCTAGGGAGTTCCAAAAATTCCCATATCTTGGATTCTATCCTTACTAGGTGTGGTAAGGCTAGATCAAAGCCTATTACACCAAAACTTGAACCAAAATCCTAGCCACTCACACATAGGGGTTTCGGCCCCAAAATCCCATATGATCTAGGAAGCTCATTTGGTTTCCAACTCTTGGATTATGGTAGACAATCATGAACTAGGTTCAAATAAAGTGGTTTGACATTAGAAGGATTTTTCTACACTTTTTCATGGATTTTTGAAGTTCAAGGTTCCAAAACTAAACTTTTGTGAAACTTGAGATTAAAGAGAGGAATAGAGAGATTAAGAGGTGAGGAATGGAGTTATTATCTCCTTGATGATGAAGCTTAAAAAGAAACCAACAAGAATCCCTCAAAGTCTTGAAGATTTAAGAGAAAAATGAAGAAAAGCTTGAAGAAGAAATGAAGAACAAAGAAGAAAGTGAAGATAGAGTTGAGAAGAGGGAGTTGGCGGAATGGCCAAATGGGTGGGGTGGTCTTAGATATTTTTTTCACCTTATGGCAAACTTGTAATTAACCAAAGGACAATTTGGTAATTTTCTTAAAAGACTAGGGGTATTTTGGTCATTTCACGTTCAGATATTTTGAAAATCATCATGACACTGGCACGCATCCCAAGATGATGTTGACCTGATGTGACTTCAAGATTATCTGTTAGCGGGTCCCGTTAAATCCATCTATAGCTCCAATTGTTTCCCAGTTTGAGTATACGCCCGAATACAATATATTATTTTCACTTTTGAACGTCAAGACGGATTTTAGCAAAAATGTAGAGGATCAAATTCTAAGACTAATGGTTCTGACCGTTAGTCAAAATTAGGTATTTATAGTAGTAAAACACTACTATCCGTGAAAATGTAGAGTAGGCTCCGTTTGAGTTTTCGGTCCAAAATTTAACCATAGCTTCCAACGACAGCGTAGAGTGTGACTATGGTCTCGGATTATTTTATTTCCCTCTCTAGACCCTCCAATAAAATAAAAACGAATAAATACTATTTAATTAAAACAGAAAGCTTGAAAGCTTAAAAAAAATAGGGATGTTACAATGAACTTGTTTATGTTCTAAGATGCCTTGATGAAGTGCCTATGTGCTAGAATGATTTTCTAGGTACTTGGTTATTGTTGGATGACATATATCTTGCTAAAACGGTCATGTATGGTTCGGCCTTGTCATTAAAAATGTGGGAAGCCAAAGCTTCTATATTCAGGTAATGAGTTAATGGACTTAAATGGTTCCAAGAAGGCAAAATAAAATAAAGAGACCTATCTTTCTTCCATAGGGCATTCGGCCTTGATATGGTTAGTAGGGTTAGGAATTAAAATGTTGATGTTAAGGGGTTTAATGTATCCATAATAAGGTAAAGAAAGAATAGAAATTACAAAGTTTTTCTAAAGAAATCAAGTTTTGGTTCCAAAGGACAAGGTTTTGGAAAATGAGTACTTTGAGTTCAAATGGAAAAGGTTATAAGAGTGGAAAACTTAATGGTGATCATTCACCTTTTCTAACTTGTTGTTTTAAGAAAAAGGTTTTCAAGAACACAAAGTTTTCTAGATAGTCCATATGGTTTTTCAAAGATAGTAAACCTATTTTAAAAGAAATGAGGATTTACATAAGTATTCTCTTAGACAATGAGTCTTTTTACACTATTATTACTAATATGGAATCTTACAAAGTAAAAGAAATAGGAATTATTTTAAAAGAAGTTTTAAGCTAAATAAATTAAAAGGCAAGATACTATGTATCTTAGGGTTTTAGATACTTTATGCAAGTATGTATATAGTTTCCAAGCTATCTTAATGAAAAGGATCACGTGAACTACTTTACCTCCAAGGAAAGGATTTTAAGGATTTCACTATAGTAGAGTAAACACGTATTATATCCTAAGGAAACTAAATGAATTTTACAATGGACTCACATAGATTAAATGAAAAGATATATACCCAAAACTTGTGGTCATGGAAACCATGTCTCACACCCTTGATGATCTAGGTTGTCTAAGGATCCATAATGCTTAATCACAAAGAATTACTTATACAAAATAAGTAATAACTCCTTTGATAGATAAGTGAGAAGACATAATGAAGGAATCCTTGTAGATTCTAAATTCCTTAATACATTTAGGACATGGAATTATATATCATAAAACTTGAATATCGTTTTCAAATGACGCGGAAGGAACAGAACCAAGGACGAGGAACTGATGGCAAGTCGTGTGAAAGTGGGCCTCGTGGGGGTATTGAAGGAACCTGTTTGAAACACAAGAAGAGGGGTTGAATTTTGTTTCTTAAGATTTTGAAATCTTTTTCGCAAGTAGATATGTTTTCGTAAAAGTTTGGACGCAAACAAGAAACAGACGTAGAGACCGTGACTACAACACTATTGGACGATAGCTAAGATAGTTTACTTTTAAAGAAAAACGATTAAGAAAACAATTCAATCCCAAGAGTTTTTTTTTTTTTAAGCAATGATGGCATGCAAAAGCATCACAATAGCAACTGACATCCCAACTAGGTTGACACCCCAGAAGCAACCTATCATTTGCAGCACACCAAAATATTATTAAAAGAATACGAAAAGAATACAAAAAAAAAAGGCATGAGGGGACATTAACCAAACCCATGCAAAAACATCGTCTAAACCTATAGAGTGGAAGGCCTAATCTATTCCTCCTAAAATCATCACTAATAAATCTAGGAATAGTATACCACCAACAAAAATCCGCAATGGAAACACGGAGAATTTATCCTGGTTCACTCTTAACCCAAGAGTTACGTCCAGTCCCCTCTATGTGAGAGATTTTTCTACTATGACAACTTCATGTTACAAGTATTCAACACCTCTTCAGGAAATTCTAAGTATTTTTTTAAAGTCAAGCCTATTCAGGCTCAAGTATTCTTTTTCAGACAAGCCTCTCCAAGCTCAACCAAGATTGGTTTGAAAAGAGTTTTAATTTCAACTAACTCACTATATGTGAAGGTATGAAACTTAAGAACATAATTCTGAAACTATAACTCTATGCAGAGAGTGATATGAAAATTTAAGATCAGAGTAAGCTTGTACTCTTTAGATTGTTTTTTGATAGCTTGATTGCTTGTATGAAAGTTTGTGCACTGTTGTGTAACTTTGCTTCTTTGAAGATGAAGGTATTTATAGCCTTTAAGTCTTGAGCACTCTTCAGTTTTCAACGGATGACAAAAGAGTCGTTCTTATGAGCATTAAATGCATTATCTTGTTGATTCTGATAACTTGTATGAGGGCTTCTAAAAAGCAGAGTAGACTATCAGGTTGATAGCTTAGAATGGCACTGACATTTTTTCCTTGTACTCGAAAGTTGCCCTTTGTCTTTCCTTATGGAGATAGTCAAATCTCTGTGTCAGGAACAGATTGGCTTCAACACTTTTGATGGTACGAAGATTACAAAGAATGTTTTTCAGAGGGATATTTCCCTTTTACATGATGAGTAAAGATTTAAACTATTACTTTTACAAGTTCGCGCTAACTTATAGTCTAATTTATTAGATTCTAATGGACTTTTACATTGGACTAAGAAACAGAGAGCTTTTACAAGTAAGAGTCTTTGGACTCAGGTGAAAAAAATGAAAAGTATACATAGTCCAGTGAGAACTTAGTGAGCAGAGGGATTGGACGAACTATAAGTCTTTGGACTTAGAAGGATCTGCATACTTAGATAAACATGTTAGTCCAAAACTTTGTTCATTAAATTTTAGTCTTTTGTTAATAACAAAACCTTAGGAGTTTATGGACCATAACCACTTTGGTTCCAACAACCTCCTCCTTTTTTATGATGACAAAACATACTAAATTTGATTGAAGAAAGTTTTTCTTAAGAGTCAAAAGAAGCTCCCCCTAAGAAATAGGCTTCTATCAAGGATAGCATATAAAAGAGAATGAACTTCAATCCAGTAAATGCAGGCATAACAAGCATAAGACATAATCAAATATATATGCAAGCACATATTATCAGACTTAAATAGATGCAAACATAATTAATAATAGTATATAAGTTCAACTTTTAATTGTATATAAGTTCAAATTTCCTTTGTCTTCTTCTCCCCCTTTTTGTTATCAGACAAAAGGTGAAGTCAGACCATCATAGTCAGAAAAAAGAAAAAAAGAAAATAGAAAAACTTGAAAGACTTAAAAATAATTTAAAAAGGAGGAGGAGGTTTGGGAAGAAAGTTTTGAAACAAAGCGGCAATCTACTTGAGCAACTCTGCATTGTTGGCTTGGATGACATTGGAGATAGACAGTTGGACAAACTCTTGAAACTCAGGAGGGACAATTGATACTGAACTGTCAGTTGCTGCCTTGATTGCCTTAGGGTTCGGTTGACCAAGGATCACGCTCAGAGCATTGGACGGTGATGGATCAACGGGATGTACCACGGATAGAGGCATAGGTTGAGACTTAGAAAGCTTTTTTTTTAGAGTCTGCAACTTGCTCAACAAGCTGTGCAGCTTTTTCTTCCGGATAGGGATCCTCATAGACTATCTCTGTGTCCCCAGACTCCTCAGAGGGTTCTTGGACTGGTGTAGCTTGAGGTTCCTCGGAATTTGGGTCTTCTTGAACAATAGGTTTGGGCGGTGGTGGCAGCACTTCAAGAATAACCTCAGCGTCCTCCAATCTATTGTTCTTCCTTCACCTGGGTTTGAAGACTTCAAGCACATCCGTGGGATACATAGGAATCCCGAAGATATCGTCTAACATCATGAAGTCAACCTCAGAGATCATATATTGCTTATGGACGATTGGAATCCCATCCTTTTCCTTGTCTGACAGACCAGACATTGAAGCTTCTTTTGTACATCTCCAGATGACGTTCTCCTAATCGATTTTAGTGTCCTTCTCATTTCCTTGCCATGGATCCTTCTCCTCTCTAGGTTTCTTCCAGAACAGAGGGTCAAAGCTGATCTTGTAGGGCAGTGACCATGTTTCAAGCCTTTTTATCCTATCTTTATTCTTGTTAAGATCCAACATCGGATCCTTGGACACACTCTTGGGGGAACAACTCCTACTATAGCTGCTTCCTTCCTTCTCTAGAAGCTCTTTGGCAAGTTGTGATGAATCTTTGCTTCTCTTGGAATATCACACTCCTTCCGAACAGCATAGTAAGGAAGAAAATCCATTACATCTGAGTGCTCTTTCCAGTCGAAGGGATGGCTTGGAATGAAGCTTACATCACGATCAAAAATGAACTTTTTAAAGCCAAAGGATCTTGATCTCCTCTCTTCAGTTCTCTTATAGCCTTTCTTCTCTTCATTTAGAGGAATAACATGCCTAACTACATTGTAGTGGCACCACTAGAATGCTTTGTCCTTGATGAGATTAGGATAAAGCTTCTTCAGAGGGAAATTTTTCTGCTCGAGATGGACTAAGAGAGGTCCATGATTGTTGTAGAGTTGACCGGGTAGTCGTCCATTGGGAGTATAAGGAATGGGGTAGTAACTAAGTTCAGGGGGTGGACCAGAGGGATTATGTTGAGGTAGTGAAGGTATTTCATATTGGTATTCAGGTGGAGAGATTTGACCTTTAGAGTGTTGGGAAGTGGAAGGGGGTGTGTATTTAAAGAATATGGCAGGGTACCTTCTTTTAACTTCAGCCCAGTTTGAGCTTTGGTTGTCAAAGGTTATTCTGAGGATGCGTTTGAACTTTCCCTTAGGGTAGCATATTTTAGGGTAGGGTGCTCCACATGGTTTGAAAGGCTCAAGTGTAGGTGGAGGGATATCTTGTGAGGGGAAGGTTTGTGTTTGCGTTGGTGAAAGAGTGAGTGTTTGAGGGGAAGAAGGGGTGAGATGCCCATGGTCTGTTGTAAGTCCATTACAACATTGTCAACCACAACGGGTTGCTCTACAATAGACATAATAACTGAACTAGAGAGAGGTTCAGTATTACCTTGAGTTTTGGACCATGTAGTCCTTGGCCTTTTGTAGCTAACTTAGGCCGAGGAGCTTCAGAAGCAGACTCCTTTCTTTGCCCTTTGATCACCCTAGAGATAGGCTGATCATCCTCTTCATCTTCGTCCACAGATACTAGAACCAATCTTCTTTTCTTTGAAAGTTGGACGGAAGCAGTTGTTGGACAGACAGTTGGTGGCTTTACCGTTGGACGTATAGGCTCTATTGAGCGTCCAGCAAAGGCTGCTTGTTCAGATGCTTCCTCAGCAAGTTGCGTCTGACCCTTTTGAGCACCTTTCTGCTTATCCCATTCTTTCTTAGACTCCTCAATGCAGTCTAGCTTCATCTTCATCAGACTTTGCTTGCTGAACTTCGATTGAAGCAAGCGATCAATTCCATGAACTCCAAAATATTTGATTTTCTACTCTGGAGTCAGGGGTTTGAGATCATTGTAGACAAGGTGTTTCTCAAAGATCTTCAAGAGGAGAGCAGCATAAGGGATGGCAATGTTCTTCCTAGATCCTTGGATCGAAAGCTTGAAGTAGCTAAAGAGAAAATGAGGCAGATTGACTTGTTTCTCCAGAATGAGATGAACAAGACAGAATTGATGGGCCTTGGAGACTAAGTCCTTGGAACCAGCCTTGTGAATGATAGACTTGTTCAGGATTTGATGAAGAACTCTAGCCTTGTCTGTCATCCTTGAGCCAATCAACTTGTCAGAGACATTCTTCAAAAAACATTCTCTGATGGTCTCCATACCTCCCAAGTCCTTCTCCCATTCATCTTCAAAAGTGATTACAGACCGAGCGCAACCAATGGCATTTGAGATGGTTGCCTTAGAGATTATCACTTCAGTGTTCAAAATCTTGTTTCTGACTTCCCTTGCTGTGATAGTAGGGTTAGTCAAGAACTCCCTTATAAGGGCTGGGTAAATCACTGGAGATCCTTCAAAAAGGCTTAACCACCCAGCATCACTAATGTGGGGTGCGACATAAACCCCATGGTCAGCGAAGAACTTCAGGTTGAACTTGAACTCAATCATAATCTCAGCATTCTGAACATCGAGGGCTTTTCCTTTACCCTTAGCAAAGGCGGATGCAGAGGCAGAAGCAGATGAGGCCATTTTCTTAGAGATGAAGGTTTTTGAAAAAGAGAGTTTTAGAGAAAAAGGTTTAAGATGAATGAGTTGTAAAAAGGTTTTGCCTTTAGGTAAAAGGCTTATAAGGTTGAAAACGTTTCACATTTTCGTTTTAAAATTTTTTTTTAAAAGAAACAGAAAAGAGGGTGAGGCGACATGCTCATTTAATGCCTGACACACGTTTCAGTTATGAAAACCGTAAAAAGCGGTTTCGCAATAATGAAAATAAAACCGACTCAGTTAGGGAATGTGAAATCAATTTCCCCCTCGACAAAAATTTAGTTCAATTAATGTATTGGACGAATATATAGAACGCAGATATTGGACTCATATACATTGGACTCTAACAAGTATTGGACGCATGCATTGGATTCATGATTAGTCTATAAAATGCATGTTCAGATGCTTTCTTATAATTGCAAACCTATCTTCTGTTAAAAGTTTGGTGAAGATATCTACCCACTGATGAACAAACATTATACCTATGACACCTTTTTGCACATAGTATCTAACAAAGTGATGCTTAATTTCTATATGCTTTGCTCTTGAATGTTGAATAGGATTCTTTGATAGATTAATAACAGCAGTATTATCACACATTATTGGAATGTTACTCACAAACACATTGTTGTCTTCCAACTGATGTTTGATCCATAGAAGTTGTGAGCAGCAGCTTGCAGCAACAATGTACTCAGCTTCAGCAATTGATAAGGCAATAGTACTTTGCCTTTTGCTTGACCATGAGACTAAGTTAGCTCCAATAAATTGGCAACCTCCACTGGTGCTTTTTCTTTCCATTCTATCTCCAGTATAGTCAACATCACAGAATCCAACTAACTTGTACTCATCATATTTCTTATATAGCAAACCCAGATTAGTAGAACCTTTAAGGTATCTAAAGATTCGTTTAACTTATGAGAGACGAGACTCTCTTGGATCAGATTGAAAGCGAGCACATAGACAAACATTAAACATGATATTAGGCCTGGACGCAGTTAAATATAAGAGGCATCTAATCATACCTCTGTATACCTTTTGGTCTACCTTTTTTTTTTTTTATCATCTTTGTTTAGTATGGACGTTGGATGCATAGGTGTATTCATTGGTTTGCAATCATCCATTTTGAAGCATTTCAGAAGCTCCTTTGTGTACTTCATCTGATGAATATACACTCCGTCTGATGTTTGTTTGACTTGCAGTATGAGAAAGAATTTAAGTTCTCTCATCATGCTCATTTCAAATTCTCTCTGCATAAGCTTAGAAAACTCTTGGCAAAGAGATTCACCAATTGCACCAAATATTATATCATCAACATAGATCTGAGCAACAATAAAACCCTTTTTATTAGCTTTTCTGAAAAGAGTTGTATCCACTTTTCCTCTCGAGAAACCATTCTCCATTAGGAAAGTACTGAGTATCTCATACCAAGCTTTAGGAGTTTGTTTGAGTCCATATAAAGCTTTCTTAAGCTTGTATACATGCTCAGGATGGTTTTGATCTTCAAAACTTGGTGGTTGTACAACATAGACTTCTTCATTAATGAAACCATTTAGATAGGCACATTTTACATCCATTGGATAAAGCATGATGTTATGATGTGCAGCATATGAAAGTAAATGCATATGGCTTCTAATCTAGCTATAGGAATACCTTCCTCTTATGAGTAGCCTTGAGCAACTAACCTTGCTTTGTTCCTTATGACTTTGCCATCTTTGTCCAGCTTGTTTCGATAAACCCACTTGGTTCCAATGACAGACTTATCTTTTGGCAGAGCAACCAATGTTCAAGCGTCACTTCGTTGAAACTGGTTGAGCTCCTCTTGCATAGCAAGGATCCAACTCTCATCCATTAAGGCTTCGTCCACTGTCTTTGGTTCCAATTCAGAGATAAAGGCTAATAATGAACATGGGCAAAGAGCACGGGCATGCTCAACGCTGTTACAGCGTCTCAGTTCTAAGAACATAGCAGCTTTTCTAGATTTCAACACTCCAAATCAATCCTAAGGTTCTTGACTAATCCATTGGCATTCATCTCACCCTCATCAACATCTTTATATTTTATGCACGTCAATTAGACTAATCCTAGTTTTAGGCTTAGCGCTAACATCCCTATGTCTTTTATTAATATAGATTTAACAGCAGTTCCAACATACCAACTCATACAATCATGGCATTTCATCATCATCATAAACAACATCATAAATGTCATGCCAAGATCATACAAACCATTTAAACAATTAACAACATGTATAAACAACCACAACAACTTCATATAGCAATTAAGACATATAGCACACAAATAGGGTCATGGGTTAACCCTCATCTTACGCTACCCTTGAACGTATATGTTATACTAATCCCTTCTCCCCATACCTAACGTGACGATACCAGCCTACGAGCCAACAAAATGAAGTCCACGCTTGACTCCTCCAAACTGGTTCAACAGGTTCAGCGAGCTTTGACCAAGAGCGCCAAGGCAAAAGGATAAGTTAATTCCCAAAAAAGAAAAGGAAGGGAATTAACACAAGGGTTATGCACATACCTCGATTAGATCCATGGGGGAGTAATCTGCTAGTTGCCTTTCACAGCACTGGCACACGAACAACGAAGTCTAGTTTGACAGGGACAAAATGGTTCAGCACTAACTCAAGGGATTCAAA
This sequence comes from Ammopiptanthus mongolicus, assembly GCA_039655645.1. NCBI lineage: Eukaryota > Viridiplantae > Streptophyta > Magnoliopsida > Fabales > Fabaceae > Ammopiptanthus > Ammopiptanthus mongolicus. Next base: position 60,780,988 of record CM077343.1, on the reverse strand, counting down.
GAAAAAGGATGAACAGGGTTGGTTACCTTACCTCAGAGTAACCCTATGCTAGTAGCTTAACCCCAAACGCAACAGTAAACACCATAAGGATGTGTTCTTGACGAAGAACACCCAACAAGGATTAGAGAACGCTCAAGGATTCAATGGGAAACCAAGAGAAAGGTAAAAGATGGTTGTTTCTAACCTTAGGATTGACGGCTATGAATTTTACCTCGAGCAAAAGAGGTATAAAAAGGATTGGGGCGAAACGGGCTGACCAAAAGAGCCCAAAACGCGTTTCTGGTGCACGCATAGAGCACGGGCGTGTTGAACAACTGGCACAGGCGTGCTGCACGAGCGCACGGGCGTGCCACCATGTCAGGATCACTGATCTGACTCGTTCTAAGGTTAACTAACCTAAAACACGTCGCTAAACATCTAAGGCAAGCATACAACACATAACATATATATAACAACAAGGATGACATATATAACAACACTTATATAACAAGCAAGCGAAAATTGGGGTGTTACAAATTGCAGTGTTATGTGGCCTCCATTTCCTTAGGCAAGCTCCTAAGGATTTTTGTAACATTCTCCTTGGTGGTGTAGACTTTTCCAAGGGACTTCAAGTTGTTGATGATCATCTGAAAACAACCCATCATGTCCAGGATGGACTCTCCTTCTGCCATAGTAAACATCTCATACTGGCCAACTAGCATGATAATTTTTGAATCTTTTACTTTGGTTGTCCCTTCATAAAGATTCAACAAGGTATCTCAGATTTGTTTAGCTGATTCACATGCGTGAATCTTCTGAAATTCATCTGGACTCAGGGAACAAATCAAAGCATATCTTGCCTTTTGGTTTTGTTCCATTTTAGCTCTTTCAGCATCAGTCCATTCCTCTTCATCCTTTTCCGAACCATCAGAATTCAGACACACGTTTGGACCAATTATTATTTTGGCCCAAAGAGCAGAGTTTGTACTCAAGATGAAACCTTTGAATCTCTTCTTCCAGTAGAGGTAGTGAATTCTGTTGAAGAATGGGGGTCTGGTCATGGATGTACCTTACATAACTGGTTGACTCCCACTTGGCATGCCTTGACATGCCATATCTGCTGTAGGATCTTTCCTCTAACACGGCTAAGTGCTAAGCCCAGAGGCTGAGCTCTGATACCAATTGAAGGAACCTGTTTGAAACACAAGAAGGGGAGTTGAATTGTGTTTCTTAAGATTTTGAAATCTTTTTCGCAAGCAGATATATTTTTGTAAAGGTTTGGACGCAAACAAGAAACAGACGCAGAGACCGTGAATAAAGCATGTACTATTGGACGCTAGCTAAGATAGTTTAATTTTAAAGAAAAACAATTTATAAAACAATTCAATCCGAAGAGTTAGTTATAGATAAACTAAAGACAGAGATAAGGGAAAGAAGAATAACACAGAGAATTTATCCTGGTTCACTCTTAACCCAGGAGCTACGTCCAGTCCCCTCTATGTGATAGATTTTTCCACTATAACAACTTTTTGTTACAAGTATTCAACACCTCTTCAAGCAAGTATTCTACAACTCTTTAGGCAACTCTAAGTATTCTTTTACAGTCAAGCCTCTTCAGGCTCAAGTATTCTTTTTCAGACAAACCTCTCCAGGCTCAACCAAGATTGGTTTGAAAAGAGTTTTAAGTTCAACTTGAAAAGAGTTTTAAGTTCAACTAACTCACTATATATGAAAATATAAAATCAGAGTAAGCTTTTAAGCTTTAGATTGCTCTTTGATAGCTAGATTGCTTGTATGAAAGTTCGTACGTTGTTGTGTAAATTTGCATCTTCAAAGATGAAGGTATTTATAGCCTTTGAGTTTTGAGCACTCTTCAGCTTTCAACGGATGGCAAAAGAGCCGTTTTGATGAACATTAAATGCATTATCCCATTGAGTCTGATAACTTGTATGAGGGCTTTAGAAAAGTAGATTAGACTATCAGGTTGATAGCTTACAATGGCACTGACATCTTTTTCTTGTACCCGAAAGTTGCCTTTTGTCTTTACTTATGGAGACAATCAAATCTTTGTGTCAAGAATAGAATGGCTTCAACACGCTTGATGGTACGAAGATTACAAAGAATGTTTACCTGAGGGATATTTCCCTTTTACATTATGAGTAAAGATTTAAACTATTACTTTTACAAGTTCGTGCTAACTTCTAGTCTAGTTTCTTAAATTGTAATGGACTTTTACATTGGACTAAGAAACAAAGAGATTTACAAGTAAGAGTCTTTGGACTCAGATGAAAAAAATGAAAACCATACATAGTCCAGCGAGAACTTAGTGAGAAGAGGGATTGGCCGAACGATAAGTCATTGGACTTAGAAGGATAAGCATAATTAGATAAACACGTTAGTCCAAAATAAATCTTTGTTCATTAAATTTTAGTCTTTTGTTAACATCAAAACCTTAGGAATTTATGGACTATAACCACTTTGGTTCCAACAAGTACTCTGTGGTTTATTAAGAGGATAAACATTGTGATATAGTAATGACGTTATTACTATTGTTGTTAATTACTTTGACATGCATAAGCATTCGTGCATGAGTCGGGTGTTGTGCCCGGGAGTTGAGCTTACACCTTGTGCGGGTACGATTGTTGGAGGTGATGATCTTGGAGATATTAAGGACGTTGGGGTGAGGATGACCACATGTGGCAAGAGAGTACTGGACACCGTACAAATCATGATTGGGTAAAGAACGTCTGGCGTGAGCCGTTGAAGCGAATTCATGATCTTGTTGAGAAAGGACTTGGGGGGCTGAGATAACGTAGACAATGTTCTCCCAATCACTCCCTCCATTTATGTTTAGCTCGATGGAGTAGGGGTCTGACTCATATTGCATATTATGTCATTGCATACTTGAGATGATAAATGACTCGTATTGTTGTTAATTTTTATATTAACTTTAATGTATGCAACCTAAAGTATTATATTGTGGATGCCTATGTACTACCTGTGGCCCAGTTATGTGAGTGGCTTTTATCATTGCTATTCTAGTTGTGCGATGTACATGATTTCACCTCATTATTTTGTTGTTACGCTGCTTGCATGTTCCGTCTTGTTCACGCAAATAGTCATGGCGAGTTACCCATCTTCCCCTCTGATCATGGATCTTGTGTTTTACGACGGGGATGACGCGTGGACGATTCACTTGGACGGGTGTTGTACGTATACTGGAGCTGTGAGTTTCACCAGTCGGAGGGAGTCAGCCTACTGGTGATGTCCCTGACGAAACAAGTCTATACGCTACGCATCAGAGGAGGGGGCAGCTCAGGAGTGACCCAGCCACCACCACCCCCTGTTGACCAGCCCCGTGTGACGGGAGTCCAGCCTGCATCATAGCTAGAAGAGCCTAGAGATGTCTACATGGATCCTACCTCTCTGCCAATACCATCTACAACACCGCCTACTTCTGCTCTACCACCATCTTCTCCCGGTCCATCAGTTCCCGCGATCCCACTCCCGGGACCTACCTTCGTGCCTTCTGAGTTACACCCCCAAGTTCCTCGCCGACGAGCAAACATGCGGGTGACTGCTCGTAACAGCACACCAGCCCATGCTAGGGTGTTCTTTTGAACTCCACTTATTTGCCTCTCATCAAATGATGATGATGAGACGGATGAGGAGGAGGAGGAGGAATTCCCTAAGTATGTGCTGAAGGTTGCACCTGAGGCAACTCCTGCTAGTACGAGTCAGGACACGTGGTGGTTGAGGACCGATGAGGAGTTACTGAGGTATGTGGAGCAGATTATGAGCTGGCACGACATGCAATCTTTGGAGTTTGCCGAGGAGTTTGAGGAGGAGGCTATGGAGGAGGACGAGGAAGATGACCTGGAGTAGTACTACTCCGATGAGTCGTTCAGTGTTTTGCTATGGCTAGTCTCTTGAGCCTCCCCAGTGTCTGTATATATATATATATGTTATGCCCCTTTCCCCTTTTCTTTTGCGGAGCTGTGTCTCCTGTAGTTAGGATTGGTTCTTTCATCATGATGTGTTGTTTTATCTTTCACTTGTAGTTGGTTGGGATCGGAAACTATATTTAATATAATGAATGTGGATATATATATATATATATATATATATATATATATAGGGGCATATCAGGTGAGAGGACCTTTTTTATGTGAGAGTGAGAGGGACTGATTTCATTCATTGGATTAAAATGAATGGCTCAGATTAAAACACTCACTTAAAACCCTCACGTGCTCTGTTTTTTACTGGACCTCTCATGTTCGGAACCATGTTTCTTCTTCCTCACGTCCCGCTTCATTTTCTTCGGCGCCTCCAATTCCAAGCATATCAGATGCCCTCACCTTCAGTTCCCTGTTTCGCCTCGCCTAAAAAACCTTCACGTCTCGCCATATCATGCTCTTGGTTGGGACTCTATACAGGTAACCATATTTAGTTTTATGCCTACAAAATAGTTACGCTGCCATTATCCGAGCTTTTTGTTTTTATATCAATGGGCACAAGGTTTTTTTTTTTTTTCATTTTTTCATTTTGTTCCCTACATATCAGACGCAAACTGATTTATTGGAATTTTTTTATTAGAAATATTTTGTCCCACTTATTATGTGTCTTTTTAAATTTATTTAAGTTGGGGGTTTATCTCATTATAACAAGTTTTCTGCTTTTTTTTTTTTTTCACCAGGTCTCATAGGCATGAAGATATGAGAGCAATGTTTTTTGGGGGATATTGCTTAATGTCGCTGTTGCATATGATACTAAATAACTAGTCTGGATCACTTAGAATTGAAGAACTACCTTTATTTTTTAGCAATTTCTATGGTACCTTGGGAAATTTGAGGTACCCTCATAATAATAGGAACCATAAGTTTACTAGAAGGAATTGATAAAAAATATAAAGAACTAGAAAAAATATTAGAACAAATAAATAATAATGTAATGCAAGTTTTAGAAGCTCCTTCGAAAATTGCAGAACATATTAGCTCCCATGAACATAATGAACAAACAAAATATTTAGATATATATAAAACCTTAAGTACAATAGAAAAAGGAAAAGGTAAAGACATAGACAATAGCGAAGATGAAGAAAGACTCAGAAAAATTCTTATACAATTAGAAATTTTATTAGAAGAAGAAACTAAGAATAGACCTATTACAAAAAGAGATCTAGAAGAAATATTAAATAAGAAAAAATCGGAACCTTTACATTATTTAGAAACCCTAACACCAAGAACAACATAGAGAGAATAAAGACTGATTATATTGAAACAATAAAAAGATCTAATGACTTAGAAGAAATACAACAACTTCTTGAACAATTAAAAATAATTGAAGAAGAACATAATCAAATACAAGTAACAGAACCAATTAATTCAACCCCAAATGAAACTGAAGAAGTAGTAAATTATAGCTCCTCTTCAGATGACACAGATTTTAATGAAATACGAATGCATCATGGAGAAACAAGTAGTAGTATGATACCTGGAAGAAATAGAAAACGAAAAGATACACGTGAAATATGGGATGATATAGAAGAAAAGACAATGCATAATACGGGATATCTAAAAAGAAATAATAAATGGTCTAAAATTCCAGATGAATTTAAACCAAGATACGAATCCATTAAATCAGGAAATATTCTAAACCTTGATTGTGCAAAAAACAAGGAAGAGATACTCTTACAATGGATTAATGAACTTATGCTATTAATGGCAACAGATGATAAATTTAATAGTTTAGATAGAAATTCAATAAAAAATTTTATCTTTTACAAAACTTCAGGAAATGTACAAAAATTTCTAAATGGTATAAGAGAAGAAAAATGGCAACAGTATATACAACGAACAGTAACAAACCAAGACTTTACTAGATTTATAATGGAATTAATATACGAAGAATTCATAGGCTTTGCAAGTATTGAACAAAGTGATGAAGTAAAACGATATTTACATGAAACAGCTAAAGTACACTTAAATAGAATGCAAATATGCGATATGTGTGATATAGGAAGTTTTATTTGTGAATACCAAAAATATTATTATCAATTAGACTCCGATACCAAAGAAACATATAAAATGATTTTTATGGATAAATTACCTTTTCCACTTAATCAAAAAATAAAAACTATCTGGTCATCGAATCCATTAACAACGGCAAAAACTCTAGGAGGTATTATCCAAGTACTTCTAAAAGAATTACGAGATCAATGTTTAAATAGAGAAACCATAAGATAATTAAATAGAGGAAGAAATGTAATTTGCTGTGAATTACCAGAAATAGAATTACCTGGAAGTTATGGATGCAATCCCATCAAACGAAGAAGAAAATACTATAAAAAGAAAAAACCAAATCTAAGAAAAACTTATCCCAAAAAGAAAGCGTATAAAGATACAAAGAAAAAATACTTTAAGAAAAAACGTACACCCAAAAAATATTGTCCAAAAGGAAAAAAGAAATGTGTATGCTGGATATGCAACGAAGAAGGTCATTATGCAAATGAATGTCCTCAAAAGAAAGAAAAGGAATTTAAAGAAAAAGCTAAAATAATCAAACAAGTTTATAAAATCTATGAGCTCGAACCATTAGAAGAAGAATTAAGTACGACTGATACCAGTGTTTATGAATATTCTGAACATGATGAATTATCTTCAGAAGAAACAGAATCCGAATAGTACTTATATTAAAATCAAGATAGAAAAGAGTAACAAAGAAACTGAAGCCTACGTAGATACTGGAGCAAGTATTTGTTTAGCAACAAAGACATTATTTGACAATTGGGAATATTTACAAAAACTATTAAAAATACAAATTGCGGATGAATCTATCCACTCTTTGTTTTGGGTAGTTAATCGCATTACCTTAATAATCCAACACAAGAAATTTATTGTCCCAACAATTTACCAACAAGAAACAGGAATAGATGTTATATTAGGCAATAACTTCTTACGACTTTATTCACCATTCTGTCAATACTTAGACTATATTACACTTCGAACACCGTATATACGACATACTCAAATTCGGGAAATCCTTTCTATACCAATTCTTCACTCTTCCCTATGTACTTATTCTACAAAACAATCAGAGTTTAGCAAGCTGCAACGTGGTGAGTTATTTACTATTCTTTGTCAAAAATTTCGCTATGCCCTAATGAATTTAGAACCAAATAGAACAATTCCAGCTCATATTGAATATTTATTAGAAAAATTATGTAGTGATCATCCCTTAGATCCCAAAATCAATAATAAAAATACCGAACTCATTACCTTAAAATTAAAGAATCCTACCCAAGAAATAAAATGTAAACCTATGATTTACACTAAACAAGACAGAGATGAATTTGCTGAAGACATTAAACAAATGATCGAAAAAGGTTTAATCAGACCATCCAAAAGTAAGCATTCAGCCCCAGCCTTTTATGTAGAAAACCATAGTGAACTTAAACGCGGAAAAAGGCGTATAGTAATAAATTATAAACAAATAAATGATGCAATGGAAGGAGACGCATATTTTCTCCCTAGAAAAGATTTAATTATTGAACAGATTAGAGGTATGATCTGGTTCAGTACATTCGACTGTAAATCAGGTTTTTATCAGTTAAAACTAGATGAAGAATCTAAACCATTGACAGCTTTTAGTTGTCCTCAAGGACAATACGAATGGAATGTGCTCCCTATGGGAATGAAACAATCCCCAGGAATTTTTCAAAGACACATGGATTCAATACTCAAGGAATATAAAGATTTTTGTCTTATTTATATCGATGATATACTCGTATTTACCAATAAGGATTTAAAGGATCATTATCATAAAGTAACATTAGTACTTAATAAACTCCTCAAACATGGAGTAGTATTGAGTAAAAAGAAAATAGTTTTAGCACAAAATAAAATTAATTATTTAGGCCTCGAAATAGACTCGTCGTCCGTGATATTGTCGAATGCCCACTAGCCCTCCAACACCCTTTACAAAGCCAGGGTGGTCATCTTTACCTAGGGCAGTGCTCAGGATATCCCTACGTCCATGTTAAACGAATGATCCTTGCGAGCTTTGTTCCACCAGCGATGTCTACAAGGGGGAAATTCACAAAATATGTGTAAGATAGTGTTTACTTAACTGTATTAATTACAAGTAGAAGTAATCTATTAATTACTTACAATCTTTTCAGCGACAATGCGTGTGGGCTCGGCTTTAAAATCTCCCGATTTTGTCTTTCGGGCTTCCATCCATGTTTCATGGCATTCGGGTGGAGATGGAGGATTAACAACTATTTCTCCATCGGCTTCGGCTTCTCCATCAGCTCCACCTTCTTCTTGCTTCTTTTTGGCCTCTTCTTGCTTCTTTTTCATCTTCTTATCCATAATTTTCTGCCGAACCATACAATAGCCACCACGAGACATATGGTGTGGGTGTACATTGTTTTTCTAGATTTCCTTGGCCTTTTTCATTTTCTCCTGTTACAAATAACACGTACTCAATTCAATTAAATAAATAAATTAGATAGGCCTATTATAAAAAATATAACGGGAAACTAACCAGAAAGGCAGGGTCTTGTCGGCTCACAACAAACCTATCCCACATCTCCTTATCAATGAAAGAGTATGTGTCAAGTGGAGATTTGTCGTCTTTCTTCTCAAAAATATATATATTGCCCAAATAGGTCTTGAACCCCGTCCACCGCTTCGCGGAAAAAGAAAGCCATTTCCTCTTTCATTCAGGAGTATTCGGGACATCAAAGGTCAACTACAGTACAAAACAAAATGGAGGAAATATATTAAAGTATGATAATAATATAAATAAATACAATTTAGATACAAATAGAGAGGATAAAAGTAAAATACCAAGATTGAAGACCAAATTTGATCCTTCACCATACTCGGTACCTGATCCCATTCCTCAATCAGAATGCTAACCCTGTTTCGAGCTTCCAGGGCCACAAAACCGGTGAATTTGTCATCATTTGGCCCTATGGCCCCCCATATGTATCAAACTCAACCGGAAGCCTCTGATCACCGCAACAACTCAGGGCCAACGATCGTAATTTTGTGGCTGCTCTACCCCTTTTTTTGGGACGTGCACCACCTGACCCGCTATGTGAAGGAGAAGGAGGAATGCCTGCTGGATCAGTCATGGATGCCTATTTAGACAAAAAGTAATAAATTAGGTTAGTATATAAGAATGGATAAATAAAAAAAAGTCTACTATAACACGGATAAAAAAAGCGTACTTTAACATGGATAAATAAAAATAAGTCTAACTTAACATGGAGAAATAAAAATAAGTCTACTTTAACATGGATAAATAAAAAAAGAATACTTTAATTTAAACATAACTTACACTATGGTCAAGTTTAGATCAATATCCCTTCATGATGATCATCACGAATGGCAAGTACATCGTCTACTACATTTTCCTCGACGAAAATAGGCATCTATGTTAAGAAAGAAGGAGTTTCTGGAATATCAAGAGTTGAATCTTGATTTTCATGGATACCATTATGCATGCTTTTTCCTTGGAGAACAACTGACCACCTTTTGTTAGAAGGATCATTGATATAAAACACTTGTTTTGCTTGGGAAGCCATGATGAAAGGCTCTTCCGTTTGACCTACTTTGTCAAGGTCTACCAATGTAAATCCTAATTCTTCAATTTGCACACCACTGTTACTGTCAGCCCACTTACACTTAAAAACAGGCACTTGAAATTTAGTGTAATCGACCTCCCAAATCTCTTCAATGACTCTAAAGTAAGATTTCGATGCCATAATGGGATTTGTATCTTTTGAACTAGAGAAGTGCATCGACTCAGATACGATCATAACCCCACTGTTTTGCATGGTACTCTTGTCATCTTGGGACTTTGTATAGAAGGAAAACATATTGATATCATATCCACTCCAACATATGACTTCAAGACGCGGCCCCTGTGCTAGCCATTGTAATGTATCGGAAGCAGTATGATCATTTGTAATTTTTTCTTTAAACCAGGCTACGAAAGTCTTGTTATGATGGTTCAACAACCATTTTTCGTTCCTTCTAGGGTTTTCTTCCTTGACCTCTTGTTTGTGAGCACATAAGTAAGGTACAACCTCATCAGTCCTCCCGAGCCTTGCTATTAACCTTTATACCTCGTGTACCCTTACCGGCACATCTTCCCTCATGACGAGGCTTAGGAATCCCTATAGCCTCCACTTCTGAAAGAGAGTCTTGACAAAACTCAATAGCTTCTTCTGCAACGTACCTTTGAACAGTAGTTGCTTCAGGACGGTGTGGATTCTTCACATACCCTTTCAAGATCTTCATGTATCGCTCAACTGGGTACATCCACCTTAAATAAAAGGGGCCACATAATCTAATCTCCCTCATTAGATGAACAATTAAGTGAACCATGATGTCAAAAAATTAAGGAGGAAAATACATCTCCAATTGGTACAAGATTATAGCAGCCTCATCTTCCAACTCATCCAACTTCTGGGGGTCAATGACTTTGCTACATATAGCATTGAAGAATGAGCACAACCTAGTTATGACATGTCTAACATTTTTAGGAGCAATACCACGAATAGCCACTGGTAGTAGTTGTTGCATCAAGACGTGGCAATCACGAGACTTTAAGCCAACCAATTTTAGATCATTTGAGACAAGTCTCTTGACATTTGAAGAGTAACCCTGTGGTACTTTGAGGCCCCGTAGACACTCACAAAAACTTGTTCTCTCTTTTTTTGACAAGGTATGACATGCTGGAGGCAAATATGTCCGCATACCATCCTTTGGTTGTGGAGCTAACTGCTCTCGTATACCCATCGCAACCAGATCTAGATGAGCATTCACACCGTCCTTTGTCGTACCCTGAATGTTGAGAAGAGTTCCAATTAGACTATCACATACATTTTTCTCCACATGCATGACATCAATACAATGTCTGACATCAAGTTTGCACCAGTATGGAAGATCAAAGAAGATTGACCTCTTCTTCCATATGTTTTTCTCAATAGCCTTCTTTTGAGCCTTTCCGAACATAACATTAATGTCCTTCACCCTTTGATAAACTTTCTCTCCATTAAAGGCCATCGGAGCAATTCCATTCTCTTGGAATCCATTGAAAGCTTTTTTAAGTCTACGATATGGGTGATCACGTCTGAGAAATCTCCGATGCCCAAGGTAAACTGTCTTCCTTCCATGTTGCAATTGTGTGAAACATGTGCCTTCTTCACATATTAGGCATGCTTTATGCCCCTTAACACTATACCCGGACAAGTTCCCGTATGCTGGAAAGTCATTGATGGTGCAAAATAACATGGCACGCATCTTGAAAGTCTCTTTGTAATGGCCATCAAACACATCAACGCCTTCCACCCATAGCTTTCTCAAGTCTTCAATCAAGGGACTTAGATAAACATCTAAGTCATTTCCTGGCTGTTTTGGGCCCGAAATTATCATAGATAACATCATGTATTTACGCTTCATGCACAACCAAGGAGGTAGATTGTAAATTACAAGGAGAACAAGCCATGAACTATGGATACTACTTAAGGTACCATACGGATTCATTCCATCCGTAGCAAGTCCAAGCCTAAGGTTTCTTGGCTCATTTCTGAAATTCGGAAACAAACTATCAATTCTCTCCCATTGCACAGAATCAGCCGGATGGCGAAGCATTTCATCACTTTTCCTCTCATCTGCATGCCATCTACTGTTCTTTGCGTCATTTACATTAGCGAACAATCGCTTGAACCTTGGAATTATTGGAAGATACCACAACACCTTTGCAGGAGGACCCTTTGTGATCACATCACAACTAGAATCACCATCCTTCACTTTGTACCGCGATACCCCACACTTGGGGCAGTCGTGCATCCCTTCATACACACCCCTGTATAGTATGCAATCATTAGGACATGCATGTATCTTCTTATACTCCATACCCATCGGACAGAGTATCTTCTTTGCCTCATAGATACGATTTGGCAGTGTGTTGCCTTCTGGAAGCATGTTGTTCAACAACTCAAGCAATTCGGTGAAGCTTTTATCACTCCACCCATTTCTCGCCTTCACACTGAACAATTTTAAGACCGCCGACAACCTTGTATAAGTAGTGCACCCCGGATACAAAGGCATATCCGCATCACTGCACAAAGTATCATACACACGTGCTCGCTGAAATAACTCTTGTCCAATATCACGGATCATGTCCACTAGTCGATCGTCCTCCATATCTACATCAACTTCTTCACTTTGGGACACACTTGGCATGTTTAACAAGTCTTCACCATGCCATATCCATCTTGTATAACTATTGCAAATCCCTTCACAAATAAGATGATCACGTATTTGCTTAACTTCACATTTCCTCATATTCAAACATTTAACACTAGGACAATTAAATCTTCCATTACTATCAGGAAGATTTCTTTGAGCAAATTCTAGAAACTCTTCCACTCCCTCCCGATACTCATCACTTGTGCATTTACTAACCATCCAACTACGGTCCATATCCACGTTCTGTAGATTTACACATATTTATACAATATAAGCACAAGAGGGGAGACTCTCAAAGAGCAGTATTTGAAATTATACGCCTAAACCTTAAGTCCTATAATAGAAACTAAACCCCTCGACTATTGATCAAACCAATCCAGATGACCTAACTTTTTAAAAAAACCCAAACCCCTTGACTATTGAGATTATAAGCAAAGCCTAAAAGTCTATGCTCAATATGTAACATCAAAGTGTTTAAGTTTAAAAAAAACTCAAAATGCATTTCATTATTTCATAAAATATTCAAATCATTAAAACAGAGACAATGCTAAACACTAACTAACAGAGAAGGATTACCAAGCAGAAGGGGAGTTGGGGCGGTTCAAATGCGATGGTCAGTTGTAGAAGAGAGGGAGTTGGGGTGGTTCAGTTACGATGGTTCAGTTGTAAATGGTTTTGAGCAAATATTAGCAAAAATGGTATTTAGCAAATGAGGGTTTGAGCAAATAAAAATAGGGAAGAGAGAGTTACGTACCTTTGCGAAGAGGAAGTTATGGTGGTGGTTCTATAGTGGCTCACGAACGGAGGAGAAGGAGGTCAGTGAAGAGAAGAGAAAAGTAGGTCGCGGGAGTGAGAACACTGTAACGTTGAAATGTAGGGCACGAGACAGAGAAGGTTTGAGAAAGTTAACGTTATACATTTTAATAACTTTTAACATCGGTTGTTAGAAAAAACCGATGTTAAAATTTATTTTAACATCGGTTATATAAAAAATCGATGTTAAAAAGTTACTTTTAACATCGGTTAACTAAGAACCGATGTTAAAAAGTTAGCACCAGTAAATATGGAATGGAGGGAAGAAACTTTTAACATCGGTTTTACCAGAAACGGATGTTAAAAGTACATTTTAACATCAGGTTACTTATAACCGATGTTAAAAGTGTACTCCATACGCTATTTATTTACAAGTTTGCCACCGCGTCTATTTTTAACATCTGTTTTTCTTTAACAGATGTTAAAAGCCTGACGTGAAAAGTCTATTTTCCACTAGTGTCAAGACCTGTTGTGGAGCTCATTGGTTTTCCTCGGCATTCTCATCATATGTTGGAATCCAGAGTCAGTGATTTCATAGTCAATGGTAAATGGGCTCTTCCTCCTTTGCTTTTGCGGAATTGTCCTGCATTGAAGACAAAAATATTGAAAGTTGTTATTCCTGTTTTGCCTTGCGATGATAAATTGGTTTGGAGCTCTTCGTCATCGGGTGATATGAGTTTTAAAGATGCTTATAACTTTGTTAAACCTATGGGCGAGCCTATTTCTTGATCTAAGCTTATTTGGAAACAATGTATTCCTCGATCGAAATCTTTTGTTCTTTGGAGAATTCTTCACAATAAGATGCCTACAGAGGAAAATTTGAGATCAAGAGGTTGCTTTGTGGTTTCTATCTGTTCTTTGTGTGGTAAAGCTGCAAAATCTACCAAGCATTTATTCTTGGATTGTGATTTTGCAGCCTCTATCTGGTTTTGGTTTGGTTCCTTGCTGAATTGCAGTGTTGACTGCAATGCTTTTGATTCAGTTCTATCTTTGTGCTCTAAAGGCTGGAGTAAATAAGTCTTGGATGTGGTTGTTGCTGGTATCATAAATGTTTTTTGCATTATTTGGCATTGTAGGAATCAGTTCAAGTTTGAAGGGAAAATTGTTACTATTTAGGTTGCAAATCAATATGGTTATTACTAGTGTTTCTTTAGCAGGGAATTCAAGCACAGCTGCTGCCCATTCTTCTTCCTCGGATGACAAGTTTCTAGCTAATTTTTTAGTTGCTTCTCATCTTCCAAGAGCACCCTGCATTATTCAGGTGAATTGGTTCCCTCCTTTGGTGAATTGGATTAAATGTAATACAGATGGGGCAGCTAAAGGTTGTCCAGGTCCAGCTACATGTGGTGGTATCTTTAGAGACAATAGTGCTGCTATCTTTGGTTGTTTCTCAATTAATTTGGGGTTGCATAATGCTTTTGAAGCAGATCTTTTTGGTTCTATATATGCCATTGAGATTGCTTATCAAAGAGGTTGGCATAGTATTTGGTTGGAGTGTGATTCCAAGTTGGTGATCTCTGCCTTCCAAAATCATAGCTTGATTCCATGGAGGTTAAGGAACAAATGGTCTAATTGCATGCATCTTACTAAGCAATGAGATTTATGGTTTCTCATATTTACAGAGAGGGTAATTCTTGTGCAGACAAGCTTGCTAATTTTGGTTTTCAATCTTATGGTTTAATTTGGTGGGATTTAGTCCCTAACTTTGTTTTAGAAGATTTTTTTAGAAATAGACTAGGGATGCCTAGCTATAGATTTACATAATTCTTTACATAGATTTGGTTTTATGTCCCCCCATGCTCTATTATAATTCTTTTTTCTCTATTTTTAATAAAATAGGTATCTGGAGCACTCTTTTTCCTTATTGATGTTTTTTTCCTAAAGAGGGTTTTGCATCAAAAGGTTTTAACGAGGCTCCTTTTACTTTTATTATAAATAAAAAAAAAATCAAATATGCATATAATTTACTAATTTCCATTTAGTCCTGTTCCTTTTTTGAATGTATTTTCAAATCTACAAATTTAATAGTTATTACAACTGAATCTATTGATCATTAACTTATTTCCATTTAATTGTTTTCCTTTTCATGATAAAGATTTATAAAATTAGCATGATGTTTTGATGCTCTCTGCTAGGGTTTGACGGCACATAAGGATTTGCATGGCCATGGCTCACATAGAACCTATTGTCCTATGGCGTTTCCTCGCCTTTGATGGGTTTTCCCCATCCTCATCTCCTCCTTTCTCACCTCCTATTCACAAGAAAACTTTTGCACAAGCCCTTAATAATGCTTGTGACATTCCTCTCAGTCAGCTTCCTGTCCCTTGCATGAAAGGTGGTGCTCTCGCTGTATCTATCCCAGAGGATGAGTACATTGCAGGTATAGAGGCTGCAAAAACGTGTTTGCATGGTCGGCTTCTATTATCAAAGGGGGATCAACCCTAGAAATTGGCTGACTTGCGCAACAAGTTAACCAAACTTTGGAAACCATTATCTCAGTGGAAGATGATTCCTACTGGAAAGGGATATTTTGAATTCTCTTTTTTCTCTATTGAGGATATGCGCCGAGTGTTATTTGTTGGTTCATGGAATCTACAGCCAGGAACATTACGGTTATTCTCCTGGTCTCAAGACTTTAATCCTAATCGGGTGAAACAACCCAATGTGCAATGTTGGATTAGGATTTTTGATCTTCCCCAAGAATATTGGAGACCGAAAATTCTGTTTGCAATTGCTAGGGGATTAGGTATTCCTCTCTCTTTGGATGATGCCACAATTCATAAATCTCTTGGTCATTATGCTCGTGTCCTTGTTGATATTGATTTGAAGGGTGTCATCAGGGATCAAATCTTGGTTGAAAGGAAAGATTTTGCTTTCAAGGTGAAGATTGAGTATGAAAGACTTCCTCTTTTTTGAAATTCTTGCAATGTCATAGGCCATTCATTGGATTCTTGCAAATATAATGGGATGAAGGTCCAAGAATAAAAACCAAGAAAGTTGTATGTTCCCAAGGCTAAAGCTTTGACCGATGACAATCCTGATCATGTTGATCAGGGATCTGAATTGCATTATGACCATCAGGTGATAAAAGATCATCAGGAAATTAATGTGCTTCCTGTTGCAGAAATTGAAGATGATCAAGAAATTGATGTTGCCAAGGATGATGTCAACCAGATAAATGCCAATTATGATAACTTGGAAAAAGGAACTGATAACGAGTTGAATGAGGATAGTCTTATTGATGTTCAAGGTCATGTTGAAACGACTCAGGATCACGATGATGGGCATGATAATTCTATTCTCCTGGATAATGTTCCTTATGTGTTGGAGGAAATCCCTTCTTCAGGTAGAATGATTAATGCTGCTACTTCAGAACAACGAATTAATGTTTAGGATCCTGTATCAGCTGATCATGCTAGATTGATTAATGCTGCTACCCCGGAACAGGAAATTACTGCTCAGGCTAGTGTACATTCACTTGATCATGTTTCTGATTCTACCCAATCCTCCAGCATTGGCACATCTTCTAATTCTGTTAGCAGAAGTCTGCGAATTGATAATGTAGGTTATGATTTAAGAATACTGGGCAGACTTTGGGCAGATGACTGTGCTGATGAGATTGAATCAACAGAGAATGCTGATAATAATGTTGAGTCTCATGAAGTTGAATTTACCCCTGTCTTGACCAGAGCTCAAAAGCGGCAGAAGAAAAAAGCCAATCAGGGTTCACAAAATGGTAAGAATAATGCTCAACACAGGGCAGGTCCTAAACTTTTTGCCTGATGAAAGTCCTCTATTGGAATGTTAGGGGCCTAGGTAACAATGCCACTAGGCTTGTTTTGCAAAATTTATGCTCTTCCAATAATCCTGATTTTATTTTTTTGTCTGAACCTTGGATTACATTAGATCAATTCCCTACTTCCTTTTGGAGAAATCTGCATCTTAAACCATTCTTGGTCAATGACAGAGGCAGTTTGTCCCCCAATATTTGGGGAATTTGTAAGGATTCATGGGATCCTTTAATTATTGCTACTTCTTCTCAACATATTTCTATCTCTGTTCAGTGGGAAAATAACACAATTTATCTTTCATCAATTTATGCCAGTACTTCATACATTGTTAGAAGGAGGTTGTGGTTGGAGTTAGCCAAACTTCAGGAAGATCACCCTGGCCCTTGGTGTTTCATTGGGGATTTTAACTCTATTCTTGGAGCTCATGAAATGAGAGGGGGTAATAGTCCTAATCATCTTTCTTGCAATGAGTTCAAAGCTTGGAGTGATTCATGTTCTCTCACTCATCTTATCACTAGAGGTTCTAAGTTTACTTGGGTAAGAAGAAGACAGAATGGTTTTTATACTGAGAGAAGGCTGGACAGATCCTTGGTCAATGATGCTTGGTTATCTTTCTGGAATTCCTCTTCTTGTTGCACTCTGACAAGAAGCCAATCCGACCATCACCCTTTGTTGTTAGCTGTCAATAGAGTGGCTAAAAACTTTGCTTCACAGTTTAAATTTCAGCAAATGTGGCTGGATCATCCTGATTGCAGAAGAGTTGTTTCTGAGGCTTGGAGCAGGCAATATGTAGGCTGTCCTATGTCAGTCTTGTCCCAAAAATTGAAAGCTTTGAAAAATGATCTTCGAATTTGGAACAAAACAATTTTTGGTGATGTTCATAACAATGTTAAAATGGCTATTTCTGAAGTAGACAGGATCCAGGAAGCTATTATTAATTGTGGTCTTACTGATGATCTCATTAAGGATGAGCAGAATGCACAAAATTCTCTGCAGCAGGCTCTTGTTTATGAGGACTCCTTCTGGAAAGAAAAATCTAGAGTTAAATGGCACTCTTTTGGGGATAGAAACACTGCCTATTTTCACAGAGTTGCTAAGATTAGCACTGCTTCTAAAAGGATGACTCTCCTCAAGTATGGTGATCAGGTTCTGGACTCTGCTGATGTCATTGAGCAGCATGCTTCGAATTTTTATCAGTCTCTCTATGCTTCAGATAATCATTACACTCCTAATGACTTAATATCAAAAGTTATTCCATCAATGGTGACATCACAGGAAAACATCATGCTCACTATTTTGCCTTCTAGAGAAGAGATTAAAGTTGCTGTTTTCTCTATGTGTGGAAGCAGTGCACCTGGTCCTGATGGCTTTGGAGGCTGCTTTTACCAAAGATTCTGGGACATTGTGGGTCCTGATCTTTGTAATTCAGTCCATCAATTCTTCTCTAAGAGTTACATCAGACAAAATATGAATTCTAATTTGGTTGTTCTGTTGCCTAAGCATCCTGATGCTGACAGGATTGAGCAGTTTCGGCCCATAGCTTTGGCTAACTTTCAATTCAAAGTCATTACAAAAATCATGGTTGATAGGCTTGGAATAGTTGCTTCCAGGATCATATCTAAACAGCGGAGAGGATTTATTAAAGGTAGGAGCATAATTGATTGCATTTGCACAGCTTCTGGGATGGTTAATATGATGGATCAGAAAGCATTTGGAGGGAATGTTGCTCTTAAATTTGACATTAAAAAGGCATTTGATACAATGGATTGGCCTTTTTTGCTTCAAGTTCTTTCTTCCTTTGGCTTTAGTTCGACCTTTTGCTCTTGGATTCAAATTATTTTGAAGTTTGCTATGTTGTCTCTCTCCATTAATGGCAAGCCTATTGGATTCTTTCATTGTAAGAGGGGTTTTAGGCAAGGTGATCCATTATCACCCTTGCTTTTTTGCCTTGCTGAAGATGTTCTTAGTAGGGCAATCTCTCATCTTGTTAATGAAGGTTTGATTGATCTCATTGCTGGTCCTAGGGGCCATCCTACTCCTTCTCACATTTTTTATGCAGATGACTTGTTAGTTTTTTGCAAAGGGAACAAAAGAAGTCTTCAAAACTTAATGTCTCTGTTTGCTCTGTATGGCCAAGCATCAGGCCAGATTTTGAGCCTTGATAAATGTAAGTTCTATGCTCACAACCTTTCTTCAGCTCGTTGTTCAAATATATCGGCTATCCTGGGCTTTTCATATGATCATCTGCCTTTCACTTACCTTGGTGTCCCAATATTTAAAGGAAGGCCTAAGAAGATCTTTTTTCAAGGCATTGCCGACAGGATTGTGACTAAGCTAGCATCCTGGAAAGGCAGCCTTTTATCTATTATGGGCAGGGTGCAGTTGGTTCAGTCCATCATTCATGGCATGGCTTTGTACTCTTTTCAGGTTTATGCTTGGCCTCATGTTTTGATCAAGCAGTTGGATAAGTTTATTAGAAACTTCATTTGGTCTGGAGACATTCATAAAAGCAAAGTTGTCACTGTAAAGTGGAACACAACTTGTTCTCCCAAAGCTGAAGGTGGCCTCGGTTTGAGAAGCCTTAGCTCTATTAATAAGGCTGTAATGTTAAAACTAACTTGGGATCTTGTAGCCTCTGATAAAGAATGGGCTGGTCTTGTTCAGGCTAGATTTTTTAGGAACAAAAAGCCAATTGTACATTATGTTAAGTCCTCTATTTGGCTTGGTATCAGATGCAACATTCAAACTGTTTTCCATAATAGCTCTTGGTTAATTGGTGATGGCACAATAATAAATTTCTGGACTGATAAATGGTTAGATGCAGCCTTAGTGGATCTTCTTAATATCCCTCACCATCTGCATAAGTCTCTGATCTGTTCTGTTGCAGATTTTCTTCATGGACCATCTTGGCACATTCCAGATTCTGTCTCAGCAGTATTCCCACAGCTTAATCATTTAATTTCTCAGAGCTTTCTGCCTAGAAATCAGCTTGCAGATGAGCTAGTATGGTCTAGATCAGACTCGGGTGCTCTCAGTTTTAAGCAGGCTTATGAATTTCTATATCCTCCTAAGACTCAAATTTCTTGGTGCAGTTTGATTTGGAGTAACTCAATTCCTCCTTCTAGAACTTTTTTGTTGTGGACGATTATGCATAATAGGCTTCCTACTGATGACAATCTTAGAAAGAGTGGCTGCATAACTGTCTCTTGTTGCAGCAACTGTGTTTTGGCTGTTGAAACTACTGCACATCTATTTTTGGAGTGCTCTTTTGCTAGGGATATGTGGAACTGGTTTGCTTCTATGATTGGTAGATCTATTGATACTTCTTCCTTCACTTCATTGCTTTCTATTTGTGATTCTGGTTTTAGTCCTCAAGTTAAGGAAGTTGTTCTTGCTGGTTTAACAAACAACCTTTGGCAGATTTGGATGAAAAGAAATAAGTTGAGGTTTGACAGCACTTGTATTTCTATGCTTGCTGCCATTCAAGCTGTGAAAGCCAATATTTCTATGACTGGAAACTCAACAAAGGAGCATATGTTTTTCTCTATGGATGAGTTTTCTATTTTGAAGGCATTCAATATTATTTGTCATCCAAGTAAAGCTCCTAGCATCATTGAAGTCAGATGGATACCTCCTTGTTGTGGTTGGATCAAATGCAACATCGATGGTTCTGCTAAAGGCTCTCCTGGCCCTACTGTTATTGGTGGCATCTTCAAAGACAGTAAATCGGCTGTGCTTGGCTGTTTTGCCTCTTTTCTTGGTGTGACAAACTCCTTGTATGCTGAACTTTGTACTACTTTGCTTGCTATTGAAATTGCCCATGATAGAGGATGGAAGACTATTTGGTTAGAATGTGATTCCACTTTAGTCGTTAGAGCTTTCTCTTCCTCTGCAGTGGTCCCTTGGAAGCTTAAAGCTAGATGGATGCATTGTCTAAAACTTATCCAAGATATGAGATTCATGGTTTCTCACATTTATAGAGAGGGTAATATTTGTGCTGATGGATTGGCTAATTTTGGAGTTATCTCCAATTGTTTCTCTTGGTGGGATTTAGTCCCAAATTTTATTAATGCTGGTTTTTATCATGACAGATATAACCTTCCTAATTACAGATTTAGATAATCTGTTTTTGGATTGGATTCCTTTATATTTCTTAATGGGTCAGGTTCTTGCCCCCCCATTCATTTTTATTTTTTCTTCATTTAATGTTATTATGGATACTCTTTTTCCTTTTGATGCTTTTTTCCCTAAGGAGGGTTTTGCATCTTAAGGTTTTAATGAGGCCCCTTTGATAAAAAAAGTAAAAATAAAGATTTATAAAATAAAAATACTCACACCTATATATTAAAAAAGGATTTAGCTCTAAGGTCAGATTGTCTATAAAGTGAGAAAGTGTGGGTATATCTACCATTAGATCATTTAGTAGGTAGAGATCTCTATACACTTTATCAAATCTTTTTCACTTTCAAGACAAACTCATTTTAGAGGAGCTGAATCCTTAGAAAACACTGCACTTTTTTAAGAGTGATTAAATATCCTAAACTACTCTCATTAATAGACTGACATATGTTATTCTTAGTTTATCTTTTTTATGATATTTAAATATAATTTTTAGAATTAATTATGCATATCTTTTTTAATTTAAATCTATTATCTTTTAATTTTTATTTGTTAGATTCTATTTGAATTAATTTTGTATATTTCATTTATGATTTTAATTTTTTTATTTTCTTTTAATTTTATTTTCTAAATTTAAAAATATTCGTACAATGCACAAGATACTTATAGTGTGTTAAGTTAAAAAATATCAATATCAATATATAACCAAGTTATGTAAAAATTATTAACTTGCCAAAATTTTTATTATTTAAATCTAATTTTAAAATAAAAGTATAAGTTTTCAAACAATGTAAGATATGGAAGTAAATTTTTATGCACTATACGTATAGTTTTTTTTTATACATTGTACATATAAATTGATGTTTATAAACTGAAGTATAATTTTTTTTTTTTTACAATGCCAACCACTTATCAATTGCTACATCATTAAAGATAAACAACTCTTCTAATAACAATTTTAAAAGTCACACATTGGAATAATTATGATTGGTTGATAGTATAGAAAACTTTATAGTGACATTAAGTCAAAATTAAACACTTTAACCATTCAAAATCAAGACTCACAACCCTACCAAAACATTTACAGAAGGAATTACGGAGAAAAATGAAACTTACAACATTCAGGGGTTTTTGAAGTATAGTAGAGAGAGCAGTACACACTGTTGAATGAAAAGGTTTCAGGTAGAAAAGGAGAAAAATAGAGAAATAAACTATCAAATAGTAAGAGTGATATTGACTTGATAAGGTGATGATGTGATTACAAAAGACAACCTAATAGTCCTATTTATACTAAATGTAGAATCCTAATCCTAATCAAATAGGGAAACAAGTCATAACATATAAATAAGAAATAAATCCTAAGAGATCATCTAGGATACTCTAAAATATTCTAAAATATGAAAAAGATATTATCAGATATATCTTTGATTTTCGAATACTCCCCCTCAAGCTAAAGCTTAGTAAGCTTTAAGCTTGTTATAAAAAAGCAATGCATTTCCCTTCAAATAAAAATAACAAAAACTGAGATTCATGAAGATAATGGTTGGAAGGCAACTCAGGGATGCTGAAGAGGCCAGAGATAGTTGGAATGATCATCAGCCTAACAGAAATTTCTTGGTAACCAATCTAGCAAAGCAAGGTCCGAACTTCTGAAAACCGCATTTGGAAGCTTCAAAGAACTTTATCGGAGACTCAAATTATTTAAAATTTGAATTACAGCAGACAACTACTTCCAGGATTGAGACGAGGCCAATGCATCTGGGACAAAGAGCCAAGGCCAGTGCATCTGGGGTGCATCTAGGACAAGACGGACTACTGTGAGTCATAACCAACATAAGTCAATCGTTGACGGAAATTAAAGTCACCACTAATATGATTCATTAATAGGAAAGGAGTCACCACTGGTATGATCCATTAGTGGAAAAGAATTGCATGTATAACATTGGAGAAGTAGACAGTAGAACAGAGCCAAAAATTTGAGCTTCAAACACAACAAAATATAACCCAAAAGAGCCAAACAGACACATTGAGGTTGTTGTTGAAAAGTACTCCATTGAAGGAGGTGAGGACTAAGACAACCCCACTTACGTAGGATAATCCCATTAAACCCCACTTACAGTATTAACTATAACTTAACTATGTAATTACGTGCTTATTTAAAACAAACGATAGCGAACATCCAAACATAAACGCGTACAGCATTAGAGTAAAACACAGCAGGAAAGATAAAACATATATACATATATATGCAGTACTATAATATACATGGTGGTCCCATCAGTAGGGCTAAGTACATATACAGACATAGGTACATAAGAAATTGAAAATAAAATCATATACATAAAAGCACTCCAAAACTCTAAAAAGCATGCTCACCAGCACTCCCCACCCATTCTCAAAATATACATCAAAACCTATCCACACAGCCCTAGGGACGCACTGGCTGGGTCCCACCCTCAGTGGTAAGGGTGCGCTGAGCTACCCTGTCCCTCTCCGTGTGTACGCGTATAAACCCGCATAGGCTCGTACTCGGACGAGGAAATCGACACTACGATCCGACGTCTCTGATACGTCCTCAGGTACTGCTAAGTGTGTCTACGCTGTCCTATATAGACGAAGCCTCACTTGCTAGAAACTGCTGAAGACTATGGCCCCGCCCACAGGTAGTCCTGCTCTATCTGCCTCGGTGGGTGCCACATCCGAGGGAAGGGAAGAAACTGGTACACTCGATAAGGTCCTATGATGTCCACGTATGGTGGCGTGCCGCACCAGAAGATCAAGTTGACTGGTCCGGTGAAGACAGCCAAAAAGGTCGAGGGGTCCACCTGCCATCCGTGTGCGTCTTGGTAGACGATCTCAATGTCCCCCAGCACCGACATCCACGCTGCACCCCCGATAAACGGGTGAAGTCTCGGGCCCATCCTGGTACTCTGCTGGCTCGTCGTCTGCTCGTAAGTCAAATACATACATGCAAAGAAAGAGCAGGGAGATAAGATAGACAACACATCTATAACAGGGATGATACAATGCAGAATATATAGCAAACACAACCATCTCTCAATATCTCGACACCACTGTCATTCCCTAGCTAGATGTACACATACTCTTTCTATGCATGTTGGCCGGTACTAAACATCCTACTAAGGGCAACATCACGTCCGCTCATCGGACAAGTTGGTTTGCCTCGGTAATTCGTTCCGCTCGCCGTGACCCAAAAGAGTGCATCACCGCTCACCTGTCCCAGACAGAGAGGGTTATATGGCCTCCTCGGAAGATCCACCGGCAACTGGAAAGACTCAGGGTCCAGTCGAGATAGTAGGACATGCCCAGGATCACCACGACACTATAGGAGCTACCATATCGGTCTCATGTGGGTACAATTGTGTCCAGTATATTCCCGAGGTCACACAGACTTTCCCTTCCGTTTTTCGCACCCGCACTCGGTGCACCAACTTCGTATGCCTCTCGGCACACGGCTCGCCACTTGACATCATATGCATATGCTTTGCATGTCATCCATCTCTCTTGAGTTGATATCGCAACACATGCAAATTTGCTCTCATCAACACGAGCTCCAAGCTCCAACTGTAACCATCACGAGCTCCAAGCTCCACTTATAACCATATGAGCTCCAAGCTCCCATCATAACCTTACGAGCTTCAAGCTCCAACTATAACCTCGAATCTCGATTGTCAGCTCAAACATCCACAACGGGGACTAAGCCCTAAACATGCTAAACCTCCAAGTCTCATGCATACACGCATTTCAAGATACATACAGCAGTTCATTATCAACATGCTAAGTAAAGCAGTAGACATAACAGTTAGTACACATACCATACAGCCATCATGCTCCACATATATCAGTTAGGAGATACGCAAATAGCAGCATACAGCACATATCACCAAGCATCACAAATCTGTTAACCTAGGGTATTAAGCATAGCGGTGATAGCCCAAAGTAAACTAAACCTAGGGTTTAGGTACTTTGTCAGGGCTCAACCTTACGTAGGGTTTAGGGTTCCCCCACACAACATAAAGCGTACAACAAAACTGTATAAACTACTCTTGCCTCCTCGACGTGTGTAACACCTGAACCATCATGGCACGAACACCAACGCGATCACGCCTTACCCAACCTCAAGCTCGCAGACCTCCTCCAATGGCAACCCCGAGACAGCTGCGACCCCAACCTCGCTGACGTACGAAATCACAAGCACGGACTTTGCCCTAATCACGAGCACAACATGTAGGCAATAGTGTTAGCCCTAGGGCAAGCTTAAAGATCAAAGAGAAAAGGTAGAAACTCGAAGAACACGAAAAACACAAAGAACGCGTGTTAGAGATTCGAGTTTACTTTTGGCGAATCAAGAAAGTAATCCGTCAAAATTGTAGGAAACATCGTCGCGATTACAACGGTGTTGCTAGAATCTCGATCCGAAGCTGCGAAGCCCCTCAATCCAAGCTTTCTTTCTTTAGAACACTCTATGATCTATCTCTAAGTTCAGAACTTCCAGACTCAACCAAAATTTCGTGCATAAGGGAAGGAGAGAAAAGAAACTCCTAAACTTGATCAGTTGTCCACGCTTAAGCGTGGGAGATCTGCACGCTTGAGCGTTCCCACGCTTTAGCGTGGGCTCTCTCCATGCTTGAGGGTGGAACCTCGTCCACTCCGCCTTATCCCTGGCCTGACACGTGTCTCTCACACGCGTCCAAACACAGAACAGCTGGCACAGCGAACTCAGCACGCTTGAGCGCGCCAACTTCCCATGTCCAAGCGTTGCCATGCTTGAGTGTGGAGTCCTCCCACGCTTGAGCGTTCTGCTCAGCTGGGAATGGACTTTTAGCCTTCTAACTCCTCCAGTTTCTCGTGTTACACCTTAAGCTCTTCCAACAAGATTCAAGCCTAGTCCTAAACTTCCAACTAGGTTCACAACTAACACACAAACAGTCACACAACCATACAAGCACCCGATCAAGGTTATCCACCTCAATTAGGGTCACAAAAGATGGAATGTTACATTACCACCCCCTTAAAGAGAATTTCGTCCCCAAAGTTCTGCAAACAACGACGGATACTGTTGGCGCATCTGTGCTTCCCGTTCCCATGTTGAATCCCTGGTTGTTGGATCCCACTCGAGCCTTACCAAGGGAAATTATTTGCTGCGAAGCTTTTTGATCCTTTTATCCTATCCGAACAGGTAAAGCCTCATTTTCAAGGTTCTCTATCACTTGGATCGATTCGGGCTCTAACACATGTGATGGATCAGGGTAATATTTTCTAAGTTGGGATACGTGAAAGACGTCATGGAGATTTGACAAGTTAGGTGATAAGGCTATCTGGTAAGCTACTGGGCCAATTCGGCGAAGAATTTGAAATGGTCCTATGAATCTGGGTGTAAGCTTTCTGGATTGAATTGCCCTGCCAATGCCAGTCCTTGGAGTAACTCTTAGAAACACATGGTCGTCCTCCTGGAACTCTAAAGGTCTCCTCCGTCTGTCAGCATAACTTTTTTTCCTATCCCTTGTGGCTTTCATCTTTTCCCGGATCAACTTAACCTGTTCCGGACTTTGTTGCACCAACTCAGGGCCTAACAATTGATTCTCTCCAGTCTCAAACAAGCACAACGGAGTCCTACACTTCCTCTCGTACAAAGCTTCATATGGCGCTATCCCAATACTTGAGTGGTAACTGTTGTTATAGGAAAACTCAATCAAAGGAAGAAACTGGTCCCAACTCCCAGTATGCTCCAACACACACATGCTCTCAATAGATCTTCCAATGATTGAATCGTCTGCTCTGACTGACCATCCGTCTGTGGATGATTCGCAGAACTCAACTTTAACTTAGTTCCCAACGCTCCGTTCAAGCTTCTCCAAAACCTCGAAGTAAACCTCGGGTCTCGGTCTGAGATAATACTTGAAGGTACACCATGTAGCTTCACCACCTCCCTGATGTAAATCTGATTCAACCTCTCCAGAGAATAGTTCTGGTTGATAGGTAAGAAATGAGCACATTTCGTCAACCTATCTATGATGACCCAAATTGCATCACACCTCTTCTAAGTCCTTGGTAACCCAGAGACAAAGTCCATTGCAATGTTTTCCCACTTCCACTCCGGGAATCCAGTGATTGCAACAATACGCTGGCTTCTGGTGTTCAACTTTCCCATTTTGACACACCAAACAATATAGGACATAAGCTTCCACTTCCTTCTTCATCCCCAGCCACCAGAACAACTTCTTCAGATCCTTATACATCTTGGTAGCCCCCGGATGAAAACTCAGCTTGCTCTTGTGTGCTTCTTATAAGATCATATTCTTAACTTCACTATCCGCAGGCACATAAACTCGGTCGCCAAACCTGATGAGGCCATCCGGACCTCTCCTAAACTCCGACGTCTCACTCTCCTTGATCAGATGGTTAACCTCATTAAGGTACACATCCTCAGCTTGCTTTCTCCAAAGCAGATTCAGGAAATCGCTAGTTACCTCAATCATCCCAAGATTCATCTTATCCTCAACTATTTTCACATCCAGATTCAGATCCCTATACTACTCTAACAACTCAAACTCTCGTACCATCATTGCAGATACGTGTAGGGACTTCCTACTGAGTGTTGGTGTAAGCTCTAGTGGCCAATATATATTTATAGATTTATATATTGTATCATGACTTTATTTTATATTGTATATACATGAGGCAATTAATTATTATGTTATATTTGATGATCATATTTATAGCATAATAAATTCCTTAGAATAGGTAGTTCATTTAATGGAACGTCAAGTATGACTTGATCGTGAGATGCCATTAAATTATAGAGCAATATTTTTAAAGATCCATAGTCAAGTATTGTTATTAATAAGGACAATAATAATACATTAAGACTATTATGTGAGTGTACTGATGACCACATCTCATGGGTCATAGATATATGATATCAAGTCTTCACATAGGTATAAATATTAGTGGAATATTTACACTGGAGTGACCCGCTATGAGAACGCTGCATAATAGTTATGTAAGTGTCATGAGCGATTCTCATGGTAACCATAGTGATTTAGTCCTTTGACTTGAAGTCACTATGATTCCTAACATATGTAGTTGTAGGCTTTGATACTATTAAAAGTTGTCTGTAACAGGACAACTATAAAGGTAGTGATTGGACCGACAATGAAACATGTTGAGGAATGTGAGTGATGTAGATATGATTTGTCCCTCCTACATAACAAGAGTAATGTTTATAGGCCTCTTGATGGTATGCGACGTAGAAATGCATGGTCATGCTAAGGTGGGACAATATGAGATATTGGACCCACATGATCGTACGTCAATTACTATATCAAAAAAATAAGTAATTGGACTGAACAAGGATGACACATTTATGTCTTGTGTTTAATTAAGACATTGTGACGAAAGGACATTGACTTCACATTATATATGGTTACAATATGGTTTTAATTGTATCACAAATATTCTAATTAATTAGTTTGCAATGATGTATTGCTACATGCCGCTTATTGTTTATAATATTAATTGATTATTAATATAAGTAATAATAACTAATATTATTGTCAATTAATTAAGAATCTATAGGGTCATACGCATAGAGTAAATGTTCAGAGAATTAGTTTAATTAATTAATTAATTATGATTTAATTAATAATTAAATGAGATTGATTTAATTGATTATTAAATATGATTTAGTTAATAATTAAACATTAGGCCTGTAGCGTACAGTAGCCCAAGTGGGTTAGCTTAAATGAGTGACAACTATTAATAAGCTGTGCACATCACTTAATTGACACATAACACAGAGCACTCATAAAGGCCACTGTACACCCTTGACAGACGTGTCCTCTTTTCTCTCTATGTGTCGTGCCTCTTCCAATCCTGATAGCTAGCACTACGCTATCGCTGACCTTGGTTTGCTCGCATGGACTAAGTAGAGGTATTCCTACCTTGCAATACTGGTGATAGAAGAACCTCTCCCTTCGTAGTGATAGCAACAGTGTTCCTCGGATCTACTGCACTTTAGCTGTGTAGATCAAGTTGCTATTTACACCGTAGTAGTGTTCATGATTTACCAGTGCTGCTGATGTGTTCACGTTGTTCGTGGTAAACCTACGCTTCAAGAGGTAAACACAATATCCTTGTGATTCATGTGCAATACGTGATCCTTAGTTAAGGGGTTATTCCGCTCAAGAGGTTTTTGAAAATTGTTTTTAAAAATTATCCCTCTTGAAACCCCAACAGTGATATCAGAGCATTGGTCGTAATTTTTCATGTATTCCAGATTGTTTATCTTATTTGATAACATGTTTTTGCTTTTGAATATGATTCAATAGCATGCATGTTATTTGTGTGCATAGCTTTTGAAATTGTTTTAAAAGTATATCAGTGCTATACTGTGCGCTTCTTCTTTTTAATTTCAAAGCGTCAAAGTCCATATGTTTTAAATTGTTTTTTTTTTTTTTAAATTGATGTCACAGTGATAGTGATTGCGGCACATAGTTACATACATATTCGCATATATGTCTTATTAATAATAATAATAATAATAATAATAATAATAAAAGATTTTATTTTATTATTATTGATTGTTATTTATTTTAGGCATATGGTTATGGTTATGGCCCTAAATTTTGGTGTTAATTTTATTTGCTAAATATGATTTGTGTATCGTGATTTATTATATTTATTTTATAAATACGGCCTCTGTGTCATGACATCTACTTTATTTATTTTATTTTAAATTTTATAAATTGTTCCGGATGAAATGGAGATAACACCAAATCATGACGCCAGTGAGGGGAACTTTGGAAGTTTGCTCGAGGGTCAAAGATTGTAATAATTAGTTTTAATTATGGCACATTAAGAGGCCATAATCATAATACATTTTATATGTCTTGTATGTTTATATATATGATGCATAAAATATATAAGATGTATGATTTAAATTTGGAATTTAAATTGTATGATAGCATGTATGTCATTGTATACTTAATATGTTTTGAATGTATGTAACCTAATATGCCATGCATGCTATGAGAGACGTTTATATGATAAACAAGCCGGTGAGATCATTTAATAATTAAATTCCCTCAATAAATTAAGTTATTAAATGTCTCATGAAGTGTGGCACTCGTTAAGGCCAGAATCATTTAAGTGTGGGTCATGCTCAGCTGAGCATCTTAATATATTCTGGTTAGGTGCCAAAGTTGAAATAACCTACTGCCAACCATTGGGTTGAACTTAACTAAGCGTATTCAATATGATTGAAATGGCTTAGAGGTATGAGTTTGGGCATTAATCCATATAATGGATTAGAATAAGGAGTTATTCATGTAACTAGTCCAAGAATTACATTGGATGTAATTGGAAAGGAGTTTCCTACCTAAATAGCTGAGTTCTGGGCGATCAGCCCAAGCTGACTTAGAACGTGGTGAAATGTGAATCTTGGTTCCACTATAAATCTTTCAACGGGATTTTACGAGTCAATGATGAGGGTCATTGATTTGAGTAAAATAGTGGGAGCATATTTAATAAAGACCTATTAAATATGTTTTTAAAATCATGATACTTATACTTTGCATATTCTTTATGTAGATATCCATGGCACCAAACACAACTAATAATATGTCACTATGATCTGTCCTTGAGAATGACAAGTTATTTGGAAGTAATTTTCTGGATTGGTATCAAAACCTGAGGATTGTCCTTAGGCAAGAGAAAAAGTTGCATGTTCTTGAGGAGGTTGTTCCTGAACTACCCGAGGATGCTTCTAGGGTTGACATAGATGCTTCTAAGAAGTGTCAAGATGATGCCCTGGATGTTGGTTGCCTCATGCTTGCCACCATGAACTCTGAGCTTCAGAAGCTGCAACACCTTTTCCCGAGTGTCACATTCCTGAACGATTATAAGGTCGAAAATAATATTTATGCAGAAAATAAGGTTTTTTTTTCTTTTCGCAATGATGTAATTGGATTAGTAAAGGTAAGTAATAATAAATGAACTTAGGTTCATCATGCATTTCTAGAAGTCATACAGAATTAAAGTACTGAAATAGAAACAACATTGCATACAAACGTAGGTCCAAGCCTAACTGACAATAAGTATATAATAAGTACTAGGAATCACAGCTCCCCAAAAGGTACAGTAGACACTTGACACAGCCTAGCCAAAACTAAACAGCAAAAGGAGTCACCCTCCGAACTCAAAGTATATGCTGAACTGAACCATCATCGCGTCCATCTGCTTAAGAAGAAACAGCAATACCAGCAGAGAAGATATAAAGATATGGGTGAGATTCCCAATTATCAACACGGCAAAATAGCAGAAGTAAAAAGGGGACGACTCAACAAGTAATAACATACTTAACATGTATACCATAAATCTCAATATATCATTTTAATCAATTAGCAGCATAAAATAAGGCATTCTCGAAAATAGAACGGCCATGTACAACAAGTAAATGTAATTATCAACAGTCATGCAATGTACATGACTCAATGCCATATGCCACAAGGGAAAAATCTGACCCCTACTCCACGGAGCTAACAAAACATCGGAGATAGTGAATGGGAGGACATGTTTCGTGTATGCCAGCCATGGGCAAGATGCTACAATATTCGTAACGTGCACATATCTAGCTTTACAGAAACACTCTACACCAAACATGAAAAGTACGGCATCTAGTCGAGGATATCAGTGTATTGCCCGGATTCGCCACGACACAGAAGAGCTACCAACTGGTCACATGTCAGCCTTTCCAACCCTGATACCTCCAAGATTATTTAAAACGTCACCATAAGATTCGCACCCGCATCAAGGTGTAAGCTCAACTCCTAGGCTCTAAGCCTTACAACTCATGCAATGAAATGTCAATGCTTACACAAAGCAGATGCGATAAAGCAATGTCTATCCATCGGATAAACCTCAAGGTACTCTAAGGTTCTCTTCCTTAGGAACTATACGTGTCTTTGTATTTCAAAACTTTATCCACCGAATAAATCTCTTCATCCTTCCGGGATCGAGTCATCACAAGATTGAAACAATTGAACGATTGACCTGGATCCGAATCACCGGTCTGTCATCGAACTACTGTTCCAAAACCCAAAACATTTCATGTTTGTGTTTATGTCTTATGAATTATGTCTCAAGTCCTAAACATTATGAAGAAGGATTGGGAATCATCTTAGATAAGTCTTCGATCCTTTCTAAGATATTAATTCCTTGTATTTCCAATAATGAAATAAGGATTGATTCACTTAAGCCGTATGGAGTCATTGATGAACTAAGCCATCAATGGTATAGTACATGGTCTTGTTCCACCACATACCATACTTAATTATCCCTTGTCTTCAACTCTAAGTTAATTAGTTTAACTTAGGTTTTCACGCGTAAAACTTTACGATTTAGAGTTGAAAATTCTCTTTGTAAACCAAAACCTTTCTAATTGAAAACGCATTGACTTGAAAGAACTTTGTTACCTGATTAAGGTAAAGTACCTTAACTAATTTAAAAAGGTTTTTCCTTACTAACTTAGTGCAAAACCATGATCTAAGTTTGTGTAAAGGAAATGTAATCTCATTTAATTTTCTAACTATGATTCATTTAATTCAAAACTTAAGGACAAGGTCCTCTTTATATTTGAAAAAGGAATGTTATCTTAGTTCTAATATAAAGGTGATATCTCATTAAAATCTAAGGTAACTTTTATGAAATCACTTTCATCATTTTTCTTTTTAAACCACTTAGTTAATTAGATAAACTATGGCTAAAATAAAAAGATATTTTTCACCTTAGTAAAACACTTGAATGTTGAAACTTTATTTGATCATTGGATCAAAATCAATTCTTGTTTTGCTTTAAAATATAAGTTATTCAAACACTTTCTTACTTTCAAAACATTGAATGTTCAAGAACAACTCATGTTCTTCCTTTTATTCTTAGCCAAGGCTGAATGCTCTCATAATGGAATGTGAAGATTTTGCTTCACTAACTTCATAGCTCAAAATGCTCACAATATTATGACAAACAACAATTATACATCATTGCATCATAATCAAGCATAAAAATCCTTACTTGATCTAGAGATCAAAGTATGGTTTTCAACATACATGAAAACATTTTTCATCCAATCACACATCATCATGAACTACTAAACATAGAACCATTATTACAAATCATGTTCTCCAAGAGAACTTTACCAATAAAGTAGTGAACCCAAACAAAAGGGGTTTCACCCAAACAATATAAACAACCATTTTCACCTCCACCAATTTTGGTGTGATGAGGTTCACTCCCCATACCTTTTGTGAAGTAATCGTCCAGATGAAAGTCGGTTGACCGGTACGCGAATCTCCCGATTATTCGCCCGAATACTCAACACAAACTACAGTCACACAATTAATCAAACATTAACATCTGGCAACACAAATTTCCCTTATTTCCATCCACTTAGGGTTCGGCCCCTTAATTTTAAAATTAGCTAGAGATGTCCAAAATTTCTTATCTCTTGGATGGATGATCCTTAGATATACCTAACACTAAAACAAGTCTTATTGTTCAAAGCTTGAATCAAAAACTCAAACTTTTTCAACATAGGCACTTTGGCCATATATACCCATATGAGTTAGAGAAATATTTTGGTTACAAGCTCTTGGATTATGAAAGAGAATGATGAAACTAACTCATAGAAATTGGTTTGACATGAAAAGGATTTTTCTACAAATTTTCATGGATTTATGAAGTTTATGAATCAAAACTCTAACCTCCATGAATCTTGAGATTAAAGAGATGAAATAAAGAGATTAAGAGATGAAGATTGGAGTTAGTACCTCCTAGATGATGAAGCTTAAGAAGAAAACAAG
Organism: Ammopiptanthus mongolicus; assembly: GCA_039655645.1. Lineage (NCBI taxonomy): Eukaryota > Viridiplantae > Streptophyta > Magnoliopsida > Fabales > Fabaceae > Ammopiptanthus > Ammopiptanthus mongolicus. The sequence goes on along the minus strand of CM077343.1, from coordinate 60,747,139 downwards.
TTTGTTTCATAAAAAATCTCCAAGTTTCAAGATCAAATGTGAAGAAAAGGTTGGAGGAAATGAAGAACTTGAAGAACAAGTGAGGGAGGAAAGAAAAGAAGTGAATGGCCGAGTGGCCCAGTGATAGGGTGAGGTCCAAAGATATTTTTGTCATTAAGGGTATTATGGTCTTTTCCATAAGGACCAAATGGTAAATATGAAAAAGGTCGGGGGTATTTTGGTCATTTCACGTCCAGATATTTTCTAAATCATCATGACACTTGGCACTCATCCCAAGGTGATGTGACTTGATGTGACACTGAGTTTATCCGTTAGCGGGTCCCGTTAAATCCATCTGCAGCTCCAATCGTCTCCCGGTTCGAGTTTTCACCCGAATAGTTTATATTATTTTCACTTTTTAACGTCAAGAATTGATTTTAGCAAATTTGTAGAGAATTAAATTCTAAGACTTACTATCCTGTTCACGAGTCAAAAATTTGGTCTTCATAGTAGTAAAACACTACTGTCAGTGAAAAACGCAGACCGGGCTCTGTCTGAGTTTTCGACCCAAAATTTAACCGTAGCTTCCTACGATAGCGTATAAATTGACTATGGTCTCAGTTTATTTTAATTCACTCTCTAGACCCTCCAATAAAATACAAACACATAAATACTGTTTCTTAATATTAGAAAGCTTGAAAAATTGGGGCGTTACAGAAGCAACATGGGAACATGGAAGCGTTTGATACGATCAGATGTCTCAAAATGCTCTACCAAGAGCAGACGAGCCATGAGCGCTTTGAAGTTTCCAGAGCCCTGTTTAATTATAAGATGGCAGAAGGAAGCCCAATTGGACCTCATGTACTCCTTTTGATTGGGTACATTGAGAGCCTTGAAAGATTGGGTTTTCCATTGAGCCAAGAGTTGGCGCTACAGATGTAGTTCTGCAATCGTTGCCAGAAAGCTATATTCAATTTATCATGAATTACAACATGAATGACATTGACAAAACTTTGCCAGAACTGCTAGGCATGTTGAGAACTGCTGAGCAAAACATTAATAAGGGAAAGGGTAAAGCCATAATGATGGTTGATTCTGGAAAGCAGGCTAAGAAGAAGCCCTAGAGCAAGCAGATGAGCAAGGGCAAGAAAAAGTTTAAGCTTAGCACTTCTAGCTTGAAGCCCGTGGGCGGGGTAGCTAAGGAAGGCAAATGCCACCATTGTGGTCAACCTGGTCACTGGAAGAGGAATTGCAAGAAATACCTGGAAGAGAAAAAGAAGGGAAGTGAGACTTCCGCTTCAGGTATTTATGTTATTGATGTGAATTTATCTACTTCAGCATCTTGGGTATTTGATACTGGATGTGGTGCTCACATTTGTAATAATGTGTAGGGACTAAGAAGTAGGAGGAAATTGACTAAAGGTAAAGTGGACCTACGCGTCGGAAATGGAGCAAAAGTTGTTGCATTAGATATAGGGATTTATGTTTTAACTTTACCTATTGGGCTTGTTTTGGAACTTGATAATTGTTATTATGTTCTCATTATTAGCAAAAATATTATTTCTGTTTCTTGTTTGGACAAGAAGGGTTTTCATTTAATTGTTAAGGAGAAATGTTGTTCTCTTTATTTGGATAATGTTTTGTTTGCTGATGCACCATTGAGTAATGGACTTTATATTCTTGATCTCGATGTGCCCATATAGAACATAAATGCGAAAAGGATCAAACCCAATGGTTTGAATCCTTCATATCTTTGGCATTGTCGTTTAGGCCATATTAATGAGAAAGATGGATTATTGGATGCTTTTGATTATGAATCATTTGATACGTACAAATCTTGCTTATTGGGAAAGATGACTAAGGCCCCATTTACTGGTAATAGTGAAAGGGCCAGTGATCTTTTAGGCTTGATACGTAATGATGTATGTGGGCCACTAAACAAACCTGCTAGAGGTGGTTTTTCCTACTTTGTCACATTTACTGATGACTTCAGTAGATATGGATATGTGTATCTAATGAAATACATATATGAAACCTTTGAAAAGTTCAAAGAGTTCAGAAATGAAGCAGAAAAACAACTTGGCAAGAGTATTAAAGCATACGATCAGATCGTGGTGGTGAATATCTTAGCCAGGAATTTGATGACTATCTGAAAGATTGTGGGATAGTATCCCAACTCACTCCTCTCGGAACCCCACTATGGAATGGTGTATCCGAAAGGAGGAATCGCACCTTGTTGACATGGTACGATCGATGATGAGTCATTCAGATCTTTCAGACTATTTCTGGGGTTACGCATTGCTTGCAGCTGCTTTCACAATTAATCGTGTTCAATCTATGGCGGTAGAACAAACACCACATGAGATGTGGAAGGGGCGAAAGCCTAGTTTGTCTTTTATGAAGATTTGGGGTTGTCATGTCTATGTCAAACGTTTAATCACAAATAAAATTGAACCCAAATCAGATAAATGTACTTTTGTGGGGTATCCCAAAGAAACGACGGGATACTATTTCTATAACCCCTCTAATGTAGACAGTGGGAGAACAGTAGAACTTGGAGAAATTCAAGCACCACATAGTACTGACTCGCCTGCAATTGAACAAGAACCGAATCCACAAGATGTTGTGGTTCAAGCACCGGTTCAAGTAACACAAGAACCGCGTAGGTCAAATAGATTGCTCATGAATCAAGATGAACCTGTTACCTACCAGGAGGCCATAGCTGGCCCTGAATATGAGAAGTGGCTAGAAGCCATGGGATCCAAAATGGAATCCATGTATACAAACCAAGTTTGGACCTTGGTGGAGTCACCCGAAGGGGTAAAACCCATAGGGTGCAAGTGGGTCTTCAAAAGGAAGATTGACATGGATGGAAAGGTTAATACCTTCAAAGCGAGACTGGTTGCGAAAGGTTTCAAGCAAATTCATGGTATAGACTATGATGAAATTTTGTCTCCAGTTGTAATGTTTAAATCTGTTCGGATCCTACTTGCTATTGCCGCATACCATGATTATGCAATCTGAAAGATGGACTTCAAAACTGTAACACCCCATTTTTCGCTTGCTTGTTATAAAATGTTGTTATATATGTTATCCTTGTTATTATATGTGTTATGTGTTGTTATGCTTGCCTTAGATGTTTAGGGACGTGTTTTAGGATAGTTAACCTTAGAACAAGTCAGATTAATGATCCTGATAGGGTGGCACGCCCGTGCTCCCGTCCAGCACGCCCATGCCAGTTGATCAGCACACCCGTGCTAAAAGTCGGCACGCCTGTGCTCTATGCGCGCACCAGAAACGCGTTTTGGGCTTTAGGTTGACCTGTTTCATCCCAATCCTTTTTATACCTCTTTTGCTCTATCTAAAACTCTTAGCTGTCTATCCTAAAGTTAGAAACAACCGTCTTTTACCTTTCTCTTGGGTTTCTATTGAATCCTTGTGCGTTCCCAATCCTTGTTGGGTGTTCTTCATCAAGAACACATCCCTATGGTGTTGCTGTTGCATTTGGGGTTAAGCTGCTAGCTTAGTGTTACTCTAAGGTAAGGTAACCAACCCTGTTCATCCTTTTCTTTGAGTCCTTTGAGTTAGTGCTGAACTATTTTCTCCCTGTCAAACTAGACTTCATTGTTCGTGCGCCAGTGTTGTGAACTGTAGCTAGCAGATTAGTTCACCATGGATCTAATCGAGGTATGTTTATAACCCTTGTGTTAATTCCCTTTTCTTTTCCTTGTTTGGGGAATTAACTTATCCTTTTTGTCTTGGCGTTCTTGGTCAAAGCTCGCTAAACTTGTTGAACCCGTTCGAGGAGTCAAGTGTGGACTTCGCTTTTGTTGGCTCATAGGTTGGAATCGTCACGCCAGGTATGGGGAGAAAGGATTAGTATAACATATAGGTTCTAGCGTAGCGTAAGATGAGGGTTAACCCATAACCCTATTTGTGTGTTATATGCCTTAATTGTTGTATGAAGTTATTATGGTTATTTATACATGATGTTAATTGTTTTGTTGATTTATATGACATTGACATGACGTTTATGATGTTGTTGATGATGTTGATATGCCATGATTGTATGAGTTGATGTGCTGAAACTGCTGTTAAATCTACGTTAATAAAAGACATAGGGATGTTAACGCTAAGCCTAAAACTAGGATTAGTCTAATTGATGTACATAAAACAAAAAGATGTTGATGAGGGGTGAGATTATTGTCAACGGAATAGTCAAGAACCTTAGGATTGATTGGAGTGTTAGAAATCTAGAAAAGCTGCTAAGTTCCCAGAACTGAGACGCTGTAGCAGCGTTGAGCATGCCCGTGCTCAATAGCATGCCCGTGTCGGAAAAACGAGAAAAGTGACGCTGTTTAGCATGCCCGTGCTCTCGCACAGCACGCTCGTGCCAGTTGGCCAGCACACCCGTGCTCAGGCCGTGCCACTGTCAGAATTAAGAAAACTTCACTGTTTTAAATAAAGAGAGATTTAATACCTTTTTAGGAATAAAAGTATGATATAAGAGATTATAAAATACGACCTTGAGGATATTTAATGAACTAGGACAATGATATGGTAAAGTGTAATAATAGAGACTTAATAAAGAGATTAATTAATGAGAAGATGATGTTATCGGTAACGACGTATTGTTACCGATGTTGTTGAATAAATCACTTTGATGCTTATTGGTCAACATTGATAGCCTGTGTTAATGGTGTTGATGAAGATGGTTGCCATGTTGTTTGTATGTTAGCATTGCCTGCATCATAACATGGAGTTGTTAGATGGACAGAAGGAAACAAGGAGACTCGAAAGTTCACCGAGAGTTTGGTGGACAGGCAACACGTGGGGATTCATCCGAGAGTAAGGTGTCGCTGTAGTGGTTGAACACGATCAAAATAATAAGGCTGAGTCACGGACTAGGTCGCTCTCTTTAAGACGTTTCGTGGCTCTGCCTAGAATGTACAGCAGTGTACAGCCTCACCAGAAAATATGGTTCTCTCTGCATAGAAAAGAACCACCAACACACACCCTCACAGACAATATTGCTCCGAAACACAACAGGGGAATACTTAGAAATTGTGGAAGGAAACTATATCGGTATAACAATTTTTGTGCAACCAAAACCTTTTCCAAATCCGCCTTATATAGCCAAAAAGTGAGAAATACGTTCAGATGAGAATCAAAACGTGTTGCAGAGAATAAACCATGTTTTAATGAGCTAAAATGGCTCATAAACGGTCAGAAATCCAACGATCACTTGTGTACATCGATGTACTTATAGTGTACATCGATGTATTTAAATATTTTCATCAAAAACGCATTTTAAAAACTTGTACATCGATATAATAGTTTATTTTTTGCTAACAGGTATTTTTATATCGATGTACTTGAAAGATACATCGATGTATTCAAAAAAAATTTGTGTACATCGATGTATTTTCTTTATACATCGATGTACTACTCATATTTTAATAAAACATTCAACAATCCCCCACTTGTATTATTTAAAAAACATCTCATTGAGCAATAAAGCATTATAAAATAAGATTGAGCATAAATAATGGTGTCCGTAGACTTGAACCATTACATAGTGATGATGCTTTAGAATATACTAGAGTGACACGTAGTCTTGAACTCTATCTCTGACAAAATTACATACTCAACCTTTCAGGGTATAGTCTATAAGCCCGTGCATTACAGCCATACACGTATATCCCAGCATAGTGAATGCTCTAGAGAATTTTTCCCCAAAATTGCATAGGAAGCGGCCTCACTTCCACATTCACATAGGTGAGTCTATCAAGAGTACTCCTGTAGTTAGGTACTCTACTCCATATAGAGTATAGAACTCATTAAGAATCATCCATTGATTCAACCTTTCAACACTACAGGATGACATGCTCTAAATATATGAATGAGACTTTTTTAATATTTATCATAGCATGATTCTCACATCTCCTTATAAGTTGTTATTACCCTTTGAACCTATTTCTTGGGATCTCCAGTCTATAGGTTGGGTTACCCTTATAGGAGACAAATTAATCTATGGGCATTAGTCCCATTCCTTTAGAGGTTTCAAAAACCTTTTCTCTTGCTAATCCTTTTGTCAATGGATCAGCCAAATTTTCTTCAGACCTCACATGATCCAATCTCACAACTCCAGTAGAGAGAAACTCTCTAACAATGCTATGCTTGTGACGTATTTGTTGCCTCTTACCGTTATAATAACGGTTCTGAATCTTTGATATAGCCGAGGTACTATCACAATGGATCAATATGGCATGAATCGGTTTATCACACATAGGGATATCAGACAACAGGTTTCTCAACAATGCTGCCTCCTCACTAGCAGTTGCCAGTACAATCATCTTAGACTCCATGGTAGATTGTGCTAATATGGTCTGTTTCTAAGATTTCCAAGAAACAGCCCCCCTAACTAAGCTAAAAATATAGCCACTGGTAGCCTTGGAGTGATCTGAAAGGTTATTCCAATCAGCATCGCCAGCATCGCTGTATCCTTCTAGGACAGCGGAAAACCTTTGATAATGTAGTTCTAGGTTCATCGTCCTCTTAAGGTACCTCATGAACCTCTCAATAGCACACCAGTGCTCATTACTAGGACTGCTAGTAAACCTACATAGTAACCTCATAGCATAAGCTATATCAGGCCTAGTGCAATCAGCAACATACCGAAGGCTGCCAATGATGCTCGCATACTCAGATTGTTTAACACTATCACCGGTGTTCTTAAACAACTTGACACTAGGATCAGAAGGGGTACATGCTGGTTTACAATCAAAGTAATTATATTTCTTTAAAACTTTCTCAATATAATGAGACTGATCTAAAGAAATTCCCTTTTCAGTTCTAGTATTTTTATTCCAAGAATTACATTTACTTCACCAAGGTTCTTCATATCAAAATTTTCACAAAGCATATTTTTGACATTTTTCACAACATGAAAATTAGAACCAAAGATAAGCAAGTCATCCATCCACATATAAGCATATAATAGTGCAAACATTATTTTCTGATTTATAATATATGCAATTATCACTTTTATTAATTTTAAATCCATGTGAAATAACTAGATTATCAAATTTCTCATGCCACCACTTAGGTGCTTGTTTCAAGCCATACAAGGATTTAATTAATTTGCAAAATTTATTTTCATGACTAGAAACAACAAAACCATCACGTTGATCCATAGAAATCTCTTCTTCTAAATCATCATTTAGAAAAGTAGTTTTTACATTCATTTGATGTACAACCATATCATGCACAGTAGCAAGAGATAATAACACATGAATAGACGTAAGTCTAGATACAGGTGAAAACGTGTCAAAGAAATCTATGTTTTCTCTTTGCCTATATCCTTTGGCTACTAATCTAGCCTTAAACTTATCTATCGTTCCATTAGGTTTTAATTTCTTTTTAAGAATCCATTTACATCATATAGCTTTGCACCCAGTAGGTAAATCTACTAATTCCCAAGTTCTATTAGACTCAAGAGAGTCCATTTCATCATCTATAGCTTCTTGCCAAAAATTGGCATCAATAAAGGACAAAGCCTCCTAAATAGAGGAAGGATCCTCCTCAACATTATAGGTATAAAAGTCAAGACCAAAGTCCTTAGCCACATGTGCCCTTTTACTTCTTCTAGGTTCATCTAGAAATCCATTACTAGAATCACTTGTTCTAATAGGTGCATTATTAGAAGTTGAGCCCCCACTATTTTTCAATTTAAACGGAAAACGATCCTCATAAAAATCAGCGACATTAGATTCAATAACAACCTTTTCATTTAAATCAAAAAACCCTATAGGCTTTGCTATTAACCGCATAGCCTATGAAAACACATTCATATGCTCTACTTGCTAATTTCTTTCTTTTAGGATCAGGAATCCTAACATAAGCCAAACAACCCCATGTTCTAATATAGGATAAATTTGGTTTCTTATTTTTGAACACTTCATAGGGAGAAATTTTACTATTTGATTTTGGTACTCTATTAAGCACATAACATATATTTAGTAAATTTTCACCCCACCAATAAGATGAAGCACCAGAATGAAGCAAAATAACAATAGATTCAGCAAAAGTTCTATTTTTTCTTTCAGCTTTCCTATTCGTTTCAGGAGAATAGGGTGCAGTTTTCTCATGAATTATTCCATGGGATTTGTAGAAATCATTAAAAATTTCAGAGTCATATTCCGTTCCTCTATCACTTCGAAATCTTTTTATTTTCTTATTTAGTGGATTTTCAACTTCAGAAATAAATGATTTAAACATTTCAAAAGCATCACTTTTATTTTTCATAAGGTATACATATGTGAAATTAGAGCTATCATCAATAAAAATGATAAAATATCTTTTACCATTTCTGGTTAACACTCCATCAAATTCACATATATCAAAATGTATTAAATCAAGAGTTTCAGTTTCTCTAATTACTGACTTATGAGGAGTCTTAGTAATTTTAGCTTGACTACAAAATTCGCATTTTTCAAAATCATTTATAGATAATTTAGGAATTAATTCCAAATCGCTCATATTTTTAACAATGCGTTTATTAACATGACAAAGTCTAGAGTGCCAAATATTAAAAGAACACAACATATAAGAAGAAATAATTTTATTCATCTCAATGTTCAACTTAAACATGCCATCAGTAGCATAACTTTTTCCCACAAAGACATTGTTCTTTGTAAGAGTATACAAATCAACCCCAATGGTCTGAGTAAACCCAGCCTTGTTAAGGAGATAAGCCGAAACCAAATTCTTTCTCATCTCTAGAATATGCATAACATCCTTAAGAATCACATTCTTTCCAGAGGTAAACTTTAATTCCACATTTCCTGTCCCAGCAACAATATTGGTGTGTGAATCACCTAACATCACTTTTTGATTTTCAGCAGTAGAATAACACTTAAACAGAGACCTATCATAGCAGACATGGCGTGTCGCGCCGGTGTCTACCCACCACCCCTTGGATCCACCAACAGCATTGATTTCAGAAATCATAGCATTGAGTTGGTCCTCAGTAAGGTTCGTCTACGGGACAGGACGACCCTTAAGGCGGCAGTTTCTAGCCAAATGGCCAGGCTTACCACAATTATAACAGCTAAACTATCCCGAGGGGGGTTTCTTCCCATTCTGTTGTTGACTACCATTTTTATTGTTGTGCTTATGAAATTTAAATTTCATAGTTTTACCTTTCGGTTTCAAGACAACAGAAGTGGATTTAACCACAGCAAGAACCTCTTCTTTCTGGTTTTGTTTCCGGGCTTCCTCCTCTATATGCAACCGGGTTATCAAGCTCTCCAATGAGAACTTTTTGGTTTTATGCCTGAGGATGTTCTTAAAGTCTTTCCAACTAGGTGGCAGCTTATCAATTATTACAGCTACTTGAAATTGGTCATCTAAAGTCATACCTTCAGAGATGATTTCATGTGCAATCTTCTGAAGTTCATGGGATGGTGCTTCTACAGATTTGTCATCAGTCATCTGAAACTTCAAATAACGGCTGACAGCATACTTCTTGGTTCCAGCCTCTTCAGGGTCATACTTCTTCTGTAGTGCCTCCCAAACCTCCTTAGCAGTGGTATTGTAACTGTAATAATCATAAAGATCATCAGATAATCCATTTAAAATAAAATTCTTACATAAAAAATCATTCTCATTCCAAATCTTCAGATTCTTTTGTTGCTCTTTGAAACGACCCGCCGTCCCATTAAAAAACCTAAGATATTTAGCTAAGCCTTAAACCATATTATAAACGTTAACATGCTTTATTACGATGAAACGCAGCGAAAAGATTAAAACGCAAAAACGAATTTATATTAAGGCTATGCCAAAGCACACACATATCAGAGTAGCGCAGTTTAAACATAAAGTATACATACATGCATCGGTTGCCCCGTCAGTAGGGCTACAGTATTAGTGTATACATACGGAGTGCATAATACAGACGATAAGCAAAATATGAAAAAAGGCCGAGAGACAACTCTCTGGCTAACCACGATCACTTCCCAACCTCTCGAGGCTAGGGTCCTGGGCTTGTCCACCAGCATCGGGCTTATAAGGAGTGCCACCCAACTCCTCGGCATCTAGTTCCTCCATAGAGTCTTCCCATAAAATAAAATAAACATACAGAGAAAACACAGGGAGATAAGAAACATGCATCATCAAATATGGGAGAGGGGCAACAGTACAACATATATATACATGCAACACACACATATAGAAACAAACAACGCACCAACACTCATCCCTTGAGTCATACAACACAACCATCTAAATTGTCAATCTCTCATATCAAACCTATACGAGGGATACTAGTCCCTATGTACATGCTGACTTCCCTATATGCATGTCGGCCGATACATCACGTCCCCAGTTGGACATCCCCGTCTGGATAACATCACATCCCCAATTGAACATCCCGTCTCGAGATTACAAACATCACATTCCCAATTGGACATCTCATCTCGGGATTAAAAACATCACGTCCCCAATTGGACATCCCTCTTTGGGACAAAATATGCTATGGTATGAAACGCTATGATATGCAACACACATCCATCATAGGTTGATACCGGGACCTCACACCTAAATCACTCGACCACGACCACGAGGCACTGTATCCACATCAACATCAACATCATCATCAACATCAACATCACGATGCCTTGCATCTATGAGCCACAGCTCCATGGTCAGGACCACGACAGTATCAACCCGAACAACCTCACAACTCACCATACTAGGATTCGCCATGGGGTACGCTTGGAGATTCTTGGAGGTCTTCAAATGGTGAATAGAAATACTCTTTCTCATCCTTTCCATGGTGCAAATTGTCTTGGGGTTGGGTCATGCTTTCAAAAATATGTTTTTTTGGAAAATAATCTCGTGTTTGGTCAAACCTGATTTTACAAATTTGGGGGTTTTCCTTCTAAGGTGTTTCTGCTGTCAATTAAATGTTTATTATTGAGATTGATACTATGATATGAATGATTAGTACATGATTGGGTTGAATTAACATGCTATATTTGGATTATATGGTGATATTGGCATGATTCAATAACTGTTAACTGTGATGAATGTTGTTTGCTGCAATACCGCCTATGATAGGGGTATCGAAAGTAACACTGCCAATGAATTGGGGTGTCGAAATATGAAATACCGCCATAATGGGGTATCGAAAGCAACATCACCACACGTTGGGATGTCGAAATGAGTAATACCACCAGTGTACAACGGTTGGTATCGAAATGAGTAATGTCACTGAAGAAAAGGTGACATCGAAATACCTTCATGAGTAAGGTAGGCAATGGGACGCCATTGTTATGTGCAGTTTGAAAGTCATATGGCATATGAGGATATTTGAGATTGTTTGATATATGAGATTTTGTCATATTTGATTTATGATATGTTAATGATGACTATTTACTGTCAATAATAATTTATATTATTATTATTATTTTACTATACATTATTTTGAAAATAGCGGGTACCATGGACAGTTTTCCTGTTACCGCACCGGCTGAGAACAATGCTCTTGTGAAAACCCTTTAAACTGTATTTCTGTTCACTAGGATTTTATATCTTGTTAGTAGTATTGTTTTCAGAGCCTGAGGACATCCCTGTTGAGCAGCCAGACGTTTTGAAGACTATCTCTTTAGTTTTAGAACTTGGTTAGTATTGTACGGCATACGCCGGGAGGACTTTTATTATCTTTTAGTTATTTCCTTATGCGAGATGTTATAGACGCCCTGTTTTAAGGTTTTGAAACTGATTATGTTATTTCGGTTTTGATTAATGTAAACAAATATTTTGGATGAATATTATATTAAGTATTTATTCAGTATATATTTACGAAAAATTTTATTTTCCATGTTTTATTTAAATTATTAATTTGGGTTACTAATGTTTCGAAGGGCGTTACATCCAACATGTTTAGGCAAAGGTGAGATACTCATTCGACAAGTTTATCACGATAGCTGCACAAGCGACAAACAAAACATGCATCCACATATCAATACAGCTTCATTAACAGATATTCATATAACATAATATCTCAGACATCATCATGAGTTATAATAATGCATGAGACTCCAATATCATCTTTCTAATTCATATTCTCCGGAGATTCTTAACTTCCCTTCGTCGAGTGATAGGTCGTAAATACTCCCATAACACAATTGTCCTCATGTGTCGGCTTCTCAATTTAGGTCCGAACTCCAATTGTTCAAGGGGATCGCGTCTCAACCACATCATGAATAGTCCAGTCTCTGATTGAGTTCATCCATGTTGGGCAACCGATTACCACGGCACGGGGTCGTGATTCGTCCGGCCTCTTGTGGAGTCTCGAACAAAGGATGCCCCTATAGACCAAGTGGTCTTAACTGGCTCATATTCTCAACCACAATGGATTGTTGCTCGATTTCGTGACACGTCTGCCGATTCATGTATGTACACAGAAGGTTTTCTGTTTTCTTTTTCGTTCATTCTTTTTGTCAAGGCACATAACTCATGACTCGTTTTAAAGGACATTTAGCCCGTTCATTCAAAACACAGGACACATAGTCCGAATGCTCAACTCACAAAACACTAGCCTGACGCCTCGGTCACTAGGTTTGCAGACTTCACAAAGTGAAAGGGTAATCACCATTTTTCTTTTGGGTCTTATTTTTGTATATAAAAATTGGAAAACAAAACTCAAAACCTCATTGGCATGAACAAAAACTTTTTCTCAAAAGAAGCTATTTTCAAGAAAACTCTTTTCTTTATAAATTTACTTTCTAAAAGTTTCATTGTCTAAAAACATTTTTCTAAAAAAAAATCATTTGAATGGATTTTCATTAAAAGGACTTTTTTCTTTTGAAAGGATCTAACATTTTAAAAAGGAGGTTTCTTTCCTTGATAAGGCAAAACTATTCTCAATATTTTTCTTTGATTTCAGAATACATTTTAAAACTTTGATTAAGGCTTTTAAGTGTTTTAATCTTCATTATCAAGTTATAGCCGATGTTTTGCTATTAACCAATACAGTCAAAATCACAATCCAGGATATACATATATAAACATCAAATCTTAAACCAACATCATAAGTATATCGCATCCAAGGCAACAATGCCACAATTCATTTTCAAACATCCAATCACATACTTACCAATTAAATCAAGTACATACACAATATATAGTAAATTCACAAAGCACCAATCATCTTATGATTCCAATCAAGACAACAACACATCTAACAACCAAGCTCATGAGACTACCAAACTCATTATAAGTAATCTCCCTTTACCTCTTGAAGATTTCAAGTTCGTTCTCAAAGGGTTTTCCGTTCCGACTCCGGTTTCCTTTGCATCGCCTAGAACAATCAATCACAGGTTGATCCTTCACAACAATCACAATTAAAAAGTTAATAAAATCAACCAAAACTCACCCACCCAATCCAGGTTAGGGTTCGGCCATATATAGAAAATTAGGCTAGGGATTTCATTTGGTTTCAATCTCTTGGATGGATGATCCTTAAGCATATACAACACTAGATCAAGTCTCATTAAACAAAAACTTGAAACAAAACTCGTGATTTCTCATCATGTAGGGTTCAGCCACTTCATTAGAAAATCGGCTAGGAATGTCATTTGATTTCATGCTCTTGGGTAGTGATAGAGGGTGATGAGACTAGATCATAGAAATTGATTTCACATTAAAAGAATTTTTCTATGATTTTCGAGAAATTTTTGAAGATTGGCTCTAGAAGTTGAAACCCATTTGAATCATGGTTTTGAAAACAAGAAATGAGTGAAGAACTTGAAGCTCATGGATCAAGAGAGTAGCCATACCTCTTGGATGATGAGAAATGAGCAAAGTTTCCACACTTCTTCACCAAAAATGGTTAAGTTCTTGAAGAAAATGAGAGAAAATGGAAGAGTTTATGAAATTTTAGAACAAAGTGATGGATTGGCTTCATGAAGGTGGCTTATGCGTGGGGGAGAGGGAGGGATAAGGTGGTCCAAATTTTGTTCACTTAAGGGCAAAATGGTCACTTCACCTTAGGGCAAAATGTAATTAATAAAAAGGTTAGGGGCATTTTGATTTTTTCGCAGTGTGAACGCGTTCAGATGTTTTCAAACGTCATCATGACATTGGCACGCCTTCCCAAATGATTTGACTTGATGTGAATTCAAATTTATCCGTTAGCGGGTCCCGATAAATCCGTATTCAGCTCCGTTCTTTACCCGATTTAAGATTTCGCCCGAATAATATATATTATTTCACTTTTTAGTGTGGAAAACTAATTTTATTAAAATTATTGAAAATTCGATTCTAAACCTAACTGTTTCATTCATGAGTCAAAATTAGGCCTTCTGAACAGTAAAATCTTACTGTCAGTGAAAACGTAGACTAGGCTCCGTCTGAATTTTCAACCCAAAATTTAACCGTAACTCTTTACAATGCCATAGAATATGAATATGATCTTGGTTTATTTAATTTCATTTTCTAAAACCTCGGATAAAATATAACTTATTTATATAAATTACAGATATTAACAACAGTGAAAATCAGGGTGTTACAGATCCCGAAGAGATCGCTTGCTCATAGTATAGTTCAGTTATGTTATTTGCTTTTCGATGTAATGTCGGTAGTGGTTACCAGCTCTGATTATGTGACATCGGGTTTTGGGTTTTGTTTTATGTTATGTTTTTCCGCAGTTGTTATTTATATTTTAAATGTTTTCGGATCATGTGATACTTGCTACCTTTTATGTTAAATTTTTTATTTTAACTTGTATGCTTTAATTTATATTTACCGTATGCGGGGTAGCGGGTATCACAAAAACTGCATTCCTTAACGAGAATCTCCTCGAGGATGTGTACATGACACGGCCTGAGGGTTTTGTCGATTCAAAGGATGCTGGAAAGGTGTGCAAATTGCAGTGATCCATCTATGGACTCAAGCAATCTTCCACAAGCTGGAATCTTCGTTTTGATGAAGCTGTAAGACAATTTGGATTCATCAAGAATGAAGATGACCCTTGTGTGTACAAGAAGGTTAGTGGGAGTATGATTGCTTTTCTCGTATTGTATGTGGATGACATACTACTCATCGGAAACGACATTCCTACACTACAAAATGTAAAGACATGGTTGGGGAATTGTTTCTCGATGAAGGACTTAGGCGAAGCTTCCTATGTATTAGGAATCAGAATCTATAGGGATAGATCGCTGAAATTATTAGGCCTTAGTCAAGATACATATATTGACAAAGTGCTTAGGCGCTTCAGTATGTATGATTCCAAGAAGGGTCTCTTGCCTATGTCACATGGCATATACTTGTCCAAGGGACAGTGCCTTACTATATCCGATGAGAGGGAACACATGAATAAGGTTCCATATGCTCCGACAATTGGATCTATCATGTATGCTATGATATATACTAGACCAGATGTCTCGTATGCCTTGAGCATGACGAGCAGGTGCCAATCTGATCCCAGTGAGAGTCATTGGACAACAGTCAAGAATATCCTCAAGTACTTAAGAAGAACTAAGGATACATTCTTGGTCTATGGAGGTGAGGACGAGCTCATTGTAAAAGGTTACACTGATTCCAAACTGATAAGGATGATAACTAGATCGCAGTAAGGATTCGTGTTTTGCCTTAATGGAGGCGTTGTGAGCTAGAAAAGCTCAAAACCGAGTATATTGCTGATTGTTGCCGATTCTACAACAGAAGCTGAGTATATTGCTGCATACAATGCAACAAAGGAGGCTTCTTAGATCAAGAAGTTCATATCTGAACTTGGTACTGTTCCCAGCATTGCAAACCCGATTGACCTTTATTGCGATAACAATGGAGCAATCACGCAAGCCAAGGAACCCAGATCTCACCAGCGATCCAAACACATACTCAGGCGTTTCCATCTCATTCGAGAGATTATCGACAGAGGAGATATGAAGATATGCAGAGTTGATACACTAGATAATGTTGCTGACCCGCTTACCAAGCCTCTTGCTCAGCCGAAGCATGACGCTCATACTAGGTCGATGGGTATTAAATTTATGCCTAAGTGGCACTACTGCTAGTGGGAGATTTTGGTGTAAGCCCTAGTGGCCAATATATATTTATTGGATTTATATATTGTATCATGACTTTATTTTATATTTTATATATATGAGGCATTTAATTATTATGTTATATTTGATGATCATATTTATAGCATAATAAAGTCCTTAGAATAGGTAGTTCATTTAATGGAGCGTCAAGTATGACGTGACCGTGAGATGCCATTAAATCATAGAACACTATTCTTAAATATCCATAGTCAAGTATTACTATTAATAAGGACAATAATAATACATTGAGACTATTATGTGAGTGTACTAATGACCACATCTAATGGGTCATAGATATAAGATATCAAGTCTTCACATTGGTATAAATATTAGTGGAATATTTATACTGGAGTGACCGGCTATGAGAACGCTGCATAATAGTTATGTAAGTATCATGAGCAATTCTCATGGTGACCATAGTGAAGTAGTCCTTCGACTTGAAGTCACTATGATTCCTAACATATGTAGTTGTAGGCTTTGATACTATTAAACGTTGTCTATAACAGGACAACTATAAAGGTAGTTATTGAGCCTGCAATAAAACATGTTGAGGAATATGAGTGATGTAGATAGCTTTCGTCCCTCCTACATAACAGGAGTAATGTATATAGGCCTCTTGATGGTATGTGACGTAGAAATGTATGGTCATGCTAAGGTGGGACAATATGAGATATTGGGCCCACATGATCGTACGTTAATTACTAGATTAAGAAATAAATAATTGGAGTTAACAAGGATGACACATTTATGCCTTGTGTTCAATTAAGACATTATGACGAAAAGACATTGACTTCACATTATATATGGTTACAATATGGTTTTAATTGTATCACCAATATTCTAATTAATTGGGTAGCAATGATGTATTGCTAGATGCTGCTCATTATTTATAATATTAATTGATTGTTAATATGAGTAATAATAATTAATATTATTGCCAATTAATTGAGAACCTTTAGGGTCACACGCATAAAGCAAATGTTCAAAGAATTAGTTTAATTAATTAAATAAATATGATTTAATTAATAATTAAATGAGTTTGATTTAATTGATTAATTAAATATGATTTAATTAATAATTAAACATTGGGCCAGTAGCGTATAGTAGCCCAACTGAGTTAGGTTAAGTATGTGACAGCTATTAATAAGTTGTGCACGTCACTTAATTGACACACAACACAAAGCACTCATAACGGCCGCTCTGCATCCTGGACAGGCGCGCCCTCTTTTCTCTCTCTGTGTACCGCGCCTCTTTCAATCCTGATAGCTAGCACTACGCTATTTTTGACGTTGGTTTGCTCGAGTGGACTGAGTAGAGGTATTGCTACCTTGCAACAATGGTGATAGAAGAACCACTCCCTTTGTGGTGATAGCAGCAGTGTTCCTCGGATCTGTTGCACTGTAGCTGTGTAGATCAAGTTGCCATTCACACCGTAGCAGTGTTCGTGATTTACCAGTGCTGCTAAAGTGCTCACAGTGTTCGTGGTAAAGCTATGTTGCAACAGGTAAACACAATATCTTTGTGATTCATGTGCAATACGTGGTGCTTAGTTAAGGATTTTTTCCGCTCAAGAGATTTTTGAAAATTGTTTTTAAAATTATCCCTCTTGAAACCCTAACACTGAGCACATTCGCTACAACATTCGCCTTGCCTGGATGGTATTGCAGGTCGAATTCATAATCCTTTATGAATTCCATCCACCTCCTCTCCCTCATGTTCAACTCCTTTTGGTCGAACAAATACTTCAGGCTCTTATGGTTGCTAAATTTACTGAATTTAGCACTATACAGATAGTGTCTCCATATCTTCAATGCAAACACTATCGCAGCTAGCTCCAGATCGTGAGGTGGGTAGTTCCGTTCATGCACTCTTAACTGCTTGGAGGCATACGCCACCACTCTTCCCTCTTGCATGAGGACACAACCCAATCCTTGATATGACGCGTCACAGTATACGTCAAAACGTCCCAATGGATCTAGCAAAACCAACACCGGCGACGTGGTCAACCTCCGCTTCAGCTTTAAGAAACTCTATTCACAAGCTTCTGACCACTCAAACGCTTTCCCCTTTCTCGTCAACTGCGTCATAGGCAACGCAATCTTAAAGAATCCCTCGATGAACCTTCTGTAGTAGCTCGCCAAACCAAGAAAACTGCGAACCTCGCTCACAAACTTCAGGCTTTCCCACTTAACCACCACTTCAACCTTAGCAGGATCCACCGTGATTCCATCCTTGATGATCGCGTGTCCTAGGAACTGCACTTCTTCCAGCCATAACTCACACTTAGATTGCTTTGCGTACAACTGTTTGTCCTTCAGCACCTGCAACACTACTCGAAGATGCTCTTGATGTTCCTCTTTACTCGGAGACTAAATAAGGATGTCATCGATAAACACGACAACAAACTTACCTTGGAACGGTCAGAATATCCTCTTCATATAGTCCATGAAAGCAACCGGAGCATTAGTCACACCAAAAGGCATAACCAGATACTCGTAGTGCCCATACCGACTTCGAAAAGCAGTCTTTGGTATATCCTCCTTCTTCACCCTAATTTGATGGTAACCATATCACAGCTCGATCTTTGAAAACATAGTTGCTCCCCTCAACTAATCCATCAAATCCTATATCATCTGCAACGGATACTTGTTCTTTATCATCACTTTGTTCAGCTGACAATAGTCCACATATAACCTTGAACTTCCGTCCTTCTTCTTGACGAACAGTGTCAGAGCTCCCATGGTGACGCGCTAGGTCTGATGAACTCTTTGCCCAACATCTCTTCCAACTGTTTCTTCAGCTCGGCCAACTCTATGGAAGACATTCG
The DNA here is from genome assembly GCA_039655645.1 of Ammopiptanthus mongolicus. Taxonomy (NCBI): domain Eukaryota; kingdom Viridiplantae; phylum Streptophyta; class Magnoliopsida; order Fabales; family Fabaceae; genus Ammopiptanthus; species Ammopiptanthus mongolicus. Next base: position 60,728,218 of record CM077343.1, on the reverse strand, counting down.
ATAAGGTGCGATCGAAATAGGTCCAGTTACCAGTACAAGATCTATGGCGAACTCGATCTCCCTCTCCAGTGGCAACCCTGAAAAATCGTCCGGAAACACCTCCGGGAACTCTTGCACAACAGGCAGCGCTTCCACACTCGGAGTTTCCTTCGCTTCCAAGGAGAACAGCACCACGTACTCTTCAGATCACACACCTTTTGGAATACCTTCGTTAGTAGGCATCAATCCAGATAGCTCAAAAAAACAAAGGGTTTTGTTTGCACAGTCAAGTACCACATGGTTGGTCGAAAGCCAATCTATGCCTAGGATAACATCAATCTACTGCATAGGCAGACAGACTAGGTCTTCAAAGAAATGTCTGTTTTCTATAGTAATAGGGCATTTTAAGCATACAAACAGGGTAGTCAAAGAATCACTCGTAGGCGTGGAAACAGTGAGATCATAAGGTAAAGAAGAAACTGGTAACCCTAAGTGATCCATGCACTCCATAGAAATAAACGAGTGGGTAACCCCCAAATCAAACAAAATAGATAAGAGCTTGCCTGAAACTAAACACTTACCTTGAATCAGATCTCGGTATCGAGAGGATTGAGCTTCCCTCACTGCAAACACTCTCCCCATGGCTTGTGGTCTGCCCAATCACCCCGGTTGGTGTCGCATTTCCATGCCTGCAATCCTTTGCCATGTGTCCTGGGTTTCCACATGCATAACAAGTCATAGCTCTCCCCGGTGCTTGGCTCCTGAAGTCTCGAGCCATGTGTGGTCCCACACATTTAAAACATCCTTGCAACCCCTGAGTTGCATTCAGTCTCTGACTCCCAGCATCTCCCACTCTCTATACTGGCCTATTGTACGGCCTCTGACTTGACTGAAACCTTCCGGCTCTGCCTCTCTGAGTGTTGCGATTAGGTCCTCCGCTCCACGGAGTCAGCTCTCTTCTTCGCTCGATGTTCTATATGGCTGAACACCGATCCAGCATATCAGGGAATCTGGAAATCCCCAAAGGTACAATAACTTTCTGGATTTCATACTTTAGTCCGTCCTTAAATCTGCGACACATCCATTCCTTATCCGGATACCGTTGGTAGAACTCTGAAGACTTGAGCAGCGCCTCGAACCTTGCTACATATTCCCCTATTGACATATTACCCTGCTTCAAACTCTGGAATTCCTTGTCTTTTTCCCTCCTGCTCATTCTGGGAAAATATTTCTCAAGGAAACATTCCCTGAACAGTTCCTAAGTTACTGGCCTTCCTTCTGTCTCAAACAACATCTGCTTTCCTTTCAAACACATCTCTGCTCCTCCAACCAGCATAAAAGAGGCATAGGAGACTTTCTAAGCTTCGTCACAGTGTGTGGCTGCGAAGATCTTTTCCAACTCTTGTACCCACAGCTCTGCTCCTTCAGGATTGAAGTCCCCATTGAACTGAGGAGGTTTCCTTCTCATGAAAGCATCTAACCCAACGTCCTCATTTCTGACACCCCTCTGTTGTTGTTGTTGTTGCTGTTGATTCTCACGGGTTAGCTGGATAAGTTGAGCATTCTGCTGAGTTTGTTGTAACATCGCAGCAGCCATATCCCTTATAGTCCTGAGAGTCTCCAAAGATTCAGCTCCGTTCCCAGTATGTGAAGCTGCAGCCTCTTGACCTCCATTCAGTCCGGTCCTACCTCTGCCTCTACCTCTACCTCTACCTCTACCTCTACCTCGGGCCATTGGTTCCTGATTCAAGTAACCGTTAGCTTAGAGTTCAAACATGATAAGCAACATAAATACATATATCTACTTATCATTCATACAAGCATCACAACAATCGATCGCATTCCTTCTACCCTTCTAGACACTGTCGTACTCTTTTGCAGAGATGACAAACTTAGCCAGTTCGACTTCCTAACACTCGTATTTTGGTCCCTGACTTCCACAGTCTTGATAGGACCAAACTGCTCTGATACCACCAAAATGACACGACCCCACTTACGTAGGATAATCCCATTGAACCCCACTTACATTATTAACTATAACATAACGATGTAATTACGTGCTTATTTAAAACAAACGATAGCGAACATCCAAACATAAACGCATACAACACTGGAGTAAAACATAGCGGGAAAGATAAAACATATATACATATACATGCAATACTGCAATATACATGGTGGCTCCATCAGTAGGGCTAAGTACATATACAGACATAGGTAAATAAGAAACTGAAAATAAAATCATATACATCAAGGAACTCCGAAGCTCTCAAAGGCATGCTTACAAGCACTCCCTACCCATTCTCAAAATATACATCAAAACCTCTCCACACAGCCCTAGGGACGCACTAGCTGGGTCCCACCCTCAGTGGTAAGGGTGCCCCGAGCTACCCTGCCCCTCTCCGTGTGTACGCCTATAAACCCGCATAGGCTCGTACTCGAACGAGGAACTTAACACTACGATCCGACGTCTCCGATACGTCCTCAGGTACTGCTCAATGCGTCTACGCTGTCCTCTATAGACGAAACCTAGCCTGCTAGAAACTGCTGAAGACTGTGGCACCGCCCACAGGTAGTTCTGCTCTCTCTACCTCGGTGGGTGCAACATCCGAGGCAAGGGAAGAAACTGGTATACTCGGTAAGGTCCTATGATGTCCACGTACGGTGGCGTGCCGCTCCGGAAGATCAAGCTAATGGGTCCGGTGTAGACGGCCAAAAAGGTCGAGGGGTCCACCTGCCACCCCTGCTCGTCGTGGTAGATGATCTCAATGTCCCCCAGCACCGGCATCCGCGGTGCCCCCGTGATAAACGGGTGAAGTCTCGAGTCCATCCTGGTACTCTAATGGCTCGTCGTCTGCAAGTAAGTCGGATACATACATACAAAAAAAGAGCAGGGAGATAAGACATACATCACATTTATAACAGGGATGATGCAATGTAGAATATATAACAAACACAACCATCTCTCAATATCTCGCCACCGCTGTTGTTCCCTAGCTAGATGTACACATACTCTTTCTATATATGTCTGTCGGTACTAAACACCCTACTAAGGGCAATATCACGTCCGCTCATCGAACAAGTTGGTTTGTCCCAGTAATCCGTTCCGCTCGCCGTGACCCATAAGAGTGCATCGCCGCTCACCTGTCCCAGACAGCGAGGGTTATCTGGGTCTCCTCGGAAGATCCACTGGCAACCGGAAAGACTCAGGGTTTACTCGGTATAGTAGGACATGCCCAGGACCGCCACGACACGATAGGAGCTACTATACCGGTCTCATATGGGTACACATGTGTCCAGTATAACCCCGAGGTCACATCGACCTTCCCTTCCGTTTTCCGCACCCGCACTCGGTGCACCAACCTCATATGCCTCTCGGCACACGGCTCACCACTTGGCATCATATGCATATGCTATGCATGTCATCCATCTCTCTTGAGCTGATGTCACAACACATGCAAATTTTCTCTCGGCAACACGAGCTCCAAGCTCCAACTGTGACCATTACGAGCTCCAAGCTCCACTTGTTACCATATGAGCTCCAAGCTCCCATCATAACCTTACAAGCTTCAAGCTCCAAATATAACCTCGAATCTCGATTGTCAGCTCAAACGTCCACAACGGGGTCTAAGCTCTAAACATGCTAAACCTCTAAGTCTCATGCATACACGCATTTCAAGATACATACACCGGTTCATTATCAACATGCTAAGTAAAGCAGTAGACATTATAGTCAGTACACATACCATACAGCCATCATGCTCCACATATATCAGTTAGCAGATACGCACATAGCAGCATACAACACATATCACCAAGCATCACAACTCTGCTAACCTAGGGTATTAAGCATAGCGGTGAGAGCCCAAAGTAAACTAAACCTAGGGTTTAGGTACTTTGTCAGGGCTCAACCTTAAGTAGGGTTTAGGGTTCCCCTACACAACATAAACCGTACAACAAAGCTATATAAACTATATTTGCTTCCCCAATGTGTGTAACTCTTTCTCCCCACCTGAACAATCGTGGCACGAACACCAACGTGATCACGCCTTCCCCAACCTCAAGCTCGTAGACCTCCTCCAATGGCAACCCCAAGATAGCCACGACCCCAACCTCGCCGACGTGCAAAATCACAAGCACGAACTTTGCCCTAATCACGAGCACAACATGTAGGCAATAGTGTTAGGCCTAGAGCAAGCTTAAAGATCAAAGAGAAAAGGTAGAAACTCGAAAAACACGAAGAACGCGTGTTAGGGATTCGAGTTTACCTTTGATGAATCGGGAAAGTAATGCGTCAAAGTTGTAGGAAACTTCGTCGCGATTACAACGGTGTTGCGAGAATCTCGATCCGAAGCTCCGAAGCCCCTCAATCCAAGCTCTCTCTTTTTAGAACACTCTCTGCTCTCTCTCTAAGTTCAGAACTTCCAGACTCAACCAAAATTTCATGCATAAGTGAAGGAGAGAAAAGAAACTCCTAAACTTGATCAGCTGTCCATGCTTAAGCGTGGGACATCTGCACGCTTAAGTGTTTCCAAGCACGCTCGAGCGTGGAACCTCGTCCACTCCGCCTTCTCCCTAACCTGACACGTGTCTCACATGCGTCCAAACACAGAACAGCTAGCACAACGCACTCAGCACGCTTGAGCATGCCAACTTCCCACGTCCAAGTGTTGCCACGCTTGAGCGTGGAGTCCTCCCACGCTTGAGCGTTCTGCTTAGCTGGGAAGGGACTTCCAGCCTTCTGACTCCCTCAGTTTCTCGTGTTACACCTTAAGCTCTTTCAACAAGATTCAAGCCTAATCCTAAACTTCCAACTAGGTTCACAACTAACACACAAACAGTCACACAACCATACAAACACCCGATCAAGGTTATCCACCTCAATTAGGGTTACAAAAGATGGGATGTTACAAGGACAGATCTGGAAAGTGGTATAGACGAAGACCACGATGGTGGAAGTATCGATCGAAAAGGTGTCGGGACGCGCCAACACACGCGACAGAGCAGGGCAACAAGTTGGAAAAGTCAAAACATGTCGGAAAAGGGGAACAAGGTGGTGAAAAGCATATAGAGGTGACTAAATGGAGTTCGTAATTTTTGGGAACTCGACAACGGAATACTGACATGACAAGTCACAGAGGATGACACCGCTCTAATACCATGTTCAATTGGAAGGTTTTAGGTAGAAAAGGAGAAAAAGAGAGATATAAACTATCAAATAGTAAGAGTGATGTTGATTTGATATGATGATGATGTGATTATAAAAGACAACCTAATAGTCCTATTTATACTAAATGTAGAATCCTAATCCTAATCAAATTGGGAAACAAGTCATAACATATATATAATAAATAAATCCTAAGATATCATTTAGGATACTTTAAAATATTCAAAGATATAAAAGGATATTATCGGATATATCTCTGATTTTCTAACACACGTTAGAATGCAACATGACATTGACAATATAAATAGAGAAAAAAACATGATTTTATTTTTTATACAGATTCAGGAAAAGTGAACATAAACATTAATCTTAAAAAGAAAGGGAATAAAAAGTTGCAAGCTGCATGACAGCATGAGGCATGAAGCTGCCTAACATGGACCTGTACGTTACATGTCCTCCTTGATCCCAAATCATAGTTGAACTTAAATGAGACCATACAAAGATAGAATCAAACATGTACCAAAAAAAAAAAGCAAATATAGAATCTGATCATCTATTCTTTGGCTGTAGCATATACAAGAAAATTCCACCGGCAACTGAAACATTGAGTGACTCATATTCTCCAGCCATTGCAATGCTCACAAGTTCACATGCCTGCAGGGACTTTTCTGAAAGGCCACTTCCTTCACTGCCTAAAACCAAGCACAGTGGTATATCTGATACAGAATCACAGAAGCTTGGAGAAAGCGAACAAACTGGCTTTACTAACCCTTCATGATCTGGATGCCCAGCAAGCAACTTCATTTGAAATTCTTCTTTCAGAGACTCCAAATGATTCCAACTGCCAGAAACTACAGGGAGCTGAAAGGAGGCACCTCGGCTAGCTCGGAGAGCTTTCTCATTGAATGGATCGCAGCAGCCAGGAAGAAGGAAAACTCCATCCTGTTGGACGGTTCATGCATTCAAATAAAAATAAAAATATAAATTATGAGGATACAAAGTTCTCAAGCCAAAGGATAATACAAGAAAGCAGTTTTTGTTAGATGAATGTGTATTTACATATTTTCGCTATAAAACAGGAATTATGAGGATATACAGTTCTCAGACCAAGGGAACAAATAATTGCAGTGTACATCAGAATTCCACTTTTGGAGAGGAAGTTGTCATTGAGGATGAAAATGAAGCTGTGAATTTATTCCCTTTGATTGCTAATGCCAACAGAGTAGATCACCTATTTAAAAGAATGAACAAGAGCAACCTTCTACAGTTTTGATCGAAAAGTGAAACTAGGTAGATCAATGCAGTCCATTAACAACCTGTAAGAAAGTCCTTTTGAGGTTTTGATGTATGACAAACAAATATGAATTTGATATGAGTTTTTCAATTTGATTATACACTAATAATGTGTTCAAGTGATTGCAAGTTTATTCATGAAGGAGAAAGTCAAAGGATCAAAGGATAAAGATCAAAGCAAATCAAGAGATTCAAAGATTTAAAGAAGATTATATGGAACAAAGCATCAAGACAAAGTCAATTGAAGATCTCAAGTTCTTAGATGTTTTTGTAAGAATAATACACTTAAATCTCTTGATAAGCTCTTGGGAAACAAATGAAAAACTATGTTTTCAAATGAATAATCCATTAAGTTTTTCATGGAAAAAGATTTTCAAAAGATATTAAATGAAAAGGAAATTAAGTGATGTTATACACCTGTGTGTTACACGTGTATCTTCAATTAATTTGCCTACTGAAAGTGAAAATCTTGCTATACACCTGTGTACGCGAAGTGCATTCATGTGTATTAAAACTAGTTCTTGAGAAATATATCGCATACATCAATGTATCAGATCATACACCTGTGTATTCAAGAACAATGCAAGATGAACACAGATGTACAAAAGAACGTAATTTGTGTATACGTGTATTAAGGTTCAGAAATCTTTTAATACACGTGTACTACACAGATTATCACGTGTCAATTTTTGAAAACTAATTCTGTTATGATCTTAACTGATTTTCTAACTTGTCCAACGGATCTATTTCTTCAAATTACTATATAAGGACAGTTTAGAGACACTTTTCAACAATCTATGCTTTTAGAATTTTCAATTCACGAAATCAAAGTTTCCTATTGAGCTTCCTTCTTAAGAGAAAAGTGTGATATTTTCAAAAGTGTTTCAAGTTGTAATATCTGACTTCTAGAGTCAAAATATTTCATTCAAGTTACGATTTACTGAGTTAAGAGAGGGTATCTCTTAGGTGTAATACAGGGATAGAAGGAATCCTTGGGCGTACAAGGATAGAAGGAATCCTTGGGGTGAAACAAGATTGCTTGGGACAGTGTTCACAAGGGTAGAAGAAACCAAAAGGTGAAACTTGTAAGGAATCTCGTAAAGGCTGATCAAGCGCCTGGTTTAAGCTTGAAATTTAGTGGAGAAAACTCACAGTGGAGTGGGGACTGGATGTAGGCTTACCATGTGGAGGTAGCTGAACCAGGATAAATTGGTTTGCGTATTCTTCTAACCCTCAAACTTGATATATTTGTCATATACATGCTTTCTTGGTTAGATATGTTTGAATGACTTTTGAAATTGAGTCTTTATGCTGAAATCTGTTGTTAAACATAGCTAGAATTGTTTGTGCATTACTGTAATATACTAATAATCATTAAACAAGTTATAGATTCAATCTTGGAAAACAAATTTCTGAAATTATGAGAAAACCATTTTAAAGGAAGTTTTGTTTTTCACAAAGTAGTAAAAGTTTTAGAACTCAATTCACCCCCCCCCCCCCCCTTTTGAGTGTTTAGCCACAACCAACTGAAATCAGATAATACTCAAACAAATAACAAGGATCGTTGGGCAAGTCTATGTTACGCTACTATTAGATGAGAACAAAAATTTTCTACATACTGAAGCTGGCTAAACATAATTTTTACAGATAAGAATCAGATGCTATATATAAAAACAGGATCAGAATAGCAAGCACTGAGGAACGACATAATGATAAGAGGAGAACAATGATCCTGGCCCCCACGCACGGGGAAGGAGGATAATAACTTACCCATCTAAAGGCCACAGCTGATCTGAGTAATGTACCGAGGTTACCAGGATCCTGCAGTAAACAATTCTAAAAATTACTAATGCCAAATGGAATTTTCTGAAACCTGCAAGATTTTTATGGTGTCTGCAATATTGACATATAGGTACATATATGAGAAGACCAGAAAATTGTCAAGCCCTTTTTTGAAACTAAAGTCCTTGAACATATTCCACTTCATCAACTTATATTTTTTATATCATATATTAGGATGAGGGGTGTCTAACACGCCGCATCATGCAAGAGTCCTTTGGGCTTGTAGCATGGACAATGCACAGGCCCACCCTAACTTATGATGAAATTTAAATTTTACTTAAAAGAATGGGGCAGTAAGGATCGAACTCTAGTCCACTTGGTTATAGAAGCTTTGATATCATGTCAAGAATCAACTTTCCTAAAAGCTTAAGCTGTTGGGTGAAGCTCATGAATGGGTTATATCTCAAACAAGGGGGCAAATTTTTGGGCTTCTTTTGACAAGCATGTAGTTGGGCATTTTAATTTAGCTTTTTATCATGAGACTATAGACTATAAGCAGCAGTCAAAATTCTGCTAAGTTCTTGACTCCAGATTTAGCAGCCTAACATAACAAAGTAATTAAATTTAATCATGAGGTTTCCAATAATAGTTAATCTAGAAGGTATAAGGGCCCCACACATTAAACACATGACCATAAAATGACTTGATAGAATAAGCAACAAAATTGACCAAACAAAAGTCAAATCAGGAATGTGGCACCACCAATCAATAGAAGAACTCGTTAACAATATCAGATGGAAACTCCATGACCCAAATGGTTAAAACTAGAAGGGGCATCAAGTGTACCTGAATTCCATCAAGGACTAAAATCCGATGTGCAGAAGGAAACCACTTCCGGCAATCTGCATTCTTTTGATCGCCATCTAAATTGAGGAAACTGGCAGGAATTTTTACAAGGGCAATTACATCAACAGAGTCAGACGACTGCAGTGCCGAAAGTTTTCTCATCACTATGGAGCTCACACGCACAATAATAGCGGTGGATTTATCCAACCCATTGGGAATTTCAGATTTATCAGGAATAATTAAACAATCCATTCTAACAATTTCATCTTGCAATGATTCTTGAAACCTGTAGATTTCTCTGCAAATAGAAACCTTTTGTCATCCATATAGTTTTCTTCCCTAATTTTAGTTCTACATATCATTCTTTGAAACTGGTTGGAGAAATAAATTATATATAATAACTAAAGTCAATGCTAACCAGCTAAAATATCGCGACGAGTTAAGCCATATGCTACTGGAAATTGTAATTTTGTGCATATTGATGTGATAGGGGATCATAAAATATTAACAAGGAGCAAAGGATACAATAATTTCAGGATAATGTTTGATCCTTGTTACTTTCAGGATTTGAGCTCAACTACTATGTTTAACTTTCAATTTAAGGATTGAATAGCTTGAAAATAATTACTCTTCCGAATGGATTTAAAGCCACCCTCATTTTTCAATGCCGCTATGAAGCCCAATGCAGCTACCATGCCTATCCTTTTTAACGAAGTAAAATGGACACACAGAGACCAAAAACATATCCACAGTGCTATAGAATTGTACTAAAAACATCCAAAGTAATTGCCCAACCTCTATATACAAAATAACATTGAAAGACAAAGCCTTAGATAAACTTCATATTAATGTATAACATTTAATTAAGCTTACTTAAGATACCTACCTAGCTTGAAGCTTAGTAACCATTCTTGTAGCTAGAATTTCAAACCTCCCAGAACTTAAAACTTCAAATAACTAGTATACTACAAGCGCGACAAGGATAAGATCAAGTCATAGGAAAAAGGAACACAATCAAGAGATTATTTCAATGAGCAATAGAAAAAAATTAAAGCTACAAACTTCAATTTTAAGTCATCTCATTCTTTCAAAGAACAGATGTGACAAAGAACTTCCACACATACTATTTCGACAAACAAACCTTTCAGTCAACCACTAAATATCACACGAGTGCCAGAAGTTCAAGGTCATTAAATATTATTAATACTATATATAAAAATAATTGTTCAAATCTGCCACATGGAAATTGACTTTACCATTTGGAATTCTGTTTTGACATTTGGCTTCATTAAAATTTGCCTAATGAAAAATTCAGTCTAAATGACTATGATTTGGAATTTTTAATCTTAGTCATTCTATCTTATTAATGACTTATTTTATTCTCAATACTTGCTTTTAACTTTTCTACTCTCAATGACATTCTCTTTCAAATTTATTCTACTGTCATTACTTCCAAATTTCTAATTTCTAATTACGCACTAAATTAAGGTTAAATTTTTTCAAAAGATAGACAAAAGTTATGTTATTTAAAAATTACTTTTATTTAGATATGTACAATATCATGTGTTTTTCTTTCTCTAATATCTCATTTGCATAGCAGCGGTGATATGCTAGTAACTAACATAACCAGTAAGTACCACTATCACACCACGGTTATCAAATTAACCTAACTTTCAATTCGCAACACTATGTGAAACAACATGCCCCATAACTGAAAAACAGATATTTCATTAACCAGGAAATAGTTAAGGAAAAAAAAAAAAACTCACAAAAGCAGAGAAGAATCCATGAGAGTGTTGGTGTTAGGATGAGATGAGACCTGATAGGTTTAGAACCCACGACAAGAGCAGAACCATGAGAGCGACGATAAGAAGAGTTGTTGCGTAGCTTGAGGCAGTGCTTCACAAATGGGTTTGAAGCACTGGTTATCAATTTCGGTTTTCCATCACGAATTACATCGTCAGAGCCAACGTTGGTGTAGTGAGAGGTTCGTTGTTCTTGTGGGTGGGTTTGTTGTTGCTGTGGTGGAGTAACTGAAAGCCTTGTTGGCTGAAAAGAGCATCGTTTTAGTGTTTGAGGGTATAAAGTGGAAGCACGGTGCGGGTTGCTGCTGCATTGCATTTCGGTTCGTGCTTTCTTCCTCTTGCGGCGATAGCTAATCAATGCTATACTATATTCTGATATAAGCTGCATCAGCTATGAAAATTTTGGGAAAACGAAGGAAGATTGAAAAATATTTTTTTCTTGGCAATTGGAGAAGCGATAGTGTTTTTTATAAGAATTTAACCGGTCACTGTGAATATTTTTTATTGAGACAATCAATTAGAATTTATCACATAAGATAAAATGTTTGATTTTTATCCTAATTATCTTAAAAATCACACATATCATAATTTTTTATTGATTGTCAATATAAAAAAAACTTTACATTAATAATATATAACAATTAAATTTTTTTTATAATAAAAAATTTTGGTATGTATCGAGATACTCCCCCGCTTGAAACTAATCCGTTTCAAAGACGTGAAGATACTCGAAAGCGAATTTTTTCTCTTCCAATGAAATATTTTTTTGTACACACGGACAGAAATCTCCAATACCTGTTATCATGATTGAGGAACCCGGGATCTATCTACTGTGATGATTCGTATTTGATTTTATTTACTAAATGAAGAATGACAAATGGTATGATTTGATGAATAACCTAAATCCATCACAAGTGTAATTTTTGGGCAAATTTTAGGCCCTTTCTGTTGTTGATAATTACTGATTTTATTGATCACCTTAATTTGGTGATTAGGGTCTTTAGACACTCATTATCATATTCTTTTTGGGGTGAAAATTTTATCTATGATTGGTGGGGCTCTTTAGCCCCTCCAACACTTAGTTGCTACTCAAAGAACAAAGGAGCCAAAGCTCCCACTTGTTCTCATAATTTTAGAAAAGAATTATGGTATACTTTAGCCTACGTAAGACTTAAACAAAGGAATGAACATAACTCATTAAACACCTACCAACTATCTATCATTTTAGCGTTGTTGTAGTTAATGCCTTATAACTACTTTTTTTTTTTTGTAACTGTGTTGAGAAATTAGCATGAGAAATTCACTTAGTGAACAAGCTTAGAGTTTATGATGGTGACATACTACCTCTTAGTAACTTAGAGAATGTTTCAAACTGTTATTGAAACATAGAATGATTTAATGAAGATAAGATACTACTTTCTTGTAGATGCTGAATTTTGGGTAGTGTAACTGAAGTATACACAATTATAAGTGTAGGATCCCTTAATGTTGCACTATTCCCCACAATGGGCCTACAAGGCCCAAATGATTATAACTTACCCTTAACAGATCTATTAGTAGGAAAACATAGGTTTGGGTCTCACTATATGGTTTGGCCCATTAGAGAACATGAATGAATCATACACTCAACCAATGGGCCTACATGACCCAAACCACTTAATTCTGACTCAATGGGCCTACTAGGCCCAACGGGCTACAACATGATGCAAATTAAAGTTTATAAGTTGAAGAAATGAATCAAACTATGAAATTGGGCCTCATTACTTGACTTGGAACAGTAAAGGGTGAAAGAAAGTGGTACTTAAATGAATGCGAATTATGGATAAAGAATAATTCCTATTTGAATCATCAATGTGTAATACCTGATTTGCATGAATATATGATTCCAAATGCTTACTATTTGATCATGAAATAGATACTCTTGATGACAATGATATATTGAACATATACACATCAAGCATTAAGCATTGGAGTCTGTTGAAGGAAGCAAACCGAGAGTGAGCTACACCCAAAGTGCGGATGTGAGTACAATAGTGGAGGACATGACGGATGTAACATCCCAATTTTCACATCGGTAAAGTATACAAATCTTATCTGAGTCACAGTGGAAAAGTTGTAAACATCAAGATATTTTGGAGAAATAATCATGATTACTCTAGAGAAGTAATCATGACATGGATGACTCATGATGATAAGTCATGGCGGAGTGATCATGATGGTGATAAGTCATGGTGATGACTCATCCATTGACTACTCACATTTTGGAACCGCGTCTCTCATCCGGTGTTTGATTTTATCTCTATGTATCCACTTTTTGGATACAACACAGATATTGTATTAATCTACATTACTAGTAGAGAATTATGGTGAAGATTTGGATTGAAGACTCGGACGAAACCTGGTCTGCGTACGAGATTGTCGGAACCGATAACGGATAAGCTTCACGTCGCTTTCAAGGGGGACACCTCAACATGTTTATCCACTAAGTAATCATTCCATGAGTGACTCACCTAGGTGAGTCACCATGATAATGATGGCCAAGGGTGAGTCACATGGGTGACTCACCATAGTAATGATGATGGTATAGAAAATGACAATTTTGCCCCTAAAGGAAATGAAAATTTTGTCCTTAAGTAACTTTTATACAATCCTTACCCTTCCTTCATATATTTTACACGCTATTCCTATATACATATCCTATCTCATATTCCTTTCTTCTTCACTTTATAAAGTTCAAGTGTTCAAGTTTTAGTAGAACTTTTGATACAATTCCAATTTTGTTCCTAGGTGAAGTTACCTTTCTACCCTTAAGTGATAATTATCATATCCTTATCCTTTCTTTTTATATGGGCCACGAAATTTCCTCCTTCATTCTCCTTCTCACATTTCATTCTTAACCTTTAAGTATTCAAATCAATTTTGATAGAATTCCAATTTTGTTCTTAAGGAAAATTATCTTTTCTAACCTTAAGCCTATCTTATCCTTATCTTTTCTATCCTTATCCTTATCCTTTTTCTCCTATATATATCTATCTCACGCCCCTCTCTTCCATTTCTTTCTCTCAATTTCGTGCTCCCTCCACCCTTGTTCTTTACTTCAAATATTCTAACATCTTCAAGCTTCTAACTCCATTCTTCAAGGATTCTCCAAGAACCTTGAGAAGCAAAGTTGCTTGGATTCATCTTCTTTATCATCTAAGAGGTAAAGATAACATCTTTAAGCTTGAGATCTTCATCTTTCTTCATTGAAACTCTACGTGTTCATGTATGCTCTTGAACTTCCAAAATTCATGAAAAATTGTAGAAAATTCATTTTAATGTCAAACCAATTTTCTTGATCTAGATTCAATGTCTTCTATCATTAATCTAAGAGTTTGTAATCAGAAAAGCTCTCTAACCCATTTGGGGGAGAGAGGGCCGAATGCCCTACAAGAAAGAATCATGAAGTTTTATTTCAATTTTACTTAAAAAAGTGTTGAATTGAGTTCTATTACACTTGGATGTCCTTGAATTCAATTGATCATGATCAAAAACCTTTCTTACCCTAATTTTCTAAGTCATGGCCGAAACCCTACTTGTCCATATCAAAGGATTTGTTTCAAATTCTTTAATTCCATGACTTACAGGAGTGTTATCTATGCTTAAGGATCATAGATCCAAGAGTTTGTACAATTTTAACACTTCTAGCATTTTTCTCTACCAAGGGGCCGAACCATAGTTCTTAAGGCCTAGATGTGTTTTGTTTGATTTTACTAATTGTGATTATGATTTGTGATGAAGAATTAGACCATGTTTCATCGTTCAAAAGCGTATACGGGTACCGGTGGTGGAACGGGGCTGCGGCCGTGAGCAAGTGCTCATGGGTTCGTGAGAGTTACTTCATTGCTCTAAGGTGGGGGGAAAGAATCTCACATCCATCGGGAAGGCAAGATTAGAATAATGTATATTGACATGTGTAGGGGAGCCCTAAACCCTACTAGAGGTTGAGCCCTGACAAAGTATCTAGACCCTAGGTGTAGGAATCTTTGGTCTATCACCACCACACTAGGTTAGATGACTATGATTGGATGGATGATTGACATGTTTGGTGTGATTGTGAATGTATGCTCTATGTGCTTTATGTGTTTATGAGCTTAGAATGATATGCTTGATATGAGCTTAGGATGACATGCTTGATAATATGAATTGTATGATGTTATATATTTGCGTTGGTATATTGAGATATTTATTATCATGTATGCATGTTTCATGATTGACGATGATGTGGATAGTGATATTGATAGTGAATCAAAGTGCCACAATGCATATGTGAGGAAAAGTGATGGATATTGATAAAGTGATGGATACTGATGAAGTGATGGATACAATGGTATCATGAATAAAGTGATTTGAGGATTGAGATGAATATTGAGATATTGGTGGCACAAGTGATGGTTGACATGCATAGCATAATCATGGGCCAAGTGGCGAGCCGTGTGGTATGGGACACGCGAGGTTAGTGTACCTGAGTGCGGGTACGGAAGAGGGAAGGGACGATCTTTGTGATCTTGGGGATGTAATCGGGTTCGGGACTTATCACAAGTGACGGATAGGGTTGCTCCTATCGTGTCGTGTTGCCTGCTGGAACTTGGTTATCCTGACTGGACCCTCAATCTTCCACGTCGCAGGTGGAATTTCCGAGGTGGCCAAGATACCTCTCCCGAGAGTTGGAGCGGGATGCACTCTTATTGGTCACGATGAGCGGAAAGGTTCCCTGGATAACTAACTATGATTCTCTGAGATTGAGAATGAGATTTGAGACATCGGCTGACATGCATGCAGGAATGAGATACATATAGTATAAGTATTGATCATGAGTGATTTGATTGGGAGACGATTGTGTATATGTTTCTGTGATGTTCATATATGTGATGTTGATATATGTTATTCTATGGTTTCTTTTCCATATATGATGTTTGTGTTAGATCCTTATCTCCCTATATTTTTCTATGAATGTTTTCTCTTATGGCTCATGGAGAAGGCACTGCAGCTGATGATTCTATTTCTGAAGAGGATGGCATCCCTTATGAACATGATGCAGACGAAAGATCCGTTGATGTTAGCGGTGAAGGATTTGGGATAGAGGAGAGTTTAAATTAGTGTCTGGCCAGTACAGCATGTATGAGAGTTTTTGAGTATTTATATCTGGGTATGTATCGTTATTATTGTAAGTTCAAGGTCGTTATTTTATAGAAGCGCACTCTGATATATGTAATTAAGGATGATGGTACGTATACATATGTAATATGTTATTAGCAATGGATTGCCTGTATTATTTTTATGGATCTTAAGTTTTAAATTTTCACATGTTTTAGTATTAGACAATTAGGTTACAATGGGATTATCTTACGTAAGTGGGGTTGTCTCAATGGACCTTGGGGATGCATGTTGCACGAAACTCCAAAGGGGGTTGGGTGGTAGCTCCCCGAGCCGCGGTAAGTCGATTCCCATGCATGGCGATCTCGACGAGTCACTAAACTGAAGGAACTTGTTTGAAACACAAGAAGGGGGTTGAATTGTGTTTCTTAAGATTTTAAAACTTTTTCGTAAGCAGATATATTTTCGCAAAGGTTTGGACGCAAGACTGTCAACAGATGTAATGAGCGTAAATAAACAACGATTGGACGCTCGTTGAGATTGTTAACTTTTAAAGATAAACGATTAAGAAAGCAATTAAATACCAAGGGTTAGTTATAATCAAACTAAAGACAGAAGTAAGGGAAAGAAGATTAACACAGAGAATTTATCCTGGTTCACTCTTAACCCGAGAGCTACGTCCAGTCCCCTCTGTGTGAGAGGTTTTTCCACTATAATAAAACCTTGTTACAAGTATTCAACACCTCTTCAGACAACACCAAGTATTCTTTTATAGTCAACCCTCTTCAGGCTCAAGTATTCTTTTTTAGACATGCTTCTCCAGGCTCAACCAAGATTGGTTTTTAAAAAGAGTTTAAGTTCAACTAACTCACTATATGTGAGGGTATGAAACTTACGAGCAGAACTCTGAGAGATTAACTCTACGCAGAGAGTGATATGAAAGTGTAAACTCAGAGAAAGCTTTGTAAGCTTTTGTATGCTTTTGATTGCTTGTATATTTGAGTAAAGGTTCGTCACTTTGCTTCTTCAGGGATGAAGGTATTTATAGCCTTCAAGTTTTGAGCACTCTTGAATCTTCAACGGATGGCAAAAGAGCCGTTCTGATGAGCATTATAAATGCATTATCCCGTTGAGTCTAGTAGTTTGTATGAGGGCTTCTAAAAAGCAGAGCAGACTATCAGGATGATAGCTTAGAATGGCACCGACATCTTTTCCTTGTACCCGAAAGTTGCCTTTTGTCTTTCCTTTTGGAGATAGTCAAATCTTGTGTCATGACCAGACTGGCTTCGATGCATTTGATGGTACGAAGATTATAATGAATGTTTGCCTTAGGGATATAACCCTTTTACACATTGGATAACAAATTTAAACTATTACTTATGCAAGTTCGCGCTATATTAGATTCCAGATATTTAAGTCTAATGGACTGTTACATTGGACTATAAAAGAAACTATTACAAGCAAGAGTCTTTGAACTCAGATAATCAGAAGGGATAAGCATACTTAGTCCAGCGTGGACTTTAAAGAGCATAAGATAGAGGGTTTGGACAAACAATAAATCTTTGGTCTTAGATAGCCTTTGGACTTAACAAGATCTGTACACTTAAGATAAACACGTTAGTCCATAACAAATCTTTGTTCACTTAATTTTAGTCTTTTGTTAACATCAAACCTTAAGGAGTTTATGGACCATAACCACTTTGGTTCCAACAATCTCCCCCTTTTTGATGATGACAAAACATACTAAATTTGATTGAACAAAGTTTTTCTTTAGAGTCAAAAGGGCTCCCCCATAAGAAATAGGCTTCTATCAAGGATAGCATATAAAAGAATTATATACAATCCAATACCAGCAGGCAAAACAAGCATAAGACTCAAGCAAACATATATTATATATATATATATATATATATATATATATATGCAAGCACAGAGTATCAAATTCAGACATATGCAATCAGAGATAATAATTCACTATTTATATATTTAAATCAAATTTCCCTTATCCTTGTCCCCCTTTTCGTCATCAGACAAAAGGTGAAGATAAACCATCATAGTCAGAAAATGAAAGACTTCAAGGAAAAAAAAATTTAAGACGAAGGAGGAGGAGGAGGTTTTGGAAGGAAGTTCTGAAATATGATAGCTATCTTCTTCAGCAACTTAACATTATTGGCTTGAATAGCAGTGGAGATAGATTGTTGAACGAACTCTTTAAACTCAAGAGGGACCGCTTGCATAGAACTTTTTGCTGTGTCTTGGTTGCCTCAGGATTCTATTGGCCAGGGATCACACTGAGAGCGTTGGACGGTGAGGGATCAGCAAAATGTACCACGGATAGAGGCATAGTGTAACATCCCAAAAATCCTATATCTATATCTCTTAACTGTTTGTGTGAATAACTTGATTGAGAATACAATTCGACTAAGTTTAATCATAAGAATTGCTAATGACTGGAAATTCATATTTGGATTTCAATTATGAGCTTAATAATCATAAAATGTTGCTTTGAACACAGTGTGCTGTTTTGAGTCGGAACCGGTAAAAATATTATTATTTTAATCGGGACCGCTTTACCTTGGGATGCGTGCCAGGCCGGGGAAGTTGTTCTGGCCCAGAGTCGGGAGTAATTCATTACTGCATCTCACACTTCATGAGATGTTGTCAACCATCCATTACCTTTTCATTCCTTTAACCAGTGGATTAAATTCTTATGACTCTTGGTTAATAACCTAGCAGTTTTTCCTTTTATGGAAAAAGCAAATTAATCTACTTATGGTTAATCTTGCCACCTTTAATCCTATGATCAACATCTATGTACTTGGTAAATCCAAGCCTTCCATTTGCTTACACATAATCATATCACCTATGTCATAAGCTTTTAATCAATTTGGATGCCCATTTGCTAGAGGCCACAAGGCCAAGTGATGGAAACATCACTAAACCATTTTGATTTCCATTTCATTCACAAAAGACAAGCTTGGTTCTTCAAGAACATAACTCATTTTCTCTCTTCTCTCTCTTCTTCTCTCTATTCGGCCCCTCTCCCAAATCCATCATCCAAACTCCATTTTTGATTTCTAAAACCATAGATCAACTAGTCTTGATCTCTAGATCATCCTTGATGAAGAAAGTTTTCTCTTTGGAGCAACTTGGTTCTTGACCCTTAAGAACATCAACCTTGTTCATCATGTGTTCTTCACTAAGTTCGGCCTTGTCACTCTTTCTTGGAGCTTGGAGTTTTGCTCATCCTAAAGATCTTCATTAAGGTAATGGGGGAGTGAACCTCATCACACCACATTAGTGGTGGTGAAAATGGTTTATGGGTTTGGTTTTGGGAAAACCCTAAACCAAGGGTTTCCTATTTTGTCTATTTGGTTCTCTATGAGAACAATGTTGTAATAATTATTTATTGCTTGATTTGTGTTCATTGATGTGTTTTAATGGTTGAAAATAACTTTTAGGTGTGAGAAAACCCCAATCTAAGTTTCCTCCATCTTTTTGTTGAAAAGAGTTTGAGAAAATGTGATTTTCGGATCTGACCTTATGTGAGTCATTTCGGTTTTTCTCTCAACCTAGACCTTGGATTTCAAAAATTGTTTTTGATCCTAAAACTAGACATCTTGGGCTTCATTTTGAGTACAAATTTCGTGTGGTGTCATAAAGATTTGACCTTTGAAAACTTGTTTCAATCTAAGCATAAAATTCTGTCTCGGATTCTGACTACAGTGACTTATTTAGTGAAACTGTACTAACCCAGTTACCTTTTGTGAAAATGAATTTTATATCCAAAAACTAGACATCCTAATCTTTCATATGAGTCCTTATTTTCAAATCCGAGTTCGTTTGGTCAATCAAATATTTGTTACAAGTTGATGTTTGACATGCTGAAAATTTTATATACGGGTTTGATGTTGAATTTTTGGAATTGGTTGTTATGTTATTATCCATGTTGATGCATTGCTGATTACTCTTATTCATGATGGATATTGGTGAAGCAAAATCTTCACATTAAACCTAGTATAGGATTCGGCCAAAGCATAAACAAAAAGGATTTTCAACTTCAATCTTTGAAACTCAAATGATTTTACAACTCTAAAATGGAATCGATGAACGATAAACCAAAGTAAAACAAAGAAACCTTATTTGAATGAAACATAACATTCATTCAAGAGATTCTTAGAACAAGAGAAAAATTATTTTAATCTTAAGTTATGGCTTAAGTAAATCACATGATGTTTTGGAAAATTAATAAATCAAATGTTCTCAATAACAAACGACTTTGAGAAAATCTTATGTAACATTCGGTTACTAAGTAGGTTTTGAACGTAAAACCAATCTTTGATTTCAATACATTGTTTAGTTTCAAGTTTAAGTATAAATAATTTCAAGTTAAAAGGAATTTGGACTTAAGAAGATTTCTCTTCTTTAGTTTATACATAAGAGTTTTAAACTCCAACTTCCGACTTTAAGTTTAATTGAAACTACAAGCTGTTTGAAATAATGTTTTCAAAGTATAAGATTTTGAATCACAGGTACCAAGACACTTTGCCAAGGTATAAAACAAATAAGTGTTTTGTACTCACCTTTTTACAAAAGAGTCTTGAATTCAAAACTAAAGATTTTCCTAAGTTAAAACCCTCAGTCAAATAATTGACCTAGAGTGAAAGAAAGAGATAAGGAAGTGTAATGTGTGGCAGAACAACACCATATGTTACACCGTTGGTGATTCATTCATCAATCGACTCATAAGACTTAATGAATCGAGATGTATTTCATTATTTGAAAGACAAGTACCTCTAACTTAGAAAGGATCTAAGACTTAACTAGAGGATTCTCAATCCTTCTTCATAAGACATTTAGGACTTGAGAAATATATCATAAGAGACGAACACTGTAACAACCCAATTTTCAGCTCGGTAAAGTATACAAATCTTATCTGAGTTATAGTGGCAAAGTTGTAATATCAAGATATTTTAGAGAAGTAATCATGACTATTTTAGACAAGTAATCATGACATGGATGACTCATTATGATGAGTCATGGTAGAGTAATCATGATGATGATAAGTCATATTGATGAACTCATCCATTGACTAATCACATTCAAGAACCACATCTCTCGTCTGGTATTTGATTTTATCCCTATGTATCCACCACACAGATATTGTTTTACTCTACATTACTAGTAGAGAATTATGGTTAAGGTTTTGGTTGAAGACTCATACGAAACCCGATTTGTGTACGAGATTACAGGAACCGGTAACGGATAAGCGTAAGGTCGCTTTCAAAGCCACCTCACCTTATCTTTAACCTTATCCTTATCCATATGCAATCATTACAGAGTCACCATGGTAATGATGACTAGGGGTGAGTCACATAGGTGACTCACCATAAGTCATGATGGCTTAATGGAAATGATAATTTTGCCCCTAAAGGAAATGACCTTTTTGCCCTTAAGTAAGTTTTATCACATCCTTACCTTTCCTATATATATATATATATATATATATATATAGCCACGCCATTCCCCCTATCCATTCCTCTTTCACTTCTCTTTCTTCTTCATGTTCAAAGTCTTCAAAGTTCATACTTCAATTTCTCTCCATTCTTCAAGAACTTTGAGAAGTAAACTTGACAAGCTTGATCATCTTCATCATCTAGGAGGAAGTAATATAATGGAATGAGAGTGAGAAGGAAGTAATATAAAGGAATAATTTTCCATATTTTCGTGAGCTAGAAGAAAGAGAAGGCAAGGTGGAATTAAAAGGGAAACCATTGTTGGAAGCCTTGAAGCTTGGTTGAAGCAGTTTCGGTAAGATCGTTGGAAAACATTCATCAACCATTGGATTAAGCTCAAACTTGGTAAGGATGTTCCGAACATGTGGTTCTTCAGTTTGACCGTTCGGAGTTTCGGTTCAAGGTATATAGTGGGATATATGCAGCTTACATCATGGTCCTAGTGTGTGAGAAACTCAACCCGTATATCACCTAACCTGCGACAGTAAAACCTTCTTCAGATATTCGTTAACCGTTGGATCGGGCTGACATTTGGGAAGTAGGTTTTGGACACGTTGATCTTCAGCTTCACCGTTCGGATTTCCAAGAAGAAGACTGTAACTCGAGATATGGAGCTCACACCGTGTCCTTTATTTTGGTACCTTTTCCCTAAACTCTTGGATTGACTTTTGAATATGCTTTCGCCGAAGTCCAGCCATTGTTCTCTATCTTTGGAAGTGTTGGGGAGTTACGCGGTGAGCTCGTAGTGGTTGTGGTTGTGCTCATCGCGTTCGTGAGATCGAGGGTCAAGGCTGTCCGTGAATACAAGAGTGTACGGGAACAAATTATCAGGTTAGGGGGAAGAACCTACATATATCTGGGACTCATAGGCGTAGTATATAATTGTTAACATGTGTAGGGATCCTCAAACCCTACTAGTGATGATGTGTGTTTATTTGTGATGATTGATAACATGACTATTTGTGGTAATTGATAACATGCTTAAATGATGTCCTACATGATAACATGCTAGATGATATGTTTGTGATAATAACCTGTTTGTGATGATAACATGTTTATTTACTATCTTGACATGCTTATAATTATGATCTATTACTGCACTGTGACATGTGATGTCTTTGTGATTGATATGATCTTGATTGACTTGGAGATGATTGGTATGTTGTTAGGGTTATAGGAGAATGATGTTGACTTTGGAGATGATTGAAATGTTGTTAGGAATTATAGGATGACGATTGAAATGTTGTTAGGGTAATGATTATGGATCTATGTTGTAAGTGGCTCTTATAGTTGGAGAGCAGCATCCTCATAGTTGGAGGATGTGGGCTTTGAGGCATTAGTTAAGTTGTTGTTGAAAGGATGGATGCATAATCATAACATTTGCATTGTTGTGGTGGAAAGCCGCGAGATTTACTGCAACAGCTGTCTGAACAGTTGTCACACGAGGTGGATTACTTGTGACAATTGCAACAGCAGTTTGAGTGGTTGTCACAAGGGGGCTATATGACTAACTGCAATCATATATGCTGGTACACAACTGCAACAGCAGTTTGAGTGGTTGTGTAAAGGGTTACGTGTGTGCACTTGCTACAGAAGCTTACCAGCAGTGATCACGCGAGGTCGGGACTTGTGACAATTGCAACAGTAGTTTAAGTGGTTGTCACAAGGAGCTATATGAATAGCTGCAACAGCAGTTTGAGTGGCTATCATATGAGCAGGTACATGTATACAGCTGCAACAGCAGTTTAAGTGGTTGTGTACAGGGAGCCGTGTGTACAGTTGCAACAGCAGTTTATGACTGTCACATGAGGTCGAGGTGGACGTTCTGGGAGACGTCCTAGGAACCAGTAACCTGGACTACCGACTCTATGCCCTTATAATTGGAGGGTGACTTCCTACCTTGGAAAATGACTACTTCACAGTTGAGTTGAAGGACAATATTTCCAAGGGCCAGGAACTTAGTTGTGCATATAGAATAGGCGAAGATCCCTAGATGTGATACTTCGAGGTTGATTGTTGTAGAATTGATGGTGATCTCTAGTTGTGATATTTTGAGGTTGACTATTGTGATGTGTAGAATAGGCGATGATCCATAGTGGTGATACTTTGAGGTTGATTGTTGTGCTGAACTCGAGAGATGGATGTGTTTGCTGATTGTGTGCTATTGTACATGTTGATGTGTTATATGCTACGTGATTTCCCTTTTGTATGATAGTGTAGCATTTCTTACCTCCTATGCATATTTCTCCATGTTTACATATGTGTGGTTGTCCGGATCGTGATCCGAAGACGGAAGTGCCGATTGGTCATCGGAAATGCTACAGCAGGTGGAGCTGACCCAAGGTGTACTCTATCGTCAGTAACAAGTGCGGCGTCAGCGCTTCTCTAATAGATAGAGATCTCAGAGGCATCTTTGAGTCTCTTGTGAGTTGTACCACAGCCAGTGGGGCGTTTATGTTTGTTATTTTTACGCCATGGCTTCCAGGCAAAACTCTGATGTGAAATTCTTGAGCTGTGATAAGTTCTTATCTGCTTAACTGTTGATGTGAAAAATTTTGGCTGTGTTTTAAGGTATCAGAGAGAGTGAGGTTATGTTTTTAAAGCGTCTAATGGGATTATACTATGTAAGTGGGGTCGTCTCATTGTTATGGTATCAGAGCAGTTCGGTTCTATCCGGACTGTGTGGTCTAGGAAGTTGTTACTGGCCATGTCTAGTCGAACCCGCATTGGGTATTGACTATGTTTAGAAACTGGGTAGAGTATTCGATACGCACGAGTTATCAATAGTGATAGCTGTTTCAAGCGTTTGTAAGGCATATAGTGTTGTATGTCTTACAAATATGGGCTGATAATTTCTTTTAAAAAGAAATTAATGGCCTGCGGATGAGGTAGAGGACGTGGCAAAAAGGCCACAGAGGGTGCCGTTGAACCCAGAAATGGTAACGGTGAGAGTTCCCACACATTGGGAGTGGGATAGAGGCAGAATCCGAGAGGTGAAGCAGAGATGGAAGATGCTGAGTTGTGTACTTTCCTGGAAAAGGAAGCCGTCGCAGTTCAACGGTAATTTCAATCCAGAGGAAGTAGAGCCATGAATGCGAGAACTTGAGGAAATCTTCGCGGTAATGCACTATTGTTAGGTGACTTAGGTGCCCTTCATGTTGTTGGGAGGTGCAAAGCTATGGTAGAAAGGTAAGCAAAGAGTGCTTGAAGCAGAAGGAAGAATTGTCAATTGGGGACTGCTTGGGGAATGCTTTCGGGAGAAATATTTCCCAAGATTGATGAGGAGAAAGAAAGAAAATCGTAACAGGGCAGAACTGGAAAAACTTACTCGGGAGTTCAACCACAAAGGTAGTGGATAAGTAGGAATCAGAACATTCGAGTTCTGACTGTTATGGAATGTTATTTGTGACATTGGTGAAAATCAACAAGTTGCAGTCCATGACGTCCAAGTATCTAATTTGACGGCGAAAGGAAGAAGTTGTGCAGTGAATAAAGTGGAGGCTTCACCAACCGAAGGTTTACATGAGGATACATCTCTTATTGAAGATAATTCCAATATTGTATTACCTGCTCTAAGTTTTACCCTTTTCTTTAAATTCTCAGGATGATGTGTGACAATTAGGTTTCCTCATTTTATCTATATTCTTGATTTGATCGTTTCCATTCCATCATAAACTTGCTCCTCATCGCTTTAGTTGATTTGATATAGTTTTGGTGTTCAAATTGATTGCTTTGTCTCATATGGATGTTATTGTGGAAATGGACTGGTTATCTTTCAATCATGTCCTTTTCGTTCGTTGAGAATATTGGGAATTTTGATTGTCAACTTAATAATAAATCTTGGGAGGAAGGAACTCTAGTAGAGTTGTGATTGTGATTATGTAACCGGCCATTCTCACAATCCATACCCTATTGGAAATCCTTTTTGAGGTATTAGATCTCCTCTCATATTCTTAATTTGGTCAATTTTCTTCTGATGTGTAACGTGAGACATGTATCTATTTTCTTCTTCCTTGTCATTCGTTAATATCTTTCTTTACAACTTTCTCTTCCATTTACGAGATTACGAGAGGCAAGTAGAACGACTTCAGATGATTCCTCAGATCTTGTAAGAAGGATAGTAGTTTGCCAAGTGGGACAAATGTGAGTTTTGTCTGAGGAAGTTAAGTGGGGAAAAGTAGTTAAAGGACTAAATTTCAGTAAGATACATCGAATTTCGAGGACCAAATTCTTTTTCAGGGGGTGGTAATGTAACATCCCAATTTTCAGATCGGTAAAGTATACAAATCTTATCTGAGTTATAGTGGCAAATTTGTAATATCAAGATATTTTAGAGAAGTAATCATGACTACTTTAGACAAGTAATCATGACATGGATGACTCATGATGATGAGTCATGGTAGAGTAATCATGATGATAAGTCATAGTGATGAACTCATCCATTGACTAATCACATTCAAGAACCACATCTCTCGTCTGCTATTTGATTTTATCCCTACGTATCCACTTTTTGGATACCACACAGATATTGTTTTACTCTACATTACTAGTAGAGAATTATGGTTAAGGTTTGGGTTGAAGACTCATACGAAACCCGGTCTGCGTACGAGATTACAGGAATCGGTAACGGATAAGCGTAAGGTCACTTTCAAAGCCACCTCACCTTATCCTTAACCTTATCCTTATCCATATGCAATCATTACATAGTGACTCACCTAGGTGAGTCACCATGGTAATGATGATTATGGGTGAGTCACATAGGTGACTCACCATAAGTCATGATGGCTTAATGGAAATGACAATCTTGCCCCTAAAGGAAATGACCTTTTTGCCCTTGAGTAAGTTTTATCACATCCTTACCTTTCCTATATATATATATAGCCACCGCATTCCCCTCATCCATTGCTCTTTCACTTCTATTTCTTCTTCATGTTTAAAGTTCCTACTTCAATTTCTCTCCATTCTTCAAGAACTTTGAGAAGTAAACTTGACAAGCTTGATCATCTTCATCATCTAGGAGGAAGTAATATAATGGAATGAGATTGAGAAGGAAGCAATATAATGGAATGAGCTTCCATATTTTCGTGAGCTAGAAGAAAGAGAAGGCAAGGTGGAAGCAAAAGTGAAACCATTGTTGGAAGCCTTAAAGCTTGGTTGAAGCAGTTTCAGTAAGATCGTTGTAAAACGTTCATCAATCGTTAGATCAAGCTCAAACTTGGTAAGGAGGTTCCTAACATGTGGTTCTTCAGTTTGACCATTCGGAATTTCGGTTCAAGGTCTAGAGTGGGAGATATGCATCTTACATCATGGTCCTAGCGTGTGAGAAACTCATCTCGTATATCACCTAACCTGCGACAGTAAAACCTTCTCCAGAGATTCGTTAACCGTTGGATCGGGCTAAAATTTGAGACGTAGGTTTTGGCCACGGCGATCTTCATCTTCACCGTTAGGATTTCTAAGAAGAAGACTTTAACTCGAGATATGGAGATCACACCGTGTCCTTTATTTTGGTACCTTTTCCCTAGACTCTTGGACTGACTTTTGAATATGCTTTCGCCGAAGTCCAGCCACTGTTCTCTATCTTTGGAAGTGTTGGGGAGCTGCATGGTGAGCTCGTAGTGGTTGTGGTTGTGCTCGTCGCGTTCATGAGATCGAGGGTCAAGGTTGTCCGTGAATACAAGAGTGTACAGGAACAGATTACCAGGTGAGGGGGAAGAACCTACATATATCTGGGACTCATAGGCATGGTATATAATTGTTAACATCTGTAGGGCTCCTCAAACCCTACTAGTGATGATGTGTGTTTTTTTTTGTGATGATTGATAACATGACTATTTGTGGTAATTGATAACATGCTTAAATGATGTCCTACATGATAACATGCTAGATGATATGTTTGTGATAATAACCTGTTTGTGATGATAACATGTTTGTTATGATAACATGTTTATTTACTATCTTGATATGCTTATAATGATGATCTATTACTGCACTATGACATGTGATGTCTTTGTGATTGATATGATCTTGATTGACTTGGAGATGATTGGTATGTTGTTAGGGTTATAGGAGAATGATGTTGACTTTGGAGATGATTGGAATGTTGTTAGGAATTATAGGATGACGATTGAAATTGGATCATAGCCTATTCTACACATCACAATAGTCGACCTCAAAATGGCACAACTAGAGATCACCATCAATTCTACAACAATCAACCTTAAAGTATCACATCTAGGGATCTTCGCCTATTCTATATGCACAACTATGTTCCTGGCCCTTGGAAATATTGTCCTTCAACTCAACTATGAAGTAGTCATTTTTCAAGGTAGGAAGTCACCCTCCAACTATAAGGGCATACAATCGGTAGTCCAAGTTACTGGTTCCCAGGACGTCTCCCAGAACGTCCACCTCGACCTCATGTGACAGTCACAAACTGCTGTTGCAACTGTACACACGGCTCCCTGTATACAACCGCTCAAACTGCTGTTGTAGCTGTATACAGGTACCAGCTCATATGATAGCCACTCAAACTGATGTTGCAGCTATTCATATAGCTCCTTGTGACAACCACTCAAACTGTTGTTGCAATTGTCACAAGTCCCGACCTCGCGTGATCACTGCTGGCAAGCTTCTGTAGCGAGTACACACACTTAACCATATACATAATCACTCAAACTGTTGTTGCAGTTGTGTACCAACATATATGATTGCAGTTAGTCATATAGCCCCCTTGTGACAACCACTCAAACTGCTGTTACAATTGTCACAAGTAATCCACCTCGTGTGATAACTGTTCAGACAGCTGTTGCAGTAAATCCCGCGGCTTTCCACCACAGCAATGCAAATGTTATGGTTATGCATCCATCCTTTCAACAACAACTTAGCCAATGCCTCAAAGCCCACATCCTCCAACTGTGAGGATGCTGCTCTCCAAATATGAGAGCCACTTACAACATTGATCCACAATCATTACCCTAACAACATTTCAATCGTCATCCTATAATTCCTAACAACATTCTAATCATCTCCAATGTCAACATCATTCTCCTATAACCCTAACAACATACCAATCATCTCCAAGTCAATCAAGATCATAGGTAGAATAGGCGGTGATCCATAGTGGTGATACTTTGAGGTTGATTGTTGTGCTGAACTCGAAAAATGGATGTGTTTGCTGATTGTATGCTATTGTACATGTTGATGTGTTATATGCTACGTGATTTCCCTTTTGTATGATAGTGTAGCGTTTCTTACCTCCTATGCATATTTCTCCATGTTTACATATGTGTGGTTGTCCGGATAGTGATCCGAAGACGGAAGTGCCGATTGGTCATCGGAAGTGCTACAGCAGGTGGAGCTGACCCAAGGTGTACTCTATCGTCAATAACAAGTGCGGCGTCAGCGCTTCTCAAATAGATAGAGATCTCAGAGGCATCTTTGAGTCTCTTGTGAGTTGTACCACGGCTAGTGGGGCGTTTATGTTTGTTATTTTTATGCCATGGCTTCCAGGCGAAACTCTGATGTGAAATTCTTGAGCTGTGATAAGTTCTTATCTGTTTAACTGTTGATGTGAAAATTTTTGGCTGTGTTTTAAGGTATCAGAGAGAGTGAGGTTATGTTTTGAAAGCGTCTAATGGGATTATCCTACGTAAGTGGGATCGTCTCAAACACAAACATGAAAAGTTTTGGTTTGGAACAGTAGTTCGATAACGGGCCGATGCGTCGGACTCGATGACATCGTCTAACTGTATAGTCTTGTGATGACTCGATCCCGGAGGGATCACGAGATTTATCCAGTGGATAAAGGTTTTATAATACAAAGACGCATATAGTCCCTAAGGAAGAGAGCCTTAGTGAACCTTGAGGTTTATCCAGTGGATAGAAATTGCTTTATTGCATCTGCTTTGTATAAGCATTGGCATTTCATTGCAAGAGTTTGTAAGGCCTTGAGCCTAGGAGATTGAGCTTACACCTTGATGAGGGTGCGAATCTTACGGTGACGATCTTAAATAGTCTTGGAGGTATCAGGGTTGGAAAGGCTGACATGCGACCAATTGGTAGCTCTTCTGTGTCATGGCGAATCCGAGCAATACACTGATATCCTCGACTAGATGCCGTACTTTTCATGTTTGGTGTAGAGTGTTTCCGTAAAAGCCAGATACATGCACGTTACGAATGTTGTAGAATCTTGCCCAAGGCTGGCGTACACGGAACATGACCTCCCATTCACTCTCTCTGACGTTTTGTTAGCTCCATGGAGTAGGGGTCAGAGTTTTACCCTTGTGGCATATGGCGTTGAGTCATGTACATCGCATTGCATTACATGACTATTAATGGATACATTTACATGTTATACACTATTATCCTGTGTTGATGATGCCTTGTGCTGTTGATTGGATATTATGAGATATCGAGATGTATGATATGTATGACTAGTATTTTATTGTCTTATGTGTCGTACCGTTTTTACTTCTGCCATGTATTGTGCTGATGGATGGGAATCTCACCTCATTACTTTGTATTGCATCGTTGTGTGCTTCTCTGGTTGTCTCCTGAGAAGGTCGTGTTACCGAGACTTCACCCGACATTTTGGATGCACCTCTCTGTTGAGCCTCCCAATGGTTTTGGTGTTTGGACATCTAGTCATGATGAGCTTCTAGCAAAGTACATGGGAAGAGCCACACTCACCATCCGTAAGGGTTGCAGAGGAAGAGCTCTTGACCGCTCCACCACTTGTCTACATGTCGTCTGCTGTTAAGGTTGTACTTGTAAGTGGAATGCTAGATGGACTTTTCCACCGATGCGTTCAGTGCCTTTTCCCTCTGTTAGGGATTGGCCGCTTGTTAACAGAGTTGCTTCTATGTCAACTTCTGTTATGTCTTCCATAGGAATGTCAGCAGTAGTCCTTGCTAAGGTTCCTGTTAGGTCTCGTTTGATGGGTCCAGGTTGGAGGGCGATGAGTGAAGAGACTAGGAGTGAGGTGATTTATCCACACCTTCCTATTTCTCTCGCTTGTCTCTCCGAAAAGAAGAAGTCAGAGGAAGTATTCAGCTGTTGATCTGAGGAATGTCTTCCTCTGTAGTATGTAGTTGGCCAGTGTAGGGTGTCAGAGAGTCTGTACCTTTCTTTTATCTTTTATGGAGCTGTGTCTCCAAGTATCTTATGTTTAGGAGCTGCGTCTCCAATCTTTTATGATGAATCTGTATCTTTCTGTTTTCCTTCTGTATTCGGGTTGGATTTTTATGTAATCTTTTTGAAATTATATTATGAAATGTTTCTGTTGAACTTACACGCACGAACGGTTACAAGTTTTACAGTTATGTCTTGTGAAAAGGAAACATTTACCCCATCTTTCTTAAATGATTTTGATTAACCCATTTTTCGGCCTTATAGTTTTATAAAATATCCGTTATGTGGTGCCCCTGGAAAGGATGTTGTGAGGTAGAGGTGGTGTGTGTTTAAGAAACAAGGCAGGGAACCTTCGCTTAACTTCAGCGCAGTTTGAGCTTTGGTTTTCAAAGGTGGTTTGGGGAATTCGTTTGAATATCCATTTTGGGTATTTAGGGAGTGGGTAAGGAGCCCCACAGGGTCTGAAGTGTTCATTTGTTGGTGGAGGTGGGGTTGGTATTTGTGGTGACGGGAGGGTTTGAGATTGTGTTCAAGTCAGTGTTTGGGTTTTTGTTTGAGGAAAAGAAAGGGGTGAGATGCCCATGGAATGTTGTAAGTCCATCACAACACTCTCAACCACATCGGGTCTCTCGACAAAAAGGAGTAATAACTGAACGAGACAGAGGTTCAGTATTACCTTGAGGTTTGAACCTTATAGTCCTTGGCCTTTTTATAGCAATCTTCGGCTGTGGTGCTTCAGAAGCAGACTGCTTTTTCATCCCTTTGATCACCTTAGAGATAGGCTGATCATCTTCTTCATCTTCGTCCACAGAAGATAGAACCAATCTTCTCTTCCTTGAACATTGGGCGGAGGCAGTTGTTGGACAGATAGTTGGCAGCCTGATAGTTGGACGAATAGGCTCTACTGAGCGTCTAGCAGAAACTGCCTGTTCAGATGCTTCTTCTTTTGCTTGCGTCTGACTTGTCTGAACACCTTTCTTCTTGGACTTGGATTTTTCAGCCAACATCTTGAGCACAGTACCCAGCTTCATCTTCATCAGATTTTGTTTTCCAAACTCAGGTTGAAACAGACGATCAATCCCATAAACACCAAAGTACTTGTGCTTCTGTTCAAGTGTGAGATTTAGTAAGCTTTCATGCACCTGATGTTGCTCAAAGATCTTGGAGAGCAAGGCAGCATAGGGTATGGCTGTGTTTTTCCCAGAGCCTTGGATTGTCAGCTTGAAGTTGGTGAACAACAAGTGAGGTAGATTCATCGATCTGTGAAGCAACAAATGCACCAAACAGAACTGATGGGCTTTGAACACAGAGTCCTTTGAACCGGCCTTGTGGATGATGGACTTGTCAAGGATTTGATGCAGAACCCTAGCTTTGTCTGTCATTTTGGAGCTTATCAGCTTATCAGTGATGTCCTTCAGTAGACATCCTTTCACAGCTTCCACACCACCCAAGGATTCTTCCCACTCATCTTCACAAGTCATACTAGTCTGAGGGCATCCAATAGCATTTGATATGGTAGCCTCGGAGACTATGACTTCTGTATTAAGAACGATATTCTTGATTTCTCTGGCAGTGATTGTAGGGTTTCTCCAAAAATATCTGATCAAGGCTGGGTAGATTACGGGAGACCCTTCGACGTAATTGGTCCACCCAACAGCTTGAATGTGAGGGGCAATATCAAACACATATTTAGCAAAAAAAGCCATCTTGAACTTGGACTCAATCATTATCTCAACATTGTCAACATCTAGGGCTTTTCCTTTACCCTTAGAAGAGACTGAAGCAGAGGCGGAAGCAAAAGATGCCGTTGTTGCAGAGAAGAAGAATTTTGAAAAGGGGTTTCAGAGAAAAGGTTGAAGATGAAGGAGTTTGTAAAAAGATGACACCTTTAAGCAAAAGACATATAAAGACATCTAGGGCTTTAAAATGAAAATTTAAACGAAAAAGAAAAGAAGTGAGGCGACGTGCGCATTTAATGTCTGACACACGTTCCAATTTTGAAAACCGTAAAAAACGGTTTCGCATTTATGAAAAAAAAAATTGACTCAGTTAGGGAATGTGAATTAAATTTGCCTCTCGACAAAGATTCAGTTCAATAAATGTGTTGGACGAACATATAGAACACAAATATTGGACTCACATATATTGGACCTTAACTAGTATTGGATGCATGCATTGGACTCATGATCAGTCGATAAAATGCATGTTCAGATGCTTTCTTATGAATGCAAACCTATCTTCTACTAAACGTTTGGTGAAGATATCTATCTACCCATTGATGATCAGTATCAACAAACATGATATATATGACACCTTTTTGCACATCATCTCTAATAAAATGATGCTTAATTTCTATATGCTTTGCTCTTGAATGTAAAATAGGATTCTTTGACAGATTAATAGCAGCAGTATTATCACACATAATTGGAATGTTGCTCACAAATACATTGTAGTCTTCCAACTGATGTTTGATCCATAGAAGTTGTGAGCAGCAACTTGCAGCAACAATATACTCAGCTTCAACAATTGATAAAACAATTGTGCTTTGCCTTTTGCTTGACCATGAGACTAAGTTAGCTCCAATGAAGTGGCAACCTCCACTGGTGCTTTTTCTTTCTATTCTGCCTCCAACATAGTCAGCATCACAGAATCCAACTAACCTGTACTCATCATATTTCTTATACTAAAAACCCAGTTTAGTAGAACCTTTAAGGTATCTAAAGATTCTTTTAACTGCTGAGAGATGAGACTGTTTTGGATCAGATTGAAAGCAAGCACATAGACAAACATTAAACATGATATCAAGTCTGGATGCAGTTAGATATAAGAGGTATCCAATAATACCTCTGTATACCTTTTGGTATACCTTTTTGTCTTTATCATCCTTGTTTAGTATGGATGTTGGATGCATTGGCGTATTCATTGGTTTGCAATCATCCATTTTGAAGCGTTTCAGAAGCTCCCTTGTGTACTTCGTCCGATGGATGTATACTCCGTCCGATGTTTGTTTGACTTGCAATCCAAGGAAGAATTTAAGTTCTCCCATCATGCTCATTTCAAATTCTCTCTGCATAAGCTTAGAAAACTCTTGGCAAAGAGATTCATCAGTTGCACCAAATATTATATCATCAACATAGATCTGAGCAACAATAAAATCCTTTTTATTAGTTTTTCTAAAAAGAGTTGCATCCACTTTTCCTCTTGAGAAACCATTTTCCATTAGGAAAGTATTGAGTCTCTAATACCAAGCTCTAGGAGCTTGGTCGAGTCCGTATAAAGCTTTCTTAAGCTTGTATACATGCTCGGGATGGTTTTGATCTTCAAAACCTAGTGGTTGTACAACATAGAGTTCTTCATTATTGAAACCATTTAGAAAAGCACTTTTTACATCCATTTGATAAAGCATGATGTTATGAAGTGCAACATATGAAAGTAAAATGCGTATGGCTTCTAATCTAGCTATAGGGGCAAAGGTTTCAGTATAATCAATACCTTCCTCTTGTGAGTAGCCTTGAGCAACTAATCTTGCTTTGTTCCTTAAGACTTTGCCATCTTCATCCATCTTGTTTCGATAAACTCACTTTGTTCTAATGATAGACTTATCTTTTGGTAGAGGAACTAGCATCCAAATGTCACTGCGTTAAAACTGGTTGAGCTCCTCTTGCATGGCAAGGATCCATCCTTCGTCCATTAAGGCTTCGTTCACTAAATTTGATTCCAATTCAGAGATGAAGGCTGAATCAGCTTGTTCTCTGAAGGTTGACCTTGTCCGGACTCTATCATTTGGTTTACCAATAATTTGATTCTCAGGATGATAAGTCCTGAACTGCCATGAGCATGGAGTATTAGAGACTTACTGAGACGTTGATGCGTCCGTTGAGTTCTAAGTTGTGTCTGATGCGCCATCCTCTTTGATCGTTGGACGTTCTTCCACACCGTTCAGATTCATATCTGCCAAAGATTCATTTAGCTCTGATAATCTCTTATCAAGATGTTGTCATCAAACTTAACATGGACGGACTCTTTAACAACTAAAGTCCTAGAGTTGTATACTCTAAAAGCTTTGGACGTTTCTGAGTATCCTAACAATATTCTATTATCTACTTTGGCATCAAACTTTCCAAGTTGATCTTTAGTATTTAAAATGAAACATTGACATCCAAAAGGGTGAAAATAAGAAATGTTGGGATTGTGTCCTTCCACAATTCATAAGGAGTCTTATTAAAAATAGGTCTTATGTATATTCTGTTCTTAATGTAGCAGGCAGTATTCACAGCTTCAGCCCAGAAGTGTTTGGAAACAGAATTATTACTGAGCATAGCCCTTGCCATCTCTTGAAGTGATAGGTTTTTTCTCTCAACAACACCATTTTATTGTGGTGCTCTAGGGGCAGAGAAATTGTGATGAATACCACTTTCATCACAGTACCTTTGGAATATCTCATTTTCAAATTCACCTCCATGATCACTTTTGATTAAGCTAATACATATGCCTTTTTCATTCTGTACACGTTTGCAGAATATAACAAATATTTTGAATGACTCATCCTTGTGAGCAAGGAACTTAACCCATGTCCATCTCGTGTAGTCATCTACTATGACAAGCCCATATTTCTTACCACTGACAAAAGCAATTCTTGTT
Organism: Ammopiptanthus mongolicus; assembly: GCA_039655645.1. Classification (NCBI taxonomy): domain Eukaryota; kingdom Viridiplantae; phylum Streptophyta; class Magnoliopsida; order Fabales; family Fabaceae; genus Ammopiptanthus; species Ammopiptanthus mongolicus. The sequence goes on along the minus strand of CM077343.1, from coordinate 60,692,921 downwards.
GGACCAAACAAATCAAGATGTAGCAGCTCTAGTGGCCTTGAAGTACTAACAATGTTCTTGGACTCAAAGAGTTCTTAACTTGTTTTCCCTTCTGGCACGCATCACAGAGAGCGTTCGATTTATACACAATCTTTGGTAGACCTCTTATGAGGTTATGCTTGTTTAGTCTTGAGATTAATCTCAAACTGGCATGACCAAGTCTTTTGTGCCAGATCCATCGCTCATCTTCAACGGACACTAGGCATGATACATTTTGATTTAAGAATTCCCCCAAGTTAATCTTGTAGAGATTATTTTGCCTCTTGGCAGTGAATAGGATAGACCCATCAGGGTTCTTGACTATACACTTTCCTTTGTTGAAGGAAAGATCAGACCCACTATCACATAATTGACTTATGCTAAGTAAGTTGCTTTTTAGTTCTTCAACATAGAAAATTATCAATACAAGGAATAGGGTGCTTACCAATCTTACCAATTTTGACTATCTTCCCTTTTTGGTTACCTCCAAAGGTAACCCACCCACCAGTCTTATTGCGGAGGTCTTGGAACATAGACCTTTCTCCCGTCATGTGATGTGAGCATCCACTGTCCAAGTACCAGGACTGGGGTTTCCTTTATGTTGCTAAGCAAATCTACAACATGTATTATCATATTCTTAGGTACCTAGACAAACTTGGGTCCTTTCTTGTTAGTTTGAGGTCTTCGTCCATGCATAATGTCTTTCTTTCTATGTATGCACTGGGATGTGTTATGACCAGTTTTACCACATATATTGTAATAGATATGAGATACATGTGGTTTGGTTTCTTTTGAATGTTTACGAAACATAGAGACCTTGTGATATGACAATGATTTTGATACCTTTTGAGAGACTTCTTGTTTCTCATTATCATAGCCGAGGCCAGACATGTCATGAGGTGATCTAGTGTACCTCAGTATCAAATTCCGCTTCTCTGATTCTCCCACCAACTTAGATATGCTCTTATTTAGGTCAATTACTTCTTATTGAAGTCTTACAACTTCACAAGGTGCATTGGATTCAAAGGAGAGTTTATCAATTAGACTGACAGCAACACCCTTTCCCGAATGTCACATTCCCGAACGATTATAAGGCCGAAAATAAATTTAATGCGGAAAATACAGTTTTTTTCTTTTCCTTTTTACAAAGATGTAATGGGATCAGTAAAGGTAAATAATAGTAAATGAACTTAGGTTCACAATTCATTTCTAGAAGACATACTGAATTAAAATGCAGAAACAGAAAACAGAAATAGTACTGTATACAGACATAGGTTTAATGCTTAACTGACATAAGAAATAATAAGTACAAGGAGTCGCAGCTCCCAAAAAAGGTACAACAGACACCGACACAGTCTGGCCAAAAACTAAACAACAAAAGGAGTCCTCCTCCGGACTCAAAGCAAACGCTGGATAGTATCGTCGTCGCGTCCATCTGCTCAAGCAGAAACAACAATACCAGCAGAAAAGATATACAAATATAGGTGAGATCCCGATCATCAACACAACAAAGTAGCAGAAGTAAAAACAGGACAACTCACCAGGTAACGACGTACCCAACATGCTTATCATATATCTCAATATAAATCATGTTAAACAATTAGTAGCATAAAATAAGGCAGTCTCAAAAGCAGAAAAACGATGTACAATCAGTAAATGTAATCATCAACAGCCATGCAATGCAGTGCAACGTACATGACTCAATGCCATATGCCACAGGGTAAAACTCTGACCCCTACTCCATGGAGCTAACAAAACATCGGAGAGAGTGAATGGGAGGACATGTTCCGGTTATTGCCAGCTATTAGCAAGATGTTACATGTAACACCCCCCTCGCGGGTGCTGCATACTCGAACTCTAATGCGGAAATAAATCAAGAAAATAAAACGCTGGTTGCTTTCGGAAAATACTTTAATTAAGTAGCTACTTTCTAAAACGCGGTTCTAAAAATTTTCTGCATGCATAGGCAATACGAACTCAAGATGAAGAAAAAAACTCCTTACAGCACATCAGTATTCACTGTTCATAAAACATAATCATATAATAAATCCTGGTCTAATATATAACATATTACAAACTTGAAAAACATAAGTTCAAAAGCGTGCAGTAATATAATATAAGACTGCCCAAAATAAAAGACTCCTAAGCTGGTCGGCTAAAAGTAGCCGTTGGGATACAACCCAACGTCAACTTCATCAGAACGCTCCGTCATCCGAGTCCTCACGTCTTCGCCTGGACCTATGAACAACATCTGTACATGTGTTCCAAAAACACAACAAGGTGTCCAACCTGTACAGGCAAAGGTGAGATACTCATATAATAAGTTTATCACGATAGCCACACAGGCGACAAACAACATAAATACAGTTATATGAACAGTTATCTATACAACACAATATAATATCTCAAACACAATCATGAGTTATAATAATGCATGAGACTTCAATATCATCTTTCTAATTCATGTACTCCGGAGATTCTAACTTCCCAACATCGAGCGATAGGCCGTAGTAACACCCGTAACACAATTGTTCTCATGAGTCGGCCTCTCTATTTAGGTCCGAACTCCAATTGTTCCAGGGTACCACGGCATAACCATATCCTGAATACGCCAGTCTCAGAACGAGTTCATTCGTGTTTGGCAGCCGATTTACCATAGCACGGGATTGCTACGCCACCGGTCACTTGTGGGATCTCGAACACAGAATGCCCCTATAGACCTAGTGGTCTTGACTGATTAAATTCTCAACTACTAGAGTTGTAGCTCGGTTTCAAATGGCACGTCTGCCGGTTCATGCATGTACACAGAAAGTTTTTTGTTTTCTTTGCGTTCATTCTTTCAAATGTCGGGACATAAAGTCCACGACTCGTTTCAAAAAGGCATTAAGCCCACTCAAATCAAAAACACAGGACACGAAGTCCGAGTGCTCAATCCACAAAACACTAGCCCCGACGTCTCGGCCACTAGGTTTGGGTTCGTCTCAAAGGTTCATTGTTTTTCTTTTCGGTCAAACTTTCTCAAAACAACTTTGGAAAACAAAACTCAATTTCGTTTTCTTAAAACAAAACATTTCCTGATCAAAGAGAACGTTGTTCGAGAAAAACACTTTTCCGCAAACCAAACCGTTTTCTAAAGATTTCACGCCTTTTTAAAACGTTTTACTGAAACAAAACACGTTTTGTACGACTTTTTACAAAACCACTTCTTTATTTTTCAAAGGACATCACTTTTTCCCAAAAAGGAAGATAACTTAACTTTTGTTGAAAAGCAACACGTTTTCCAAAAACTACTTATTAATTTCAAAACGCGTTTTTCAAAACTTTGTTTTCGATTCCGAGTCTTTTAATAATTATCGAGACATAGCCAGTTCTATGCTCATCCAGGATATATATATATATATATATATATATATATATATATATATATATATATATATATATATATATATATATATATATATATATATATATATATATATATATATCAACAGTTCAATATCACAATACGATATCATCCAAGGCATCCATGCCACAGTTATATCAAATAACCAACTATGCACAACACTTAACATCCAATCATCTAGGATATAGGTATACGTATATACATCAAGTCTTAATTCAATCATAACACACTAATCAATCATATTCCATGAGGCTACCAAACTCAAAATGAACTACCTCCCTTTACCTCACAAAGGAAGTTCAATGCAAACTCGATCGGTTCTCGGCTCCGGCTCCGGTTCCGTTCGCGTCGCCTAAAACAATCAAACACAATTCAATTCAAACAACAAAGCAACATCAATCTATAACATCAAAACATAAGTTTTCTTCCCCAAGAAGGTATAGGTTTCGGCCATGAAAGGATAAAAAGGCTAGGGATCTCATTTGGTTCCAAACTTTGGGATGGTTGGTCCTTAAGCATGATTAACACTAAATCAAGTCCTATGACCCAAAAATTTGAGACAAAACTCATGATTCTAAACCCTATATGTTTCGGCCATGAAGAGGAGAAATAGGTTAGGAGCTTTGGTTGATGTTTTGCTCTTGGGTTTAGGGTTCAAAGACATCAAGTAAGCTAGAACAAGTGCTATATAGCCAAAAATTGCAACGAAACCCATCCTTTCATCATGATTAGGATTCGGCCCTCCCATGGAAGAATAGGGAGAAAATTTCTTTTGGGTTCATGCTTCTAGACACTCAAAGCACACATCATGATGGGTTCATAGAAATTGGTTTCATGATCATAGGATTTTTCTACAATTTTCTACGGATTTTCAAATTCTAGATCTAAACTTGGATCTTTATGAACCAAGTGATTCAAGAGATGAAATAGAGAGATTGAGAGAGTTAAGATGAGGATCATACCTCCTAGGATCAAAGATTAGTGAAGAAGATACAAGTTTCCACTCAAAAACTTCAACTTTTGAAGATCAAAATGGGTTTTTTGTGAAGAACTTCAAGAACTCTATGAATTTGGATGAACAAGTGAGAAAAAGAAGAGAGAGAGAGAGAGTGTGGCCGAAATGGCCAAGAGAGAGAAAGAGAGAAATATATATATTGATGTCATGGCAAACTTGTAAATAACCAAAAGGGTAATTTGGTAATTCCTTCAAAGACTAGGGGCATTTTGGTCATTTCCCTTATAAATATCTAGATATTTCTAGAAAGGTAATGATGACATGGTGAGTCACAAGGTCAGAATAGTTATTCCATAAATTCTCAGGGGCAAAACGGTCTTTTCATTCAAGGGCAAATGGTAATTATGGAAAGGGTCAAGGGCATTTTAGTCATTTTACGTCCAGATATTTTCTAAACGTAATCATTACACTGATGAGTCATAGCACACCATGTGACTTCAACCTTATCCATAGCGGGTTACTGAAATCTCTTATTTAGCTCCAATCGTCTCCCAGTTCGAGTATTCGCCCGAATATAATATATTATTCTCGACTTTAGTCGTCAGGACGGATTTTATCAAAGATGTAGAGAATAAAATCCTCAGACTTACTGTCTCGTTCACGAGTCCAAATTAGGTCTCGATAGTAGAAAAATGCTACTATCCGTGAAAAACGCAGACCGGGCTCCGTTTGAGCTTTCGCCCGAAACTTAACCATGGCTTCCTATGGTTATGTAGGACATTCTTATCTGGTCAGAATATTTTATTTCCATATCTACGGCCTCGAATAAAATATAAGTTCATAAATACTGATTAATTAGGAAAATTCGAAAATCGGGGTGTTACATTACAACATTCATAACGTGCATGTATCTGGCTTTACGGAAACACTCTGCACCAAACATGAAAAGCACGACATTGCCGTTGCATGTCCTCTTCTGTTTCCCAAGTAGCATCACCTTCCCTCGCAGCTGCTTTACTCTTCTATCTTCGATCTTAACCGGTAGTGTTTCATAGGTTAGGTTATCCTTTAGCTGTACTGAATCAGACTCTATGACATGACTGGGATCCGGAATATACTTTTGCAAATTGCGAAACATTAAAAACGTTATGAAGGTTGGATAGAAAAGGTGGTAAAGCTATTTGGTAAGCTACTGGACCTATCCGACGAAGAATTTCATAAGGTCCAATGAATTTTGGAGTGAGTTTTCTGGACTTAAGGACCCTGCCCACCCCAATCGTTGGAGTGACTCTCAAAAACACATGATCACCTTCCTCAAACTCAAGTGGCCTACGTCTTTTATCCGCATAACTCTTCTGTCGGCTCTGAGTTGTCCTCATCTTTTCTTGAATCAATTTCACCTTCTCAGTCGTTTGTTGCACTAGTTTAGGTCCTAATGAAGCACTTTCTCTGTCTTGATACCAACACAAAGGTGTTTTGCAACGTCGTCCGTATAAAAGTTCATAGGGCACCTCCCTATGCTCGAATGATAACTGTTGTTGTATGTGAATTCTATCAGCGGTAGGAAATTCTCCCAACTTCCGGCATGTTCCAACACACACGCCCTTAACAGGTCCTCTAAAGACTGAATTGTCCTTTCTGATTGACCATCTGTCTGAGGATGGTAAGCCGAACTAAGTCGTAACTTCGTTCCTAAAGCTTCATGTAAACTTTGCCAAAATCGTGAAGTAAAACGTGGGTCTCTATCCGATATGATATTTGAAGGTACTCCATGCAGTCTCACAATCTCACTGATATAAATTTGAGTACGCTTTTCCGTGGAATACTTGAGATTGATAGGTAGAAAATGAGCTGATTTCGTAAGCTTATTAATTATTACCCAAATGGAATCGTACCCTTTAGGTGTCCTTGGCAAACATGTCACAAAATCAATCGCTATGCCATCCCATTTCCACTGTGGGATATCCAACGGAAGCAACATTCCCGCTGGCCTTTGATGTTCAACCTTTGCTTTTTGACATACCAAGCAAGACTCCACATAATCAACCACGTCTCTTTTCATGCCTTTGCCACCAAAACAACTGCTTTAGGTCTTGGTACATCTTGGTTGATCCTGGATGCATACTCAACTTACTCCTATGAGCTTCGTCCAGAATTAACCTCCTTATCTCTAAGTTGTTTGGCACACAAACCTGTTCTCCCCGTCTTAGGATTCCATCTGCTCCTTCTTTGTATTTAGACGTCATCTCTTTCTTCAGATTCCTTCGCTCTTTCTCCAGATACTGGTCGTATACTTGTTTCTCCCGAATCTGATCCATCAGATCACAAGATACTATAACTGTAACACCCCCCTCGCGGGTGCTACATACACGGACTCTAATGCAGAATAAAACAAGAAAATAAAACGCTGGTTGCTTTCGGAAAATACTTTAATTAAGTAGCTACGTTCGAAAACGCGGTTCTAAAAATTTTCTACATGCATAGGCAAACAACTCCAGACAGAGGAATAAATTTCATATCACACATTGATATTCATTGTTCATAAAACATAAACATAACGCAAAACCTGGTCTAATATATATATCATATTACAGACTTAGAATGTAATTGCGACATATATGCAGTAATAAAAAATAAGCCTGCTCAAAAACAAAAGACTCCTAAGCTGGTCGGCTAAAAGTAGCCATTGGGGTACAACCCAACGTCGGCTCCTTCAAAAGTTTCCATCGTCCGAGTCCTCACGTCTCCGCGGGGACCTATGACCAACATCTGTACATGTGTTCCAAAAACACAACAAGGTGTCCAACATGTACAGGCAAAGGTGAGATACTCATATAAAGTTATCACAATAGCCGCACAAGCGACAAACAGCAGTATAAACATCCACAGATAAATACAGTTATATGAACAGTTATTTATATAATACAGTACAACATCCGAAACACTATCATCAGTTATAATAATGCATGAGACTTCAATATCATCTTTCTAATTCATGTACTCCGGAGATTCTAACTTCCCAACATCGAGCGATAGGCCGTAGTAACACCCGTAACACAATTGTTCTCATGAGTCGGCCTCTCTATTTAGGTCCGAACTCCAATTATTCCAGGGTACCACGTCTCACCATATCATGAATACTCCAGTCTCTGATCGAGTTCATTCATGTTTGGCAGCCGATTTACCACGGCACGAGGTTGCTACGCCACCGGCCACTTGTGGGATCTCGAACACAGAATGTCCCTATAGACCCAGTGGTCTTAACTGGCTGAATTCTCAACTACGAAAGTTGTAGCTCGGTTCCAAATGGCACGTCTGCCGGTTCACGCATGTACACAAAAAGTTTTCTGTTTTCTTTGCGTTCATTCTTTCAAATGTCGAGACATAAAGTCCACATCTCGTTTCAAAAAGGCATTAAGCCCACTCAAATCAAAAACACAGGACCCGAAGTCCGAGTGCTCAATCCACAAAACACTAGCCCCGACGTCTTGGCCACTAGGTTCGGGTTCGTCTCAAAGGTTCATCATTTTTCTTTTGGTTTCATTATCTCAAAACACTTTGGAAAACAAAACATACTTTGGTTTTCTTGAAACAAAACATCCTTTTTGATCAAGAGAACTTTTTTCCGTGAAAAACACCTTTCTTGAAAACAAAAACCGCTTTCTAAGGTTTCACGTCTTTTTAAAACGCTTTACCGAAATAAAATACGTTTTGCACGACTTTTCACAAAACCACTTTTTAATTTCAAGGAACACACTTTTCAAAAAGGAAACTTCACTTTTTTTGAAAAGCAACACGTTTTCCAAAAACTAATTTTTAATTTCAAACACGGTTTTCAAAACATAGATTTAGGATTTCGAGTCTTTTAACAATTATCGAGACATAGCCAGTCCTATGCTCATCCAGGATATAAATATATGTATAGATATATATCAACAGTCCAATATCACAATGATATCACTCAAGGCATCCATGCCACAGTTATATCGAATAGCAATTATGCCCAACACTTAATATCCAATCAATCCAGGATATAAGTATACATATACATCATTCAAAATCATCTCTAAATCAACAATCAAGTCATCATAATACATATACCAAACATGCACTATGAAGCTACTCAAACTTAAATGACTACCTCCCTTTACCTCTCAAATTTGCTTAGTCCAAATTTGATCGATTCTCGGCTCCGGCTCCGGTTTCGTTTGCGTCGCCTAAAACAATCAAACACAATTCAATTCAAACAACAATTCAACATCAATCTATAACATAAGAACACAAGTTTTCCTTCCCCTAAAAGTTATAGGGTTCGGCCATGAAAGGTAAAAAGGGTTAGGGATCTCATTTGGTTCCAAACTTTTGGTTAGTTGGTTCATGAACTTAGTTAACACTATTTCAAGTCCTATGACTCAAAAATGTGAAAAAACACTCATGGATTTTCCCCATGAAGCTCTCGGCCATAAAGGGCAATTTAAGCTAGGAATTGATTTGGTTTTCCATCACTTGGATTCAAGGACACTAGGAAAGCTAAGGATGGAATCAAGAGTTAGAAATCAAAAATTTGATGAAAAACACTATTCATCATCACTCTTAGGTTTCGGCCACTTTGGGGTTTTAGAGCTAGGATGAGACTTGGATCATGAGCTCTTGGGTTTAGATAGAGGGTGATGAGGTGAGGTCAAAGAACTTGGTTTCACCTCCAAAGGATTTTCCTACAATTTACTATGGATTTTCAAAGTTTTGGATCTAAGAATGAGTTTCATGAAAATGGAGGTTTGATCTTGATATTAAAAGAGATTCAAGAAGATATGAGACCATAGAAGTGATCTTACCGTAAAATGGATGAAGATTGGTCAAGAAATCAAGTGATTTCAACAAGCTTTCAAGGTTTTCTCAAGGATTCAATGGAGGTTTTTTCTCTAAGGAAGATGAAGTGTTCTTGGTGTTCTTGGGTGGCTGGGCTGCGTGGAATGAGGGGCTGAGAGGGCTGTTCCAGCCTTCTAAAGAGTTCATTAAGGGTAAAAAGGTCATTTGGTTCAAAGGGTAAAATGGTAAAAGGTGCAAAGACTTAAGTTAGGGGTATTTTGGTAATTTCGCGTCCCGAAATTCCCGATCGTCATGACGACTCTGGCATGCTCTCCCAAGTGAGTTGATATGATGTGATATCAATATTATCCGTTGTCGGGTCCTGGTAAGTCCATACGCGGCTCCGTTCTCCACCCGATTGAAGATTTCGCTCGAACGGAGGTCAGGAAATGATTTTTATTGAAATTTTTGCGAAATTTAACCAAAACGTAGAGAATCGAATTCTAAGACTTACTGTCTCGTTCACGGGTCCATCTGAGGTCTTCTGAGCAGTAAAATCATACTGTCAGTCTAAAAACGCAGACCGGGCTCCGTTTGAGTTTTCGACTCAAAACTTAATCGTAGCTTCCTACGATATCGCTGAGCATGATTATGGTCTCGGAATATTTTATATCCCTTTCTAAGACCTCGAATAAAATATAAGTTCATAAATACTGATTAATTAGGAAAACTCGAAAATCAGGGTGTTACATTACTACCCTTCTAAAAAAAATTTCGTCCTCGAAATTACGTACCTTGAAAAAGATTGGGATACTGTAACTTCATCTTGTCCTCGAGCTCCCACGTTGCATCTCCAGTTGCTTCGTTCCAAACGACTTTGACTAAAGGAACTTGTTTTCCCCTGAGTTGCTTGATCCTCTCATCAACGATTCGCACAGGCGATGTCTCATAAGACAAGTTTTCTCGTAAATGTACTATATCAGGTTCGATTACATGAGACGGATCAGGAATATACTTCCAAAGTTGTGAGACATGAAAAACATTATGAATGTTGGACAGAAAAGGTGGTAAGGCAATCTGGTAAGCTACTGGACCAATACGCCGAAGAATTTGGTAAGGTCCAATGAATTTGGGAGTGAGTTTTCTGGACTTAATCGCTCTACCTACCCCAGTCGTAGATGTGACTCTCAGGAACACGTGTTCACCTTCTTGAAACTCGAGGGGTCGTCTTCTCTTATCTGAATAGCTTTTCTGCCTGCTCTGTGCCGTTTTCATCTTTTCCCGGATCTGTTTAATCTTTTCCGTTGTTTGTTGCACAAGTTCTGGGCCTACGATCATGTTCTCTCCATCCTGGTACCAACACAACGGTGTCTGGCACTTTCGTCCATATAAGGCTTCATAGGGTGCCATCCCTATGCTAGAATGGTAGCTATTGTTGTAGGTGAATTCTATAAGGGGCAACAGATCATCCCAACTTCCACCATGGTCTAGAACACAAGCTCGGAGCAAATCTTCCAACGACTGTATCGTTCTCTCTGTTTGTCCATCAGTCTGAGGGTGATAGGCTGAACTTAGCCTTAACTTTGTTCCTAAAGCTTGATGTAGACTTTGCCAAAAACGTGACGTAAACTTTGGGTCTCTATCAGAGACTATGCTCGAAGGCACTCCATGTAGTCTGATTACTTCTCTTATATACAACTCAGTTAACTTCTCCACTGAGTAGTTGATCTTAACAGGTAAGAAGTGTGCTGACTTCGTTAACCTATCAACGATCACCCAAATTGAATCAAAACTGTTGGAAGTTCTCGATAATCCTACCACAAAATCCATTGAAATGCTCTCCCATTTCCATTGGGGTACATCCAAGGATTGAAGCATCCCTCCAGGTCGTTGATGTTCTACCTTTGCTTTCTGACAGGTCAAACATGATGCTACATACTCAGCCACTTGCTCCTTCATTCCTGGCCACCAAAACTTTTGTTTTAGATCTTGGTACATTTTGGTTGATCCAGGGTGAATAATCAGCTTGCTCTTGTGTCCTTCTTCTAGAATCATTTTCCTCATCTCCGGGTTGCTAGGCACACAAACTCGTCCATTGCATCTCAAGATACCATCAGTCCTCATACTGAACTCTGCAGCTTTCTCTTGTCCAAGTAACTCCTTTTTCTCTTGGAGATATACATCAGTTGCTTGCTGTTCACGGATCGTCTCCATCAGTCCACTAGATACCTTAATCATTCCCAAACAAATCTTCTCATTGTTCACTTCCACAGCTAGATTGAGATCACGAAACTGTTCTATCAATTCTAGCTCTTTAACCATCATTGCAGAGATGTGTAGGGTCTTCCGACTCAGAGCATCTGCAACGACATTTGCTTTCCCAGGGTGGTACAGCAAAGTGAAGTCGTAGTCTTTAAGAAACTCCATCCAACGTCTCTGCCTCATGTTAAGTTCCTTCTGGTCGAACAGGTACTTCAAACTTTTGTGGTCACTGAAGACATCGAACTTAGATCCATATAAGTAGTGTCTCCAGATCTTTAGTGCAAAAACCACAGCAGCTAACTCAAGGTCGTGCGTCGGGTAATTCCTCTCATGAGTCTTCAACTGGCATGAAGCATACGCTACAACCTTCCGATGTTGAATAAGCACACATCCTAAACCTTGATGCGAAGCATCATAGTACACTTCGTACGGTTCGTTTGGCTGAGGTAGTACTAACACTGGTGAGGTTGTCAAACGTTCCTTCATCGTCTGAAAACTTTCCTCACACTTGTCAGTCCACATAAACGGTTGGTCCTTCCTCGTAAGTTGAGTCAACGGCGCAACAATCTTCGAAAATCCTTCGATGAACCTTTTGTAATAACCAGCTAGTCCAACGAAACTGCGGATTTCTGTCACAGTCTTGGGTCTCTCCCACAGAAGTACTGCTTCTACTTTCGTAGGATCGACGGCAATTCCTTCCTTCGAAATCACATGTCCTAAGAATTTGACTTCATCCAACCAAAATTCACACTTGGGTAGCTTTGCGTACAACTTCTCCTTGTGAAGGATCTGCAAAACTTGTCGTAGGTGTTCCTCGTGCTCCTCAGAACTTTTTGAGTAGATGAGAATATCATCGATAAACACGACAACAAACTGATCCAAAAACGGACGGAAAATCCTGTTCATATAGTCCATGAAGATAGCAGGCGCGTTCGTCACTCCGAAAGGCATCACGAGGTACTCATAATGACCATAACGAGTCCTAAAAGCAGTCTTGGGTACGTCCTCGTTCTTTACTCTGATCTGGTGATAACCGGATCTCAGATCGATCTTTGAAAAGACAGCGGCTCCTTGAAGTTGATCCATCAAGTCATCTATGCGAGGTAGAGGATACTTGTTCTTGATCGTTATCTTGTTGAGTTGACGGTAATCCACACAGAGTCTTGAACTCCCATCCTTCTTCTTTACCAACAACACTGGTGCTCCCCACGGGGACACACTTGGCCTCACAAACCGCTTCGACATCAAATCCTCTAGTTGAGTCTTCAACTCGGCTAACTCCGTAGGTGACATCCTATAAGGAGCTATAGAGATCGGACCAGATCCTGGAACTAAGTCGATCGCAAACTCGATGTCCCTCACAGGTGGCAAACCTGGTACGTCCTCTGGAAAAACTTCCGAAAAATCTTTGACAACCGGCACATCGCTCAAAACAACGTCCCTCTCGATTTCTAAACAGGATAGAAGCATGTATCCCTAATCTCCTTCTTTCAAAGAAGCTCTTACTTGGTTGGCAGTTATAAATCCAGAAATCTCAGGGTCAGGAAAAACTGAGGTTCTATGTGCACAGTCTAAAAGGATATGGTTGGAAGATAACCAATCCATGCCTAGGATCACATCCAATTGAGTCAACGGCAAACATATTAAGCCAACAAGAAAGTTCCTATCATGAACAGTAATAGGACAGTTCAAACATACTGTATTAACAGTAACAGGTTTAGCAGTCGGGGTTGTGACAATCAAATCAAAAGACAGCGAAGAAACAGGCAACTCTAATTGTCTCACACAATTCAAGGAGATAAACGAATGTGTCGCACCCGAATCAAATAGTACAGTTAGGAGATTACCAGCTATGATGCAACTACCTTGTATGAGATCATCAGATTTGGAAGCATCAACGCCGCTCATGGTATAAACCCTTCCCCTCGCCGTGGGTCTAGCAGTCCGCATGTTGTTGACAGTCGGCTCGGGCTTTGGTGTAGGGCATTCCCTCGCAAAATGTCCTATCTCTCCGCATTGGAAACATAGAACTCCTTTCAGTTTGCAGCTATCAGCTGGGTGTCCGGGTTGCCCACACTTGAAACATCTCTGGGCTTGGCCTTGGTTCTGGTCGTTTCTGCTCCCACCACCGTAAGCAGAAGCAACAGGACGATAAGGTTGCTGTCTCTGACTATTCCCTTGAGGTCGGGAATATGGCTTCTTCTGGGACTGCTTCCCTTTCTGGTGCTGGTACTGGTTCGGGTTCCTTGACCTAGACGGTCCTCCTGTAGTACCCTTGTTCTCCCTTCCGCTTCTCATCTTTTCTACTTTTCTGCACTTCTCCACCAGAGCTTGGAAGGTACGGATCTCTAGTGGCAACACCGACTCCTTGATCTCGAAGCGCAGACCGCCTTCGAACCTCTCGCATTTCCAGTCCTCGTCAGGCTGAGCTTGGAAAAAGCGAAAATATTTGGCGAGTGATTCAAACTTCGCCGCATATTCCCCGACGGACATATCCCTCTGCTACAGCTTCAGAAATTCCTGCTCTATCTCGGTTCTAGCACTTTGGGGAAAGTACTTGTCCAGAAACTTGGTGCGAAATACTCCCCAAGTGATCTCTTGGTTGTTGGCTTCCAGCAGTCGTCTGGTTCCTCCCCACCAATACTCTGCATCACCCAGAAACAGGAATGTGGCATAGTCCACCTTCACTCCCTCAGGACAATGTAGAACAGCAAAAATCTTCTCTATCTCTTGCAGCCACAAGTCAGCCTTTTCCGGGTCACAGTCCCTGTGAAACTGTGGAGGATCATGACGCCGAAAATCGACTAACCCTCTGGCACCAACAGCAAGATCAGCTCTTTGTTGGTTCTGTTGATTCTGTTGAGCCATCGTTGCTGTCTGTTGAGCAACAGCAGCCGCCATATCAGCCATGGCCTGGATAGCCCGATTCATGTTGTTGTCATTAGCATTGTTGTCAGCAGTGCCGCGACCTCCACCACGACCACCTCTAAGATTCATGTCACCCTCAAGGCAAACCAAACATACCTTAATAAGGAAACATAAATCAAAACTAGTGTGTCAACACACATTGCTTCAACAGAGAAACAATTCAAACAAGGTTCATAGAGACCACACAACATAAACATAACAGACTCACTTCCCAAGGATTCCCAAAAGACTCGACCAGCTCTGATACCACTAATGTAACACCCCCCTCGCGGGTGCTACATACACAGACTCTAATGCGGAATAAAACACGAAAATAAAACGCTGGTTGCTTTCGGAAAATACTTTAATTAAGTAGCTATGTTCGAAAACGCGGTTCTGAAAATTTTCTAGAAGCATAGGCAAACAACTCCAGACGGAGGAATAAATTCCATATCACACATTGATATTCACTGTTCATAAAACATAAACATAAAGCAAAACCTGGTCTAATATATATATCATATTACAGACTTAGAATGTAATTGCGACATATATGCAGTAATAAAAAATAAGCCTGCTCAAAAACAAAAGACTCCTAAGCTGGTCGGCTAAAAGTAGCCATTGGGGTACAACCCAACGTCGGCTCCTTCAAAAGTTTCCATCGTCCGAGTCCTCACGTCTCCGCGGGGACCTATGACCAACATCTGTACATTTGTTCCAAAAACACAACAAGGTGTCCAACATGTACAGGCAAAGGTGAGATACTCATATAAAGTTATCACGATAGCCGCACAAGCGACAAACAGCAGTATAAACATCCACAGATAAATATAGTTATATGAACAGTTATTTATATAATACAGTACAACATCCCAAACACTATCATCAGTTATAATAATGCATGAGACTTCAATATCATCTTTCTAATTCATGTACTCCGGAGATTCTAACTTCCCAACATCGAGCGATAGGCCGTAGTAACACCAGTAACACAATTGTTCTCATGAGTCGGCCTCTCTATTTAGGTCCGAACTCCAATTGTTCCAGGGTACCACGTCTCATCATATCATGAATACTCCAGTCTCTGATCGAGTTCATTCGTGTTTGGCAGCCGATTTACCACGGCACGGGGTTGCTACGCCACCGGCCACTTGTGGGATCTCGAACACAGAATGCCCCTATAGACCCAGTGGTCTTAACTGGCTGAATTCTCAACTACGAAAGTTGTAGCTCGGTTCCAAATAGCACGTCTGCCGGTTCATGCATGTACACAAAAAGTTTTCTGTTTTCTTTGCGTTCATTCTTTCAAATGTCGAGACATAAAGTCCACGACTCGTTTCAAAAAGGCATTAAGCCCACTCAAATCAAAAACACAGGACCCGAAGTCCGAGTGCTCAATCCACAAAACACTAGCCCCGACGTCTCGGCCACTAGGTTCGGGTTCGTCTCAAAGGTTCATCATTTTTCTTTTGGTTTCATTATCTCAAAACACTTTGGAAAACAAAACATACTTTGGTTTTCTTGAAACAAAACATCCTTTTTGATCAAAAGAACTTTTTTCCGTGAAAAACACCTTTCTTGAAAACAAAAACCGCTTTCTAAGGTTTCACGTCTTTTTAAAACGCTTTACCGAAATAAAATACGTTTTGCACGACTTTTCACAAAACCACTTTTTAATTTCAAGGAACACAATTTTCAAAAAGAAAACTTCACTTTTTTTGAAAAGCAACACGTTTTCCAAAAACGAATTTTTAATTTCAAACACGATTTTCAAAACATAGATTTAGGATTTCGAGTCTTTTAACAATTATCGAGACATAGCCAGTCCTATGCTCATCCAGGATATAAATATATGTATAGATATATATCAACAGTCCAATATCACAATGATATCACTCAAGGTATCCATACCACAGTTATATCGAATAGCAATTATCCACAACACTTAACATCCAATCAATCCAGGATATAAGTATACATATACATCATTCAAACTCATCTCTAAATCAACAATCAAGTCATCATAATACATATACCAAACATGCACTATGAAGCTACTCAAACTTAAATGACTACCTCCCTTTACCTCTCAAATTTGCTTAGTCCAAACTTGATCGATCCTCGGCTCCGGCTCCGGTTTCGTTTGCGTCGCCTAAAACAATCAAACACAATTCAATTCAAACAACAATTCAACATCAATCTATAACATAAGAACACAAGTTTTCCTTCCCCTAAAAGTTATAGGGTTCGGCCATGAAAGGTAAAAAGGGTTAGGGATCTCATTTGGTTCCAAACTTTTGGTTAGTTGGTTCATGAACTTAGTTAACACTATTTCAAGTCCTATGACTCAAAAATGTGAAAAAATACTCATGGATTTTCCCCATGAAGCTCTCGGCCATAAAGGGCAATTTAAGCTAGGAATTGATTTGGTTTTCCATCACTTGGATTCAAGGACACTAGGAAAGCTAAGGATGGAATCAAGAGTTAGAAATCAAAAATTTGATGAAAAACACTATTCATCATCACTCTTAGGTTTCGGCCACTTTGGGGTTTTAGAGCTAGGATGAGACTTGGATCATGAGCTCTTGGGTTTAGATAGAGGGTGATGAGGTGAGTTCAAAGAACTTGGTTTCACCTCCAAAGGATTTTCCTATAATTTACTATGGATTTTCAAAGTTTTGGATCTAAGAATGAGTTTCATGAAAATGGAGGTTTGATCTTGATATTAAAAGAGATTCAAGAAGATATGAGACCATAGAAGTGATCTTACCGTAAAATGGATGAAGATTGGTCAAGAAATCAAGTGATTTCAACAAGCTTTAAAGGTTTTCTCAAGGATTCAATGGAGGTTTTTTCTCTAAGGATGATGAAGTGTTCTTGGTGTTCTTGGGTGGCTGGGCTGCGTGGAATGAGGGGCTGAGAGGGCTGTTCCAGCCTTCTAAAGAGTTCATTAAGGGTAAAAAGGTCATTTGGTTCAAAGGGTAAAATGGTAAAAGGTGCAAAGACTTAAGTTAGGGGTATTTTGGTAATTTCGCGTCCCGAAATTCTCGATCGTCATGACGACTCTGGCATGCTCTCCCAAGTGAGTTGATATGATGTGATATCAATATTATCCGTTGTCGGGTCCTGGTAAGTCCATACGCGGCTCCGTTCTCCACCCGATTGAAGATTTCGCTCGAACGGAGGTCAGGAAATGATTTTTTTTGAAATTTTTGCGAAATTTAACCAAAACGTAGAGAATCCAATTCTAAGACTTACTGTCTCGTTCACGGGTCCATCTGAGGTCTTCTGAGCATTAAAATCATACTGTCAGTCTAAAAACGCAGACCGGGCTCCGTTTGAGTTTTCGACTCAAAACTTAATCGTAGCTTCCTACGATATCGCTGAGCATGATTATGGTCTCGGAATATTTTATATCCCTTTCTAAGATCTCGAATAAAATATAAGTTCATAAATACTGATTAATTAGGAAAACTCGAAAATCTGGGTGTTACAATAACCATACCCACACAAAGTTTCCCTGGCATACTGACCATGGACAATTGCATATCTCTGAACTGTTCCAACAGCTCGTGTTCCTTAACCATCATAGCAGACACATGTAACACCTTTCTACTAAGGGCATCCGCTACCACATTAGCTTTTCCTAGATGATACTGTAATTGGAAGTCATAGTCCTTCAAAAATTCCAGCCACCGTCTCTGTCTCATGTTGAGCTCTTTCTGATCGAACAAGTACTTCAAGCTCTTATGATTGCTGAAGACATTGAACGTCGAACCATACAAGTAGTACCTCCAAATCTTCAACGCAAAGACCTTCGCTACTAAATCCAAATCATGAGTAGGGTAATTCTTAGCGTGCACTTTCAACTATCTCGAGGCATAGGCTACCACTTTCCGATTTTGGATCAGGACACAGCCTAACCCCTGGTATGAAGCGTCACAGTACACTTCAAAAGGTTCGCTTGGATCTGGCAATATCAACACTGGCGATGTAGTCAGCCTCTTCTTCAGCTCCTGAAAACTCTGCTCACAGGCTTCAGTCCATTCAAAAGCTTTCTCCCTCCTTGTTAATTGGGTAAGAGGTCGTACAATCTTAGAAAATCCCTCTATGAACCTCCGATAATACCCCACCAAACCCACAAAACTGCGTATCTCAGTCATTGTGGTTGGTCTTTTCCACTCAAGAACTGCTTCAACTTTTGACGGATCTACAGCAATTTCTTCCTTTGAAATCACGTGACCCAAAAATTGCACTTCGTCGAGCCAAAAATCACACTTAGACAGCTTTGTGTACAACTGTTTCTCCTTCAAAACCTGAGGAACCATACTAAGATGTTCAGCGTGTTCTTCATGGTTTCGCGAATAGATGAGTATGTCGTCTGTGAAGACAACAACAATCTTATCTAGGTACGGACGAAAGATCCTATTCATATAATCCATGAATATAGCTGGAGCATTCATCACACCAAACGGCATTACAAGATACTCGTAGTGCCTGTAGCGTGTTCGAAACGCTATCTTTGGTACATCCTCTGTCTTTACACTAATCTAGTGATAACCCGATCGCAGATCAATCTTGGAGAAAACTGCCGCTCCCTTCAACTGATCCTTCATGTCATCTATCCTCGGAAGTGGATACTTGTTCTTAATGGTAACCTTGTTCACTGGCGATAATCCACCCGTAGGCGAGAAGATCCATCTTTCTTCTTCACTAACAGCATAGGTGCTCCCCACGGCGACACAGTGGATCTAACGAACTGCTTTCCCAATAAGTCCACCAACTGTTCCTTCAAGGTTTCTAACTCTGCAGGTGCCATACGATACGGTGCCATAGACACTGGTCCTGTTCCTGGCACAAGATCGATTGAAAACTTGATGTCCCGAACTAGCAGTAATCTTGGTACATCTTCAGGAAAGACTTCCGGAAACTCGTTCACGACAGGTACACGCTCTTAGACTAGCTCACTCTTAACCTCCAAAGAAGATAGCAACATGTATCCTTGAGCTCCTTCTCTCAACGAAGCGTTTACTTGGTTGGCCGTCAAAAATCCAGAATTCTCACAACTAGGAAAAGTTAAGGTTTTATTTGCACAGTCTAACAGGATATGGTTAGAAGATAACCAATCCATTCCTAACATTACATTCATTTGCGAAAAAGGCAAACAGATCAAATCAATCAAAATTATTCTATCTTTAACATAAATAGAACAATTCAGACAAACTTTAGTAGTTATAACAGGCTTTGCAGTAGGCGTAGAAATTACTAAATCAAAAGGTAATGAAGACACAAGCAATCCCAAAAGATTCACACTGTCATATGCAATAAAGGAATGCGTCGCGCTTGAATCAAACAGTACAGTTAAGATTTTACCTCCCATGACGCACTGACCTTGGATTAAGTCTTCATTTTGAGAAGCTTCAGCGCCGCTCACAGTATAGACTTTGCCTCTTGCCTTAGGCCTTGCTGCTTGGACATTGTTGACAGAATGTTCCGCTTTCGGCTGCACACATTCACGTGAAATATGTCCCGGCTTCCCACACTTGAAGCATATAATTCCCTTGATTGAGCAGTCTCTTTTGACATGATTACTCTTCCCACACTTCATACACTTGTTTGGGGCGTTTCCAGACTGACTGAAACCCCCACTGCTTCCTCCCACAGAACGTTGTTGTTGATCTTGTTGCTTCGAATACGGTTTCGAGATTTGTTATCACGACCGCCGCTCCCTCTGTGGAACTTAGTCGGTCCAGAACTCTGTGCCCGCTTGTCCTTGTTAGGCTCCAAGCTCTCAATCAGACGACACTTCTCCATCAGCCTTGGAAAAACAGAAATTTCCAGAGGAACCACTGCTCTTTTTAAATTGATCCTTAGACCCCCTTCGAACTTCCTGCATTTCCATTCTTCTCTTGGGTTGTCCAGGAAAAAATTTGAAAACTTTGCCAAACTCTCGAATTTAGCCCCGTACTCAGCTACAGTCATTCCCCCTTGTCTCAGCTGGAGGAACTCCATTTCTTTCTCGTGCCTCGCACTCGCAGGAAAATACTTTTCCAGGAACTTCCCCTTGAAAGTATTCCAATCCACAGCTTATTGATCATGCACCAGCATCGGACGGGCTCCTTCCCACCAATATTCAGCATCCTCCACCAGCATATAAGTTGCATAGACAACCTTATCGTTCTCTATGCACCTCACTGCTCCAAAGATTTTCTCTAAAGTCTGGATCCAACGCTCAGCTAGCTCAGGATTGAACTCACCCTTAAACTGTGGTGGGTTCCTACGGAGGAATTCGTCTAGTCCTCTACCCCCCGCAGCTCTTTCATCACGTTGAACCATTCCAGCAGCCATTTCCCATATGGCGTTCACAGCAGCATTCAGGTTTTGAGCAGCCATTGCTACATTCAAAACCAGAATTGTCAAACTTAAGAGACCACAACACAGTTAAAGCAAATAACATTATCTTCCTTGCAGAGATAGCAACAGAGGAACACACAGAGAACACAACACAAACAAAACAGACCATAACCTACAAACCCCAAAAGACTCGGCCAGCTCTGATACCAAATAATGCAACACCGTTTCCCGAGCGTCACATTCCCGAACGATTATAAGGCCGAAAATAAATTTAATGCGAAAAATACAGTTTTCTTTTTTTTTTTTTTTTCCTTTTCCTTTTTACAAAGATGTAATGGGATTAGTAAAGGTAAATAATAGTAAATGAACTTAAGTTCACTGTGCATTTCTAGAAGACATACTGAATTAAAATGCAGAAACAGAAAACAGAAATAGTATTGTATACAGACATAGGTTTAATGCTTAACTAACATAAGAAATAATAGAGTCGCACCTACCAAAAAAGGTACAACAGACACCGACACAGTCTAGCCAAAAACAAAATAGCAAAAGGAGTCCCCCTTAGGACTCAAAGTAAATGTTGGACAGTATCGTCGTCGTGTCCATCTGCTCAAGCAGAAACAGCAATACCAGCAGAAAAGATATACAAATATGGGTGAGATCCCGATCATTAACACAACAAAGTAGCAGAAGTAAAAACGGGACGACTCACCAAGTAACGACGTACCCAACATGCTTATCATATATCTCAATATAAATCATGTTAAACAATTAGTAGCATAAAATAAGGCATTCTCAAAAACAGAACAATGATGTACAATCAGTAAATGTAATCATCAACAGCCATGCAATGCAGTGCAATGTACATGACTCAATGCCATATGCCATAGGGTAAAACTCTGACCCCTACTCCATGGAGCTAACAAAACATTGGAGAGAGTGAATGGGAAGACATGTTACAGTTATTGCCAGCCATGAGCAAGATGCTGCAACATTCGTAACGTGCACGTATCTGGCTTTACGGAAACACTCTGCACCAAACATGAAAAGTATGGCATCTGGTCGAGGATATCAGTGTATTGCTCGAATTCGTCACGACACAGAAGAGCTACCAACTGGTCACATTTCAGCCTTTCCAACCCTGATATCTCCAAGACTATTCCAATCGTCATCGTAAAATTCGCACCCGCATCAAGGTGTAAGCTCAACTCCTAGGCTCAAGGCCATATAACTCATGCAATGAAATGCCAATGCTTACACAAAGCAGATGCGATAAAGCAATGTCTATCCACCAGATAAACCTCAAGGTTCACTAAGGTTCTCTTCCTTAGGAACTATACATGTGTGTGTATTACAAAACTTTTTATCCTCCGGATAAATTTCGTGATCGCTCCGGGATCGAGTCATCACAAGACTGAAACAATTGAACGATTGACCTGGATCCGAATCACTAGTCCGTCATCGAACTATTGTTTCAAAACCCAAAACATTTCATGTGTGTTTATGTCTTATGAATTATGTCTCGAGTTCTAAGCATTATGAATAAGGATTGAGAATCCTCATAGATAAGTCTTTGATCCTTTCTAAGATATTAACTCCTTGATTTTCTATTGATGAAATAAGTATTGATTCACTTAAGTCTTATGAAGTTATTGATGAACTAAGTCATCAATGGTATAATACATGGTCTCGTTCCACCACATACCATACTTAATTATCTTTTGTCTTTAACTCTAAGTTAATTACTTTAACTTAGGTTTTCACGTGTAAAACTTTATGATTTGAGTTAAAAACTCTCTTTCAGAACCAAATTCTTTTCTCGCGGGGCGAACATCAGTTTCGCGACGCGAGGATGAGAGGCTGTTTTTGCTCCTCAGACAGACCTTCTGGATCGCGCGGTGAGAATTGTCTCACGTCGCGGGGCCGAGAAGTGGTATTTTACTGCTCGGGCTAGCCTTTTGTCCCGTGTGGCGAGAATAGGCTAGCCAGGCGAGTGCCTTGTTTTCCCTCTTCAATGTCTTCTTCATTTATTCTCTCTTTAAAGCACTTAGTTAATTGAATAACCTATGGCTAAAGTATAAGGCATTTTTCGCTTTAGTAAAACACTTGAATGTTGAAACTTTATTTGATCCTTGGATCAAAATCACTTATTGTTTTCTTTTAAAACATAAGCCATTAAAACACTTTTCTTACTTCAAAACTTTGAATGATCAAGAACAACGCATGTTCTTCTATATTTTTCTTGTTAAGGCCGCAAGCCTACTCCAATGACAAGTGAAGATTTTGCTTCACCAACTAGACAAGTTATAGCTCAAAATGCTCACAAAATTATGATAAACAACAATCACACATCATTGCATCATAATCAAGCATAAAAATCCATACTTGATCTAGAGATCAAAGTAGGTTTTTCAACATACATGAAAACATTTTTCAATCAATCAACATCATCATAACATATGCTAGAGCACACTAAAGCATAAACTAATTATTACAAACTTTGTTCTCCAAGAGAATTTAACAATTAAAGTGGTGAACCCAAACCAAAGGGTTTCACCCACACATAAACTTAAACAACCACTTTCACCTCCACCATTAACCCCCCATACCTGTGATGAAAATCCTCAGGTTCAAAGTCGGTTGATCGGTTCGTGGTCTCCCGATTACTCGTCACCAACGACAAACAACACCATCAATCAAACATTAAGCTTCAAACAACACAAAAATCTCCTATTTCCTATCCTCACCAACTTAGGTTCGGCCCCTATATAGGAAAATTAGCTAGAGATGTTCAAAACTTCTTATATTTTGGATGGATGATCCTTAGATACTCATAACACTAAAACAAGTCTTATTACTCAAAACTTGAATAAAAAACTCAACCTTTTTCATCATGAAGGTTTCGGCCACTTTAAGAAGAAAAGGCTAGAAAACTTATTTGATTTCATGCTCTTGGATTATGAAAGAGAATGATGAAACTAGATCATAGAAATTGATTTGGTATCAAAAGGATTTTTCTACACTTTTCTATGAATTTTCAAAGTTTTGGATCGAAACTTGGATCTTCATGAATCAAGAGAATCAAGAGATGAAATAGATAGATTAAGAGAGTTAAGATGAAGATCATAACTCATAGAATCAAAGACTAATGAGAAAAGAAACAACTTTTCACTAGAAACTTCAACTTTTTCAAGATCAAAGGTAAGTTTCTGGTTAAGAACACTTGAAAACTTTGATGAACTTCAAGAACATGAAGAACAAGTGAGAGAGAGTAGAGAGAGAGAGGATGGCCGAGTGCCAAAATGAGAGAGTGAGTGATATAGATATTTTGATGTTATGGCAAACTTGTAAATAACCAAAGGACAATTAGGTCATTTCCTTAAAAGACCAAGGGCATTTTGGTCATTTCACGTCCAGATATTTCCAGAAAGTCATCATGAGAAGGGCCACGAAATTCAACTTGATTTGACACCAAGATTATCCGTTCGCAGGTCCCGTTAAATCCCTTCACAGCTCCAAACGTCTCCCGGTTAGAATATACGCCCGAATATAATATATTATTTCCAGTTTTGAATGTCAGGACGAATTATAACAAATATGTAGAGAATTAAATCCCGAGACTTATTGTCTCGTTCACGAGTCAAAATTAGGTCTTGATAATAGAAAAACACAACTATCCGTGAAAAACGCAGACCAGGCTCCGTTTGAGTTTTTGACCAAAACTTAACCATAGCTTCCTACGATAACATAAAGCATGACTATGGTCTCAGAATATTTTATTTCACTCTCTAGACCCTATAATAAAATACAAACGTTTAAATACTAAATAATTATAAAACTTGAAGATCCGGTCGTTATACTGACATTCTCAGCTTTCAACTTATTATTTTCTTCAATAAGCCCTTTATTTTGATTACTGGTATTTTCAAGTTGTTTGCTTATTTTGAAAAAAACTTATTTTTATGCAATATGTATTGATGATGCAATAAAGAAGAATCATTAAGAAGTTCATCATATGCTCCTGCAAAGAGTTAGGGTTAGATACCTCATCTTCATCCGACTCATCGTCCGAAGTATCGTTGGCCATTAGGTAAAGATTGGATGGAGGTGGATTCCTTCGTTTGTAGAGGGCATCTAGGGTTGCCAGCTTTTCCTTTGCAGTCTGAAACTACAACACCATATCCATTCTTGGTCCGTCTAGGGCATTCATAAGACACCAACTGCACCAGCATTCAAGGAGTATCTTCTGATATCGTCGTCCGTCCAGCCAGCTTCTGGCTTGGACGCTGTTGATCTGTCCCCAAGGGCTATAGTTGGATGATACTCACCGTTAATGAACACAACCCATAAATCAAGGTCTTCATGAGCTTGGATGTATATCTGAAACAGAGACCGCCAATAGGGATAATCAGTTCCATTGAACATAGGTGGAGCATTCCAACTCCTTTCAGGAATGGTGCCTTCCTGAGTTCTCTCTTCAGGAACAACAAGTTCTTCATCGTCTGAAGAGTCTTCATTTTGCACTGTGGTCCAGAGGCAGAGGTTTGCTTCCTCATTTGCTTCTTCTTCTGCCTCAGAAGAGTCAAGATCTTTCCAAGTAGCCATAAAGTTCTTCTTCTTTTTCTTGAAGAACTTCTTCTTATCCTTTGACATAGGACAATCATCTTTGAAATAACCTAGTTTGTTGCATTCAAAGCAGACCATTTGACCTTTGTCCTTGGACTCACCATGGTCTTTGAAATTTTTCTTCTGGAATGGCCTTCTTTTTAAGCCATTTTTCTTTCTCCACATGTTTTGAATCTTCCTGGAGATGAAGGACAGCTCATCATCATCTAATGCTTTGTTTTCTGTCTGATCAACATCATCACTTGACTCATCAGCTTTCAAGGCCTTTGAGCTGTTGGATGTAACACCCTTCCGAGGGCATCACATAACGGACATTTTATAAAACTATAAGGCCGAAAAACGGGTTAATTAAAATCATTTCAGAAAGATGGGGGTGAACTTTTCCTTTTCACAAGACATAACTGTAAAAGGTTGTAACCGTTTATGCGTTTAAGGTAAATAGAAACATTTCATAATATATATTCATAAGTTCATAAAGGTTTACATAAAAACCCAACTCGACTACAGAAATAAAACAGAAAGATATGGACTCAACATAAAGGATTGGAAACGCAACTCATAAACATAAGATACTTGGAGATGCAACTCCACAAAAGATAAAACAATGGTACAGACACTCTGGAACCCTACACTGGCCGACAAAAGACTACACAAGAAGACATCTCTCGGATCAACCGCTGAATGCTTCCTCTGATTTCTCCTTTACGGAGAGACAAGCGAAAGGGATAGGAAGGCGTAGATAGATCACCTCCCCCCTAATCTCCTCTCTTCTTGTCCTCTAACCAGGACCCGTCAAACGAGGCCTAACAGAAACCCTAGCAGGGACTACTATTGGTGTTCCTAAGGAAGACGTCACAAGAGTTGCCTCAGAAACAATTCTGCCAACAAGCAGCCTATCCTCAAGAGAGGGAGGAGGCACTGAACGCATTAGTAGAAAAGTCCACCTAGCATTCCACTGCAACTACAACCCTGACAACAGACGACATGAAGGTAAGCGGTGGAGCAGTTAAGAACCCTTCATCTAAGACTCATGCGGATGAGTGTGGCTCTTCCCATGTACTTTGCTATAAATCCATCATGACTAGATGTCCAAACGACAGAACCACTAGGAGGCTCAACAGAGAGATGCATCTGAAGCGTCGGGTGAAGTCTCGGTAACACGACCTTCTCGGGAGACAACTAGAGAAGCACACAATGATGCAATACAAAGTAATAAGGCGAAATTCCCATTCATCAACACAACACATGGCAGAAGTAAAAACGGTACGACACACAAGATAACAACACATTAGTTATGCTTTCATGAAAATACATTTATCATTTTATTTTTAAAACAATTGTTTAATTGATTAAACTATGAATAAAGTAAAACACATTTTTACCCTAGTTAAACACAAAGGGGCCGAAACCCTAGTTGATATTTGAATCAAAACTACAACTTTTTTGTCTTTGAAACACAAATTACTAAAACATTTATTAGCTTTCAAAAACATTGAAGTTCAAAAACAAGTCCATGTTCCTCCTTTTCTTGCTATGATGGCCGAACCATAGATCTAACAAGGATGTGAAGATTTTTATTCACCAAACCATTCCACAATCAATTATGAGCATCAATACATCAAGGTTAACAACAACATAACATCCAATTCCTAAAATTCAACATCAAACCCTTATACAGAATTTTCAGCATTTCAAGCATCAACTTGCGACAAACATTTCATTGAACAAACGAACTCGGATTTGAGCAAATGTGGACTCATATGAAATCTTAGGATGTCTAATTTTTGGTTATAAAACTCATTTTCACAAAAAGTAATCGAGTCAGTACAGTTTCACGAAATAAGCCACTGTAGTCAGAATCCAAGACAGAAATTTATGTCTAGATTGAAACAGATTTTCAAGGGCCAAATATCCATGAAAATAAACACAATTTCTTATCAAAATGAAGCCCAAGATGTATAGTTTTAGTATCAAAAACAATATTTGAAATCAGAGGTCTAGGTTGAGAGAAAACCAAAATGACTCACACAAGGTCAAATCCGAAAATCGCATTTTCAGAAACTCTTTTCAACAAAAAGATGGAGGAATCCTAGCTTAGGGCTTTCCCACACAAAAAATTTATTTTCAACCATTCGTACACATGAATGAACACAAATCAAGCCACAAATAAATATTACAACATTGTTCTCATAGAGAACCAAATAGACAAAGTAGAAACCCTTGGTTTAGGGTTTTCCCAAACCAAACCCATAAACCATTTTCACAATCACCAATTTGGTGTGATATTATTCACTCCCTCATTAACTTAATGAAGATCCCTTGTGAATTAGACAACTCCAACACCACGAAAGTCAAGACGGCCGAACCTATGGAGCACAAAACAATAAGGTTTTGAAACTTGATTCACATAAATCATGAACTAGAAGGTGTTGTTTCATGATTTAATGAGGGGAAATGAAGAGAAAAGTAATGTTAGAGAATTACTTAGTGAAGAACACTTGATGAACAAGGTTGGTGTTCTTGAGGTTCAAGAACAAGGTTGCTCGAAATCAAAAAAATTTCTTCATCAAAGGTGTATAGGAGATCAAGACAAGAACAACTATGGTCCTAGAAATTGAGGAAGAAATTTGGGTGTTGATGTTCATGTGTATGGCCAAGTGGAGGATGGGTAGAGAGAGAAGATAGGTTTACAAGTGTTCATGAACAAGAGTGTGCTTGATCTTGGTGAGATGAGAAAATGAAATGTGTTTGGTGTTTTTGAAACACTATGGCCGAATGGCCTTTAGCATTTTAGGACAAAAGACTTAGCCAAGTCTCTATGGCATGTTGATGTGATCATGCATAAGTAATTTGGATGGCTAGGATTTAAAGAGTAAGATGTGTTGTTGAGCTCTCATGCAAAGTAGTAGAGATTAACCATAAATAAGTTAATTAGATTTCTCCATTGGTTAAAGGAATGAAAATATGATGGATGGTTGACATAAAGGTACAACGTATCATGAAGTGTGAAATCCAGTTGTGAACTACTCCCAGCTCTGGGCCAGAACAATTTTCCCGGCCCTGGCATGCATCCCAAGGTAAAGCGGTCCCGATTAAAATAATAATATTTTGCAGTTCCGACTCAAAACAGCACACTGGGTTCAAAACAACATTTTATGATTATTAAGCTCATAATTGAAATTCAAATATGAATTTCTAGTTATTAACTATTATTATGATTATGATTAATCAAATTGTGTTCTGAGTCAAGTTATTCACACAAACAGTTAAAAAGACAGGTATAAGATTTTTGGGATGTTACATTGGACTTTTGAGCTTTCAAAGCAGTGCTTTTGCTTTTCTTTCCGAGGTTGTCAAGACTGAGCTCTTGCTCATTTACTTGTAACGTTCCCACCAAATCATCTTGGGTCAAAGTTGAGAGATCTTTGACCTGGGTGATTGCAGTGACAAGTGGCCTTCACTCCTTAGGCAAGCTCCTAAGGATTTTTGTAACATTCTCCTTGGTGGTATAGACTTTTCCAAGGGACTTCAAATTGTTGATGATCGTCTAAAAATAACCCATCATGTCCATAATGGACTCTCCTTCTGCCATAGTAAACATCTCATACTGGCTAACCAACATGATAATTTTGGAATCTTTTTCCTTGGTAGTCCCCTCATGAAGATTTGACAAGGTATCCCAGATCTGTTTGGCAGA
The DNA here is from genome assembly GCA_039655645.1 of Ammopiptanthus mongolicus. Lineage (NCBI taxonomy): Eukaryota > Viridiplantae > Streptophyta > Magnoliopsida > Fabales > Fabaceae > Ammopiptanthus > Ammopiptanthus mongolicus. Next base: position 60,663,890 of record CM077343.1, on the reverse strand, counting down.
TTCACGCGCATGAATCTTCTGGAATTCGTCTAGACTGAAGGCACACATCAAAACATATCTTGTTTTGTGGTTTTGTTCCATTTTAGCTCTTTCAGCAGCTGTCCACTCCTCTTCAGCTTTTTGAAAACCATCAACATTGAGACAAACATTTGGACCATTTGTTATTCTTGCTTAGAGAACAGAGTTTGTACTCAAGATAAAACCTTTGAATCTCTCCTTCTAGTAGAGGTAGTGAGTTCCGTTGAATAATGGAGGTTTGGTCATGGAAGTGCCTTCCATAACAGGTTGACTCCCACTTGGCATGCGTTGACCTGCTATATCTGCAATAGGATCTTTCCTCTAACACGGCTAAGTGCTCAACCCAGAGGCTGAGCTCTGATACCAATTGAAGGAACCTGTTTGAAACACAAGAAGGGGGTTGAATTGTGTCTCTTAATATTTTAAAACTTTTTCGTAAGCAGATATATTTTCTCAAAGGTTTGGACGCAAGACTGTTAACAGATGAGCGTGAACAACCAACGATTGGACGCTCGCTAAGATTGTTAACTTTTAAAGATAAACAATTAAGAAAGCAATTCAACCCAAGGGTTAGTTATAATCAAACTAAAGACAGAAGTAAGGGAAAGAAGATTAACACAAAGAATTTATCCAGGTTCACTCTTAACCCAACAGCTCCGTCTAGTCCTCTCTACGTGAGAGCTTTTTCCACTATGACAAACCCTTATTACAAGTATTCAACACCTCTTCAGGTAACACCAAGTATTCTTTTACGATTAAGCCTCTTCAGGCTCAAGTATTCTTTTTCAGACAAGCCTCTCCTGACTCAAACAAGATTGGTTTTTAAAAAGAGTTTAAGTTCAACTAACTCACTATATGTGAGGGTATGAAACTTAAGAATAGAACTCTGAAAGATTAACTCCACGCAGAGAGTGATATGAAAGTGTAAACTCAGAGAAAGCTTTGTAAGCTTTTGTATGCTTATGATTGCTTGTATATTCGAGTAAAGGTTCATCACTTTGCTTCTTCAGGGATGAAAGTATTTATAGCCTTCAAGTTTTGAGCACTCTTGAATCTTCAAAAGATGGCAAAAAAAGCCGTTCTGATGAGCATTAAATGCATTATCCCGTTGAGACTGATAGCTTGCATGAAGGCTTCTGAAAAGTAGAGTAGACTATTAGGATGATAGATTAGAATGGCACCGACATCTTTTCCTTGTACCCGAAAGTTGCCTTTTGTCTTTCCGTTTGGAGATAGTCAAATCTTGTGTCAGGAACAAACTGGCTTCTATGCGTTTGATGGAACGAAGATTACAAAGAATGTTTGCCTTAAGGATCTAACCCTTTTACACGTTAGATAACAAATTTAAACTATTACTTATGCAAGTTCGCGCTATATTAGAGTCCAAATATTTAATTCTAACAGATTGTTACATTGGACTATGAAAGAAACTATTATAAGCAAGAGTCTTTGGACTCATATTGTCATGACCCGAATTTCGTAGCCATGACCGGCCGAAAGGGAAAGATTCCCCTTACCCTTCGCAGCCTCACAAGCATACATAAATCTGTTTCATCCAAAGTAAAAGATTACATTCATTAACTACATAAGGAATATAATACATCAGAGTGATTAACAACACATAAATTACGAAGTCCTGCTTTAAACTAAAAACAAGTTTAAAACTCGGGGTACCACCCCTCAAACTATCCACATGGCATCCAAGACTTCCAACGGCTTCCCAGATACTTGCAACTGAAATATTAAACATGGGGTGAATCCACTGACTTAGTGAAGGAGTTTCCCCCAAACACATGCTGGTATGCAAACAGAGAATAAAGCACATAGTCACACAAGCACTCACTCATATCCACACATAATCCATCTCAAGCAAATAGCGCAACAATAACACATAAAACATTCATATTATAAACATAGCTTTAAAGGACATCTTGTCCATCCATCAAGTACTTGTGGAATGCCTTGCACGGATATCTTGTCCATCCATCAAGTACTTGTGGAATGCCTTGCACTTCATTTATTTCTCATATCTCCAGTCCCTCACGAGGGATCAGTACATTTCTCATGTACACATATCACATATCATAATATTATCAAGTATTTGGGTATCCTAAGAGGTGGGTTCACTGAGGACCTCCTACCCCGACGGTGTTTGATTTCCTACCCCAGAGATACCGCACCCTCCGGCAAGCACCAACATCCCCCCTAACACCAGGGGTATCTAACGGGGTCCCCTCGTCCCCGGCGGTGATATTTATATACCGGAGCCTTCTGCTCCCCGGTCGGCCTACCCAAAGAATCATAACCAATCCTTAGCAATTCATTCCACCAAGTACTTTTCATAAGTTTTCAACCACATACATCAGTCATTAACACAACGCCTGAGCATATTTATCATTCTCATAACCATTATATTTCACATTTAACAATCATCAAGAACATAATTATTTCATTCAAGACCCAAGCATGGAGATACCCAAATTAAATTCCAATATATTAGTAACAATTTCCTAAAATATCACTTCATCAATACATACCAAAATTCATATCACAAATATCATATGCATTGAGTAGACAACAATAGATTAAATCTATATATACTCAATCACACAAAAATACTCACTAGTGCAATAAACATGTTTAAAATCGGTTAAAAATATCATTCTAAATCGGTTATGGAACCAATGTAGAAACAGATGATGTAGAATGTAAGACCTTTTAACATCGGTTTTTAACCGATGTTAAAAGTTAACTTTCAACATCGGTTATAAACCAAACCGATTTTGAAAGTGCTCATTCAACAGATTAATAATTATTGAAAAAGATCTTTTCATATCGATTATAATATAGAACCGATGTTGAAAGTTATAATTCAACATCGGTTTGGTCTTACAACCGATGTTGAAAGTATATTTTCACATCGGTTGTAACTCAGAACCGATTGAAAATGATAGTTCAACATCGGTTCTCTATTGTAACTGATGTTGATAGTCCAATTTTTTTTTTAAATACTCTGTTTTAAACCAGTGGCAATCCTTAACCCTGTTTCATATATGTACAACCAGAACAATCCCAGCCAAAATAGAATCCCAACAATAACAGAATCCAAATCACTATATACTAAGTAAGCCAAACTATACTTTATTGATTATGCAAAAGTCAACTTTTGATTCAACAAACTCAACTAATTATATAATGTAATAAATTCAAACTAATTAATTAAATACATAACAAAGAAACAACAAAGAAATATAACAAATTAAACTAATTAAAGAAATAAAATGTCATCCATAAATTAATGTTCAGAAGTCATCTCAAGAAAGAAGTTTGCCCAACGCTCCTTGATGTCCTTAATGTCCTCTTCAGAGAATGCTTCCAGATTGTCGAAAATCTGCACATTATAACTAATCAACTATAACTATACATAATTAATCTATAACTATTTACAAATGTTATTAGTTAATTACCTCCTTCCATCGATCTGTAATACTCGCGGAGACAATGTTGAACATCCACTTCATGACATAATATCCGCAATCCCAGCCACCACGTTGCCTATGACACTACAAATGAATACACAATTTGAATATATAATGAGTAAAAACATAATAGTAACTATTTTACACTACAATTGAATTTCGGGTACTAATTAATAAACTACTTACATTAGGGTAAATCCACCTAATAGGCCTAGGGCACCATCCAAAACACGACTTGCATTCATAGCTCTATCATAATTAAGAAAATATGAATTTAAAGTATGTTATATATTTCAGAGTAATTAATAAAGCAAATGTAGTACAAATTAAATTAATTAAAAGCTTACGTTTCAACAATAAGCTTGATTTCTTTCGTCGGCTTCCTTCCCAACGAACAAAAGAAGACCACAACACTCATACCACGACAGATGATCAATAATTGCCAATGTTTACTGCATTTGGAAACAGTTAGAGACAAATCACAGATAATTATAAATCACTAGTAAAACTTGTACTTACAGATGGAGGTAAGGTGCTAGGTAGAACTGTTTTTTGCCTTCATCAAGCACACGTTGCATGTACACAGTAATCTCATCTGACCTAAGTGTCTCACCCTGAATTAGTTGAGGGTCAAGGAATCCATAAAGATGGAGGTTACCCCTATCAATACACAGGCGATGCAGATACCTAAGATATTGAAATAAATATTAATTATAATAGTTAAAAACTTAATTAGTTAACTTACAAATTAATTAGTTGAAATAACATAACTTACGTGCACCATAATGAGACAACTGTCATGCAAAGCATTTCACTATCAATGCATATCTCCATAATGTCCCTCTGGGGGATATAGAAAGTGCCGGACTTGCCATCGTGTTCCAAATTTATAAAAGCGGTCTCCTTCCCAAGTTTCACGACAGCTAATGCGAGACGTTCCAGAGCATCAAGTTCAACATCCTTGTCAATACCCTAAACAGCAAATATAGAACATTAGTAAACACGGTTAGGTTATTTCAATTGTAAATAAAAAAAAACTTAACTTATTGAATGATTATATGAATACCTTCGATGAACCAGACGCCACAAGTTTTCTCGGATCCGACCTAGGCCTTTTGGGTCGATGATCTTTTCCATCATCCTAAACAATAGAGGTAAAGCATTAGTAAACACGAGTAAACACAATTAAGTTATTTCAATTGTAAATATAGAAAAACATAAGTAAGTGAACAATTACATGAATACCTTGGCTGAAACAAAAAACTTCACAAGTCTTCTCGGCCAAGGGATGAAATCTCCCGTACTATTTAATTTGTGTCATTAGTATTGTTGTTACATTACAATGCTTGATCTTTTCGTGATAAGCTTCAATGTTAGATGTTCTTAACTTGGTATGATTATTAAGTATTTTACAATCTGCATATCGAAATTACATTAACTACTTTGTTTTTCCTTTTGCAAAGCCAATACTAGGTGCTGAAAAATATTTTCACTCCTCAAACTAATCTTTTACATTGGAGGCAGAATGATAGTTTCACTCTTCAACCTAATCTTTTTATGTTGTGTTATCATGTACTGCAGGTCTACTATCTATAAATCTACATGTCATGGAGTATTTCGACCTAATCTACGAAATAATTCTTGACTTGACATGACTGAATTTTTAGGTAACACTATTAGCAATTTTACGTGGGCAATCAAGCAGAGTCATCTGAACACTATTAGCAATGTTGTGTGGGTAATCAAGCATAGTCATCTGCAAAATTGTTTGGGAAATTGAACATTAAGGTGAGGAACTTTCTAATCTATTTCAAATTATTCATTGTTGTCATCTCTTTCAATTTTTGGGCTTTCTATTAAAGGATATTGCTACTTAACAAGGATTGTTGGTTATTGCATTCGTGGTTAGAATTGAGAATGTTTGTTGTCCTGGTGCTCAAGAGACAAAAGGAAATGGTGAAAACAAGGTGCTATGTCTAGAGGACAACTTAGAGGATGCGCAAGTTTTTTTGCTTAAATGCAAGAAGCATGAAAGGTCCCTGCTGTGAAAAATTGCGTCAGTGGATATGCACAATTGCTTTTATCATCCATAATTGACTTAATAGCTTATAATGGGCTTGATTGGACCATGGTCTCCTCTATGCTTGCCTAAGTATCACTGCCAGCTCTAAATTAGCGCATCACCTTTCTTTAAATTAGTCAAACATTTTTGTAGTTTATAGTTTTATGTTTCCTTGCATATTTACTCAAGTTGAATCAACCACATGTTCAAACTAAATAGTAAATTCTAATACATTAATACTTTTTCTCTTCCTTTCTCCCTTTAATTTCATAAGAAAATCTAATCAGAAGGAGAAGTGTTTTTCTTCATTAGAATGTCACGTATGGATTTCCTGCCAAGTTACATGCCATACTGTAAAACTAATCAAGTTACATGCCATACTGTAAAACTAATCAAGTTACATTGCAAAACCAAAGTAACAGATAGCAGACAACAAAAATGTAGAGAGAAAGAAAGAGAACCTGGGCAAAGTTTCTCCACCGAGGAGAGGGTGAAGCCGTGGACAAAGTTTGGTACAGAGGTTCAGAGGAGAGGGTGAAGCCGTGCGCGACTGGGCAGTGTATCAGCGATGAAGGAGCAGCAACGATTTGTGAGGAGAAGGAGAAGGATGAAGGATGGTGCTAGGTTACGGTGGTGAAGGATGAAGGAGAAGGAGCAAACGAGAGAGAGGGAAAACAGTGAGGAGGGAAAGATATGAAAGAACGTTGGAATGTGAAATGGGTTTAATGAAGATTTGAAATCGGTTGGTTAATAGAACCGATTTTAAAAGTTTAATAATGAGATCGGTTGTCAAATAACCGAGTTTGAAAGTTTACTAATGAGATCGGTTGTGTAATAACCGATGTAAATACTTGGCGGGAATAAATAAATAGTTTTTTTATTTAAATTGTTTTCATCGGTTGAACTATGTAACCGATGTTAAATGTTTTATACATCGGTTTCTTTCTGAACCAATGTAAATAATTTTGAACTTATTTTCAAAATTGCCACCGCCTCTTTTTTTAAATCGGTTTCTTTTCAACCGATCTAGAAACCTGTTGTAGAATCCATATTTTGCACTAGTGACGATTTCCCTAACTTGCTCAAATATACTATATACGATTGCCTACCCAGTTAATATAAGCCTATTGTTTCTTCTATTATTATTATTATTAGTTCCTATATTCAATATTACTTCAAATATTTCCATAATCCTAATACTGCATAAACACAATATATGTCATTTGCATCAGAATATAGCTTTCGTACATACATTACAAATTGAATCCTTTATCAATAACAAATCTATACATTCCATTATAGCTTCTCAATTGCAAGCGTAGAGCACTATGGTCAATAATCATAAACAAGATGGGTTATACCTATACCCCTGTATCACACATAACCTTGTCTTATGCACAAAAACAAAAACAAAAACAAAAAAATCACATTTTTAATCCAAACCAAAATATTCACTACATACTCTTAATCATCCATTCATGGGATCATAAGTCCATAACATAAAAGAGTGAGATTAGATACTACCCACACCATACATGACACATATTCATAAAAAGAAAACACATATCCCTCACCTTTTGATGAAGATTCTTGTGTTCCAAATATTGCAAACGAAAATGAGAAGAATAGAAGAAATAACTCCTCAAGCTTCTCCCTTTGACTCCTCTGCAAGCTCAAGCTATCACACTTTCTTTCTATTTCTCTTTAGGGTTGATGGTGGTGGAGAAATGAGGGAAGAAAATGAAAATCCCTCTTTTAAAGCATATTGGGCTTGGGCTAAAATGTCATTGGCCCTAAGCATTAAATACTAACTAAATAATAAGGTTACTTATAATTAGTAAGAGTGTGTCAAGTTGTGCACTATCCTACTTATGTCATAAATTCTTAATTAATTTATTAAACAGTATCAAAGAATATTTCAAATTATAGTGTAATTATTATTTAAAAATAAATTTAACTTAAATGAATTAGAATAAAATAAAAACTATGTATAATCTTTATACGGAAATAAATTTTAAATTATATGATAAATTTTATAATATCTATCATAATCTCATTAAAAAATTTATAATAAATAATTTAAAATACCGGATATTACACAGATAATCAAAGTGGATAAGCATACTTAGTCCAGCGTGGACTTTAGGGAACATAAGATAGTGGGTTTGGACAAACGATAAGTCTTTGGTCTTAGACAGTCTTTGGACTTAACAAGAGCTGGATACTTGAGATAAACATGTTAGTCCATAACAAATCTTTGTTCACTTAATTTTAGTCTTTTGTTAACTTCACAATCTTAAGGAGTTTATGGACCATAACCACTTTGGTTCCAACATAAACTACTCAGGATTAGAAGATAGTGTTCCGGTGAAGCCGTAATGGGCTTAGTGGATACGGAACATGTACTCCCGATCGCTCCTCCGATGATGTTGTCACTCCATGGAGTTGAGTCATTTTGGGTATCTTGCATGTGCACTGTAACACCCCCAAAAACTTTGAATTTGTTAATAATTAATTCTATCAATAAATTGCTTGATAATGCAACTAATCAATTATAAATAATGTTAAATGTTTATAATTGAGAATTCATCTGAATTCAAGTTAAAAACTCAAACAGAGACCGGATTGCGTTTTAGCAGACAGTAGGAATTCACACTGTGATATGTGAGACCTGTTTCCAATGCGGAGAACCGGGTCACATCGTACGTGAGTGCAAGCAACGCTCGTCTAAAAGAGACGGAGGACCCAGTCAACCTGTGAATCCTACGCCATGTTACATGAAGTTTGAAAGTAACCACAAGACGAGGTACTACACTAAAGGTCTTATGTGTTTCAAATGTAAGGACCCGAGGCATACTTTGAGAGAGTGTGGTCAACAAAGTGCAAACTATCAGACAACCGGTAGGAACTGGATTCTTCGCAACCCCTGGAACTGAAGCTTCACGACCCAACGATCACATCCAGGGAGAGTTCACCATTTCATGGTACCTTCACAAAGGTACATGTATGGAGAAGATCTCACAATAGGAGCCGTGCCTACAAGCGAATCGTTTGCTCACAATAGGAACCAGTTCACGTTGTAAGTGAGTACAAGCAACAACCTTCCCGAAAGAGTTGTGAACCTATCAAACATGTAGGTGTTACACTACGATGCAAGAGATGTGGTAGAAGCTACGCAACTAGGGATTGCAAACCAAAAAGGAATCGTCTGTTTCCAATAAGGAATACCAGGTAACGTCATGCGTGTTTGCAAGTGACAGCCCTGCAAAGGGAGCAGTGGATCATGCCAACCTGTGACTTCGTCATCACGATGTAAGAAATGTGAAACCAAATGCAAAGCAGAGTACTACGTAATCAAAGGCGACATCTTTTCGGACGAAGCGAGCCAGAGCATGTTTCAAGAACGAGTGATCAACACAAGGTGGAATCTATAGTCAACAAGGTACACGCTACCAAGCAATCGTTAGCGAAGTGAATCTTCACAATGTGTGGGGTTGAAGTTTCACAACCTGATGATCACATCCACGAATAGTGTACTATATAGCAGGTAAACCTTTAAATATACTATTTGATTCAAGCATAATTATTCTTTGTTCGTTTGTGTCAATGTGGACGCCTTTGAACTACTTAGGTCTTCATCTTCCTCTTGATTTAAATTGATTTGAAATGATTTGAGTTGATTCCATTCTGTCATTTATAAACTTTTATTGTCTATCATTTTGCATGACCAGTTGAAATCCCGTATGTTTTCATTTGTCTTTTGACTTAGTTATTCTTATCCCTTGTTAAATCGATCCTAACAATCAAAATAGTATGAATTATTTGTTATTGTTGGGAACCGAAACTTTTAGTGAACTTGATTTGTTTGCTTCTCTTACAAATGAAAGTAAATCCGATGAGCAGATTGGTTACGTTCATGAAATTGAACACTTCTGCCTATTTCGCCTTTTTACAAACCGTGTAAAAGGCTCCTTTGGGCAAAGAAACTCGGATACTTACGTTGTTATTCTTTCAAAATACTGAGAGTGATTGAGATTTGAGCTCTGCTCTCTTGGGAGAAATTTTCATTTCCTTTCAAATTTTCTGTGGAATGTGTCATCAGGACCACAATCGGAAAGAGAATTTCAGTTTCTATCGACTTTGTGTTAGAGTTTGTCCAATGACCGTAGTACATATTCTCACATCTTTGAAACTTTATAATGTCTTGCGTGTATTGAAAGTTGCAAAGTCTTCCTTAATACTTTCTTCTGAATCACCGAACTGATATAGTATGTTTGAAAGGGATAACTTAACCTATGAGGCACTATCTGTCAAGATTGAGGATCGAGACGTCAAGCAGGAGGAGGACGAGATCTGGGAACAGTATCCGCGTTTGTTTTAGATAAGCGAATTTCGAGGATGAAATTCCTCTTAAGTGTGGTAGTATTGTGACACCCCGAAAACTCTGAATCTGTTAATAATTAATTCAATGAATAAATTTCTTGATAATGCAACTAATCAATTATAAATAATTTTAAATGTTTATAATTGAGAATTCATCCGAATTCAAGTTAAAAACTCAAATAGAGATCAGACGGTGTTTTAGCAGACAGTAGGAATTCCACTGTGATCTGTGAATCCTAATGACCCAAGGAGAAGTCTGAGTCCAATAAATCATAATCTAATTGTTTGAGCCCTCTGTGATGTTTTGTGATGGAGCCGATAAAAGGATTATTAATTTTATCGGGTCTGTCGAGTTTTGTTTTGGGCCCGGGGCTGGGACAATATTCTGGCCGGAGCCGGGACCAGTTCATGATCATCAATTACCTTAATCATCTTCCTAAACAATATTAAGTCAGTATCACCTTTTAAACAAAATATCTTCAACTTATACTAACATGGTAAGAGACCATTTTACTTTCCTTAAAGCAAAAGTTTTGTTTTTAGCCAAATCGGGTAATGACCTCTTACACACTCTAATCACCATCCATTCAAGCAAAAATTTCCCTCCCTCTTCTCCACTTGAAGGCTACGAAATTCCCTCTCCCTAAACACCCACACACTTCATTTTACAACTCATCTCTCATACTTCATCTTCTCCAAACCACCTAAGAACAAAACACTCTTTTTTCTCTCCTCCATAGCCAAAGCTCACGATTCTCTCTCTTTCTCTCTCAACAGATTTCTTATCTTCTCTCAAAACAACTTAAATATTTGTGATCACCTCCTCAAGACCTATAGCTTTCATGTTGGAAGTTTTTCCATTTGAAGACTTTCATTTTTGGGTCTCCAAGCAAGACACCACCTTTCCATCCTCAAGTTCAAGAGTAAATGTTTTACTTACCATTTCCTTTCTCCTTTATTCTTTGGAGCCTAGAAAATCATCTTTTTGTTGGTGATGTGATTTTCTAAAATATGCTTGTTTCTTCATTTCAATGACATAGCTTTGCTTGTCTTGATCTCCTTTCCATCTTTGGTGAAGGAAGCTTTTGATTTGGAGTAACCTTGTTCTTGAGCCTCAAGAGCTCAAGAACATCAACTTTATGTTCTTCAACAAAGTGAGTTTATAAACCCTTTCCTCTTCATTTTCTTTCACTAAATCATGAAGCAACATCTTCTAGCTCATGATTATTGTGAAACAAGTTTCAAAACCTTAAGTTTTTGGTCTATGTAGGTTTGGTCATCCTTCTTCTTGGAGGACTTCCATTGAAATCTTGTTTTTGGAGGCTTCATTAAGGTAATGGGGAGTGAATCTTCATCTCACCTCATAGGTGGATGAAAATGGTTTTTAGTGGGGTGAAAACCCTATGTTTGTCTAGATGGATTTTCCTATCTTTTTTGGTTGTGTATTTGGTTACTTGGTTTGTAATAATCTTAGCTATATGCCTTATATGTTTGTTTGATGTTTAACATGATGATATGCTTTTGAAAATGATGAAAACCCTAACCTTGACCTTGGTCAAGGTAGGAGATTTTGATGGTATGTTTAGATCTATGATGTTTATGAGTTGTTCATCATATTCATATGCTTATCATGCTTATTATGAAAATGTGTTGGTGAAGTGGAACTTCACTCTTAGCCTTGTGATGACAAGATTTGGTTGAGTGTATGAAAGGGAGAAAACCACACCTTTAAACCTAATGAACTTGTGAATGATCCAAAGATCATGTTTTTGAACTTATGATGTTAATGGATAGTAAGTTTTGCGAGTTTTTAGAACTAAAAATGTGTTTTGATCTTCATGATATGCTTTAGAAAGAACCAAGGATGTTTTTGAAAACCAAAGAAATCATTTTGGGTGAAACATAAGGGATCACAGCCTAGCCCTGAAGGGTACCACGGCTGTGATGCCCCAGAAAACGAGGAACAGAAAGAATCACGGCCTAGCCTTGATGTCGCTCACGGCCATGATCTTCCTGGGAGCATGGGCCAAAGCATGTCACGGCCTAGCCCTGATAAAGCTAACGGCCCTAACAAGCAATTGAGTATTTATACACTCTTTTCCATCTCTTCTTGTATTGAACTTGTATCTTGAAAGGAAAATGGTTTTGAGCCTTAACTTAGTGACTTACAACTTCAAACTGTTTTCAAACCAAAGTGAATTGAGATGTGCAAACATGGTTTAGGCTTGGATGGACCCTCTAGGAGTAAGCTTGTACTTGCTCCCCATATCCATTCATTGGTTGACTTGTGTTCACTATCACTCAATTACTTTGAGGTTTTGAGTTATGATAAAGGTTCGTATGCCTTTAGAACTCTTTCATCCTTTTGAATAAGTTATTAACTATTTGAATCAAAGGATTAGTGCAAAGGAACCTCATTGCAAAACTTAGAGGCTTTTGACCAAAGTTTGAGTTTTTGAGAAGTAGTGAACATTCAATCTTAACTTAATATTTTACAAGTTTAAATGAGTTTTAGAAGCTTCGTAGAAGGAAGGTTTTATTCAAGGGAATCATACTTTGAACTAATAGGTATTTCGAACCAAGGTTGTGAAAAATAAAGGAGTCATGTTACAAAACGTTCTCTATGAGCTTTCAAAGAATTTATTTATGGTTTTGGCATCAATGTACCAAAGCGATGGTACCCCTTTTACTCAAAGGATGATTGTGAAATAAAAACCCTTTTCAAACTATTCTAAGTGTTTTCAATGTTTGACCTTTAGTTAAGTATAAACGATATAAGTTAATGGTACTTCACTTGAGAAGACTTCAATTTCTAAAGTTAAGACAAAAGAGTTTTGAAAGTGTCCAACTTGTAGATGCAAGTACAACTAAAGTATTTTGAAACTATGTTTCCAAATATTAAGACCTTGGGTAAGAATACTAAGGCACTTACTAAAGTATAAAACAAACGAGTTTACGCATTTATCTATCTGTCAACCAAAAGTTATACATTTAGAGTAATATTTGAGTGAAATGAGTTTGAAGGGAAAAGCTCTTTAAATCATCATTTTATATACTCATGGTGAAGTTTTACAAAGTTAAAAGTGTCCCAACTTAAAAAGGAATGAGATTCTATTAAAAGACACAAAGGAGTTATCTACTCAAAACTAAAGGTTCTTCCTAAGTAATAACCCTAAGTCAAGTAATTAGCCTAGAGTGTATGAAAGAGATGATAAAGTATAGATTATGGTGGAACAAGACCATAAACTATATTATTGATGATTCATCCATCAATGGATTCATAAGACTTAAATGAATAAAAAAAACTTGAGAAACAAGTAACCTGGTAGCATAGAAAAGATCTAAGAAATCAACGATGGGATCTACCAATACGATTTCATAATGAAATTAGGACTCGTGTAACAATATCATAAGACATGAACACGAATATGAAACGTTTTGTATTAAGACAAAAGGTCGATGACAAGTCAGAGGGTCGAACCCAAGAACATCGCCTATCTATAATGGTCTTGTGACGACTCGATCCCGGAGGGATCACAAGATTCATCTGATGGATAAAAGATAATCAATACACTTGAAATTGTGTAAGAGACTCTTAATGAGAAGATTCATATGGAATCACGAGGTTTATCCGGTGGATAAACATTTATTGCATCTGCTTTTATGTGTAAGCATTGGCATAGTTTGCATAAATCAGTTAAGGCCTTTGAGCCTAGGAGTTGAGATACACCTAGTGCGGGCGCGAATATAGTGGTGATGGTCGGTTTGACCTAGGGGACGTTGGGGTGTGTAACTCCACATGTGGCCAGTTGGTAACTCTCATGTGCCGTGGTAAATCAAGATCCCACACCAACGCTCTCGACTAGACATTGCCTTATTCAAGATTGGTGTAAAGCGTTTTTGCATAAAGCCAGTGTACAGCCACGATTTCGATTATCTTAGCACATATAGCCGACTGGCTGGCCCAAGCAAAGTGTGTACTCTTGATCACTCTCTCCGACGATTATCTAGCTCTTTGGAGTAGGGTTCTGAGTCATACCCATTGGCATGGTGAATGCATCATGAACATTGCATAGCACGGCATGGTTTTGATGATATTGTATTTGAAATAATTGTATTGCTGCCTATTTGATGATTCATGATAACATGACTTAAAGCTATGATTACTTGTGTGTTGTACTATCTCCATTTGCCATATGTTGTCTGGATGATCGGGGATCTCACCCATTACACATATTATCTAGCTATGTATCTCCGCTGTTCCTGAGGAGATTGTTGTGTCGGGTCTCCATTTGATGCTTTGGCCATATGTCCTCACTACTCCGACTGATCACCCGAAGGGATGAATGCTGAGACTCGAGGGCGGATCAGTAGAGCCTCCTGGAAATGCTATTCTCACGTGCCAGATAGTCGGAGGTCGTGGCATGTATGCTTTTATGTTGTGTTTATTTTCCTGAGTCGTGAGTGTCTGTAGATGGTTCGTGGGTTATTGGTTGGTCTAATACCCCGAAACATTCCATGCGTTTTCCTCATAGTGGACAAGAAGGCGTAAAGTGTAACATCCCAATTTTCAGATTGGTAAAGTATCCAAATCTTATCGGAGTCATAGTGGCAAAGTTATAAATATCAAGATATTTTGGAAAAGTAATCATGACTACTTTAGACAAGTAATCATGACATGGATGACTCATGATGATGAGTCATGGTGGAGTAATCATGATGATGATAAGTCATAGTGATGAACTCATCCATTGACTAATCACATTCAAGAACCACATCTCTCGTCTGGTATTTGATTTTATCCCTACGTATCCACTTTTTGGATACCACACAGATATTTTTTTACTCTACATTACTAGTAGAGAATTATGGTTAAGGTTTGGGTTGAAGACTCTGACGAAACCCGGCCTGCGTACGAGATCACCGGAACCGGTAACGGATAAGCGTCACGTCGCTTTCACACCACCTCACCTAGACACCTCACCACCTTATCCATATGTAATCATTACATGGCGACTCATCACCATAGTAATGATGACAAGGGGTGAGTCACCATAGGCATGATGACCTAGTGTAAAATGACAATTTTACCCCTAATAGAAAATGACAATTTTGCCCGTAAGTAATTTTATATCAACCTTAGCCTTTCTTCACATATGTTCCACACCATTCATAGATATATTTACACTCTCATATTTCTTTCTCCTTCACTTGATTCTTTCAGCTCAAGTGTTGAAGTTTCTAGTACAACTTTTGATGAAATTCCAATTTGGTTCTTAAAGGAAATGACCATTCTATCCTATCCTTATCCTTTCCTCCTATATATATACATATCACGCCACTCTCTTCCATTGGTCCTCTCTCAATTTCGTGCACCTTCCCCTTCTCTTCTCCATCTTCTTCACTTCAAGACACCTCCAAGCTTTCAACTTCAATTTCTCTCCATTCTTCAAGGATTCTTCAAGAACTTTGAGAAGTAAACTTGAAAAGCTTGATCATCTTCATCATCTAGGATGAAGTAATATAATGGAATGAGAAACTTCCATATTTTCATGTCTAGGAGAAAGAGAAGGCAAGGTGAAAGAAAGAGTGAAACCATTGTTGGAAGCCTTGAAGCTTGGTTGAAGCAGTTTCAGTAAGATCGTCGGAAAATGTTCATCAACCGTTGGATCAAGCTCAAAATTGGTAAGGAGGTTCAGAACATGTGGTTCTTCAGTTGGACCGTTCGGATATTCGGTTCAGGGTCTAGAGTGGGAGATATGCAGCTAACATCATGGTCCTAGTGTGTGAGAAACTTATCCCGTATATCACCTAACCTGCGACAGTAAAACCTTCTCCAGAGATTCGTTAACCGTTGGATCGAGCTGAATTTTGGGAAGTAGGCTTAGGACACGTTGAGCTTCATCGGAACCGTTCGGATTTTCAATAAGAAGTCTGTAACTCGAGATATGGGGCTCGCACAGTACCCTGTTTTGTGTTGAGGAGCTACGTGGTGAGCTCGTAGTGGTTGTGGTTGTGCTTGTCGCGTTCGTGAGATCGAGGGTCAAGGCTGTCCGTGAACACAAGAGTGTACGGGAACAGATTACCAGGTGAGGGGGAAGAACCTACATATATCTGGGAATCATAGGCGTAGTATACAATTGTTAACATGTATAGGGCTCCTCAAACCCTACTAGTGGTGAAGTGTGTTTACTTATGGTATTTGTGGTAATTGATAACATGCTTAAATGATGTCCTACATGATAACATGCTAGATGAGATGTTTGTGATAATAACTTGTTTGTGGTGATAACATGCTTAATTGCGTTTTGGTATGCTTTTAAGAATGCTATATTGCATGCTATGACATGTGATGTGTTTGTGACTATATGATCTTGGTTGACTTTGGAGATGATTGGTATATTGATAGGATTGTAGGAGAATGATTGACTTGGGAGATGATTATTGAGGTTAGACTAGTAAACTAAGAATGTGGATCTATGTTGTAAGTGGCTCTCATAGTTGGAGAGCGGCATCCTCGCAGTTGGAGGATGTGGGCTTTGAGGCATTAGTTAAGTTGTTGTTGAAATGATGGATGCATAATCATAACATTTGCATTGTTGTGGTGGAAAGCCGCGAGATTTACTGCAACAGCTGTCTGAACAGTTATCACACGAGATGGATTACTTGTGACAATTGCAACAGCAGTTTGAGTGGTTGTCACAAGGGGGCTATATGACTAACTGCAATCATATATGCTGGTACACAACTGTAACAGCAGTTTGAGTGGTTGTGTATAGGGTTACGTGTGTGTACTTGCCACAGCAGCTTGCCAGCAGTGATCACGCGAGGTCGGGACTTGTGACAATTGCAATAGCAGTTTGAGTGGTTGTCACAAGGAGCTGTATGAATAGCTGCAACAGCAGTTTGAGTGGCTATCATATGAGCTAGTACCTGTATACAGCTGCAACAGCAGTTTGAGTGGTTGTGTACAGGGAGCCGTGTGTATAGTTGCAACAGCAGTTTGTGACGGTCACATGAGGTCGAGGTGGACGTTCTGGGAGATGTCCTAGGAACCAGTAACCTGGACTACCGACTCTATGCCCTTATAGTTGGAGGGTGACTTCCTACCTTGGAAAATGACTATTTCACATTTGAGTTGAAGGACAGTATTTCTAAGGGCTAGGAACTTAGTTGTGCATATAGAATAGGTGAAGATCCCTAGATGTGATACTTTGAGGTTGATTGTTGTAGAATTGATGGTGATCTCTAGTTATGATATTTTGAGGTCGACTATTGTGATGTGTAGAATAGGCGATGATCCATAGTTGTGATACTTTGAGGATGACTGTTGTAGAATAGGCGATGATCCATAGTGGTGATACTTTGAGGTTGATTGTTGTGCTAAACTCGAGAGAAGGATGTGTTTGTTGATTGTGCGCTATTATACATGTTGATGTGTTATATGCTACGTGATTTCCCTTTTGTATGATAGTGTAGCGTTTCTTACCTCCTATGCATATTTCTCCATGTTTACATATGTGTGGTTGTCCGGATCGTGATCCGAAGATGGAAGTGCCGATTGGTCATCGGAAGTGCTACAGCAGGTGGAGTTGACCCAAGGTGTACTCTATCGTCAGTAACAAGTGTGGCGTCAGGGCTTCTCAAATAGATAGAGATCTCAGCGGTATCTTTGAGTCTCTTGTGAGTTGTACCACGGCTAGTGGGGTGTTTATGTTTGTTGTTGTTATTTTTACGCCATGGCTTCCAGGCGAAACTCTGATGCAAAATTCTTGAGCTGTGATAAGTTCTTATTTGCTTAACTGTTGATGTGAAAATTTTTGGCTGTGTTTTAAGGTATCATAGAAAGTGAGGTTATGTTTTGAAAGCGTCTAATGGGATTATCCTACGTAAGCAGGGTCGTCTCATAAAGGTAGAGTTGTCTATCGGGCTGCCCTATCTGATTCACTCCACCTTTATCTGAGGAGGGGTTAGAGTGAGGATCTATGCGTTGTGCCGGTAGGCGGCTTTTCCGTTTAGTGTCTTTTGACCAGCTCATGACGTCTGTGTTTTTATTTATCTTTGCGGAGCTGCATCTCCCTGCAGTTTATGTTTAGGAGTTGTGTCTCTAGTTCTTTAGGTTGAGTTTGTATCCTCTATATTTTTTTGTGGTCGGGTTGAGCTTTATGTAAGTCTCTTTTGAACTTACGAACCCTACATTGCGAAATGTTATCATTTACCTTACTTTGGGTCATTAATTATAAGTCTTTATATTTATGTCTTGCGAAAAAGAAAACTAGAAAATTTTAATTAACCCATTTTCGGCCTTATAGTTTCCTAAAAATGTCATTAAAAATGTAATTCCCGAGAAGGGTATTACATGCACCAATATTGCATTCGAATTTCATTTATTATAGTACTGCAATACATTGTTAGCCTATACTTGATTAACATGTAAATTGATAAATATGCTATTGGATTGTCTTAAGTGTTGAATTTTTGCTTATGTAACCTGTTTTGGTTCCTAAACATTATTTCTACTCTACTGCCCTTTACTTTGATGATAGACATCTTACCCCCTGTTTATGTATTATTTCCTGTCTTAATACTACAAAAATTTAGACATACTTGGGCAGATGGACTTTGAGTACGCTAATACAGACCTGGAAGCGACAGAATAGGTGCAGGTAAAGGAAGAAATACATGAACTTTTGACTAGCTCTGGGAGTTATAATACTTTGGATTAGTATTTTGTAAATATATCTTTTATAGTAAGCATAACAGCTGATCGTATGTATTTTGACAAACATGAGACTGGTTTGGTATTATGTATATATGTTATAAGAACGGTTATTATGACTACTACACAGGTTGTAGAGCCCGGAGGGCATAGATATATTATTATTATTATTATTATTATTATTGTTAAGTATTGATGTGAGTAATATATAATACTAAGACAGGTTATAGGTACATAATGAGATACCAGGGGGTGTTTCATTGATTGTACGGAGGACTTGGTTTTGGAGCTTGTGTTGCTTCATGTCTTCAGATTCTTCTGATCTTGAGAGAAGTCCGCATTCCCATTCGTGAGCTTTGTTCAATCTTGCATCTGATTATAAGCTCATGTCTTCTATTTTGTTCTCGAAATGTCTTATCTTAGTCATGAGCTTATATCGTCTGATTTGACCTTTAGTTGATTTCGACTTGAGTCTTCTCTTCTTGACTCGTCTGATCTTCTCATATTTGTCTTGCATTCTTCTGATATCGTGACTTGTTTCATCTTTCCTTATTCCTCTCATGTGTTCTTATATTCGGCCTTGTTTCGTCTTACTTATTCCTTGTTCTTCCTTGGGCTTGACCATGACTTGTCTGCTCCTGATCTTGAGTTGTCTTCTTTGTAGCACGAAGCTTGTGTCTTCTGGTTTACTAGTATGATCTTGTCTCATTAGTTTCTTCAACAATCTTCTCATATATATCTTCAAGTATCTTCACTTGTGAGATGATTGTTGTATTGATTGATCAGATGGCTTCTCTTTGTTGTTTCAAGCTTCATGTGTCTTCTTATGTGATTGGTTCCTGTTCTTCAGCTTCAATCAATCTTAACAGAAGCCAACGGTAAGAAAAATCTCATAACACTTGAAATTTGTATTCGAAAGTTTGTTATCATTAAAACATAAACATGAGAGGGTCTTTTGACTCAAAAACTTCTTCCTCATGGAATCCCAAATATCTTTAGAGGTATCCTTGCATAGGATTGTCTCCAATATAGGACGATCAATGGGTTGGAGCAATGAGATCCTTTAACATATTAGCCTCTAAGTCTCTTTGTTGATTCTCCATCAAGGGAACCTCACCTACGGGTGGTTCTTGAACTTCGAATTCAATCACTGCCCAATACTCCTTTGAAATCAGAAAATTTTCCATAAGCATGCTCCAATGGTCATAGCAACCATCGAAACGTGGAATAGAGGCTAGAACATAGGCTTTATCATTGGCCATTTTCTATAACAATATGTCACACACTTACTCAAGTATTTACATTCTCCTCATGTGTTTACACTTTCCCACTAGATCGTTAGGCTCTGCTACCACTTTTGTGGTATGAGGCCAAAGAGGAAAAAGAAGAAGATGAAGACAAAACACTCAAACACAAGCACACAAATGTGTGAAATGTAAGGAACAAGAAAAACTGTGATATGTTGAATAATTCGATGTATACTTGTATATTTTCTCATAAGAATGAACCATATTTACAGCCAAAGTCAAAGACAAAAAACTGACACCGTTACTAAGCTAATTAACACTAGCAATGGTAAAATAACTTCCAATAACTTAACAACAGTAAAATAATTCCCAATCATTAACACTCATCACTACCTAACGAAAAAGTAACAGTAGGCTAATAACTAAAACATAACTCTCGACGATCCATCTGCTGGTCTGTTGAGCTTCAGATCAGACAGATCAAGCAATTGGTGTGATCAAATGCTTTGAGAGAGACTAGATCAGACATCTGGAAGAATTATCAAAAGACTCGAATGAGATCAGGCGATTCAAATGAGATAAGACGATTCGAGGGTTCTGACTGTCGAATGCGATCATACGATTTGAGGGACCAGGCCCTTCAAGAGATCAAACGATTCAACATGGTTCTGTCAAGAAGAGATAACTTGTTACTAAGTATTCATACTTGTTTGGCTAGAAGTGCACAACTTTTAGGTCTTTAAACCCAAGGCATCCTTTTTTTGTAGCTTGCATAATTGTTGCCATCATATCCATTTGATGCCACGAGACTCTGAAGATGATTGCCACCCAAAGTCACTTAGAAATCTTGGAAGAGTAAGAAATAAAATGTGGTTAGAGGATCAATGTCAAACTAGAATATCAGGCCATGACCACAACCACTTGCAAATACCTTTGGCCAAATAGCTACTTAAAAAGATTTGATATGAGGAGACTATGCACATGATACTCATTTGCGATAAATCAAACTACATTACACATCGCCTTTAATCCAGTGTTTCATGAAAACATCAAACACAACGAGATGTATTATCACCTTATTGAAGAGAAGATCCTATCCGGAGACATCACCACTAGCTTTGTCAATTCAAATGATTAATTGGTGGATATTTTCACCAAGTCTTAGATCGATATTTGAATAAACTATAAATATAACAAGCTTGGTGCATATAACCTACATACTCTAGCTTGAGAGAAAGTGTTTAAAACTATGTAAATAGTTTCTAAACTCAATTTGTATAGTCTAACCAAATCATGTAATTATGATAATTAGGTTAATTATAATCATTGTATTTATTAAATTAACTCTGTATACTTCGACCTCCACTGTATAATTCAGACACACAAATTTCATCATGACACTCTTTTTTCTATTTAGTCTTAACATCTAGTGCGATAATGATTTATGACAGTATTTGATATTCAAAGTTCAATATTTAATTGAGTCTCACATTTAATTAAGTTCTACGTTAATTGTATGTGCATTGTACCAGCAATTTGCCACTATTTGAAAAATAAAGGTACACAAGTTTTTTTTGAAGCAAGTAAAGGCACACAAGTTAAAAAACTAAAAATAGATTCAATTTTTGCATCGTTAGATTTGAAGAAAAATTGTCTTGTTTTTTTTTAAGGAGTTGTTTTTTGCGGCCTCTGATTTTTTTAATACAATTCCTCCTCTTTTTCTAAATTTTTTTCTATCTAAAATACCTTTCCTTTTTTTTAATATTTTTCTTTAACTACTCTTCACAATTCCTCACCATTGAGATGACAGAAGAGAGAGAGAGAGAGAGAGAGAGAGAGAGAGCACAACAAGAGTCTGAAATTCCCGATAGTCCTTGAACAGTTGATGTTGTGTCAAAAACATTGAAGTCCTCACTTCCTAAGGAGGTGTCCTAAAATAGCGATCTTGACCCAGTATTTTGGGGACCAAGGACAGATGGACATTGGGTATTGCTTTCACAGAAGATGCTTCCTGTAGTGGATGTAGCACCATTTTCATGAAGGGAAACTGTTTTTGGTTATATGAAAGGAATTGAGATTTTGATTGAGGATGTCCATTCGTGATAGGTGTAGAAAAATGATTCCTCAAACTCGTCCCATGTTCTATTTTATTAAGTCTCCTGAAGCCACCCAATCCATATTTCTTAGAACGCATGACCCCATTAGGGAGCATCTCTGGGCAGATATAAGATGCTGATGTTAGCATGGTTCCCTAGAATTCCGAAAATAGAAGAAAGAGATAGTTCCAGAAATAATAAGGGATATTTTGGATAAAAAAAAATATATAAAAATGAGGGATTGTAAAACAGTGACGATAAAAAACAACTCCCTTTTTTTTTTATTTTATATAAAGGTGGGCCTAGCCCAGAAAAAGAGCAACTACGTAGCTACCATCCGGGGAAGACACCCCAACAAGATCATGAACCAACAAATTCTCACACCCCTTACCGGAGTAGAATGGACTTTACTGCACAAATCCACACACTACCGAAGGAGAAACTATTTTTTTTAATGTCTAAATATTATGTCCCTAACATTATGCCTATTTGACTCTAACATTTTTTCTTAGTTTATCTTTTCACTCTAGAAACGTCCACCACCTTTGGAGCTTAAAAAGATGACGGCAAAAAGGTAGATTTTTTTATGAAATGACTACGCCTACAGGATTTTAATTTAGAAGAAAAAGTAGTAATACATGAATATCTTATGTTCTCTGCAATGTTGAAAAAGCAGCTATACAAGATGCGGTGAATATAGAAGCTCCATCTCCATATCTGTGGAAATGAAGTCTTATGAAAGATATATTTCCAAAACAAGTGCAAAATGTCAAAGAAAAGTCTACGTGAAGTTTCAACATCATGCAGAATGGAGTAGTACTGAAACGAAACAATTTTCTAGCATCAAATTGGCAAGAAGGTACAAGCCTACAACAGAGATTAATATTAATATGCTGATACACAATACCCAAAGTAGCCTTGGCATAAAATAGTACAAGGTAAAAAAAATACCTGTTTTTATTTATTATAGATATAGCCTCATCTAGGTTGTCAGCCTATTGATCAAACAAAAAAATAAAAATTCTTATTTAATTCCAACATGGTGAAAAAGTTAAAAGCAAGATAAGTATTAACTAAACAGCACCTGCATGCAAAGTAGAACTGGTCCAAAAGTTTCTTCCTGCGAAACAAAAAGATAGCTTGATCACTTTTACTACAACAAAGGTGTGGTTATCAATATACCTGTCTTTCTATTCACTCTCCTTCCACAGAGAATAGCTATTAATAACTTAACAAGAGAGAGAGAGAGAGAGAAAGAAGGATAGAAAACTTAAAACATGAACCCGATATACCTTGTAACACTCCATGTTGGTTGTAACATCACATAAAATAGTAGGACCAACAAAGTTTCCATTCTCATATCCTGGTACCTGTCATGTACGTCCTGAAAACTCAGTCTTCTAAAAGAAAAGTTTGAACGCCTTGGAAAAATAAACAGGGAGAAAGTTTATTTTGAAACAATGAATACAAATGAAATTTGTTAGAAACAAATTACTACCACAATATGTCTTCCATCAAGTAATAGTCTTGCACCACTTTCAACACTGCTCTGAACTAGTCTACATATCCTCTCTTTTGACTGTTAGTTCAAGAAGTGGATCAAGAACTCAAAAATTTGCAAAAACTTAACAAATTATTTACAGTTTAAACTGTTGGAATTAGTAGCATTAATATTGGGAGTTGTAGCAATTATATTCAAATTCATGTACATAGTTAGTCATGCATCTAGGGAATGTTATACATACACCTAGGAAGTAGAAATATTATTAATCTCCTTGTAAATGTAAATTGTATTTACTCCTATGAGTGTATATAAATAGTAGATCAGCTGAGTGCAAACACACTCAAGCATTTCACAATTTCTTTCTTACTTCTAAGTCTGTCTACATGGTATCAAGAGCAGGTTCGTTCCCATTTTGAAGGATTCTGCCTCTGGTCCAGCAGAACCTTGAAATCCCTAAAGTCTTGTCCTTTGGAATACCCAAACAGCCACTGTCAGGTCCAAAACTCACTGTTTCCGGCCAACCCACAGTCTACTATCGCCGGAAACCTACTCAGCAACCTCCGACGATCCTTTCCACCAAGCACCGCCACCAGAACAACCGTCACGCGCCGTCACGTGCCAGTTTCTTGACGGCGCGTGAAGCCCAGTCGCAGTCACGTCCTCGGTGCGTGTGAGTCACGCGCCGCCTTCCCACCACCAGAATCTCGCCGCGACCGCCCAGAAAGGTTCGCCTAAGCCTCCTCTGTCCGTCTAGCTGGTCAAAACCCACTTTTCCAGTTGTTTGGAAGTTGATCCTTGTTTTTTTAGCCTCCTATTTTTTTTTTTGTTGCTGTTACGGTTGTTTTGTTACTGCTATTTGCTTGCTCGTCTCCATACAATCTCAGGTGTTAGTTCGGACTCTCCTCTGTGTGTTTTTTTATTAGAATGGGTCGTCCTCAATGCACATATTGCAAGAGAATGGGTCACACTCAAAAGACTTGTTACTCTCTTCATGGTTTTTCTGGAAAATCAGTAAATATATGTAGTGTTGAAATGTTCAACAAATTTTCCGAAGCTGAGTACCAAGAATATCTTCAATTAAAAGCTGCCCGTCACTTTCATGGGTCTACTGCCACTGGTGTTCATGACTCTGCGGCCTTCATATCTCAATCTGGTAACAATCAAAATCTTTGGATAATTGATTCAGGTGCCTCTGATCATATTGCTGGTAATAGTTCTTTATTCTCCTCCATATCTTCTCCTCAATTTCCACACTTCAAAACACTTGCGGATGGTTCCAAGGTCACCGCCAAAGGAATCGGTCATGTTTCAGTCACTACTTCTATAACTTTAAAATCTGTTTTGTTTATACCTGGTTGTCCTTTTAATTTGATCTCCCTTAGTCAACTTACTCGCTCTCTAAATTGCTCAGTAACCTTTGATGCTGGTTCTTTTACTATACAGGAACGTAGTACGGGTCGGATGATTGGCGTAGGACATGAATCACATGGTCTGTATTACCTCAAATCAACTCCTTCTGTAAGCTGTACTGCGGTTGAATCTCCAAATCTTCTTCATGAACGATTAGGCCATCCAAGTTTGTCAAAATTGAAGCAAATGGTTCCGAATCTTGCAAAGATATCATCATTAAACTGTGAGTCTTGTCAATTAAGCAAGCATGTTCGCTCTTCCTTTCCCAGCAAAGTTGAAAGCCGAGTTGATTCTCCTTTTTCCGTTATCCATTCAAATATATGGGGACCAAGTCGTGTGTCTTCTAATGGCTTTCGATATTTCATCACTTTTATTGATGAATTCTCCCGGTGCACTTGGGTTTTCTTAATGAAAGAACGATCTGAACTTTTGTACATTCTCACCACTTTTGTTAATGAGGTTAAAACCCAATTTGGTAAGACGATCAAAATCCTTAGAAGTGATAATGCAAAAGAATACTTTTCTTCTGCTCTTTCATCCTTTTTGTCATCACAAGGCATTCTTCATCAATCCAGTTGTCCTCATACCCCTCAACAGAATGGAATAGCTGAAAGGAAGAATAGACATCTTGTTGAAACTGCTAGGACGTTATTACTTCATGCACATGTTCCTGTCCGACATTGGGGTGATGCAGTTTTGACATCCTGTTTTTTAATTAATCGGATGCCTTCTTCTTCTCTTAATCACAAAATATCACATTCCATTTTATTTCCTAAAGAACCACTGTTTCATATTGCTCCACGAATATTTGGATGCACATGTTTTGTTCATGACATGTCTCCAGGTCTTGATAAGCTGTCTGCCCGAGCCATCAAATGTGTTTTTCTGGGGTATTCCAGGTTACAGAAAGGTTACAAGTGTTACTCTCCAATGCAGAATCGTTACTACATTTCTGCAGATGTAACGTTCTTCGAAGAAAAACTTTACTTCTCACCATCCATAGTTGAGTCTCATACTATTCAAGAAGTTTTTTCGATCCCTTATCTTGGTCCATCACCTTCCCTTGTGCCAGAACCAGTTGAAACTGCAGATATTCCTGACAATTCTCCTCTCGAGCAACCTCAAAGATCACCCATCATATATCGACGTCGTCCTCGTGTTGCTAATACAGAAATAGAAGGCACTGAAAGACCGACCGAATCATGTCCTACTCCAACAGATGGCCCTACTACGGACCTCCATGATGAGAACCCTGACTTGCCCATTGCTCTTAGAAAAGGTACTCGGTCTACCCGCAATCCTCATCCTATTTATAACTTCTTAAGTTACCATCGTCTATCTCCTTCTTATTATTCTTTTGTGTCATCCATATCTTCTGTTTCCATTCCTAAAAATGTTTGTGAGGCACTTGATCATCCAGGATGGCGACAAGCCATAATTGATGAAATGCAGGCTTTGGAGCATAATGGTACTTGGGACTTAACTCTTCTTCCTCCAGGAAAGAAACCCGTTGGCTGTCGATGGGTTTATGCTATTAAAGTCGGGGCCGATGGTCAGATTGATCGACTCAAAGCCCGACTTGTAGCCAAAGGATATTCCCAAATTTATGGACTTGATTATGGAGATACTTTCTCCCCTGTGGCCAAAATCACTTCTGTTCGACTCTTTCTTGCCATGGCTGCTATACGTCACTGGCCATTATATCAGTTGGATATTAAAAATGCGTTTCTTCATGGTGAGCTAGAAGAAGAAATTTATATGGACCAACCTCCTGGATTTGTTGCTCAGGGGGAGTCTGGTTTGGTTTGCAGGCTACGACGATCTCTCTATGGGCTGAAACAGTCTCCACGAGCTTGGTTTGGGAAATTCAGTACGGTTATTCAAGCATTCGGAATGAAACGGAGTGAAGCAGATCATTCGGTCTTCTATTGTCATACCTCTCCAAATAGATGTGTTTACTTGGTGGTCTATGTAGATGATATAGTCATCACAGGAAACGACCAGGAGAAAATTTCTCAGTTGAAGGAACATTTGTGCAACCATTTTCAAACCAAGGATTTGGGGAAGCTGAAATATTTTCTTGGGATTGAAGTTGCTCAGTCAAAAAATGGAATTATCATCTCACAGAAAAAATATGCATTAGACATATTTAAAGAAACTGGTATGTTGGACTGTAAACCAGTTGATAGTCCCATGGATCCGAATCTAAAATTACTTCCTAGTCAAGGGGAGCCATATTCTGATCCGGAAAGATATCGAAGATTGGTTGGTAAGCTCATTTATCTCACTATAACAAGACCTGATATTTCCTTTGCGGTTGGTGTAGTAAGTCAATTCATGCAGTCTCCTCATAATGATCATTGGGATGCGGTGACTAGAATTCTGAAGTACATTAAGAAGGCACCAGGACAAGGACTACTTTATGAAGACAAAGGAGACACTCAAATTGTTGGATTTTGTGATGCAGATTGGGCAGGTTCACCTATTGATAGACGTTCCACTTCAGGGTATTGTGTTTCTATTGGTGGAAATCGTGTCTCTTGGAAGAGTAAGAAGCAAAATGTGGTCGCAAGGTCCAGTGCAGAGGCTGAATATAGAGCTATGGCTACAGTCACTTGTGAATTCATTTGGATTAAACAACTTCTTCAGGAGTTGAAGTTCGGAGACACCAAACAGATGAAACTATGTTGTGATAATCAGGCAGCTCTTCACATAGCTTCTAATCCAGTGTTTCATGAAAGAACTAAACATATTGAGATTGATTGTCATTTTGTTCGAGAGAAAGTTCTTTCTAAGGAAGTTATCACTGAATCTGTTAGTTCTAATGACCAACTAGCAGACATTTTCACAAAGTCTTTAAGGGGGCCAAGAATTCAATATATTTGTTCCAAGCTTGGAGCATTTGATTTGTATGCTCCAGCTTGAAGGGGAGTGTTGGAATTAATAGCATTAATATTGGGAGTTGTAGCAATTATATTCAAATTCATGTACATAGTTAGTCATGCATCTAGGGAATGTTATACATGCACCTAGGAAGTAGAAATATTATTAATCTCCTTGTAAATGTAAATTGTATTTACTCCTATGAGTGTATATAAATAGTAGATCAGCTGAGTGCAAACACACTCAAGCATTTCACAATTTCTTTCTTACTTCTAAGTCTGTCTACATAAACATGATCAAGATGCAATGTATAACGAAGGCCCTCAATAAGTGGCACCGAAACAATTTAACACCTTTCGAAAATTGAGATAAATATTTGCACCTCTTTGCTAATAACAGGACCAAGGTCTGCACCAGGATCTGTTCCTGCATTCACTCTAAGTACTTTAGCACGCTTCACTAGTTCTTCTTCCCTGGAAATAGATAAAATGCAACAACTGACTTGATCAACGAAGCGCACCTTATATTACTCCTCAATACATAAGTTCATTATGGGCTGATGCTGCTAAATTATAAGGAGGTTTCTGTTGGAAATAATAATCTTGGAACCATTAGAATTAATGTAATTATTGGAAATAACAAATTGCATTGGAACTCTTATCTAAGGAAATAGCTAGAATTATTGTGGCATAAGAATTAGCTCAGTTAGTTATTGTAAATAGGAGTACATTAATTATCCAAGTGTATATAAATAAATCAAACTGTTGAGTGCATTATTCACTCAAGCATTCACAAAAACTCTTCTGAATTGGTCATCTAGTTTCTTAGTGCATCTTCAAGTTGTATCACAGCAAGCACGGTCCGGCTTCTGCTAAAAAAATCTCCTGGTTGTGCCATCTGATCCAGCAGAACCTTCAAAAGTCCGGAAGTCCCACATGGTTTTGCCATCTAGTCCAGCGAAACATTCAAAACTCTCAATGTCCGCTCGTGGGGTCCTCTCAATAGCTATCACAAAGAAGACCACTTGAAAAGATAAAATAATTTGAATATTATTTCTCAATTGTTCATTACAAAGGATTTACATTAAATAGACATAGGCTGATAACTACTTGCTAGAATAGAGCTATACTACAGGCAACATATCTGTCCTACTAATATGTCCTAATCAAAACAAAAATAATAATAAAAGGAAATAAGCCAGAAATCTATGCACATTAAAAGCAATAAATATACAATAATTCTCAACACTTCCCTCAAGCTGATGAATGGATATTGATCATTCCTAGCTTGCTAGTAAGATCCTCAAAGCGCTCCATGGGAAGTCCTTTAGTTAACACGTCTTCCAATTGATGTCCCGAAGGGACATTTGCTATGTTGATCAGACCATTGTCTAGCTTTTCCTTCATAAAGTGTTGGTTTATCTCCATGTTCTTTGTTCTGTCATGTTGAACCTGATTATGAGCCATACCAATGGCTGATTTATTATCACAAAATAATCTTATACGAGCATCGTACTTTATTCGGAGGTCATCAAGCCCAATGTTCATCAATAACTCACAAGCCCCTTGTGCCAAAGCTTGAAATCAGCTTCTGCACTAGATCGAGCAACCACATTTGCTTTCTTACTTCTCCATCTTACAAGGTTTCCACCAAGAAACATACAAAACCCAAATGTTGACTTTCTGTCAATAACCGAACTTGTATAGTCTACATCAGTGTATACTTCCATAGATAGATTTTCAGTCCTCTTGAAAAGTAATATTCTTCCAAGTGTGGTTTTAGATACTGTTGAATACTGTCGCAATATGATATGGTCTGATTTGATCCATTTAATGTTGCAATATTGTTCCCTATTTCCTAGTTTACTGTTTTCCTATTTCCTTTCCTGGTTTCCTTTTTTTTTTTTTTTTTCCTTTGCTTTAATTAGGATTGTAACAAATCTGCATCAGTATCGGATTGATATATGATTAGATATTAAGTGTTTAATTTCCCTGTAATCACGAAGATTGGTTTCCCTAAATAGGACCAATTCTGCCTTTATAGTTTTGGCTCTACCAATCGATCAGTACCAGAGAAATAAAACAATTCCTCTCTCTGTTCTTATGTGGTATCAGAGCTTCGAGCTCTAAACCTTGTCCTCTCCAAATGGTTAAAACGGCGACGACCAGAGCTAGCACGAGATCCTCCACTAGCGAGGAAGAACACAGGGAGACCGAGGAGACTATCCTGCCGAAGAATGACAAAGCGGAGTCCCAACCCTGTGCGATCGATAACCTATCCCAAGCCCTGAACCTCCAACTCAAGGTGCACAAACTGAATGGTAAAAATTACCTTGAGTGGGCACAGTCTGTGAAGCTGACAATGGAAGGAAGAAGTAGGCTGGGCTATTTGACTGGAGAAATTAAGCAACCAGAAAAAGATGACCCCACATGGAAGAAGTGAAAGGCTGAGAACTCTCTCATCATGTCATGGATGATTAACTCCATGGAACCTTCTATTGGAAAGCCTTATCTTTTCTTATCAACTGCCCAAGAAGTCTGGGAAGCTATGAAAGATTGCTACTCAGATTTGGAAAATTCCTCTCAGATCTATGATTTGAAAACTCGGCTGTGGCAGTGCAAGCAAGGAGGCCAGGATGTCACCACCTACTACAATCTGCTGCTAACCTTATGGCAAGAGTTAGATCAATGTTATAAAGAAGTTTGGGAGAACCCCAAAGACGCTGCATGGTTCAAAAAAAGGGAGGAGAATGAACGAGTGTATATGTTCCTTGCTGGCTTGGACCGAAGCTTGGATGAAAGGGAAGGATCCTTGCTCGAAGACCTCTGCCTTCTATCCGAGAAGTGTTTTCTGAAGTTAGACGTGAGGAGGCCAAAAGAAGAGTGATGCTACATGCTCCAGAATCATCCCTCACACCACCAATGGAAGGATCATCCTTTGCTACAAAAGGGTTTGATTCTGATGGAGATAGAAGAAAAAAACCATGGTGTGAACATTGTAATAAGCCATGGCATATAAAAGAAACTTGCTGGAAACTTCATGGAAAACCAGCAAACTTCAAGAAGAAATTCAACAGAGAGGGCAGCGCTTTTCAGATTGCTACTGAGGAGGTCAGGGAGGGAGTCTTCATCTTCGGTTGAGACATCGCCTTTCACTAAGGAACAATTGGAGCACCTACACAAGCTTCTTTCTCCCAAATTGACAACTAATCCTTCTTGCTCTTTGGCCCAAAAAGGTACTCACCCTATTGCTTCCCTCTGTCATAGTGACAACACCTTAAAACCTCTTTGGATCATAGATTCTGGTGCTACTGACCATATGACAGACTGTTCAAAACTCTTCTCTTCCTATAGTCCTTGTGCAGGTAACAAGAAAATCAAGTTTGCAGATGGTTCTTTTTCTGCAATTGCTGGCATAGGATTCATCCCTCTATCCTCCTCCTTAACCTTACATAATGTCCTTCATGTGCCTAATTTGTCTTGCAATTTGCTTTCTGTGAGCAAAATCACTCTTGATTTAAATTGTCGTGCCATATTTGATTCTTCTAGTTGTAAATATCAGGAATTGAATTCGGGGAGGATGATTGGCAATGCTAGAGAAATTGATGGACTCTGTAGGAGAATCGGGGAATAATATTCCTGATTTTATTTTATTCTCTATAATACTCCTGATTTTATTCTCTATTTATTACTATGATTGTATTTTTATTTCTTTCATTATTTCTATGATTGTAAGCACTTTATTTAAACAGCCTTTGGCTAATGAATAATATACAACAACATTCCACCACCTCTTTTTACATGGTATCAACAGCTCTAGGTTAGGGTTAGGGTTTTCTTCCACTCCCTCATAACAGCACACCCAAATTCATGGAGGCATGCCCTTACAGGCACCGCCTGTTGGAACCAAAGTGGTCATGGTCCAGATAATCCCTTGAGTTTTGATGTTAACAAAGAGCTAATTTAAGATGAACAAAGATTAGTTATGGACTAATGTTCTATATTAAGTGTGCAGGACAATTCCAATATAGTCCAAAGACGTTATCTCGTCCAACATAGTCCAAAGACTTTATCTCGTTCAACACCTATTCCTGGTTTACGACTGGACGATAGTTTATAGAACCATTGAGTCCAAAGACTCTTTTGGTTACCTTCTGTAATAACTAGTCCAATACATGTCTTTTAAATTTCAAGCGCGAATATCTTTGTAAAAGCATTTGAAATTATTATTCCATGTAAAAGGCTTATACTAGTGGGACAAAACATTCTCTGTAAGATTCGTACAAAAGAAAAGCACAAGCCAGAATGTCCCTATCACCTAAAGAAGTTGACCTTCTTGTTTTGGATAAACAAAAGGCAACTTTCTTCTACTCAGAGGATATGTCAGCACCACTTTTAGCTATCTCCCTGATAGTCCTTTCTGCTGATCAGAAACTTCAGAAGCTATCAGACTCAACGGATCAAATGCATTCAATGCTCATCAGAACGGATCCTTTTCCATCCGTTGAAGACTGAAGACTGCTCAAAGAAAAGAAGCTATATATACCTTCATCTTTTGAAAGTGAAGTGTAACGAAAAAGAAAAGAAACGCTGAACGAAACTGAACTTGAGCAAAAAGAAGTGAAGCAACACAAAGCAATTCAAAATCCTTCAAGAGATAAAAGAGAAAATCTCAAGCTTGCAAAGCTAGAAAAGCTACTCTGATTCTAACTTTCATATTACTCTCTGTGTAGAGCTATTTTCAAGAGTCTAAGCTTTAGTTTCGAATTCTCACATTTAGTGAGTTAGTAGAACAATCTTTTTCAAAACCTTAGTTTGGTTGAGCCTGAAGAGGCTTGTCTGTAAAAGAATACTTAGAGAACCTGAAGAGGTTGAGAATACTGCCTGAAGAGGTGTTGAATACTTTGTAACAAAAGGTTTTGTTATAGTGGATAAAGCTCTCAAGTAGAGAGGACTGGACGTAGCTCTTTGGTGAAGAGTGAACCAGGATAATATCGTTGTGTTCTTTTCTCTCCCTTATCTTACTTTAGTTTTTGTCTAACAAACTAACTGGGATTGAATTGCCTTTCATTACGCTGTCTTCTTATCTTAGTCAAAACTAAGTGAGCGTCCAACTTGGAGTTTGGAAGAGCTCTCTTTGCTTTTAATCGTTTTATGCGTCCAATCTTGCGAAAATCATTATCTGCTTACGAAAAGAATTTAAAATCGCCTAAAACACAATTCAACCCCCCTTTTTGTGTTTCAAACAGGTTCCTTCAATTGGTATCAGAGCTCAGCCTCTGGGTTGAGCACTTTGCCGTGTAGAGGAAAAGATCCTACTGCAGATATGTCTGGACCAGGTATGCCAAGCGGGAGTCAACCAGTTATGGAAGGCACTTCCATGACCAGACCGCCGTTCTTCAACGGTACTCACTACCTGTACTGGAAGGAGAGATTCAAAGGTTTCATCCTCAGTACAAAATTCAGTTCTCTGGGCTAGAATCACAAATGGTCCTAACGTTTGTCTCAACTCTGACGGGACAGACAAAGCAGAGGACGATTGGACAGATGCTGAACGGGCCAGAATGGAACAGAATCATAAAGCAAGATATGCTTTAATGTGTGCTCTCAGTCCTGACGAATTTCAGAAGATTCACGCATGTGAATCAGCTAAACAAATATGGGACACCTTGTCTAATCTCCATGAAGGGACAACCAAGGTGAAGGACTCTAAAATCATCATGCTGGTTGGCCAGTATGAAATGTTCACCATGGCTGAAGGAGAGTCCATCCTTGACATGATGGGTCGCTTTCAGACGATCATCAACAATCTGAAATCCCTTGGAAAGGTCTACACTACCAGGGAGAATGTCACCAAGATTCTTAGGAGTTTGCCTAAGAAATGGAGACCTCTTGTCACTGCAATCACCCAGGCCAAAGATCTCTCCACTTTGACTCTGGATGATCTTGTCGGGACGCTTCAAGTTCATGAGCAGGAGCTTGATCTTGACAATCCCGGAAAGAAGAACAAGGGGATTGCCCTGAAAGCTCATAGGTCCAATAACTCAAAAGCCTTAAAAGCTGATGAGTCCAGTGATGAAGCTGATCAGTCTGATGATGATGTATCAGACGATGACGAGCTATCCTTTATCTCCAGAAAGATTCAGAATATGTGGAGAAAGAAAAATGCAATGAAGAGAAGGCCATTCCAAAAGAAAAGCTTCAAGGACCATGCTGAACCCAAGGATAAAAGTCAACTGGTCTGTTTTGAATGTAACAAACCAGGACACTTCAAAGCTGATTGTCCTACGCTAAAGGACAAAAAGAAGTTCTTCAAAAAGAAGAAAAAGAACTTCATGGCAACTTGGGAGGACTTGAACTCTTCTGAAGAAGAAGAAGAAGAAACAAATGAAGAGGCTAATCTATGCCTATGGTCCAACAAGCAAGATGAAGACTCTTCGGACGATGAACAATTTGTTGTTCCCGGAGAAAGAAGTCAGGAGTCTACCTCTGGAAGAGGAAGGAATGTGAATGTTCCACCCATCTTCAAGGGAACAGACTATACTTATTGGAAATCAATGTTCCAATTATACGTCCAAGCTCAAAATTATGAGCTGTGGGACATCTTCACAAACGGAGATTATCGTCCAACGATTACCCATGAGGACGGTTCAACATCGTCCAAACATGAAACAGATTGGACGAGTGATGATATCAGACGATGTTCTCAGAATGCCTATGCCAACTGGTGTCTTGTCAACGCCCTTGATCGTCCAAGATTGGACATGGTCTCGCAACTCCAAACAGCTAAGGAGAAGCTGGACGCTCTGGAACATCTGTTCAGACCAAGGAGCTCGTCTACCTCAAATCTCTGCCTAATGGCCAAAAGCTCTTCGGACGCTGAATCAGAAGATGACGAGGTATCCGTTTCTGACTCTCTTCAAGAAGCATATGATGAACTGCTAAATGATTCTTCTATATTGCATCATCAATACATCGTGCTTAAGAAAAAATTGTCAAAAGTAAATAAGGAGTTGGAAGAGTCCAACA
Source organism: Ammopiptanthus mongolicus (assembly GCA_039655645.1). Classification (NCBI taxonomy): domain Eukaryota; kingdom Viridiplantae; phylum Streptophyta; class Magnoliopsida; order Fabales; family Fabaceae; genus Ammopiptanthus; species Ammopiptanthus mongolicus. The sequence continues at coordinate 60,629,061 of CM077343.1, read as the reverse complement.
AACTAAATAAGCAGCTTGTTGAAGAGAATAATAAGCTTAAAGCTGAGAATGTCAATCTAACTGACAAACTCACCTGAGTCCAGTGAACCTCATGAGGTAACTAGACTAAAACAAGAGGTATCTGATCTTACCAAAAGCGTAACTAAGCTTGTTGGAGGATCAGAGAAGCTAGACCTGATATTGAGGTACACTAGATCACCTCATGATAAGTCTGGCCTAGGCTATGACTCTGAGAAACAAACTGCGTCTCAGAAAATATCAGGGTCCAATAAAAATCACAAGGCTTTTCATTCCTATGGAAAGCAAAAAGAAAATAAATTGCATGCATCCAGAACTTACTGTAAGATTTGTGGAAAGAGTGGTCACACTTCTTCAAAATGCATTTACAAAAATAAAAACAAAATGCATGGACGAAGACCACCAACTAACCCAAAAGGACCCAAGTCTATCTGGGTACCTAAGAATATGATAATACCTGTTGCAGATCTGCTTAGCAACACAAAAAGGACCCCAGTCCTGGTACTTGGACAGTGGTTGCTCACGTCACATGACGGGAGAAAGGTGTATGTTCCAAGAAATCCGTGAGAAGTCTAGTGGATGGGTCACCTTTGGAGGCAACCAGAAGGGTAAGATAGTAGGAATAAGTAAGATTGGTAAGCATCCTCTTCCCTCTATTGATAATGTTCTTCTGCTTGAAGGATTAAAACACAACTTGCTTAGCATAAGTCAATTATGTGACAGTGGGTCTGTTGTTTCCTTCAATAAAGGTGAATGTATGGTCAAGAACCCTGATGGGTCCATCTTATTCACTGCCAAAAGGCAAAATAATCTATACAAGATTAATTTGGGGGAACTTTCAACTCAAAGTGTATCATGTCTAGTGTCTGTTGAAGATGAGCGATGGATCTAGCACAAAAGACTTGGTCATGCTAGTATGAGATTAATCTCTAAACTAAACAAGCATAACCTTGTAAGAGGTTTAGCAAAGATTGTGTTTAGATCAGATGCTCTCTGTGACGCTTGTCAAAAAGGAAAACAAGTTAAAAACTCGTTTGAGTCCAAAAACATTGTTAGTACTTCTAGACCACTGGAATTGTTGCATATTGATTTGTTTGGTCCAACAAGGACGGCCTCTGTCAGTGGTAAGAAATATGGACTTGTCATAGTAGATGACTATACTAGATGGACATGGGTTAAGTTCCTTGCTCACAAGGATGAGTCTATCAAGGTCTTTTCTATATTCTGTAAGCGAGTTCAGAATGAAAAAGGCGTATTCATCAGCTCGATCAGAAGTGATCATGGTGGCGAATTTGAAAATGAGCTCTTTCAAAGGTTCTGTGATGAAAGTGGTATTCATCACAATTTCTCTGCTCCTAGAACTCCACAACAAAACGGTGTTGTTGAGAGGAAGAACCGATCTCTTCAAGAGATGGCTAGGGCAATGCTCAGTGATAATTCTGTCCCTAAGCACTTCTGGGCTGAAGCTGTAAATACTGCCTGCTATATTCAAAACAGAATATACATAAGACCAATCTTGAATAAGACTCCTTATGAATTGTGGAAAGGACGCAAACCCAACATCTCTTATTTCCACCCCTTTGGATGTCAATGTTTTATTTTAAATACTAAGGATCAACTAGGAAAGTTTGATGCCAAAGTAGATAATGGAATATTGTTAGGATTCTCTGAAACGTCTAAAGCTTTTAGAGTCTATAACTCTAGAACGTTGATTGTTGAAGAATCCATTCATGTAAAATTTGATGACAAACAGCCTGATAAGAGATTATCAGAGCTAGATGATTCTTTTGCAGATATGAATCTGAATGATTCAGATGCTCGTCCAACAACCAACAAAGACGAGGCATCAGACGCTACGATGGACGCATCATCGTCTCAGCAAGCTGTAAATACCCCTCGTTCGTGGCAATTCAGAACTTATCATCCCGAGGATCAAATCATTGGCAAACCTAATGATAGCGTCCGGACAAGGTCAACTTTCAGAGAGCAAGCTGACTCAGCCTTCATCTCTGAGATGGAACCAAAGTCTGTGGACGAAGCCTTATTGGACGAGTGCTGGATCCTCGCTATGCAAGAAGAGCTCAACTAGTTTCAACGTAGTGACGTTTGGACGCTGGTCTCCCTGCCTAAGGATAAGTCTGTAATTGGAACCAAGTGGGTCTATCGCAACAAGCTGGACGAGGATGGCAAGGTGGTAAGGAATAAAGCAAGGCTAGTTGCCCAAGGCTACTCACAAGAGGAAGGTATTGATTATACTGAAACCTTTGCTCCAGTAGCTAGATTAGAAGCTATACGCATCTTACTTTCATATGCTGCACATCATAACATCATGCTTTACCAAATGGATGTAAAAAGTGCATTTCTAAATGGTGTAATTAATGAAGAAGTATATGTTCTCCAACCACCCGGTTTTGAAGATCAGAACCGTCCTGAGCATGTATATAAGCTTAAGAAAGCTTTATATGGACTCAAGCAAGCTCCTAAAGCTTGGTATGAGAGACTCAGCTCTTTCCTAATGGAGAATGGCTTCTCGAGAGGAAAAGTGGACACAACTCTTTTTAGAAAAGTAAATAAAAAGGAATTTATTGTTGCTCAAATTTACGTTGATGATATAATATTTGGTGCAACTGATGAATCTCTTTGCCAAGAATTCTCTGAATTAATGCAAAGGGAGTTTGAAATGAGCATGATGGGAGAACTAAAATTCTTCCTCGGACTTCAAGTAAAGCAAACTTCAGACGGAGTGTACATTCATCAGACGAAGTACACAAAGGAGCTTCTAAAACGCTTCAAGTTGGACGATTGCAAACCTATGAATACACCAATGCATCCAACGTCCGTGCTAAACAAAGATGATAAAGATAAAAAGGTAGACCAAAAGGTATATAGAGGTATGATTGGTTCCCTCTTATATCTAACTGCGTCCAGACCTGATATCATGTTTAGCGTTTGCTTATGTGCTCGTTTTCAATCTGATCCAAGAGAGTCTCATCTCTCAGCAGTGAAAAGAATCTTTAGATACTTAAAAGGTTCTACTAATTTGGGTCTTTTGTATAAGAAAATTGATGAATACAAATTAGTTGGATTCTGTGATGCTGACTATGCTGGAGACAGAATAGAAAGGAAAAGCACAAGTGGAGGGTGTCACTTCATTGGTGCTAATCTCGTCTCATGGTCAAGCAAAAGGCAAAGCACAATTGCTCTATCAACTGCTGAAGCTGAGTACATTGCTGGAGCCAGCTGCTGCTCACAACTGCTATGGATCAAACATCAGTTGGAAGACTACAACGTGTTTGTAAGCAACATCCCTATCATGTGTGATAATACTGCTGCTATTAATTTGTCAAAGAACCCCATACTGCATTCTAGAGCAAAGCATATAGAAATAAAACATCATTTTATTAGGGACTATGTGCAAAAAGGAATAATAGATATTCAATTTGTTGATACTGACCATCAATGGGCAGATATCTTCACTAAACCCTTAGTTGTAGATAGGTTTATATTTATAAGAAAATATCTGAACATGCATTTCATTGATTAACTAAGAGTCCAATGCTTGCGTCCAATATTTGCATTACGTCCAATATATGCTCGTCCAATGTACCTTCTGAATGATCGTCTAATGCATTAATGAAACTCAATCTTTGTCGAATGAAATATTATCCTTCATTCCCTTAACTGAGTCAGTTTTTTTGTTTTCTTTATTTGCCAAAAATGCTTTTTACGGTTTCGAAGTCTGAACGTGTGTCAGACATTTAATGCACGTCGTTTCGCTCTCTCTCTCTCTTTGAAAATACGAAAGGCTTTCGCTCTCTTCTTCTTCCTTTTAAAACCTAAGTTTTGCTCTTTGATAAAAATCAAACCTTTACAAAAAGCTATAACCTTTCTTCTTGCACCTTCGAAAAGGAAAACCCTTTCTGAAAAACCTTTTTCTTCAAACATCCTCTCTGAAACTATGGCAACCTCTTCTGCTGCTGGCTCCAAGGGTAAAGGAAAAACCTTTAATACTCAGACTGCTGATGTCATGGTCGAGTACAAGTTTAACCTACAATTCCTGGCTGATAATGGGATTGATATCTTCTCCAACATCCATGCCGCTGGATGGTCAAGCTACTTTGAAGGTTCTCCGGTAATCTACCCTGCTCTAGTTAGGGAGTTCTGGACAAACCCCATTGTCTCTGCAAGAGAGATTCGCAACAAGGTGCTTGATACTGAAGTCATTGTGTCTGAAGCAACTATCTCTAATGCAACTGGGTGCGCTCAATCAGGCATAACTGTTGAAGATAACTGGGAAGAAGAGATTGGTGATGCTTCCACCATCAGAGATTGTTTGTTGAAAAACTCTGGTGACAAGCTCATAGCCTCTAAAATGACTGACAAGGCTAGGGTTCTTCACCAAATCTTGAACAAGGCTATCCTTCATAAAGTCGGGTCAAAGGATAATGTTTCAAAGGCTCATCAGTTTTGCCTAGTTCATCTGATTCTTGAAAGGCAAATAAACCTTCCACACCTCCTCTTTTCCTTCTTCAAATATGCCATTGAAGGCTCTGGGAAGAAGAACACTGCACTCATCTATGGCGCTCTTCTCTCCAAAATATTTGAGAAGCATATGGTCTACGACGACCTAAAGAACTTGGCTCCAGAAAGAAAGTTCAAATACTACGGAGTTCATGGGATTGAACGGGTGCATCAGCCTGAGTTTAGCAGGCAAAGTTTGGTAATGATGCAGTTGGACTGCTTTAAAAAGTCCAAACTTGAAGGCCAACAAAAAGGAGCTCAGACGCAAGGCTCAGAAGAAGAAGCGTCTGAACAATGTGTCTCTGCTGGACGCTCTGCTGAACGAGCTCGTCCAATAGCTAAGACTTCTTCATCTCGTCCAAAGCCAATCGTCCAACCTTCAATTTCTTCGTCTCGTCCAAAGCCCATCGTCCAACCTTCAAGAAAAAGGAAGCTGGTTCTAGCTCCCATTGATGAAGATGAAGAGGACAATCTACCCATCTCCAGGATAGTTAAAGGACCAAGATTGGAAACCGCACCTGCTGCACCTCTGTCAACAAGGGCAAGGTCATCTCGAAGAAAGACGAAAGGTAATACTGAACCTATCTCCAGTTCAGTTATTATTTCTCCTATCGTCCAATCATCTGAGATAGAAGACTTAACCTTTGAACCTTCTCTACCTCCCTCACCCACTAACCTACCACAAACCCAAACTCTAGCCTCACAAAATGAACCTGAAGACTGGTTCACACCCTGGGGAGATCACCCCTTCCAACCCTATGGTGCTCCCTACCCCAGACCGATCTTTCCCATAAGCAAATATAGACGCCTCCCTGGAGTAGACTACAACAACAAATGCTCAATTTGGGCTGATGTTAAACGCAAATTTCCTGTTCTATTCCTTAAACACTCACCCCCCACTACTGAACCTCACCCCAAAAGCCCCCTTCCATTACCCGAATATGAATTTGAACAACCCTCCACATCATCTACATCACCCCCTAAACTTGCCTACCAACCCATCCCATACACTTCACCTAAACCTCTGCCCTCTGAAACATACAATGCCCATGGACCATTGGTTACTTACCTTGAGAAGAAGACGTTTCCTCCAAGGAAAGTCTATCCCAACCTTATCAAGGACAAGGAATTCAAATGGTGCCACTACAATATCAAGAGGCACATTGTCCTTCGCCATGAAGACAAGAGAGGTTGCAAGACGGAGTATGAAAGAAGGGCAAGGACGTTTGGCTTAAGTAACTTCATCCTTGATCCCGACCTTTCTTTTATTCCAAGCTATCCATCATCTTGGAAGGAGTATTCTGATGTCCGAGACTTTCTTCCTTACTATGCTGTGCGGAAGGAGTGTGACATGCCTCGAGAAGCTAAGATCCATCACAACCTTCCTAAGAGATTTTGGTCAAAGTCTTCTCGCACTAGCGTAGGAGTTGTTCCTCCTCGAGCTTGCCCAAGGCTCCCTATCCTAGATCCCAACAAGGATAAGGACCTTCGCAAAAAGCTTGAGTCATGGACGCTGCCTTACCAACATGCTTTTGATCCCCTGTTTTGGACAAAACATCGAGATGACTCTGGGGCTCTCGAAAGTATTTGGAAGAAAGATCCTCGCTTCAGATTTGATCCAGATGCTAAGATATATTGGGAAAATCACATCTGGAGATGCTCCCAAGAAGCGTCATCATCTGGTTTATCAGTTGAGGAGAAAGCTGAGATTCGAGTCTACCCGAGACAATATCGAATCCGTGAAGCAACCTTCATGATCGTAGACGATATCTTTGGGATACCTCTTTATCCTAGAGACGTTCTGCCTATGCCTCCTATCAGATGACGTGAAAACAAGTTTGATGATGCTGATATCATACTTGAGGTGCTGCGTCCACCCGAACCTATTGTTGCTCCTCTTGCTCCTCCTACTCTTCCTCCTAAGCCGGCCATTCCTGAAGAGACTGGGGACACCGAAACCATCTATGTGGAAACCTCCTCTGAAACTCATGATAACGAAGCGGAACAAGTTGCAGACTCTGCTCAGTCCAAGTCTCAACCGGTCCCTCTCTCAATGGTCCATCCTGATGCTCCATCTCCTTCTCAGGCTCTGAGTATAGTTCCTGATCAAAGAGGTGTGGACGCAACCCGGGCCACTGCTGAGAGCTCTGCCTCAGTTATTCCTCCTGAGTTTCAAGAGTTCGTTCAACGGACTATCGAAGCTAACAATGCGGTGCTCCTTCAGCAGATTGCGGCCATGTTCAAAGATTTCATTCCCAAACCTCCTCCCTCTTCTTAAATTTTTTTTGTTGTTTTGTTTTCTTTGTTTTTTTTTCAAAACAACTGACTATGATGTGTTTCTCACTCTTTTGTCTGATGACAAAAAGGGGGAGAAGATGGATTTTGATTGATTATTGTTTGATTGATTATTGATTGATTGATTATTATTGATTGATTATTATTGATTGATTATTTAAAGTCAAATTTGTTTATTGAATCTTTAAATTTGTTGATTGAATCTTTAAATGATACATGTGCTCATATTTGTTGAATGATGCTTTAAATGATTAAATGCTTTAAATGATTAGAATGTTTGTCTTAGGGGGAGCCCTTCATCTCTCTAGGACTCTTTGTTCAAATCAAAATTAGCATGTTTTGTCATCATCAAAAAGGGGGAGATTGTTGGAACCAAAGTGGTCATGGTCCAGATAATCCCTTGAGTTTTGATGTTAACAAAGAGCTAATTTAAGATGAACAAAGATTAGTTATGGACTAATGTTCTATATTAAGTGTGCAGGACAATTCCAATATAGTCCAAAGACGTTATCTCGTCCAACATAGTCCAAAGACGTTATCTCGTCCAACATAGTCCAAAGACGTTATCTCGTCCAACATAGTCCAAAGACTTTATCTCGTCCAACACCTATTCCTGGTTTACGACCGGACGATAGTTTATAGAACCATTGAGTCCAAAGACTCTTTTGGTTACCTTCTGTAATAACTAGTCCAATACATGTCTTTTAAATTTCAAGCGCGAATATCTTTGTAAAAGCATTTGAAATTATTATTCCATGTAAAAGGCTTATACTAGTGGGACAAAACATTCTCTGTAAGATTCGTACAAAAGAAAAGCACAAGCCAGAATGTCCCTATCACCTAAAGAAGTTGACCTTCTTGTTTTGGATAAACAAAAGGCAACTTTCTTCTACTCAGAGGATATGTCAGCACCACTTTTAGCTATCTCCCTGATAGTCCTTTCTGCTGATCAGAAACTTCAGAAGCTATCAGACTCAACGGATCAAATGCATTCAATGCTCATCAGAACGGATCCTTTTCCATCCGTTGAAGACTGAAGACTGCTCAAAGAAAAGAAGCTATATATACCTTCATCTTTTGAAAGTGAAGTGTAACGAAAAAGAAAAGAAACGCTGAACGAAACTGAACTTGAGCAAAAAGAAGTGAAGCAACACAAAGCAATTCAAAATCCTTCAAGAGATAAAAGAGAAAATCTCAAGCTTGCAAAGCTACTCTGATTCTAACTTTCATATTACTCTCTGTGTAGAGCTATTTTCAAGAGTCTAAGCTTTAGTTTCGAATTCTCACATTTAGTGAGTTAGTAGAACAATCTTTTTCAAAACCTTAGTTTGGTTGAGCCTGAAGAGGCTTGTCTGTAAAAGAATACTTAGAGAACCTGAAGAGGTTGAGAATACTGCCTGAAGAGGTGTTGAATACTTTGTAACAAAAGGTTTTATTATAGTGGATAAAGCTCTCAAGTAGAGAGGACTGGACGTAACTCTTTGGTGAAGAGTGAACCAGGATAATATCGTTGTGCTCTTTTCTCTCCCTTATCTTACTTTAGTTTTTGTCTAACAAACTAACTGGGATTGAATTGCCTTTCATTACGCTGTCTTCTTATCTTAGTCAAAACTAAGTGAGCGTCCAACTTGGAGTTTGGAAGAGCTCTCTTTGCTTTTAATCGTTTTAAGCGTCCAATCTTGTGAAAATCATTATCTGCTTACGAAAAGAATTTAAAATCGCCTAAAACACAATTCAACCCCCCCTTCTTGTGTTTCAAACAGGTTCCTTCACCGCCCACACTGATGACTCCACAACAACCGGAGACAGCGACGCAGGCAATGGAGGCAGCACTGGCAATGGCAGTGGCGCTGGTTTAGGAGATGCTAGCCGCGGCGCAAAAGCAGTTAGCCGCGCAACTGCAAGTGGCGGCATCGGCGCAGGTGCAAGCTCCACGACAGTGCAGGAGGCGGCGGCGACACCTCTGATCGAGAAAAGCAGTCTTCTTCAAGCTTGTTTCCTTTCACTAAAGAACAATTAGACCAACTATACTGTTGAATTGGAAGATTTTAGGTAGAGAAGGAGAAAAAGAAAGAAATAAACTATCAAATAGTAAGAATGATATTGATTTGACTCTTCAACTTGGGTTCCGTTCTGACTCTTCAACTTGGAGGAGGAAGAGTCCAGCATAATCTTCAGCATTGCCAATCGTCTTCCCCGACTCCAAAATCTGAAATTCACATAGGTTAGGGAAGAATTTGGTGACACTTCAAATCTCTTGCTAGTGTGCTAATGGACAGCAAATTACAATCAATTTTAGGCACATAAAGGACTGAATTCAAGGTAATATTTTGTGAGATAATCACTGAACCTTTACCCATAACCTTAGAAAGAGTACCATCAGCTATTTGAACTGCGTAATTATTTGGCCATGGAGAATAGCTATTAAAGGCAGTTAAGTCTCCAGTCATGTGATCTGAGGCTCCTGAGTCAATGATCCATGACTTTGGTTTTCCCTTGCTAGTATTTAGAGCATGCAAGAAATTACCTTTTTGTGTCACTGCAGCTGTACCAATTGTTTGCTGGAGAATTTTTTGTAGTGCTTCAATTTTCGCCTTGCTGAATGGAGATGGGTCAGAATTTATCTTAGTTGTGTTGCCTCTGCTGTCCCGGTTTCTGGTCTGTTTCACCTCTGAAGGCCTGCCATGAATGATCCAGCAGGTGTCCTTAGTGTAACCCGGTTTCTTGCAGTGATCGCACCAGGGCCGATTTTTCTTTTGAAATGGGCGAGGCTGTAAAAGTTAAGATGAGGAGAGAAACAGTGAATATCGCTGTTTTATTTTCTTCTGATAATTGTATATTTTACAGAAATGTATCTCTTCTATATATATACAAAAAATATAGATAAGAGATAAAGATAAGAAAAGAGATAAAGATAAAATGTTATCCTAAACAATAGGATAAACTAGAGATAGACTCTAGCTGTCAAACTAACTAACTAACACATCTCTATCTTCCTTACTAACACTCCCCCTCAAGCTATGGTGTGTACAAGTGCATTCCCAGCTTGTCAACTAATTTATCAAATACAGGTCTGTAAAGGCCTTTTGTTAATATATCTGCTGTCTGCTCTGAAGTAGGAACATAAATCATGCAAAGTGTTTCATCATCTATCTTCTCTTTAATAAAATGTCTATCCACTTCTACATGCTTGGTACGATCATGATGAACTGGATTGTGAGAGATATCAATTGCTGCCTTATTATCACACAACTTTTAGAGGAACCTCTAAGCCAACTTTCAGTTCTTCTAAGAGTAATTTTAGCCATGGAACTTCACATACCCCATGAGCAACTGATCTCAATTCTGCCTCTGCACTGCTTCTAGCTACAACCGGTTGTTTCTTACTTCGCCATGTCACCAGATTGCCCCACAAGAAAGAACAATAACCTGATGTAGATCTTCGATCACTTAATGAACCTGCCCAGTCGGCATCAGTGTAAACTCTTATAGATCTTTCTTCATTCTTCCTGAAAAATAAGCCTTTCCCAGGTGTTCCCTTTAGATACTTAGGAATTCGATACACAGCATTCAAGTGATCTTCATTAGGGGAGTGCATATATTGACTTACACGACTGACTGCAAAAGCAATATCGGGCCTTGTATGTGACAAATAAATTAGTCTTCCAACCAATCGTTGATATCTTCCCTTATCAACAGGACTTTTTTCAAAATTAGGATCTAATTTCTCATTAGAATCCACAGGTGTCTCTACTGGTTTACTGCCCATCATCCCTGTTTCTTTTAGTAAATCTAAAACATATTTTCTTTGACAAACTGAAATACCTGTTTTATTTCTGGCAATTTCCATTCCCAAAAAATATCTCAGATTTCCCAAGTCCTTCATTTCAAATTCCAGTGCCAATTGTTTCTTCAACTGCTGAATCTCTACTAAGTCATCCCCCGTCACGATTATATCATCAACATAAACAATAAGAATTATAATCTTTCTATTCTTATGTTTAAAAAACAGAGTATGATCTCCATGAGCCTGCTTATACCCTTCTCTTTGAACAGCTTTGGTGAAACGATCAAACCATGCCCTTGGTGACTGCTTTAATCCATACAATGCTTTCCTTAGACGACAGACATTTCCATATTCCTTTTCTTCATCAAATCCTGGTGGCAAATCCATATATGCTTCTTCTGTAAGATCACCATTTAAGAACGCGTTTTTAACATCCAACTGTTGTAACGGCCAATCCAAATTAGCTGCTAGAGACAAGAGAACTCGAACTGTGTTAATTTTTGCAACCGGAGCAAAAGTCTCTTGGTAATCAATACCATATGTCTGCGTATATCCCTTAGCAACCAACCTGGCCTTGTAACGGTCTACTGAGCCATCTGCCTTGTATTTGACTGTAAACACCCATTTGCACCCAATGACAGTCTTTTCCTTAGGCCGTTGAACAATCTCCCAGGTTTGATTTTTTTTAAGAGCCTCCATTTCGGCCATGATAGCCTGTTTCCACTCATCTTGTTGCCAAGCTTCCTCCACCTTGTTCGGTATTTTCAGCTCAGCCAAGTTAGCTACCAATGTCTTAACTGAACTAGAGAGATGACCGTATTGCACAAAGTTAGAAATAGGATGAGCTGCACAAGATCGTTTTCCTTTTCTCAGGGCAATGGGAACATCCAAATCAGCCAAGCTATTATCAGTACCTGAATTCGGGTCTGAAGATTGAGACTGGCAAGTAGGACTTTCCGGAGTAATTTCCTGAGAATAGGTTGTTGTGGTTAAGTGAGGGGAATTGTCCCCATTTTTAAACCGCTTCCGAAAATATCGAACCAGCGGCACTGCAGTCTCTCCCCCTGCCAATGGTAAAGGCTGAATAAAGGAACCAGGTTCATCCAAAAAATTTGAATTTGAATTAGAAGGATTTGAATTTTGAAGGGGAAGATTTGAAAAATCAGATTCGGGTAAAGAAGCAGAGATAAGAGGTGGATTTGGAGCAGAATTTGAATTGGGTGAGGTGGTTTTAGAAATCGAAAGAGGAGAAGGAGAGATTGGCGGAGATATTTGGGGAGAGATAAGAGGCAAAGGTGATTTAGAAACTGAAAAAAGAGAAGGAGAAATAGGCGGAGATTTTGGTGGAGATAGGGAGATATTAGGATCAAGCTGATTTTCAGGAAAACACAAATTTTCAGAATTCAAAAAAGAGGAGATACCCAAATCAGGACACCTAACAGAAGATGGTGACACGGATGGAGTTGAGGATTTGGCGGAATTTAAGTCGGGTGGAGGAGATTTGGGTGACAGAGGCAATTGATCTTCAGGAGAAAAATCCCACAAAAATTCCCAATTTGAAGAGTTAGTAACCGACTGTTTAGGAAAGTCAGCAACAAATTCAGTTTTTGAAAGGGATAAAGGATTATCATAAAAAGGCTGATTTTCAAAGAAAGTAACATCCCTAGACACAAAATACTTCCTTTTTTCTAGGGAATAGCAGCGGTACCCCTTTTGAGTGGAAGAATATCCTAAGAAAATACATTTGTAGGCCCTAGGATCCAACTTACTGCGATGGGAATCAGTATTATGAACAAAAGAGGTACAACCAAAAATTTTCAAATCCAATTCGGAAAAGAAACGATAATCGGGACAAGATTTGGAGAGAACTTCTAAAGGAGTTTGAAAGTTCAAAATCTTGGTCGGCATACGATTAATTAAAAAACAGGCTGTGAGAATCGCATCCCGCCAAAATCGTTTTGGAACATTGGATTGAAACATAAGGGAACGAGCAACTTCTAAAAGGTGTCGATTCTTACGTTCTGAAATACCATTCTGTTTAGGTGTATTGACACATGAACTTTGGTGAATAAGACCATGTTGATTTAGAAAATTACCAAGAACAGAGTTAAAATATTCGGTTCCATTATCACTCCGCAGAATTTTAACGGTAGCATTAAATTGCGTCTTGATCATGGAAAAGAAATTTTGAAAAATTTGTTCTGTCTCAGACTTATCTCTAAGTAAGTACACCCAACAAACACGAGTATGATCATCAATGAACGTAATGAACCATCTTTTATTAGTTAAGCTCGTGATTCGAGACGGACCCCAAATATCACTGTGAATTAAAAGAAACGGTTGCGATGGCGTATAACAGATAGGCTTAAGAAAAGATCGCTTGTGTTTGGCCAACTGACAGATTTCACATTGAAATTCATCTTTATTATGAAATAAAGAGGGAAACAAACGTTTCAAATACAAAAAATTTGGATGACCTAGCCTAAAATGTAGAACCATTACTTGCTGTTCTCGAGTCATGGAGGAGAGACTGGAGTCAGCATGAACATAACAACTAACAGAACAAATATTCTCAAAGAAATAAAGGCCGGAGTCTTCCTTAGCACTCCCAATCATCTTCGCCGAAGACAGGTCCTGAAACACACAAGTAGATGGCGTAAATTTAACTTCACAATGCAAGTCACGAGTGAGTTTGCTGATAGAAAGAAGGTTGCAAGTTAAGTCCGGAACATGTAAAACAGATGGAAGAGTAAGAAGAGGACTTAAACACACAGACCCAATGCCGGCAGCTGTGGAAAAAGAACCATCGGCAATCTTAACTCTATGATTACCAAAACTTGGAAAGTAAGAAGAAAACAAATGTCGACATCCGGTCATATGATCAGAAGCACCGGAGTCAATAATCCACAACGCACCTTTTGTGGAGAAACTGCTAGTAGCAGATAAAGGAGTACCTTTTTGTGCCATCATCGAGTTACTGGAGACAGTTGGGCCACCTAGAAGTTTACAGAGATGATCCATTTGTGCCTTTGAAAATGGAACTGACGAGGATTCCTTCAACTGTGGTTCACTGACAGCCTGAAAACCCTTGCCTTCCTTACCTCTTGCACTGCGAGACACCCAATTTGCTGGCTTACCATGAAGTTTCCAGCAGGTTTCTTTCGTATGATATGGTCGTTGACAATGATCACACCATGATTGAGCTTTTTTTCGAGTATCAGAACCTCGAACGGCAAGAGCGGATGTCTCCATAGGGGGCAAAGATGAACTACCAAGCATCACACGCTTTCGACTCTCTTCACGACGAACCTCAGAAAAAACTGCATCAATACTGGGTAAAGGTGTTTTGGCAAAAATACGACCACGTACATCATCAAGATCAGGATTTAAACCATCAAGAAAATCATAAATTCGGTCCTCTGTTAACATCGTATTATATTGTGTACCATCAGATTTGTCTTTCCAGTCACAGATTCGAAAAACATCAATTTCTTGCCATACCTTCTTCAAAGCAGTAAAATATTGAGTTACTGTCAGCTCCCCCTGTTGCAAATTCCGAGCACGATTCCTGAGTTCAAAAATTTGTGAGGAATCTGCAGAATCTGAATACGCTAGAGTGACCGCATCCCAGATGTCCTTAGCAGTGGTATAGAACAAATAAGTGTCACCAATGCTGTCCTCCATTGAATGAATAAGCCAAGCCATTACCATAGAATTTTGAATCTCCCAATTCGAAAATTGAGGATCCTTAGCATCAGGTTGCTTGACTGTGCCGTCCAAAAAACCAAACTTCCCTTTGCCACGAACCACCATTTGAACTGATCGAGACCACTGGACAAAATTTTTGCCCGAAAGTTTATGGGTAGTAATCTGAAGGGACATATTATCAGAGGTATTTGCAGCGGGTATAATTGTGGAGGGTGGTTGTGAGGTCTGACCCTCAAAACCATCACCTCCGCTTACACCAGAATCGGCCATAGCAGCCAAAGTCTCTCTCAACTCACGTTAACTTTTGAAAAAATCTGATACCATAAAAGTTAAGATGAGGAGAGAAACAGTGAATATCACTGTTTTATTTTCTTCTGATAATTGTGTATTTTACAGAAATGTATCTCTTCTATATATATAAAAAAAAATAGATAAGAGATAAAGATAAGAAAAGAGATAAAGATAAACTGTTATCCTAAACAATAGGATAAACTAGAGATAGACTCTAGCTGTCAAACTAACTAACTAACACATCTCTATCTTCCTTACTAACAGGCTGGTTCCCCCTTGCTGCCATTGCTGAGCCTGCAATGGATGGGGCTGCGATGGACTTTCCAAGGATCACTTTCCTCCTGCTCTCCTCCCTTCTAACTTCCGAGAATAATTTCCGGATTTTTGGGAGAGGATTGGTTCCAAGGATTCTCCCCCTGACTTCATCAAGTTTTGTGTTCAGCCCCAATAGGAACTTGTAGATCCTATCCTTCTACACCAATTCTTTGTACTTCTTCCTATCCTTGGTACAGCTCCATTCAACTTCTTCATATATGTCCAGTTGCTACCAATGTCGACTGATTGTATTAAAATACTCAGTGAATGAGAAATCACCTTGACGTAGGTCATGGATTATGCTCTTGATCTCAAATACTGCAGACCTATTGTCCACCTTGGAGTAGGTTTCCTTCACCGCATCCCACATATCCTTGGCGGTGTCATAGTACATGAAATTTTCCCCAATTTCATTAGTCATGGTGTTGAGCAGCCATGACATGACTAAACTGTTTTCCAGTTGCCATTTTGTTGAGGTTGGGGTCTCTCTTTCTTGGACTCTTGGAGTCTCCTGTGATGTAACCTTCCTTCCCTTTTCCTTGAAGGAAGATCTTGACTGACTGCACCCATTGAGTGTAGTTCTGGCCATTCAATTTGTGACCAGTGATAGGAAGAGCAGGCCCTTCGACCAAGCTGGTGGCCGAACCTTCTGGCTTGTTCTCTCCCATGGTTGGCAGCGCTAGGTTAGGGATGGTTCAGATCGAGCTCTGATACCATGCGGAAATATGATGTATATTTCTCTGATTTGGAAAAAGATACAAGAGAGGTATAAATAGAATACAAGGGAATAAACCTGTGCACTAATCTAGCCCTGAAAATCAGGGAAATAATTCTCCCTATAAATGTTGTACCTAAATAAGGAAAGGACAAGAAATAAAACCGATCCTATTTACATTAAATCCTATTGTGGCTGTATAAATCAGAATCGGATGATTCTGATTGATATGCACTGATCTCCAACACATCTTTAATTAGCAATTTAAGTTGAAGTCAAACTTTAGATCTGAAGAACTCGTCATTACAGATTCCACCAATTAACACAGTAGTATTAAATGCTAGGTACAGGTTCAACTCTCTTTCAGTACCTATCGAAAAGCTGACAAAAAAAATTGACATTCTTCATGAGAATAATACAAGGAAAAGTCCAACAGAACTCAATTAAAAATAAAGTAGATAATGCCAAATTAGAGGGAATACCATCGCATTGAGCCTCCAACAAAAATGGCGGTGCTTAAAGTCATGCCCCTCTCTCCAGCTGCACCAAAGCCAGCATGAACAAGGACGTCTAGAGTAGCATCCAAGCTAGCATCAGGCATAATAATTACATGATTTACACCACCTACATTTGACTAATGTATATAATAACCAATTAGCCAGCCAGTATATGCATATTCAATTTCCACCTAATAGTCATAAAATGCATTCAGCATGATGAAAGAACCAATAGATGTAACATAACAGTAACACAGGATAAATGTTTACCTGAACACGTTTCCCTCGAGAAGCAGCCCTGGCATATATGTGCATTCCAGCCTTAAAAATAAGTTAACAGGTAAAAGTGTTAAGAAAATTTTTTATCAAAGGAGAATGTTAAGAAAATATGAAAGTAGCTTATCAATTACAGCCCAGTGTGTGAACAAACTACATAATCACTACCCACATATTATCAAACAGTCTAAGCTTCTTTTCCTCTATTTTGTGAAGGAAGTATCTCGAGTAAAATGTTGGCAAATAACACAATTTACCACTTAGAATATAACACTGAACTGAATATACCCCAAACAAACCTATGATAGCTTTCAGGCTTCTTAGAAGACCAAGTTATAATGCAGAAATCAGGCAAAATAAAAACAAAACTAAAGCTCCAAACTTACTGTAATTGGACCAACGAATGATACAGCTTTTATATCCTCATCATCGCATATGTAATTAACAATCTCCTGATCAAATAAATGCCAAAAACAATATGCATTACTTTTTAATGATCGACACTTGGATTCTGTGTTAATGAAATCATAAGAGTATTTCTGTGTCTGCGCGTGAATAAAGGGGATCCCTTCAGTGTCTTTTTTTTTTTTTTTTTATTATTGAGGGTACCAATATCCTTTAGTAATTAGTGGCCAATAGCAGTGTCCCATTTAATTGAAATATATATGTATACCTAAATGTTGGCCACCTAAGAAGCCCATATACTTAGTAGGACACAAGTCTGATACGGAATTTTTTTAAATTCAAGACACGATAGGGTCTACATACGTTAACACAAATTTATAAAAAGCATATATTTTATAATGATGCAGAATATTTGTAAAAAGACATTGATCATTTCTCATTAAAACATAATCATGACGATCACAATTTACAAAAACATACTTCTAATCCTAACAAAAAAGCACAGGTTTTGCCCATATATAATAATATATTCTATGCCTTATGTCAGAATGTCAACAAAAGAATCTTTAGTACAACTCAAAAGAAGTCTTGGCACTATAGTAGCCTATAATTCAAAAGTATCTTTACTAAATTACTGCCTAATGCTATCAGTATCATTCTCTTCTCCCCCGTTACCATCAATATAATAATCTTTGCTTCACTCCGAGATAAGAATTCAAGGTTTTCCAACTTTCCCTTTCTCCTTCTCTCTCTCTCTCTAAAAATATCAACTATATAAAAGTGTTATAAAACTCAGACCAGTCATCGACTCGATCAGGACACTGGGTCAATGGGTCAGCAGTCGAACCAATGAGTCACTGGTTGAACCGCATATATTGAATTCGTAAATTTTATAGTCAGAATATCTATATCTATCTATATCTATATCTATATATATTATATTTGTCAGTAAT
This sequence comes from Ammopiptanthus mongolicus, assembly GCA_039655645.1. Lineage (NCBI taxonomy): Eukaryota > Viridiplantae > Streptophyta > Magnoliopsida > Fabales > Fabaceae > Ammopiptanthus > Ammopiptanthus mongolicus. The sequence goes on along the minus strand of CM077343.1, from coordinate 60,611,280 downwards.
ATACTAAAGGAAGCATAGGATGTGGTGGGTTGCTTCTAAGGTCCTGGGTTCGAACGTCACCTTCTCATTTTGACTGTTGCATTACGCAATTTTGACTGGGCTGGACTGCACGAATGAGACCGAATTCCTTGTGGGCTGGACAGCATGAGCGGTTCGACCACGAACCGTGGGCTGAGTCAGCCGGTTGAAACCGGTTCAACCGCGGTTTGATGATGTCAGCACCGGTTCAGGTGCTTATCTGGTCTGATATGCTAACCGGACCGATCATAGGTCCGGTTTCCGATCGGACGGGTCTGGTCTGGGTTTAATAACACTGCTACATAAATGGCCATGTATCTTCAATTTAATAATCTGGAAATGTTTATAAATCAACTATTTTACCCCCAAAAAAGTCTGAAAACATCAATCATCGGTTATGTTTGAAGTCCATAAAAAAACCCCTTATTCTCAATCATCGGAAATGTGTCATAATCGATTATTGTTATAATTGATTATAAAAGAATTTGTTTATGTCTGGATGTCTTTGTTGAAAAGTGATATTAAGATAATCTATTTCGTTTAGGTTGTGTAAAAAAATCACTTTTATAATTTAAATTACAAAAAAATATATGAAGTTATTTATATAATTTAATAATATTTGATTGTTAGTTTTGCAGGGATGAACTAGGAAAAATGTTATTGGGTTAAAAAATCAAACAACTTTTTAAATAAGCTTCAAACTTCTAGCTTCCCTAAAACCAACTTTTTTCCTCATAAGAAAATCAGTTTACTGAAACATACATACCAGCTTCTACTTAAAAACAACTTTTACCATAAAAGGCAATTGTTTGGGCAAGTTAAATCTTTACCCAAACACACTCATAATAGGTAAATTTTAGCTACTGGGAGTGTCCCAAACAAATAAAATATCTAGACTTTGACCAAATATATGGTTAATAAGACAACTTGCAAGAAACCACTTTTTCATAGCATATATAACACTAAAAAATAGGAGAACAATAGTAACAAATGAAGTCTGGGCATAAGGTAAGTGTTCTTGTAATTGAAAGTTCCTTGAATTATTCATTATTCATTGATAAATAAGATATAAGAATATGCAATAAACTGGCAAATATAATCAGAAGAAAATAGTTGTTCTCTCTCATTCTAAAGATAAAGAATACGATACATCTAATGATGCAAAACCAAACCACAAACTCAAGTCATAAGCATCTATAGATTTACAATAAGCTACAAGTCTACAACTATAATCACAATAATGATGAAATACAAAAGAGAGGTCCTAACTCTTGAGTAGAATACCATACATGAGTACCATGAATAATATTTAATACGCCATCTGGCAAACCAGCTTCCATTGCTAATGCTGCAAGTATCATTGAAGTCCCTGAATTTTGGCAAACACAATACTGTCAACACCTGTTGAGGAGAAGGAAAAATAGAATGGAAAAATAAAACAAGAGGAAATCCAGTTGGAAGGAAAATAAACTGGAGTGGTCAAAATATATGATGAAAAATATCTTCCCCGGCCACAATTCCACTCCCTCTCCCGGAAATTACTAAAAGGAAACACTTCCATCCAATTATTTTTAAAATTCACCCTTGCACAAACCACCTTTGTGGTCCCTATTGCATTATGCGCTATCTTGTGTGATCACTATCTTCTAGAACCGTTAATGACACCCAGACCAAAGTTTTATCTCATAAACATATTGAAGAAGAAAAAAAGAAGAGGAAAAAGTCGTGGTGGTTTGTACTTCAGTAACCACACAGCTCCCTGAATCAATTCTACAATGCACAACAACCTTGTTTCTGCCCATTGCAGAAAATTAAAATCCATATCACAATCAGCTCGATTGAGGCTCCACAATATCAGAGAACCAATGCATTTGCTTCAAGCCCATTGAAGCCATCTCAACAGCCGTTACAAACTCATCAATGGTGAAAGAGAGAGAGAAGAGAGAAAGCGAGGGAAAAGTGTAACTGAATTATTCTGTATTAACTAACTATTTATAGCATAATAGGTAGAGTCCTTAAGAAACTAAGTACTAACTACTTGTAACTGCCTAGCTGACTCAGCAAGAGCCAGTAATCTAGTTTTCTCAGTTCTATGGTTTCATGCATATACTCTAATACACCCCCTTATAAGTCGAAGGCGTGCTAACAGTAGGGAATGCTGAAAACTAAAAATATACAAAAATTACTGAACTGAAAAGCAACACTAATACACCCCCTTTTAAGTTTAAGGTGGGTTTACAACAGAGTTTGTCAAACACTCCAAGATTGCTTCTCAGCTGTTCAAATCTGGTCTGAGACAATGATTTGGTGAGCAGATCTGCAACATGATCTTATCCAGGAATGTGGCAAACCGAGAGTGACTTGTTAATGACTCTTTCCCTGACAAAGAGATCGAGTTCCATGTGTTTAGTTCTAGAGTGGAGAACCGGATTGTGAGAGAGAGAGAGAGAGTGCTCAAATTGTCACACCATATCACAGGTTGCAATGTATCAACTCTTAGTTCCTTGAGCAGGGATTGAAGCCAAATAACCTTTAGTGCCAGCCAGGCTTCTGCAGTTTGCTTCAGTGCTGGACCTGGCTACCAAAGGTTGTATACTTGTATCCTTGCCCACCAAGACACTAGGTTAGGCCCTAGGTAAACAGGAGCCAGAGGTTGATCTTCTATCATCTAGATCTGCTGCCCAATCCGCATCACTAAAGGCCTATAGTGCTAGGGGCTGAACTTTAGGAACTGGCCTGAGTACCAAACCATGTGTGGAAGTCCCTTGTAGATATCTAAGAATCCTCTTTACAGCTTTCCAGTGCTCATCCGAAGGTTGAGACAAAAACTGACAAACCTTGCTTACACTGAAGCAAATTTCAGGTCTAGTTATTGTGGCATATTGAAGTGCCCCAATTATAGATCTGTAAAGGGTAGGGTCAGGCATGTAGTTTGCACCAGATTTAGTGAGCTTGCAGTTACTTATCATTGGTGTAGGCATACATTTTGCATCTTCCATGTGAGCTTTAGACAAGAGGTTTCTAATGTATTTAGTTTGGGAAAGGATAAGGCCATCACGGGGCAGTTTCTTTACTTCTATACTGTTGAGAGACTTGGAAGTAAGAAAGAAATTGTGAAATGCTTGAGTGCATAAGCTACTCAGCTGATCTATATTTATATACACTTAGGGAGTAAATACAATGTGTAATTTACAAGAACATTAATGAAGATCTAGTTCCTAAGTACATGCATGGGATTACCTAGATACATGAATATGTAACTAACTAGGTACACTAATAACTATGATTTAATGTTACAACTACCCATACAATATGTGGTAATTCCAACACTCCCCCCCCCCCTCAAGCTGGAGCATACAAGTCAAATGCTCCAAGCTTGGAACAAATGTACTGAATTCTTGGCCCCCTTAGAGATTTTGTGAAGACGTCTTCTACTTGATCATTTGAGGTGACAAATTCAGTTATGACTTCTTTAGAAAGAATTTTATCACGAACAAAATGACAATCGATTTCTATATGTATAGCTCTCTCATGGAATACCGGATTGGAAGCTATATGTAGAGCTGCCTGATTATTACAACATAGTTTCATTTGTTGAGTATCTCCAAACTTCAACTCCTGAAGAAATTGTTTAATCCAGATGAGTTCACAAGTGATTGTAGCCATAGCTCTATATTCAGCCTCTGCACTGGACCTTGACCACATTTTGCTTCTTACTCTTCCAAGAGACAAGATTTCCACCAATAGAAACATAATACCCTGAAGTAGAACGTCTATTAATAGGTGAACCTGCCCAATCTGCATCACAAAATCCAACAATTTGAGTGTCTCCTTTGTCTTCATAAAGCAGTCCTTGTCCTGGTGCCTTCTTAATGTACTTCCGAATTCTAGTCACCGCATCCCAATGATCATTATGAGGAGACTGCATGAATTGATTTACTACACTAACCGCAAAGGAAATATTAGGTCTTGTTATAGTGAGATAGATGAGCTTACCAACCAATCTCCGATATCTTTCCGAATCAGAATAAGGCTCCCCCTGACTAGGAAGTAATTTTAGATTCGGATCCATGGGACTATCAACTGGTTTACATTCCAACATACCAGTTTCTTTAAGTATGTCTAATGCATACTTTCTCTGTGAGATGATAATTCCATTCTTTGACAGAGCAACTTCAATCCCAAGAAAATATTTCAGCTTCCCCAAATCCTTGGTTTGAAAATGGCTGCACAAATGTTCCTTCAACTGAGAAATTTTCTCCTGATCATTTCCTGTAATGACTATATCATCTACATAGACCACCAAGTAAACACATCTATTTGGAGAGGTATGACAATAGAAGACCGAATGATCAGCTTCACTACGTTTCATTCTGAATGCTTGAATAACTGTACTGAATTTCTCAAACCAAGCTCGTGGAGACTGTTTCAACCCATAGAGAGATTGTCGCAGCCTGAAACCAAACCAGACTCCCCCAGAGTAACAAATCCAAGAGGTTGCTACATATAAATTTCCTCTTCTAGCTCACCATGAAGAAACACATTTTTAATATCCAACTGATATAATGGTCAATGAAGGATAGCAGCCATGGCAAGAAAGAGTCGAATAAAAGTCATTTTGGCCACAGGGGAGAAAGTATCTCCATAATCAAGTCCATAAATTTGAGAATATCCTTTGGCTACAAGTCGGGCTTTGAGTCGATCAATCTAGCCATTGGCCCCGACTTTAATAGCATATACCCATCGACAGCCAGCTGGTTTTTTTCCTGGAGGGAGAGGAGTTAAGTCCCAAGTACCATTATGCTCCAAAGCCTGCATTTCATCAATCATGGCTTGTCGCCATCCCGGATGATCAAGTGCCTCACAAACATTTTTAGGAATGGAAACAAAAGATATGGATGACACAAAAGAATAGTAAGAAGGAGAGAGACGATGGTAACTTACGAAGTTATAAATAGGATGAGGATTGTGAGTAGACCGAGTACCTTTTCTAAGAGCAATGGGCAAGTCAGGGATCTCTTCATGGAGGTTCGTAGTAGAGCCATCTGCTGGAGCAAGACATGATTCAGTCGGTTATTCAGTGCTTTCTAATTCTGTATTAGCAACACGGAAATGACATCGATATATGATGGGTGATCTTTGAGGTTGCTCGAGAGGAGGATTGTTAGAAATATCTGCAGTTTCAACTGGTTTTGGCACAAGGAAAGGTGATGGACCAAGATAAGGGATCGAAAAAACTTCTTGAATAGTATGAGACTCAACTATGGATGGTAAGAAGTAAAGTTTTTCTTCGAAGAACGTTACATCTACACAAATGTAGTAACGATTCTGCATAGGAGAGTAACACTTGTAACCTTTCTATAACCTGAGTACCCCAAAAAACACATTTGATGGCTCAGACAGACAGCTTATCAAGACCTGGAGACAAGTCATGAACAAAACATGTGCATCCAAATATCCGTGGAGCAACATGAAACAGTGGTTCTTTAGGAAATAAAATGGAATGTGGTATTTTGTGATTATGAGAGGAAGAAGGCATCCAATTAATCAAAAAACAGGCTGTCAAAACTGCATCACCCTAATGTCGGACAGGAACATGTGCATGAAGTAATAACGTCCAAGCAGTTTCAACAAGATGTCTATTCTTCCTTTCAGCTATGCCATTCTGTTGAGGGGTATGAGGACAACTGGGTTGATGGAGAATGCCTTGTGATGACAAAAAGGAAGAAAGAGCAGAAAAAAAGTATTCTTTTGCATTATCACTTCTAAGGATTTTGATTGTCTTACCAAATTGGGTTTTAACCTCATTAACAAAAGTGGTGAGAATGGACAAAAGTTCAGATCGTTCTTTCATTAAGAAAACCCAAGTGCATCGGGAGAATTCATCAATAAAAGTGACGAAATATCGAAAGCCATTAGAAGACACATGACTTGGTCCCCATATATCTGAATGGATAACGGAAAAAGGAGAATCAACTCGGCTTTCAACTTTGCTGGGAAAGGAAAAGCGAACATGCTTGCCTAATTGACACGACTCAAAGTTCAATGATGACATCTTTGCAAGATTCGGAACCATTTGCTTCAATTTTGACAAACTTAGATGGCCCAATCGTTCATGAAGAAGATTTGGAGATTCAACTACAGTATAGCTTACAGAAGGAGTTGATTGGAGGTAATAAAGACCATGTGATTCATGTCAATTGAAAGGAGGAACAAATATTTTATGAATTGCTTGTGTTGAATCTCACACAGCAAAGAGGTCTTCTATTTATACACTAGAAGAATTAAATACAACTGATAATTACAAGACAAATAAATGAGGTAACTATTCCCAAAATGTATAGACTTTTCCTAAGTTCATGAACTAGAGAAAACATGAACCTAATTAATTACAATAGCTATTTCCTAAGCTATTAATGACTGTTCATGAACCTTTGGACGGTGGCCTTGGACGGTGGATTCCAACACTCCCCCTCAAGCTGGAGAATGGATATCTATCATTCCCAGCTTGCAAGTTAGTTGGTTGAATTGTTCCGTTGGCAAGCCCTTTGTTAACACATTTGCTAGGTGTTGCCCAGAGGGAATGTAGGTTGTTGTTATCAATCCACTATCCAATTTTTCCTTGATAAAGTGTCGGTCTATCTCAATGTGTTTTGTCCTGTCATGCTGTACAGGATTATGAGCAATACTGATAGCCGATTTATTGTCACAAAACAACTTCACAGGGCCTTCACACTTTATCTTCAAGTCATCAAGCACAATTTTCATCCATAATAGCTCACAGATTCTTTGTGCCATAGCTCTAAATTCTACCTCTGCACTTGATTGAGCCAACACACTTTGCTTCTTACTTCTCCAAGTAACAAGATTCCCACACAAGAATGTGAAATAACCTGATGTGGACCTTCTATCACTCATTGAACCTGTATAATCTACATCAGTATAAGCTTCCATAGTCAAGCTTCCATCCCTTTTGAACAAGAGTCCTCTCCCTGGAGTGGCTTTGAGATACTGTAAAATACGTTCTACAGCCTGTAAGTGTCTCTCCCTCGGATCATGCATGAACTGGCTCACAACATTGACCGCATATGCTAAATCTGGTCTAGTGTGTGCCAAGTAAATCAACTTCCCTACTAGCCTCTGGTATTGGGCCTTGTCAACCTTGGCACTCTCCTCTTCAATGCTTATTCTGTGGTTTTGCTCGATGGGAACACTTAAAGGTTGACATCCGAGTTTGCCTGTTTCCTTCAAAAGATCAAGCACATACTTCCTTTGAGAAATGAATATGCCTTGTTTTGAGTAGGCCACTTCAATCCCCAAGAAATACTTCAGTTTCCCAAGGTCCTTCATCTCAAATTTTGCAGATAATTTTTCCTTGAGCAGTTGTCTCTCAACTGGATCATCTCCAGTAATAATTATATCATCGACATAAAGAAGTACAGTCAGTTTTCCTCCCTATGAATGTTTGAAGAAAAGTGTACGATCTCCTTGGCTTTGCTTGTAACCCAAGCACACTATTGCTTTTGTAAATCTTCTAAACCATGCTCGAGGAGACTGTTTTAGCCCATATAAAGCCTTCCTCAATCTGCATACTTTGTTTGTTCCACTTGTGGGACCAAATCCTAGGGGAATCTCCATGTACACCTCCTCCTCTAAGTCTCCATGTAAGAAAGCATTTTTGACATCAAACTGGTGTAGTTCCCACCCAGAATGAGCAGCAAGAGAGAGTAAAATACGAACAATGTTCATCTTTGCCACTGGAGCAAACTTCCTCATAATCGATGCCATAGGTCTGAGTGTATCCCTTTGCCACTAGTCTTGCCTTGTATCTATCAAGAGTGCCATCTGATTTGTGCTTAACCGTATAGATCCACCTGCAACCAACAGGTTTCTTGCCCTCTCGCCTCTCAACAATCTCCCAAGTTCCATTCCTTTCCAGTGCTTTCATCTCCTCATCCATAGCTTGAACCCAATTCTTATCCTTCAATGCTTCTTGTAATGTCTTAGGGATTTTGATAGAGTCAATGGCTGAAATAAAACCCTGGTGCTGCAAAGAAAGGTTTTTGGAAGAAACAAATTGGGAAATAGGGTACTTCGCACAAGACCTTTTCCCTTTTCTTAATGCAATAGGTAAGTCATCATCAATGTTAGGATAACAATTATTCAAAGGAATAGGTTCAGAATGAATAAGATTAGTGTTTTCAGTACTCAACATGGGTTCCGATTCTTGGGGTTGCGATTGGACCAGTTCGGGTTGTTTTCTTCTTTGATACACCACTTTTGGCGAGCTTGCTCTATTCCGAGCAATTCTTCCAGGTTCAGGTGAGTGACTGTCAAAAGGAGCTAATTCCTGTGTATCAGAAGGCATATCAGAAGATTGAACCAAGGGAATGTTATTGTCTGGAACAATTTCAGCTTCCAAATCAGTAGTGTTCTCCCCCTGAAGCTGAGAGGAAAAAAATGATTGACTTTCTTGAAATGTGACATCCATAGAGGCATACACTCGATGAGAGAAAGGGTGATAACATTTGTATCCCTTCTTGTCAGGAGCATAACCAATGAAAATGCATTTCATGGCACGAGAGTCAAGTTTGCCCCGATGCTGACGATGGACATGAACAAAAGCAACACAACCAAAAACACGAGATTCAAGACTTTGCATGATAGGAGCAGAGGGAAAAAATGATTTCATGATATGAACAGGACTAACACCCCCAAGAATTCTAGAAGGTATTCTATTTATCGGATAAGCAGCAGTTAAAACAGCTTCCCCCCAATATGACTTCGGAACTGACATTTGGAATAATAATGCCCGGGTCATTTCAAGCAAGTGTCTGTTTTTTCTTTCAGCAACCCCATTTTGTTGGGGAGTATCAACACATATGAGTTCATGAACAATACCTCGTTCTTTAAGAAAGGTAGAAAGACTTTGATTTGATTCACATATTCTCTACCATTATCAGACCGCAGACACTTAATAGTTTTTCCAAACTGAGTATGAATCATATGATAAAACTGAGTGAATAAGTTGTATACATCAGATTTATCTTTCATAAGAAATATCCACGTGACACGAGTGCAATCATCAATAAACGACACAAGCCATTTTGCACCAGAAATATTAGGAATGGTAGCAGGACCCCAAACATCAGTATGGATAAGGGAAAATGGTTCATCACTTCTATTAGCATGTGAAGGAAAACTTACCCGATGGTGTTTGGAAAATTCACAAACATCACAATGAAAGGACTCAACTGATTCTTTCAAAAATAAAGGAAACATGGACTTAAGCAGAGTGAATGGGGGGTGCCCCAGACGCTTATGTTAGAGCCATATTTGGGAGGAACAAGACTTGAATTGATGGCAGGAATGTTGCAACTCCACACCAGATCCACCTGAAGCTTTCATTTCAAGATAGTACAACCCTCCCTATTCCTTGGCAACTCCTATTGTCTTCCCCGTAGTAATGTCCTGGAATACACAGTGAGAAGGGAAAAAGGTTACAGCGCAATTATGATCTGTGGTTAAGTTTATGTATAGAAAGAAGGTTAGATGAAAGTTTAGGAACATGAACCACATTTTGCAAATTCATGAAAGGACTAAGTTTAACATTACCAAAACCCGCAACTGATGTATGAGAGCCATCAGCTACAGTTATGTGACAATTACCCATCGGGACTTGATACGATGAAAAATGGGAATAACAAAGGGTCATGTGATCAGTGGCACCAGAGTCAATGATCTAGATATCCTCGATCATAGCACCAAAAACACTAAAGAATTCTTACCAATCATGGTTAAAAAAAAATACAGAAATGTAGTCAAGCAAGGACTTTGAAACAGCAATGAGATGATTTTGAGATGAACAAGGACCTAGGCAAACAAGAGTTCAAACTGCAGTACCAAGCAAGATTCCGATTTGAACCCAATTGACCCCTGAAACAGGACCAGGGAGCGCCGGCGACTTTATCTGTGCAAGTGGCGATGCGAATAGAGCCCGGTACGGTGGCGCGTGAGGCACACACGCCGGAAAAGGAAGAGGCGGTTGGAGGCGCGTGCGGCAGTTTCTGGCGGTGGGGTTTCGAGTTCTGGCCGGTCGGAGCTTTCTATGGTGGTTGGTGGTTGGGTTTGGGTGAGAAAGGGCCAATCTGGAGAATGGGTTAAAATGGAGGGACGGTGTCGTCAAGAAGGCTAAGGGATCGAAGGTGGTGGTAAAGGTTGTTTTTAAGGTTGCTGTAACTGCAAAGTACAAAGCTACGAAGGTGGGAACAAGGTATGAAGGTGCTGAGAAATATGAAGAACTGAACAGGAGATATTTAGCAAAATAAAGGTGCTGAACTTTGCAACGAAGGTAGAATTAGAACAGGTCCTGCAATGAAGGCAAGGCACCTAAGGGTACTCAGCAATGAAGGCTGAGATAGCGGAAAAAAAAAGAAACAGAGGCTTCCAGGAACGGAAGCTCTGATACCAAATAGAAAGGAGGAACAAATATTTTTTGAATTGCTTGTGTTGAATCTCACACAGCAAAGAGGTCTTCTATTTATACACTAGAAGAATTAAATACAACCGATAAGTACAAGACAAATAAATGAGGTAACTATTCCCTAAGTGTAAAGACTTTTCCTAAGTTCATGAACTAGAGAAAACATGAACCTAATTAATTAAAATAGCTACTTCCTAAGCTATTAATGACTGTTCATGAACCTTTGGACGATGGCCTTGGATGGTGGATTCCAACAATGTCCTATGCCAATCATCCTATCCGTACGACGTTCCTGTATATTAAAAGAACCAGCATCAAAGGTTACTGAGCAATTTAGAGAGCGAGTAAGCTGACTAAGGGAGATCAAATTAAAAGGACAACATAAACAAAAAAGATTTTAAAGTTATAGAAGGAGTGACTGAAACATGACCAATTCCTTTGGCGGTGACCTTGGAACCATCTGCAAGTTTTATAAAGTGTGGAAATTTAGGAGAAGATATGGAGGAGAATAAAGAACGATTACCAACAGTATGATCAGAGGCACTTGAATCAATTATCCAAAGATTTGATTGTTATCGGATTGAGATATGAAGGCTGCGTAGTCATGAACACCAGTGGCAGTAGACCCATGAGACTGATGGACAGCTTTTAATTGAAGATATTCTTGGTATTCAGCTTCTGAAAATTTTTTCTCAAACATTTCAGCATTGGAGATATTTATCGATATTCCGGGAAAACCATGAAGAGTACAAGTCTTTTGAGTTTGACCCATTCTCTTGCAATATGTGCATTGAGGACGACCCATTCTCATAAAAAATACATATAGAGGAGAGACTGAATTAACACCTGAGAGATTGTACGGAGACAAGCAAGCAAATAGCAATAACAAAACAACAGCAACAGCCACAATAAAAAAATAGAGGAGGCTAAGAAGAAAATACCCACTTTCCAAACAACTAGAAAAGTGGATTTTGACCAGCTATACGGACAGAGGAGGCTGAGGCGAACGTTTCTGGGCGGTCGTGGCGAGATTCTGGTGGCGGGAAAGCGGCGCGTGACTCACACGCACCGAGGATGTGACTGCCACTTGGCCTCAAGCACCGGTTAGAAAGTGGCACATGACAGCGCGTGATGGCTGTTTTGGTGGCGGTGCTTGGTGGAAAAGATCGTCGGAGGTTGCTGAGTATGTTTTCGGCGACAGTAGACTATGGGCTGGCCGGGAACAGTACGTTTTGGACCTGACAGTGGCTGTTTGGGTATTCCAAAGGACAAGACTTTAGGGATTTCAAGGTTCTGCTGGACCAGAGGCAGAATCCTTCAAAATGGGAAGGAACCTGCTCTTGATACCAATGTTGAGAGACTTAGAAGTAAGAAAGAAATTGTGAAATGCTTGAGTGCATAAGCTACTCAGCTGAATTATATTTATATACACTTAGGGAGTAAATACAATGTGTAATTTACAAGAACATTAATGAAAATCTAGTTTCGAAGTACATGCAAAGGATTACCTCGATACATGAATATGTGACTAACTAGGTACATTAATAACTATGATTTAATGTTACAACTACCCATACAATATTCCAACATATACTAAGGAAGTAGTCAAGTTCCCCTAGCTGTTTTAGGGCAAATTCAGCATACAGTTTAGAAATAAGGTCCGAGATTCTCTAAGAAGATTACCCAGTGACAATTATGTCATCCACATAGACTAGAACATAAGTGGAATGGCCTGATCTAGTATGAATGAACAAAGAAGGAGAAGCTAGAATGTAGCCTTAATGAATGGAGACTGGAGAATCAGAACCAAATGGAGGAGCTGAGACAATGGTGGGAGCTTAGGTGAGAGGAGCAAGCTTTCGATCTGACCTAGGCTAAGTTCAAGCAAGCGGTGATGAGACGCTTCCAGCCAGGGATTGTTCAGAACCCGCTAGGACCACTGCTGAGTATTAGACAAACTGGAACGGTGATGTAGTACCGAGAGCAATTTGAGATGTTCATAGCTCCGCTGAGGAGGGAAGAAAGAGTCATGTTGGAGAGTATTTTCCCCAACGGTTTGAAAGAGGAAATTCAAACGGAGCTGAAGCTCTATGAAGCAAGGTCCTTATCAGAGCTGATGGATCGAGCACAGTTACTGGAGGAGAAGAATTTGGCATTCCAAAAAGGGAAGGGAGTAGCGAAGTAGAAAATAGAACGGGGGGATCGGGCCAATCAATGGAGGAGTCGGGTGAGTGGGGAAGTGGGCCGAACTAAAACTTATACCTCAAAGCCCACTTATGGAAACACAAACCCAAATGAACCAAAAAAACCCACTGGGAACGGGAGAGAGAAAAATACAGGGATAGTGAGGAAACTATCTCAAGATGAACTTAGGGAGCTTAGTAGGAAGGGATTATGCTTCAAGTGCGATGAGAAATGGGGGCCCGAACATGTGTGCAAGTTCAAACACTTCCAATTGGTGCTGATGGAAGGGGAAGAGGAGGATGGGGGTGTAGAAATACCAGAAGAGGAAGTGCTGAGTCTAAAATCCTCCAACTATCACTAAAGAGTAAAGAAGGGTTGACATATAACAGGTCCTTCAAGATTTGGGGGAAATTAATCAGCAACCAGTGCTAGTGTTGGTGGACTCGGTGGCAACAAGCAACTTTATATCACTCGGGTTAGCGAGAGCATTGAACTTGAAAATTGAAGACACTCCAGAGTACATTGTGGAGGTGGGAACAGGAGATAGAGTGAGCAATAAAGGAGTATGTAGGGGAGTGAAACTGAGGGTGCAGGGGGCAGAATTTGAACAAAACTTCATCATTATGAAGTTAGGAGGGACTGAGGTGGTATTGGGGATGGATTGGCTTGCAAGCTTAGGTGATATTGAAGCCAATTTCAGACACCTTGTTATTAAATGGAGGGATGGAGACAACAAGTTGATGTTAAGAGGGGATCCCTCCTTGTGTAAGAACCAAGCTTCTTGGAGAACTATGATCAAGGCCCTGAAAGATGAGGGGGAAGGATATCTTATAGGATATCACCAGCTATTAGAATCAGAGGCAGCGACACAACTCTGAACAGCAGGGATAAACACTATTTTAAAGGCATTCCAAGATGTTTTCCAAGAACCAACAGGGCTAAGTCCAAGGAGAGCACAGGATCATGCTATTGCTCTTAAGGAAGGAGCTCAAATCCCCAACATTTATCCTTACAGGTACCCCCGTTACCAGAAAAATGATATTGATAAAATTGTAGGAGAAATGTTGCACGCTGATATTATAAAGCCTAGTATTAGTCCATTTTCCAATCCTGTTATCCTAGTCAAAAAAAAGGATGGAGGGTGGCGATTATGTGTAAATTATAGGGCCTTAAACAAGTTTACTGTTCCTGATAAATTCCCTATCCCAGTAATTGATGAATTACTTGATGAAATAGGAGTTGCAGTCATTTTCTCTAAGTTGGACTTAAAGTCTGGTTATCACCAGATCAGGATGAAGGAGGAAGATGTGCCTAAAACAGCGTTTAGGACACATGAGGGGCACTATGAATACTTGGTGATGCTTTTTGGCCTCAACGATGCCCCATCCACATTCCAAGCTCTCATGAATAGGGTCCTTAAACCTTATCTAAGGAAATTTGTCCTAGTCTTTTTTTATGACATTTTAATCTATAGCTTGGATGAAGAGAGCCATCAGGAACACCTCAAAACAGTGTTGCAGATATTGAGGGAGCACAAATTGTTTGCTAATCAGAAGAAATGTACTTTTGGCCAGCCACAATTGGAGTACTTGGGGCATTTAATTTCTGGAAACGAGGTTGCAGTTGATCCAAATAAAATCAGTGACGTGGTTAATTGGCCTACTCCTAGAGATGTGAAGATCTTGAGAGGGTTTCTGGGTTTGACTGGCTATTACAGGAAATTGAGGCCCAAGAGGCTTTTGAGAACCTTAAACGAGCTATGACTACCATGCCTGTGCTAACTGTTCCTGACTTTGAGAAGCCTTTTATTGTGGAGATAGATGCATCCAGGAAGGGAATAGGAGCAGTTCTTATGCTCCGGCCTCCTCCCTGATAGAATTCACCCGAAAATACCTCTCGACCTTCACAATCCACCCATAAGCATCCTCACCACCGAAGATCGGGACCTCTAGCTTCCTTCCCCGGTAATCGTACGCCGGTGCTCGAGGTCGCGAGTGAGAGCGCGAATCGCCATAGTGATGATTCCGACTCTCCCCGCCTGATCCTCCTCCGCAAAGCCGCGAGCAACCTCGGTGACCCCTCCTGAGCTACTGCATGACTCGACGAAGCTCAGCAAGCTGGTTCTGGGTCTCGATTCTCTCGTTCTGATTCTCTAGCCTCCACTCCTGGAAACCGCGTTCCAGGTTCTCCATTCTAGCATCCATTGCAGTGCGTGTAATGACCATCAACTCCCGGAATCAAGAGCTTTGATACCAGTTGATAGGTACCAAGATTTAAAGAGCAGAAAATAGAAGAAAAAGGTGTATTATTACTGATTCCAAGACTGTAATGAGGAATTACAGTAATGGGAAGAAGAAGAAGGGAAATACAAGATGATAGGCAAATTAGAGAGTGCCTAATTCTCTCCCAAGTCTAGTCCAATTCCAGCCTGAAAACTGATATCCGAATCCCTCTAACAATATATCCCTCCCCCAAAGGCTGGACGTAGCCCTCACAGCCTGTTTCCTCTTTCTCTCTCCTGCCAAGTCAGCATAATTAGTTATGCTGGCCAGTATCTAGTGTGGCTTGCCCCATAGAGTCAATAGGTGCTCTCTTGGTGTTTTTGAATTTCTTTCTAACATAAAACTTAACAGGCTTAGCCCCAACAGGCCCACTAGACCCCAAGTCCGTATCAAGTAGGCTTGTAGCTTATGACTCAAACTCTATTAGGAAGGGCCCAGAACAAATCTGTATATGAAAGGGAACTGATGGCAATTGTGTTGGCCATCCAAAAATGGAGACATTTTACTATCCATACTGACCAAAGGAGTCTAAGGTTCTTGGCTGATCAATGGCTATGGGAGAAGAACAACAGAAATGGGTTTCCAAGTTGCTGGGGTTCAACTTTGACATCAAATACTAGCCTGGTTCTGAGAACAGAGCAGCTAATGCACTCTCCAGAAAACTACAGGACTCAGCCTTATCAACTGTTCAATGCCGAGAATGGGATGGACTGGAGGAAGAGGTACAAACTGATGCCAAGCTTAGAGGTATAATCCAGGATTTGTTGGGCCAAATAGACTCACACCCGAGTTATCATCTGAAGCATGGGAGACTGTATTACAAGGGGAAGTTAGTCATTCTTAAGGAATCTACAAGGATTCCCATGATACTCAAAGAATTCCATGACTCTGCTATAGGAGGGTGTTAGACCTCTTATTAGTAAACCATATAAGAGGAGGTCTAGGCCAAATTCTGATTTGAGAATTATTCCTCAGAGGAATATGCAATAAAAGTTTGTGCTCAGTCTCTAATTAATTATCATAACTGCCAGTTTCTATCAGAGGGCATTCGGGTTTCTTCAGAACATACAAGAAAATTTCTGAATTGGTGTTTTGGGAGGGCATGAAGGGAAGGATCCAGCAACATGTGCAAGCTTGTGACACTTGTCAAAGAAATAAATATCAGGCTTTGTCCATAGGAGGATTATTGCAACCTCTTCCTATCCCACAGCATGTCTGGTCGGATATATCTATGGATTTCATAGGTGGTCTACCTAAAACTCAAGGGGTCGACACTATTCTAGTGGTGGTGGATAGATTGTCCAAATATGCTCATTTTATTGCTTTGGCATATCCCTATACAGCTAAGGATGTTGCTGAAGTGTTCCTGAAGGAAATAATCAAGCTCCATGGTTTTCCTAGCTCCATTGTATCAGATAGGGACAGAGTTTTCATAAGCTCCTTTTGGACTGAATTGTTCAAGCTGGCTGGCACAAAATTGAAGTTCCACTCAGCCTAACACCCTCAAACTGATGGGCAGGCAGAAGTGGTCAATAGATGTGTGGAGACATAAGGTGCCTAACAGGGACTAAGCCTAAACACTGGCCTAAGTGGTTGATTTGGACTGAGTTTTGGTACAATACCAACTACCCCTCGACTATAAAAATGACCCCTTTTGAAGCTTTATATGGAAGGAAGCCTCCTGTGGTCATCAAGGGAGATGAATGGCAAACAACCATTGAAGAAGTGGATCAGTTAACTTCAAAAAGGAATAGAATGCTGACTGAATTGAAGGAGCGGCTGGTGAAGGCTCAAAACAGGATGAAACAGCAAGCTAATCAGCATAGGAAAGATGTGGAATATCAGGTGGGAGAGCAAGTGTTTTTGAAGATCCGACCATACAAACTCAGACAGTTAGCAAAGAGGGTGAATCAGAAGCTAATTCTAGGTTTTATGGGCCATATGAGGTCTTGGAAAGGATGGGTCCAGCTGCCTACAAGCTCAAGTTACCTGAGGACAGCAGGGTGTATCCAGTCTTCCATGCTCAAGAAACCAGTAACTGCAGCAACTACTATGCAGCCCCTACCTTCCTTCTTGGCTAAAGATTGGGAGCTACTAGTACAACCAGAAGAGGCTCTAGCAGTGAGGGAGAAAGAATCGGGAAAACTAGAGGTTTTGATCAAGTGGAAGCAGCTACCTACTTGTGGGAATTTATGGGAATAATGGGAACACATGAAAGAGAATTTTCCTACTTTTCACCTTGAGGACAAGGTGAATTTCGAAGGGGAAGAATTGATGCGAACCCAACACTCAGCCCAACCCTCAACAGGGCCTCTGGGCCCATTAAGGTCACTAATGTGTATTTGAGGACCAGTGTTGTCATTGCCACCATGGCGTTATGGCATGGCGGATTCTGTGCCGGCCACCATAGGCCGCAACGCCATGTTTATATGGCGGATTTTTGGTTGGCCGCCATGATCCGCTATCCGTCATTGATAACACTGGTGAGGACTCAGGTGAGGCACATAGTACCTAAGCAGGAAAATGGGGAGGGAAATATTGTAACTAACTCAGCCTAGCTGGCAGAGTGAGGTAAGGGGTGTGTGCATGTGCATGGGCTGATGCAAAAGTGAGGTATAAGTTGAGGAGAGAGGGAAAGATTCGGTTAGGCTGGATTTGGGAGAGAATTAGGCACTCTCTAATTTGCCTACCCTTTCTATTTCTGTTTTGTCATCTTCTACATCAGCACTGTAATACCCCATTATAGGCTGAGATCATCAATAATATGTTAGGCCCCCAATCAATAACACATACAAAAGGAAGAGGTTTAGGAAGCAGCCATCTCAGTTAGTTGGGCCTACTGCTGAGGCCAAGGTGGGCTGAGTAATACCAACTAATACATACAATAAGTAGTTAGGATGGCATATAGACTAATTTAGTCTTATTGCCATAAAGGGGAATAAATAGGAAGAAGGGGGAAAGTTGTTGGTCATTCGGTTGTTAGTGGATGGGAAGGTAGTGAGTCAGGACACTCGAAATCTTGGCAGGGGACCCACCTGTTGTCAAATGCAGAAACGTGTAGGCCAAAAACTGTGTTCTCCTCTTGGAGAATTCTCATATAAATAGTATTTAATTACAAGCTGGCAAGCTGATTCTCAGCCCAAAATATTAGCTAACTAACATATACATTTATCCTAATTAAGAAGAGAATAACAGTTATATCTACAGCTGTGATATTCTATTTATAGAGAGAATAACAGTTACCAAATGTACAATTGAATAGCTGTTTTAATGACCAGATATTCTGTCATTAATTCCATTGACATCCCCCCTCAAATTGATGCTGGTAAGTCTACAAGCATCAATTTGCCAACCAGGAAATTATGACATTGTCATGTCAAGGATTTGGTGAAAATGTCAGCAACTTGAACAGATGTTGAGACATGAGGTAGAGTAATAGTTCGGCGGTCAAAGGCTTCTCGGATTGAATGACAATCAACCTCGATGTGCTTTGTGCGTTCATGGTAAACTGGATTTGCTGCAATTTGAATGGCACTTGTGTTGTCTGCATGCAGTGGAGTGGATTGTTGTTGAGGGAATCCAAGCTCTGTCAGAAGACCTCGTAACCAAATTATTTCTGAGCATGCAGCAGACATGGAGCGATACTCAGCTTCAGTGGATGATTTTGAGACTGAATCTTGCTTCTTGCATTTCCATGAAATTGGAGCATTACCCAAAAACATACACCAACCAGTGGTAGATTTCCTTGTATCTGGACATCCAGCCCAATCAGCATCACTATAAGCTTGTAGTTGGGGAGATGAACCTGCTGGGAAAAATAAACCTCGGTTGGAGGTGCCAAGGAGGTATCGAACGATTCGGTGCACTGCTGAAAGGTGGAAATGTCTAGGAGATTGCATGAACTTACTAACAGTGTGGACAACAAATGAAATATCAGGGCGAGTGATTGTTACATATATCAGACTACAAACAAGCTTGCGATATAAAGTGGGGTCATCAAGAAGATCACCTTATTCTCGTCTTAATTTGACATTAACTTCCATAGGAGTGTCAACCGAGGCTGCATTTGCAAGGCCAGCTAATTGAACTAGATCCTGGATATACTTGTGCTGATTTAAAAATATGCCTTCAGATTGATAATGCACCTCTAACCCCAAGAAGTAAGTGAGTAGACCAAGTTCTTTCATGTGGAAAGTTGAATGCAGCAACTGTTTGATGCTAGAAATAGCTTCTTGATCAGAACCAGTCACCACTATGTCATCCACATAAACAAGAAGCACCACAATGCCTTTAGAAGTCCTTTGTAGGAAAAGGGATGGATCATATTGACTTTGTGTGAGGGAAAAGCCTAGTAGTGTGGATCGAAACTTTTCAAACCATACTCTCGGTGCCTGTTTCAAGCCATATAAAGAGCGTTTTAGCTTGCAAACATTATTAGGTGAAGGTGCAGGCATACCATTAGGAAATTTGATGTAAACTTCCTCCTGGAGGTCACCGTGGAGGAATGCATTTTTGACATCCATTGGATGTAATGGCCATGATTGTGATGCAGCAAGGGCAAGAATTGTTTGCACAGTAGTCATTTTGGCAACCGGAGCAAAGGTCTCGTCATAGTCAAGTCCATATTCTTGCTTATTACCGAGCACAACCAAACGAGCCTTGTAACGGTCTATGGATCCATCTGAACGAAGCTTTACGGAGAAGACAAACTTGCTGCCAAGAGGTTTAACGGATGGTGGACATTGCACAACATCCCATGTTTGATTTTCCTCCAGTGCAAGGAGTTCTGCTTCAATAGCTTGCTGCCAACATTCATGCTCCATGGCCTGTTTATAAGAACAAGGAATAGGAATAGAAGATAATGTTGTTGTCAAGGATAAAGGAGAGGTAAAGCCATACTTTTCTGGGGGTTTACAAGCCCGAGAACTTCGTCGTAAAGGAGCTGGTTCTGGTGCTTGTACTGGATCAGCAACCAAGGAATGATCGAGAGGGGGCCTGTGGGTTTCCGAGGGCTGATTTTGAATGGCATGAGTGCGTCTTTGGTAGGTCAAGAGAGGTGTAGATGAAGGTTGGCCTGCAGGAGAGTTAGAAAACAATGGCAGAACAGAGATTTGAGAAGAGTGAGGATCATGATTTGCTGAAAAAAAATATTTATTTTCTTGAAAAATGACATTTCTGGAGACCCGAATTCAACGAAGGGTAGGATCATAACATAGAAAGCCCTTTTAGTGAGGAGAATACCCAAGAAAAGCACATTGAACAAATTGTGCAGTGAGTTTGTTGCGCTCTTGTGGAGGAAGATGTACATAACACACACAACCAAAGGCACGAAGAGTGGAACAATTGGGCGGACGACCGAATAAGCGAGTGAAAGGAGGCTCATTATTCAATGATGGAGAGGGCAAGCGGTTTATAAGGTGAACAGGAGCTGAGAGAGCTTCACACCAGAACCTTAATGGCACATAAGACTCCAATAAAAGGGTGCGGACAACATCAAACAAATGACGGTTTTTTCTTTCTGCTACCCCGTTTTGTTGAGCAGTTGAAGGACATGTTCGTTGAGAAATAATGCCATTAGTTTGCAAAAATTCTTGAAATGAATGAGATGTGTACTCCCCCCCCCCCCATTATCAGACCGAAGAGTTTTAATTTGTGAAGAAAATTGAGTCTGAACATAAGCATGAAAAAGTTTGAATGTTGAGAATACTTCGTCTTTAGAGCGCAAGAAATAGACCCAAGTGAAACGCGTATAATCGTCAATAAATGTGACAAAGTATTTGTATTTAGCATGAGATATAATAGGTGCCACCCCCATACATCACTATGAATCATATCAAAAGGTTTTCTTACATTCGATTGATGTGTTGGAAAAGGTAAAGTTTTACTTTTGCCAAGTTTATAAGGAATGCAATCAAACTGAACAGCATGAAGAGGTGGTGAATTTTTATTTCCAAGAAAACCAGATTTTAGTATCACATGAAGTACATTTGAGCTTGGATGTCCAAGACGCTTATGCCACATCTGGTAATCAATATCAGCAGAATTACAAGAAACAAAAGGTAAGGGAAGACTTGGAGACAAGGAGGAATGGAGTGGGAAAAGACGTCCAATTTTAGGCCCCTTCATGATTATCGTCCCTGAGTGTTGATCCTGCACAAGACAACCAGATTTTTAGAACTCTACTCGACAACCATTGTCTACTAACTGACCCACAGGAATGAGATTACTAGTAAGACCAGGAGAGACAAAAACATCAGTTAAAGATGAAGAAATATCACCAGTTGCTATGATAGGCAAAGAATTTCCATCAGCAGTATGGATGTTGAGATTTCCAAAATATTTGGTGATATTAGTAAGGAATTGGGCATTGTTGGTCATATGATTGGAAGCCCCAGAATCAAAGTACCAACGTGAAGATATAGAAAAGGGTTTACCTGAGAATCCCAAAGCAGAAAAGGCTGAAATGATCATTTGTTGAACAATTTCAGGAGTCAAAGTTTGGACAGGAGGAGGAGCAACGTGTTGGGCAGCTACTGTATTGTCAGAACTGCTAGGAATGGAGGAACCAACCACAGTTGTAAAAGCTGTTGCAGATTGCCTTGGTGGTCTTGTTGGGCATTCTTTAATAATATGCCCATCCTTCTTGCAGTAACTGCAGAATTTTCTTGGACAGTTTGAAGCATAATGGCCAAATCCTTTGCAACAGAAACATTGAACAGCACTCATGTCGCGACTTCTTGGCTTACCTTGTGCTGCATATGCCACTGGAACAGCAACTGATTTTTGTTGTTCAAGGGTGAACTGTGTGAGAAGACGTTCTTCTTCATGCAACAGCTCATTCAGGCATGCATCCAATGATGGCATAGGGTCTCTATTCATGAGATTAGACCGAATACCTTCAAAATCAAATCTCAATTTCATAAGAAATTGATCTCGTTTTGTAGTGGCATGAACTGATTGCACTGAACTTAGGCCTTCAGAAGTCAGTTTTTCATAAACTATATCAATATATTCGGCCCATAAATTCATGAATTGAGAATAAAAATCAGAGATGGAGAGACCATCCTGTTGAAAAATGGCTATGTCATGTTCAAGCTGAAATCGTCGAGCAATGTTGTTTTGACTACAGGTTTTCTTCAAGTAGGTCCACATCTCTGCTGCCGTCTTGAAAGGTCAAAGGTTCAGGACGATGTTGGGATCAACAGAACCTATGATCCATGCCATGACTTGAGCATCTTTGACCTCCCATTTGGCATGTTCATCCTTTTGTTTGTCTTTGTCAAGAGCAGCAGCACTACCATCAACATGACCCCAAAGATCTTTTCCTTTGACAAATATCTGGAACTGAAATGCCCAGGTCGAGTAGTTCTTGCTATTAAGGCAAACTAACAAGACATCATATTTTTCGGAAGACATGACGAAGATACAAAACCGGACTAGGAAAAAAGGGGCAAGAACTAGATATGAACTAGGACAGAACCGAGACAAGATAGAGGACCGAGACTAGTGAAATCTGGAACTAGGCTGGAAAACAAGAGAGAAATGACTAGGCTAGGAGTGTCTGCCTGCTTTGATACCATGTCAAATGCAGAAACGTGTAGGCCAAAAACTGTGTTCTCCTCTTGGAGAATTCTCATATAAATAGTATTTAATTACAAGCTGGCAAGCTGATTCTCAGCCCAAAATATTAGCTAACTGACATATACATTTATCCTAATTAAGAAGAGAATAACAGTTATATCTACAGCTGTGATATCCTATTTATGGAGAGAATAACAGTTACCAAATGTACAATTGAATAGCTGTTTTAATGACCAGATATTCTGTCATTAATTCCATTGACACTGTCATTAATTCCATTGACACCTGTAACTATTCCTCTCTCTTCCTTTACCTTCTACCTTTCTATATTCTCTATCTCTCTACCTTTTCCTCTGACTAGGGAATATTCCCCCGGCAATACTATCAAACTATCACAGCACTATACAATACTTGTTAGTTATTTGTGCCAGTTCTATCAATTGGTATCAAGCTCTCAAGATCTGGGAGACATTTCATGGTTCTGACAAGAGGAATAGAAGCACGCTTGGAATTTCTGGAGCGCGCCTATGAAAGTGACATGGCCATGCGAACAGAAATCCAAGAGTTGAGACGAATCCTTGAAGCTAACAAGGAGGAAACAAGGAGAATTTTGGTAGAGAGAAGGCATAAACGATCGGAGATCAAGATACAAATTGATGGCCTCGTTGAGGCGATTGGGCGACTGAACATCTGTAACGAACCTCGATTCTAATGGCAGCAGTCATAACGAAGCCGGAAGTGGAACTAAGGACGCAGAGTCATCGTTGAATCGTGATGAAAGGTGGAGGAAACTCGAGATTCTGGTGTTCTCAGGTGAAGATGCTTACGGATAGGCCAATCGGGTTAAGAGGTATTTTGACTTGAAGGAGATGACTGACGAAGAGAAACTTCAAGCTGTCATGGTAGCCAGGAAGGAAAGGCGTTGACATGGTACCAATGGTGGGAATCCTGTGCTCAGGAACCGACGTTGGACGAATTCCAAGCAGTGGTAGTTCAGAGATTCCAACCATCCATGATGCAGGGCCCATTCGAACTTTTGCTAAGTCTTAAGCAAACCAGAATAGTGGAGGAATACCGAGAGCAGTTTGAGCTCTACGCTGGGCCACTTCGCAAAGTTGAGCCGGAGTACTTGAAGGGGATTTTCCTCAATGGGTTGAAGGAGGTGGTGAGAGCGAAGTTAAAACTACATCCGGTGAGCAATCTGCCAGAGCTAATGGATGTTGCACAGCAGTTTGATGAGAAAAACTTGTTGATCAGCAAAAGGAGTAAGTGGGTGAACATGGGAGGAGGTAGTTTGAGGAGTTAAACCAATAGAATAATAACCTGGGAATCGGGTACCAAACAACCAACCCAAGGCGTAACATGGGGGACACTCTATTAGTGAATCCAGTAGTTCGAAATCCACTGGGTCTTTTCAAGGAAGGGGATTCCAAAGGTTGTCGAAGGCTGAGATACAAGAGAGATCAAGGAAGGGGTTGTGTTTCCGGTGTGACGAAAAATTTAGCCCCAGGCATGTGTGTGCCAATAAACAGTTGCAGGTCCTCATATTAGATGATGGAGAGGAGGAAGAATCTGAAATCCCAAACGAAACGCCTGAATTGGAGCTGAATTCTCTGCAATTGTCCATCTAAGGCATTACTGGGCTGACCTCCAAGAAGTCCATCAAGCTTTGGGGGAATTTAGCAGACCAAAGGGTGGTGGTGTTAGTGGACTGTGGAGCATCCCACAATTTTATTTCTTCCCTGTTAGTGAAGAATTATTAGCTACCAGTGGAGAAAACACCTCCTTATACAGTGGAAGTGGGAGATAGAAGAAAGGTGAGGTGTGAAGGGGTATGCCCTAGACTAACTCTACAGGTGCAGGGGCTGGACATTCAGCAGGATTTCTTCATATTTGAACTCAATGGGGTCGATTTAGTTTTGGGAATGGAATGGTTGGCCAGTTTGGGGGAGATTCATGCCAACTTTAAGGAACTCACACCGAGAATTCCAACAGTAGCAGGCACCAAAATACTCAAAGGGGAACTAGCTCTAGCTCGATCCTCCGCTTCATTCAGATCTGTTCTTAAGGCCATCCATGATGAGGGGACTTGAATATGAAGTGAGTATATTCACTTGAGTATTGATTCAAAAGAAGTACAATATATATACACTTAACTATGAGTATGATTCCTAGAATATTAATTGTCTATGCTAAGTCCTAGAAGACTAGATACAATGAGTAGAAGAATACATTGGATAGGACTCCACCGTCCACACCATCCATCGTAATTACATTTAACACTCCCCCTCAAGCTAGAGCATATATATCTGATGCAACCAGCTTGTTACATATGTATGCTATTCTAGGACCTCATAAGGACTTAGTCATCATGTCAGCAAGTTGATCTTTAGTACCCACAAAGGAAGTCTTAATGATGCCGGAGAGAATCTTTTCTCTAATGAAGTGACAATCAACTTCTATATGTTTATTCCTTTCATGAAAGATAGGATTCGAAGAAAGATACAAGGCTGATTGATTGTCACAAGCAAGCTCCATAGGACCTATCTCACAAAACTTCAACTCTTGGAGCAAATACTTCAGCCATAGGAGTTCACAGTAGCATTAGCCATAGCACGATACTCTGCTTTTGTGCTTGATCGAGCAACAATAGTCTGCTTCTTGCTTTTCCATGAAATCAGGTTTCCTCCAATAAGCACATAGTAGCCTGAAGTGGACCTCCTATTGCTAGCATCACCTGCCCAATCCGCATCTGTATACCCAATGATATTAGTATGACCTCTATCCATATAAACAAGTCCTTTACCAGGTGATCCTTTGATATATCGCAGGATTCGAACAACTGCATTCCAATGACTGTCACATGGTGAGTTGAGAAACTGACTCACAACGCTTACCGGAAAAGCAAGATGTGATCGAGTCATGGTGAGATAATTTAACTTCCCAACCAATCTTCTACAGCTACCTGGTCAGGATAGGGCTCCCCCTCATTAGGTAGAAGCTTTACATTTGGATCCATAGGGGTATCAACAAGCTTACAATCTAGCATCCCCGTTTCTTCCAAAAAATGTCAAGTGCATATTTCCTTTAAGAAATAGTAACACCTGATTTTGTTTGAGCCACTTCAATTCCGAGAAAGTACCGCAGTCGACCAAGATCTTTGGTTTGAAAATGTTTAAACAAATGTTGCTTCAATTCCTTAATACCTTCTTGATCATCACCTGTAATGACAATATCATCCACATACACCACGAGATAAATAAGTTTATTCAATGATGAACATTTAAAGAACACAGAATGGTCTGCCTCATAACGGGTCATGCCAAACTGCTGGATGACTTTACTAAACTTCCCAAACCAAGCACAAGGAGACTGTTTTAAGCCATATAAAGACTTTTGTAGCCTGCAAATCAAACCTGACTCCCCCTAAACAACAAACCCAGGTGGTTAATCCATATAGATCTCTTCCTCCAGATCACCATGTAAGAATGCATTTTTAATATCAAGCTGGTACAATGGCCAGTGTCTAATGGCAGCCATAGACAAGAATAAAAGAACAGATGCCATTTTAGCAACAGGAGAGAAAGTATCACCATAATCCAAGCCATAGATCTGAGTGTAGCCCTTTGCTACCAGTCGGGCCTTTAAGCAATCCACCTGCCCATCAGGACCAACTTTAATAGTAAACACCCATCGACCGCCAACAATTGATTTCCCAGAAGGAGGGGAAACAAGGGTCCATGTATGATTCGATTCTAAAGCCGTCATCTCATCAATCATTGCCTGTCGCCATCCTGGATGTGAAAGTGCTTACTGAACATTCTTAGGAATGGTAACAAATGACAAGGCAAATACAAAAGCATAATGGGAAGGAGATAATCGATGGTAACTCAAGAAATTATAAATGGAATGAGGATTAAGAGTAGAACGTTTACCTTTGCGAAGGGCAATGGGTAAGTCAATAGAGGTGTCAGATTGGACTGCAGTAGGAGAAGCGATTGGAGCGGGAGCTGAATCAAGAGGATCAATAGTTGGCGTGATCTCGGGAGCGGCAAGAACATTAGGAATCCGACGCTCATAAACAACACCAAATCGATTAATCGGACCGTCAATTTGTGGCTGCGGAGGCGGAGGGTCAGAGATAGGTGTTGCAAAATGAGGAACAGGCAGTACCTGAGATGGAGTAGAGTCGGATGTAGCTGATGTGACAAAGAAAAGGGTATCCTCAAAGAATGTAACATCTGCAGATACATAAAAGCGGTGCGTAGAGGGAGAATAACATCGATATCCCTTCTGAACTCTAGAATACCCAAGAAAGATACATTTAACAGCCCTGGAGACAATTTATCACGACCAGGAGATCATGAACAAAACATGTGGAACCAAACACACGAGGAGGGACAATATAAAGAGGTTTTTTAGGAAATAAAATAGAGTGGGGAACTTTATTTCCCAAAACAAATGATGGCATTCGATTTACCAAATAACACGTAAGAACAGTGTCACCCCAAAACTTCAAGGGTGCATTAGCATTTATTAACAGAGTCTGAGCTGTATCAACAAGATGACGATGTTTGCGTTCAGCAACACCGTTTTGTTGGGGTGTGTGAGGACAACTAGACTGGTGTATGATGCCATGAGAAGTCAAAAAGGATTTAAAGGGTGCAGAGAAATATTCTTTTGCATTATCACTGCGCAAAACACGAATTATTTTTCCAAATTGATTTTTAATTTCTGAACAAAAGGTTCTAAAGACATCAAATAATTCAGAACGATTTTTCATTAAAAATAACCAAGTGCATCTTGAGAAATCATCGATGAAAGTAACATAATACCTATATCCTCGAACAGAAGGAACACGACTAGGACCCCAAACATCATAATGGACAATATCAAAAGGAGACATAGTTCGACTACTGACACTACTAGGAAAAGATACTCTATCATGTTTCTCAAGTTGACATGACTCACAGTTCAAGGTCTTCAGATGTGAAAGATGAGGGACCATCTGCTTTAACTTATCTAGACTTGGATGACCGAGACGACGATGTAGAAGATCGGCAAACTCCTAAACAGCACATATGGTGGATGAGGAAGGTTGTAGGTAGTAAAGACCCCGTGATTCAGATCCAGACCCAATCGTTTGTCCCGTATTCCGATCCTGTATAAAAAAAGAATCAGAATTAAAGGTGATGGAACAATTTAGAGTGCGAGTAATTTGGCTAATTGAATTTAAATTAAAGGGACAGTCAGGTACAAACAAGACTGAATTTAAAGGTAAGGATGGAAGAGGTGAAGCTTGACCAATACCAGCGGCTTGTGCCTTGGACCCATCAGCAAGAGTAATACTATGAGATGTTTTAGGGAAAGACAATTTAGAGAAAAGAGAAGGATTACCAGCTAGGTGATCAGAAGCACCAGAGTCTAAAATCTAGGATCCAACAGATGCATATTAAGAGAGACAAACTGTAGAATTATCATTACCAATGTGAGCAATGGTGGCCAAAGGGGAAGCCTGTTGAGTGACTTTAAATTGAAGATACTCATTATACTCACTGACCGAAAGTCGATGATCTTCATTTGACTTGGTAGTAATGGTGGGGGATCCAGAAACCAAACAATGGCTCTTCTTCTCTGCCATGGAAGATGTGCAGAAGACAATAGACAAAACTTGAAGCAAAACAACTTAATGTGAGAACAAAACAGAGCACAGCAGCAGAAGTGTACAAAACAGAGCACAGCAACAACAGTGTACAAAACAGAGCACAGCAACAGTGTACATAACAGAGCACACAAGATTCAAAGGTGTAGCACCAAGTCAGACCCACACACCAAACAGGGTCAGAACAGATCCGAAAGGAGACGGCGATCACGGTGGTGGAAAGGGCATCGCAAACGGAGGCCAGGAGGGTGGCGCATGGGTTACACGCGCCAGCAAGTGAAGCGGTTGAAGACAGCGCGTGAGGGCGCGTGAAATAGGATCTGACGGCGGCGCTTCAACAGACGGTAGATCGGCGGCCTCTGAGGTGAACGGCGATGCTATTTCGGTCACCGGACAACTTTGGAAAACGCGGGTCAGCCCTCATAGCGGCTGAAACCTAACAGACAAACTAAAAACAGGAAAGAACAAAGCTCTTGATACCAACTTGAATATGAAGTGAGTATATTCACTTAAGAGTATTGATTCAAAAGAAGTACAATATATATACACTTAACTATGAGTATGATTCCTAGAATATTAATTGTCTATGCTAAGTCCTAGAAGACTAGATACAATGAGTAGAAGAATACATTGGATAGGACTCCACCGTCCACACCGTCCATATTAATTACATTTAACAAGGGGCAAGGGTTTATTCTAGAGTATCAGAGAATGTGCCAGCTTGATGAGGAAGAGGAATCCCTACCACCATGGCTCACTGAGGTAGTGGAAGCATATCCTAAAGTTTTTCAGGAGCCACAAGGTCTCCCACCTTCAAGAAGAGAAGACCATGCCATAGTCCTTAAAAGGGGAGCTGACATTCCAAACCTAAAGCCATACAGGTATCCTCATTACCAGAAAAATGAGATTGAGAAATTGGTGGATGATATATTAAACTCAGGTGTGATTAGGCCTAGTGTCAGCCCTTACTCTAGTCCTATCATTCTAGTGAAAAAGGATGGAGGGTGGGGATTTTGTGTTGACTATAAAACCCTTAATAAAGTTCTAATTCCTGATAAATTTCCAATCCCTATTATTGATGAGTTGCGAGATGAGTTGGGCGGGGCTATGATTTTTTCTAAGCTGGACTTAAGGTCAGGTTACCACTAAATAAGGATGAAAGAACAGGACATACCCAAAACAGCCTTTAGAACTCATGAGGGCTATTATGAGTTTGTGGTCATGCCTTTTGGCCTTTCTAATGCCCCTTCTACATTTCAATCCTTGATGAATGAAGTGCTTAAGCCTTATCTAAGGAAGTTCACATTAGTGTTCTTTGATGACATTCTAATATATAAGCAAAAATGAGGAGCACCACCAGAAACATTTGCAGGCAGTTTTGGCATTGTTGAAAGAACACTACCTTTTTGCCAATAAAAAGAAATGCACTTTTGGTCAGAAGCAGTTAGAGTACTTGGAGCATATCATATCAAGAAATGGAGTAGCTGCAAATCAAAAGAAACTGGAAGTCATGTTAGCTTGGCCTGCCCCAAAGGATATTAAAGCTCTTAGAGGTTTCTTGGGCCTTACTGGTTATTACAGAAGATTTGTGAGGGACTATGGGAAAATTGCAAGGCCATTGCCTCAACTATTAAAAAAAGACTCATTTCAGTGGACTGTTGAAGCTCAAACAGCTATGGATGTACTGAAGGCAGCCGTGGCAGACTTGCCCACTCTGCAAGTTCCTGATTTCTCCAAGCCTTTTATCATAGAAACTGATGCATCAAACCAAGGACTTGGAGCTATATTGATGCAAGAGGGTCAGCCTGTGGCCTTTCTCAGCCAAACACTATCTGACAAAGGGCAAAAGAAGTCTGTTTATGAGAGGGAACTCATGGCTATAGCCATGGCTACTCAAAAATGGAGGCACTACTTATTAGGGAGGCATTTTACCATCCACACTGATCAAAAAAGTCTAAAATTTCTCACTGAGCAGAGAGTATTGGGAGAGGAGCAATTCAAATGGACTTCTAAATTGATGGGATTGGATTTCGACATCCAATACAAACCAGGGCCAGAGAACAGGGTTGTTGATGCCCTATCAAGAATAATGATTTTTCCAGCCCTGTCAATGGTTCAATTTGATGAGATGGACGAGTGGGAAACTAAGATACAGGGAGATGAGAAATTGAGAGGGATCATCCAAGACTTATTGAAAGATTCGAGTTCTCACCTAGGGTATTCATTCCAAAACAGAAAACTGTTCTACAAAGGCAAGTTAGTCTTGCCCAGAAATTCCAGTCAGAGCCCCACTTTGCTCAAGGACTTCCATAGCTCGGCCATGGGTGGACATTCAGGGTTTTTCAGTTCATATAAAAGGATAGCAGGACTGTTCTATTGGGAGGGAATGAGGAGAGACATACAACAATTTGTGGCTCAATGTGAAGAGTGCCAGAGAAACAAATACCAAACACTCAATCCAACAGGGTTATTACAACCTCTCCCTGTCCCCACCCAAGTGTGGGCAGATATCTCCATGGATTTCATAGAGGGCCTCCCCAAGGCCCAAGGCAAGGATGCCATTATAGTAGTGGTGGATCGCCTCACTAAATATGCCCATTTCATCCCACTAAGCCACCCATTCACTGCTAAAGATATAGCAGAGGTGTTTGTACAGCATGTGGTCAAACTTCATGGCTTCCCTGCTATTGTCTCAGATAGGGACAAGATCTTCTTGGGCCACTTCTGGACAGAGCTATTCAGAATAGCATGCACTAAACTAAGTTTAGTTCTGCCTATCATCCACAATCAGATGGGCAAACCAAAGTAATCAATAGGTGCCTAGAGACCTAACTCCGATGCTGGTCTGGTTCTAAGCCTAAGCAATGGCCCCGGTGGCTCAGCTGGGCTGAGTTCTGGTTCAATACTATTGAAATAGAGAAAACAGAGGCATATGATGCTAAAACCGTGTCTCAACTACACAGCGAAGTCTCTTTTATATAGGCTTAATGAAATAATTACAACATAAATATAGGAGATTCTATTCCTATTTACATGATATGATATGCCTAAACAATAATTACAAAAATTCTAAATATATTTTCAACACTCCCCCTCAAGCTAGAGCATATAAATCATATGCACCGAGCTTGTTACATAGATAATTAATTCGAGGACCTCTCAAGGATTTGGTGAAGGCATCTACCAGTTGATCATTGGAGTTGACAAAGCTAGTGGTGATGTCCCTTGATTGGATCTTCTCCCTAATAAAATGACAGTCTATCTCAATATGTTGGGTCCTCTCATGGAAAACTGGATTAGAGGCAATATGCAATGCAGGTTGATTATCACAGATCAGCGTCATTTGCATAGTCTCTTCAAATAGAAGCTCTTTAAGTAACTGTTTCAACCAAATGAGTTCGCAAGTTGCTAATGCCATAGCCCTATATTCTGCTTCTGCACTAGATCTTACAACTACATTCTGTTTCTTACTTTTCCAGGATATCAAATTTCCTCCGATGAGTACACAATACCCGGAAGTGGTTCGTCTGTCAATAGGTGAACCTGCCCAATCGACATCTGAGTAAGCAACTATCTAAGTGTGTCCTCGGTCTTCATAAATGAAACCTTTTCTTGGAGCACCTTTAATGTACTTTAGGATTCGAATCACAGCATCCAAATGGTCCTGGCAAGGAAAATTTAAGAATTGGCTTACCACACCGACTGCAAAAGAGATGTCTGGACGAGTGACTGTAAGGTAGTTCAATTTCCCAACCAATCTCCTGTATCTCCCTGGATCTGATAGTGGGTCCCCCTGATCAGGTAGAAGTTTGACGTTTGGATCCATAGGAGTGTCAACTGGTTGGGCATTCAATAATCCTGTCTCTTAAAGAATATCCATAGAATACTTCCTTTGTGAAATCACTAGACCATCCTTAGATTGAGCTACCACGATACCCAAGAAATAACGGAGTTTACCAAGGTCTTTAGTCTGAAACTGAAGAGAGAAATGTTGTTTCACCTGTAGTATGTCATGCTAATCATACCAGTTATAATAATATCATCCACATAAACAATCAGATAAATGCATCCTTGGGCCGAATGGCGATAAAATACAAAGTGGTCAGCTTCGCAGCGAATCATACCAAACTGTTGCACTATAGTGCTGAATCTGCTGAACCAAGCCCAAGGAGACTGTTTAAGACCATACAGGGACCTGTGAAGCCGACAGACCATGGTAGAGGACTCCCCCTGAGCAACAAACCCAGGTGGTTGCTCCATATACACTTCCTCTTCGAGATCACCATGCAAGAAGGCATTTTTAATGTCAAGTTGATGAAGAGGCCAGTGGCGGATGGCAGCAATAGATAGGAGAAGCCGAACAGAAGCCATTTTGGCCACAAGAGAGAAAGTATCACCATAATCAAGCCCAAATATCTGAGTGTAGCCCTTGGCCACCAAACGAGCCTTAAACCGATCAATCTCACCATCAGGACCCACCTTGATTGTATAAAGCCAGCGACAGCCAACCAAAGACTTCCCAGGAGGTAGAGGGACCAGTTCCCAGGTACCACTGCTTTGAAGAGCACACATCTCATCAATCATTGCTTGCCGCCACTCAAGATGAGATAAAGCTTCACCTGGAGATTTAGGAATAGAGACAGACGACAAAGAAGAAAGGCAAGCATAATGTAAAGGAGAAAGGCGATGATAACTCAAAGCAATATAATGAGGAAACGGGTTACAAGTAGAACGTATACCTTTACGAAGAGCAATGGGAAGGTCAGGTTCAGGTGGCAGGGCCAGATCCGGTAAAGGAGGTGGTGCCGGAGAAGAGTCCATCATGGCCTCAATAGCAGGAACAGGGGCAGGGACATGCACCAAGGATGGTGGTGGGCGACGACGATATATCTGGAATGGGCGAGCAGCAGGGGGATCCACAGGCGGGGTCTCCGATGGGACAGACTGGAGAGGGACCATAGCAGAAGGAACAGGGATGACTATAGATAGTGGCTCAGGAGGCGAGTGAGTCTACTCAAAGTAAGGGGCAGATTCGAAGAAGGTAACATCGGCCGATATAAGATACAAATACAAACTACAACAGTTCCACTAAACTCACTCCTTTCAAGGCTCTCTATGGTAGAGACCCTCCTCACCTCCTCAAGGGAACTACTGTTCCCTCTACCATAGAAGAGGTTAATCTCATGACTGCTGATAAAGACCTCTTATTGGAAGATCTCAAACAGAACTTGATGAAAGCTCAATGTCAGATGAAATCTTATGCTAATAAATCTAGAAGGACAGTAACTTATGTTGTGGGAGATTGGGTTTACCTCAAGCTTCAACCCTATAGGTTGAAATCTCTGGCTAAGAGACTCAATGAGAAATTGAGCCCTCGGTTCTATGGTCCCTATCAGGTTATCCAACAGGTGGGGCAAGCTGCCTACAAGCTGGAATTAGCCCCTGAGAACCGCATCCATCCCACTTTCCATGTGTCCTTGTTGAAGAAGGCTCTCACTCCTGCTGCACGCCCCCAACCTCTGCCTAAGATGCTCTCAGAGGAACTGGAACTTCTGGTGGAGCCTGCTGCTGTGCTAGCAGTCAAGAATGGCCCTACAGGCCCTGCCGAAGTGCTCATCCAGTGGTTGGATTTGCCCAAGTTTGAAGCTACATGGGTGTCCTTTGATCTGATCCAAAAGCAATTTCCTTCATTTCACCTTGAGGACCAGGTGCAACTTTTGGGGGGGGGGGGGGGGGGGGAGAGTATTGTTAGGCCCCCAATCAATAACACATAGAAAAGGAAGAGGTTTAGGAAGCAGCCATCTCAGTTAGTTGGGCCTACTGCTGAGGCCAAGGTGGGCTGAGTAATACCATGGAATACATACAATAAGTAGTTAGGATGGCATATAGGCTCTTACTGCCATAAAGGGGAAAAAAAAGGAAGAAGTGGGAAAGTTATTGGTCATTCGGTTGTTAGTGGATGGGAAGGGAGTGAGTCATGACACTCGAAATCCTGGCAGGGGACCCACCTGTAACTATTCCTCTCTCTTCCTTTATCTTCTACCTTTCTATATTCTCTATCTCTCTACCTTTTCCTCTGATTAGGGAATATTTCCATGGAAGTACTATCAATCCATCACAGCACTATACAGTACTTGTTAGTTATTTGTACCAGTTCTATCATAATACTACACTTCTTCTATCCATTTACCTATCAACCATTCCCCAAGTCATTGAACTACCATAATCCACAATCACTTAAATAGACTCAACGTCACAAATGCCATAATCAGAACCACCATGGACCGTAAACAAGAATAAGCAGAACTGATTCTGACTTGGAAACAAAGGGAAAACAGAGGAAACAACATACAGTGGAGTTTCATGGCAACACATTACAGCAGAGACAATATACATGCAATTAAATTATAGATCCAATGAACTGACTAGGTTGTTGATACTACAAAATGCGAATTAGAACTTTACTTATAAGGGCGGCATTGCCCATAATGTTTGTCTAAAACAATTTCGAATCATAAATTCACTATCATATGCTAAAATCATAATCACCTGGATTCTTCTCACATGGCTTGAGAATAAAAGTGTTGCCACATGTAACTGCAATAGGGAACATCTGCAAAAATTAAGGAAATAATTTAATAGATACCTTCACCTGATGCATGCAGAAGTTTTCAAGGACAAAATGTAATGAAAACATATGAGCACCAGCTGTTCACAAATATGAAAATCTCAAGAGTCAGCACACCACATTGTTATAGAAAAATTCGATATGCTACTTTGTAATATAATTATCAGCGCAAATATGTTCAATGGCAGTCTGTCCAAGCTCCCAAAAGTAACAAAGTGCACAAGAAGATTGAGCATCAGGGCAGGAACACGTAGACAGGAAAAACTTTTTAATTTTTTGTTATGGAATTCACATAGCTACCTCCCCTTTACTTGACACAATGTATTTCTTTTAGATTATTTCTTTCTTTGATACCAAAGGCATATTAGATGGGCCACTATTCATTTAACTTGACTCCGTTTAATTTCTTACATGTTTGTTTCTGACCCCCAATAGCTCATGACTTATCATAAACTATTTAATAAATAATTAAAAATATAAAATACAGCCTTTGAAACTTCAACAAGACTACTGAGACAAAAAGAAATGAACCAGGGAGGAAAGGTTTGGATGAATGGGAGCAACAATAATACATACCATTATTAGATAAGTTAACTACAATTGTTTTGGTTGGTTAACAACATGGTTTTGCAAAAGACGTAAAACATGGCTATAACCCTCCCTTCGCATTAGTTAATTTCTAGACACATTCCTACATCTACATCAAGGAGCATGACTGTATACAGAATATAGCCAACTTCTGTCTACATTAATGAAGGAGCGAAACAAATCTTGAAATGAAAATAACTATAAAACAGAAGTGTCTAGCATGGAAGGCATACCCACAATGGTATAATTGCCGGAAAGTTAAAGGGGCATATTCCAGCACAAACTCCAAGGGGCTCTCTGATGCAGTATGTATCAATTCCATCACAGGCATTGGGGACAAATTCGCCCATTTGCAGATTTGCCATTCCACAAGCATGCTCCACCATCTCTGCAGAAAAGACAGGAAGTTCGTTTTGAAATGACCATTAAAACACTTTTAAAAAGGAATTTTAGTCAAAAGCACAATTTCTTTTTAATATAAAAAGAAGACTAACCTAAACCACGGAGCACATCTCCTTGGGCACCTTTTAATGTCTTGCCCTGTTCTATGGTGATATTCATGGCAAGCTTATCCTGAAATCAAAAACTTTATTCTTGTCATCAAATTCAATGTTTGAAAAAACACAGTATCTGTTTGAATAAATACCAACACTTACGATATCTCTGCGGATAAGCTCCTGGAGTTTGAACATAATACGTTGACGAGTGCTCATAGGAGTGTTTTTCCATGAAGGAAAAGCTTGCTTGGCTGCACTAACGGCAGCTTTAAATTCTTCAAATGTAGCTAAAGGAAGTTGAGATACAACTTCTTGTGTTGCCTGAGAATAGACAAGTATTTCAAAATTACTTTTAATATAAAACAAACTATCACAATATTAAGAAAATTTCAAACAAAATATCATTGAAGAATGTATCAGCTTACAGGATTTGTAACATCAACAATTACACAACATTGGGAATCTACATATTTACCCCCGATAAAATTAGGGATCTTCAGCTACATCCAAACAAAAAAACTGGTAATAAATTCACTACCAAAAAGCTAAAAGAGCAATATACAGAAAGTATAAAATCATATAAAGGGGTAGAAATAATGTCCTTGGAATTTCAACCCTACCAGCTGGTAGTTTTGGTTTAATGAAACATTAGATGAATTATTGTTTGTCTCGACGGGGATAGATCCATATGGCCTCCATGATTTAAAAGTTTTTTCTGCAAGATATAATTAAGCATAGTTATGACGAAGATACAGTTTTTTGACAACAATGACAGCAGCGCAGTAAGTATAGAGTATAGACTATAGGCAAATACATTTAGCATCATTTTCACTCAATTAACAAAAACCTTATCAATAAAGAATTTCACCTTATCTCCCATAAAAGAGGGTGGGGAGGAGGTGAGGACCACTTCTTAACTGGAAGAAATCACTAAATGCCAGTTACCAAAAATAAACCATTAAAATCCCCAGTTTAGATATGACTAACGAACCAAACGCTACACAAGGCTGATTTCCAGTTATGTAGATAAGCTGATAGGAACAATTTCCTATCTCAAATATAGAAATGTAACTCAAACACAAAGATGAAAGTAAGACTGTTTTATTGATTGGAATTGAAAGAGAAATACAAGAGGTCAGTAGACGAAATACAGAAAACATAAGAGCATAAGCTCCCAGCCAAGGTGAGCCCCTATGGCCCCCAAGCTAGAGAATACTCTCTAAATTCCAACAACTCAAATAACATTCAGCATACCCCCCCCCCCCTCTCCCTCTGAACTGCCTTATATAACAGATTTGTTCTCTCTCTCTCTCTCCTCTAACAAACTTTCCCTCCCATTTGTTATTACAAGTTAGTCTCTCTCCCAAATGGAGAATCAGCCCACATAAGCGAATCATTGGGCTTATCAACCAGATCAGGAACCTATCATAAGCACCAACTTCATTCTATCTTCAGTTATTATTCTTTCAAAGACTCTTTTACTAAAAGATATATAAATAAGCATAAAGGTTAACATTATTATAATTTATAACATACCCATGAAGTGGCATCAAAGTGTATGGGCTCATACATGAAAAACTAATGACAAATTATCCTCAACACAAGCAAGTCCAACCATATCACAGAATAGTTCAACCAGTGATGTAGACATTCAAAGGCAGTAGAACTTTTCAACTCTTGGTTATTAATATTTCATTTTCTGGGGTAGCAAAAACAGTTCCTCGCAACAATTATCTAAAGTTATATCAGAATGATACCAAAATATATACTTGAATGAGAAAACTGAATATTATTATTTCCAAATTAATCTCTGTACAATGTTCCGTAACTATATATAGACGAAGAGCATTAACTGCTTGCCTAAAATAAAGCAAAAAATAAGGGAAGGAATAAATCTATTCTAATAAATGTACAATCTACAGTAATTACATAATTTATTTTGACAAAAAAATCTTAAAGTGGGACCGTTAGAAGATATATGCTTCTATTGTATAGAAGATTAGAAGTTACACCTCTAGCACTCTAGTTACTTGATAACAGAGCCAGAATGATGTAAACCTGATAGATTTCCCTGACGAATCTTTGCTTTGAGGTTGTACAAGTGCCTTGGTGTTGACTGCAGTTCTGGATTGCTTTTCTTGAGAGCTTTAAGCACTTGGCGAGGTTTTATACCAGCTTCAGTCATTAGTTTGATTTGTCTCACTTCTCCCTCAGTGAAACGTCGACTATAAGGATGTTCTGACATGTCTTTCAATGGTTCATGATTGTGATCTCCATTTTTTATAGTAAGTACCCATACATCATCTTCCTTTTTACCTACAGCTTCAAAAGGACAGTTTATAAGGCGAGAAGTTGCTTTCCTTTTGCGCTTACTATCATCAATTTTGCGTCTATTACGATAAACACCTCCTCTGTCACAGCCAAGGATGACTCTTCTATCCTTTCTTGACTTTTTGATGGTCACAACATATCCTTGATTGGCACCAAAATTACGAACATGTTTAATGAGGTCTTCACGGTCTTGGAAAGTTCGAGGTGGTGGAGGAAGCATCCGTATTAATCCTTCTGTTGGCTCTGATTGATTTTGAGTCTCCATGAGAGACGCCAACACCAAGATGACAAGATCCTAAGTCAAAATTTACAAAGTACAAATGAAAAGTCCAATCAGAAATAAAAGAAATACAAAAAACTCTCTTTTCTTTAGCTAAGAGGCCATGCCACTGTTTTAAGAATATAAGGCAACAAAAAGAGATGTCTCTTACAATGGCAAGACAATTCTAAGTAGAGGTGTTATTGGTCGGTTTGGATTAGTTTTGGGGTATTTTAGCATCCAAACCGATTAAATTTGATCGGTTCGATCTGGATCAAATTTGGCAAAAACAAAAATCATGGATCCAATCCGAACCGATCTGATTAAAATCAGGTTGGTTCGGATCGGATCATCGGATTATCCATTTTTTATTTATTTTAATTTTAATTTCGAAAATTAATAAAAAATTAAAAAATCATGTTAACTTAAAATTTTTAAATTTTAATATTAATTTATAAGTATAATCTATTAATATTATATTAATATATATTGATTTTGTTAATAAAATATTTTATTAAAATAAAATTATTAATAATATATTATTTTAAAGGGTTAAGATCGGATTGATTCCTATTTTGGAATCCGATATCCGAACCGATCTCCTTCGAATTTGATATTTTAAATACGAATCGATTTGGATCGGTTGGGATCCATCGGATTCGCGTATTGAATCCGCTTACACCCCTAATTCTAAGGCTAGATTATGAGAGTCTAAAGGGAACAAACTTAGCATCAAAATCATATAGCATGGGCAAATTGGTTGTTTGATATTCCTATCTGATTTATTGACACTTTTTTTTAAGTCCAATTTTCATCAGAAAAGCAGTGCAAAGAATTGAACCTTGGACAGATCCCAGTCCTAACTGCCTAACCACTGAAGAGCAACCTCATTCCAATATCACAAATAACATGTACAATATTGATACATCATTCTAGGGCAGTCTTTTTAACTTGATGTGCAGGTTATATCCAGTAGAACTTTTTAGTTGAAAAAGAATCCGTTAGAGGTCATTACATGACAATGTATTTCAGTAATTTATATTAGGGTCATAAAGTCTGGTAACAATTTAGTTGTGACTATGTATGGCTCAGTTTTTTTTTGGGCTTTACCTTAAGTTATTACTACTC
Organism: Ammopiptanthus mongolicus; assembly: GCA_039655645.1. Classification (NCBI taxonomy): domain Eukaryota; kingdom Viridiplantae; phylum Streptophyta; class Magnoliopsida; order Fabales; family Fabaceae; genus Ammopiptanthus; species Ammopiptanthus mongolicus. The sequence continues at coordinate 60,571,639 of CM077343.1, read as the reverse complement.
TCTAGGAAAAATATATGTTTATTAGTACTCATACTTGTGCTTACAAGCCAGACCTGCTACCAAATAACCCGTATGAGTTCAATTACCCTCATTTCTACCCTTAATTCTCCCAAGGCCTGATTCTCATATGTTCAATACTATGCCTTCCACTATCCTGCACAAGAAATGCAAAGAAGTGACAATTTGAAGATCAGATTTATCATGTATTTTTTATTTGATTAATTATAGATTACCCCATTCAATTTATCTCTTGGTGCAATAACCTCAAAAACGTTTGAAACATCCAATTTTCTCAAATATGCTATTGAACTGTGTAATCCCACCAAAGTCCAAATTTTAACTTTCTGTTAAAATAACTAACAGAAGGGGATGATCAGAAGAAAGAGAGAACTTCGAGTTCACATGTTCTCTCCCTCCGTTACCTATTCAGAAGTAAGGTTAAGTTTTGGAATCATTAGAATAAATGGGATTAACTTCATCCCAAAAACTAACTCATAAGGGAAAATCCCCAAGTCATTATAAATGATTATTTACTCATATTTTCAATCAATGTTGGACTTTAACACTTAAAAGGGGTCATTTGCACAATTTAATAGCACATGTCAGTAAATTGCCCATCTTGGAAGTTTTGGTGCTAATTCACACAGAAAGCAAAGTTAAATATAATCTATAATTTACCCATTTTTAATTGAGGGATACAACCATGGCTCTGTTTGGGAAATCCAATAAACTAACTTATAACTTATTTAATTAGCTTATAAGCTTGTTTGATCAAAGTAGAGGTATTTGGTAAACAAACTTATCTCATTAACTTATAACTTTTTTCATAAACTATTTTATTTAACTTATAACTTATAGCTTATTTACTTTTCTCTTATTTTTACCCCTATTATTTTAACGAAATTTCTACTTTACCCGACCCTTATCTTATAAAATAAAATTTATATAAAAAAAATCATATAAACATGTTATTTTATTTATATTATAATAAAAATATTTAAATTAAAAATAAAATTCAAAAAGTAATATTCTAATTATAAAGCTTAAATTAGGATTTAAAAGAATTTATGTAAGAATCATATAAACATGTCCTTTTATATCATTTTATATTTATAACCTAATTCAACAGCTAATCTTACCAAATGCTTCAAATTTAATCAGCTAACTTTTCAGCTATAAGTTATAAGCTATAAGCTTGCAGCAAAAAAATTAGTTTATCAACTATAAGCTAACTTATCATCTATTTTTTGCCAAACAGAGACTATATCCAAATGCCCTATGTTGCATACCATGAAGCAGATTTGTCCGCTAAAACTTCTCAGTCTCCAAAGACCTTACAAAAACAAATATACACAGTTTCTATGTATCTAACAATCAGCTCATAATTTCATACTAATTAAAGTTTATACAAACATAAAGAACTGAAATCGGGAGATTTGTAGACAATTGCAGTAATAACGCAGGTTCTTCACAAGGTCTAAATCATAATGAGAAGAAAAGTGACTTATTTACTGATCAGGTGACTTCTTTACTGCTCAGGTGCAATTTTAAGTGGATTTTACCACTGTGGTTAAGTCATAAATTACTTCCTGGAATGGTGCTGATTGAACAGTGGATAGGCCAAGTCATGGGCATTGCACACAACTAGGACTTTTTTTAACAATAGGGTCATGGCTTCGGGTAAGTTTTAATACTTTCGTATTATTTTATTGAAGTCATGCCTCTTGGCCACAACTTCGTTAAAATTATTACCAGAGGAAAAGAAATTGCTTCAAACTTACTCTTGTTTGAAAATTCAAGATTTCCAAATTATTCAGGTATCAAAGAGCTAACAAACTTTGCCAAATTAAAAAATAAATAAAATAAATAAAATTTGAAATTTTAAAGACCCATTAATCAGTGCACAGAACAATGTTATCAATTCCTAATCCCTATTTTGAAACTCCTCCATCCTGGTAAAACATTCCAGCTCCTCATAAATTAACAAATTAGGACCCTCCTCGACACTGCTCTTATAACAAACTGAAATTCTTAGAATCTTATGCAACAGGCATCTTCAAAAATAATAATTACAATGAATAAATAAATAAACCACATAGGCCTATGGTGATTAAGGTTAACCCGTATACACACCTTCAGCCATGTTTAAAGAGCTACATTAACACTACAACAGTATTTGACGGTAACGAGATTGTGAAAGGACTCAACTGATCACCAGAGACCAACTACAATGTTCTCCTCACAACCCAAACATAAGAAACAACACCTATGAAGAGAGTCATTGACAAAGAAAAAATAATAAAATAAAATAATTAACCCCCCAATTAATCAGAATCAAATGTTTAACAGGAAACCAATCTTCTAATGTAAGAATTGGATAAATAATACTTCAATAAAGTTCCTTCCTTCAAACAAACCAAAAGGGATTATCACTGTGTATTATCTAAAGCTAATCCAATATTTAAATGACGCTAATAATTATTTTTCATTTTTTTGTGAAATAATAAATGCCATACCTCTGTGTGTGAGGAACTTGCCCCGTTTGATGGGGAGAGAATATATTTGTACGGAATGGAAAGAAAGTGAGGGAAAATTTTGAAGGTGTTGCCCACAAAATGGATCGGGACGCCCACTAGTTTTGATAATCAGCAGAACCCCTCTCTCTCTCTCTCTTACTTGGTTAAGGTTTCTTATTCATCATACACATTGGACGGTAGTCAATAAGAGGGTGAGTGGCGGCATTGATACTTCCGAGTGATTGTTGAGATGAGTGTCCCTTCTATCAAATAGAGTGGACAATTGGCACTGTTCAACGTTGTTTGTTGTCCTACCGCTATTTTTAAATTAAGAGTAAAGGTTCATTTTGATCCCTGAATAGTCTCTGAAAAAAATAAACTCACCGTTTAGTTCCTGAAATTTACTTCCGTGAGACATTTTGGTCCCTCCGTCAGTCAACCGTTGTTGATCTCCGTTAACTTGCTAATTTGGAGCATTATGTGCCAAGGTGTAACAAATTCGCTTCGCGAATTCAGTTTCGTTAAGCGAATATTCAAAACCCGTCTGTGAAATCACCTGTCTATGATCATCTGTCTAATTACCTGGGACAAATTCGCTTAGCGAAACTATTTTAGCTAAGCGAATTTGATTTTCCAAACTTCCCTGGTTGCTGTGACAAATTCGCTTTGTGAATTCAATTTCGCTAAGCGAATATTCAAAACCCGTCTGTGAGATCACCTGTCTATGATCATCTGTCTAATCACCTAGGACAAATTCGCTAGCGAAACTATTTTAGATAAGCGAATTTGATTTTCCAAATGACACCTGGTTGCTGTGACATTTTCGCTTAGCAAATTCATTTTCGCTAAGCGAATATTCAAAACCCATCTGTGAGATCACCTGTTTATGATCATCTGTCTGATCACCTGGGACAAATTCGCTTAGCGAAACTATTTTAGCTAAGCGAATTTGATTTTCCAAATGACACCTGGGCAACTTAACGTGACAGATATGCAAGTTAACGGAGATCAACAACGGTTCACTGACGGAGGGACCAAAATGTCTCACGGAAGTAAATTTTAGGGACTAGACGGTGAGTTTATTTTTTTCGGGGACTAAAAGTGAGTCCCTGAAGTTTTTCAGGGACCAAAATGGATCTTTACTCTTAAATTAATTAATTTAGGTTTAATAAACTTTTTAGTATGGCAGATGGCTGAGTTTTGGTTTTCAGCAAACACTTTTATTTCCTTGGTTGTAATTTCTAAAAGTTCAGAATATTTGGTTTTAGTCTCTGTCGTTGGTGATTCACCGTTAAGTATTAATGTAGCTAATGAAATATCATGTTAGCACTGCCACAGAGGATTAAATATTATTATTTAAAATCACGTCAGCACTTAATATATGGTGGATCATTAACGGCAGAGACTATAACCAAATGTTTTAAACTTGTAATGACGAAAAACAACAAAAAAGTGTAGGGATGAAAACTAGACTCTTCTACTTTACTGGGATTAAAACATTCATTAAACCTATATTTTTTTAAAAAAAATTAGTAACATTATATTTTATTATATTTAACAATTATATTTTTTTAAATTTTATTATTATAACATTATTACTTGTTTTTTAATTTATAAAATCTGACTTTTTTCTTCTTCCTCGCTCTCTATCGCTTCCTCCTTCGTTCTTTAGCGTTTTTTCTTCCTCCTTCTTCGTCGTTTCTTCTTTCCTTTTGTAGTGTTTTTTCTTCCTTTGTTCAAACTTACTCTTTTTGGGATGTCTTTTGCTAATAACTCCTTTGTGAGTGATTCAATATTGCATTTGTTGGTCCCTACCTCTAAGCTACCTTTAGCTTTTGTAAACTTTTACTTGAGTGGATGATTATGGTCTTAGCAGCTATTCGTTTCTATTTATATAGTTGCAGAGCAAGAAGTTTGTTCAGACATCCACAAGCTGGAGATTGTGATTGAGGCAGCTAAGGCCACTGATGACATCCAGATGACAAACAAACAAATCGAAGAAAAGACTCTAGCTTTGGATTTCTTGCAAGAAATGGATTGCCTCCTTCATAGAAGTCGTGTGACAGTTAGGCTAGGTCTCGAAGCACCTATCCAACTTTATAAATATTGTAAAGGAGTAAAATAAAATAAAAAAACTTAATTGCATTTTTCGTCCCCCAACTTTACCTCATTATTGAGTCTCCAAGCATCTGATACGGCTTATTTAACCTTAAGTTTTGATGAACCCAAACATTTATAGAATGATTAAGATGAATCATATGAAATCTTCTGATGAATCTATTTAAGTGTACAGTTGTCTTATCAAAAGACAAGATTCAAATCTAGAACACGTGTCTACTTGCTTACGCATCTTTACAAGCCTTTATCTCAAGCGTCTACGTTAATGCACAAATTCAAGCATCCGGTAGTCAAGCGTCTAAGCCAAATAAAGAAAAAAGTCCAAAGATCAAGTGTCTTCTACCAAAACAAGACGAGATTGCCTTCTAAAGATAAAAGCGTTATGTCAAGCGTCTGCTAGTCAAGAATAAAAGTATCTTGTGCCTCGCGTCTCAACCGCATCTTGACTCACATCTTTAAAGAACTGATCTGAACGTATTAAATATGTTGGGAACATATTTAATAAAGATACGCAAAGATTTCAAGTTATACGGGGATCTTCTCTCCAAAAGTCAAATGGTATAAAGCAACATCTTCTATGCATAGTACGTGACAAACAATACCTTTAGTATGCAACAAATTCACTTTACAACTGCCTATTATGATTCATTGCACTAAAGAAGTAATCTGCGCTGCAGAGCCTCCGATGCTACTCGGAACACTTCACTGCTACACTAAAACTGTGTGCTTCAATACAAGAATACCCTTAACGTCTTCAAAACATTTAATACTTCATCAGAACGACTCAATTGCATTAATGGTTTCTCTGAAGACTTGAATTAAAGCAAGTGTTGAAGAAAGATTTTCTCACAACGGATTTATTGCTGTGAAGACTATAAATAGAAGACTTTGAAGATTTGAAGACAACAACAACAACGCCATTAAGCTAAACAACTCTCTTTGATTGCTAGAGCTTTAAATCTTCATTCTTTCATTTACTTCTCAATCATTTGTAATCTGTAAGAGAAGTTATTGTGCAATCATACCCTTCATATATCACATTCACTATTTGAGTGTAATCTACTTGACTTGCCTTTGCAAATCGAAGCTGCTGCTTCAAAACAAATCATTTTATTTGTAAAGCCTGATGAGGTTAACTGAAGAATACTTGTTGAGCCTGGAGAGACTAGGTGTGCAAACAATACTTTTGTTGTTGAGCCTGAAGAGGCTAGGTGTGCAAAGAATACTTGTGTCTGTAACCTGATCAGTTATAGTGAAACTCTTGGTTTAGTCAAGGACTAGACGTAACTCAAAGTTTAGGGGTGAACTAGTATAAATACCTGAGTTTGAATCTCTCTTACCTTTAACTCTTGAATATTGCTTTAAGTTTTCTAACTTGCATCTAACCAGGGGTTAAATCTGTTTATCTAAAACAAAGTCTATGTTTGTTTTATCTCTGTGTTTTTATCAAGTGTGTAAAAACATCTTCAGACGCATCTAAGCGCCTTATCCTTGTTTTCAGTAGTCTTATCCTTTAAAAAGAGTTTCTGTTCTCCAAATAAATTAGGTAAACACTATTAAACCCCCTTCTTGTGTTTACTTTGGTAATTTCACTTGGTATCAGAGCTCAGCCTCTACGTTGAGCACCTTAACAAGTGTTGAGGAAAAGTTCCCGGACGAACAACCATTATGGACAGACAAGCTGGTGGATACATGGGAGAAGCTCCCATAGCTGAAGGAACCTGCATGACCAGGCCTCCTTTCTTCAATGGAACAAATTACCTTTACTGGAAAGAAAGGTTCCACTAGTTTATCATGAACACAAATTCTAGATGTTGGCCTCTCATCATGAATGGTCCTTATACTCCTCTTCTAGAAAATGGTCAGGCTAAGCCTGAAGATGACTAGACTGATGTTGAACGAACAAAGTGGGATTTGAACCACAAAGTGGGATTTGAACCACAAAGCTCGATATGCACTTATGTGTGCACTGAGTCAAAGTGAATTTGAAAAAGTTCATGCTTGTGATTCAGCAAAATAAATTTGGGACACCTTGGCAAACCTCCATGAGGGAACCAATAAGGTTAAAGAAACCAAAATAAGTTTTCTGGTCAGGCAATATGAGTTGTTTACTATGGAAGAAGGAGAATCTATCCTTCAAATGGTTGGTAGGTTTCATGCCATTACCAAGAATCTTAAATCTCTTGGAAAAACATATACCACCCAAGAGAATGTCATTAAAGCTTTCGGGAGTCTTCCAAAATAATGGAGATCACTTGTTGTAACGCCTCGATTTTCACGTTTTCTAATTCTTCAGTATTTTAACGTCTTTATTTTATTCGAGGTCTTAGGAATGGAAATAAAATATTTCGAGACCATATTCATGCTCAACGATATCGTAGGAAGCTACGATTAAGTTTTGAGTCGAAAACTCAAACGGAGTCTGATCTGCGTTTTTACACTGACAGTATGATTTTACTGATCAGGAGACCTCAGATGGACCCGTGAACGAGACAATAAGTCTTAGAATTCAATTCTCTACGTTTTGGTTAAAATTCACAAAAACTTTAGAAAAATCACTTCCTAACCTCCGTTCGAGCGGAATCCTCAATCGGGTGACGAACGGAGCCACATATGGATTTACCAGGACTCGCCAACGGATGATCTTGTTACCACATCATCCCAGGACACTTGGGAGAGTATGCCAGAGTCGTCATGACGTTCGGAAATATCTGGACGCAAAATGACCAAAATGCCCTAACCTTAGTCTTTTACGCTTTTACCATTTTACCCTTTTGGCAAATGAGCATTTTGCCCTTAAGTGAGCTTTTAAAGAGATGAATTCAGCCCCTCACACTCTCATTTTTGCACAGCCCTCTCAAAAAAGAAGAACACCATAGTTGCTCTTGAAGAAACACCATTGTTGTTCTTGAAGCTCCTTGATTTCTTGTTAGAATCACTTGATTCCTTGAGCAATCTTCCTTCATTTTAAGGTTTAAGGTAAGATCACTTCTATGATATCTTAGCTTCTTGAATCTCTCTTTATTTCAAGATCAAACTTCATTTTCATGAAAATTATTTCTTAGATCCAAAAGTTGGAAAATCCATAGGAAATTGTAGAAAAATCCTTTTGAGGTAAGACCAATTTCTTTGAACTCATCTCATCATTCTCTACCTAAACCCAAGAGCTTATGATTCAACTCTCATCATAGCTCAAAAAGCACAATATGGCCGAACCCTAGTGATGATGATGAATAGTGGTTTCATCAATTTTTGCTTTCTAACACTTGATTTCATCCTTAGCTTTCCTATTGCCTTTGAATCCATGAAATGGAAAACCGAGATCAATTCCTAGCTTTATTTTCTATAGGGTGGCCGAAAACCTTAGGTAGGATTGTTGAGTTTTGTTTTGATTGTTGTTTAATGTTTGATTGTTGTGTTTTTGTAGTTGTTGACGATTGTCAGGAGGTTCACAAACCGATCAACCGACTTTGATCCGGGAATCTGCTCATCAACAGGTATGGGGGGTGAACCTCATCACACCAAGATGTTGGTAGTGAAGATGATTGTTTAAGTTTATGTGTGGATGAAACCCTTTAGTTTGGGTTCACTTTTATTTGTTAAGTTTTGTTAAGTTCTCTTGGAGAACAAGATTGTCATGATGAGTTTATGCTTTAGTATGTTGTAATGTGCTTTAGCATATGTTGATGATGATATGATTGAATCAAAATCATTTCCATGTATGTTGAAAAACCTACTTTGACCATTAGATCAAGTATGGACTTTTATGCTTGATTATGAGGCCATGATGTGTGGTGGACTTTTATGTTTGATTATGAGGTGATAATGTGTAATTGTGGTTTATCATAATTGTGTAAGCATTTTGAGCTATATTTGCTTAGTTGGTGAAGCAAAGTCTCCATTTTTCATTGGAGTAGGCTTGTGGCCCTAGTAAGAGGAAATATGAGAACATGTGTTGTTCTTGATCTAGCAAGGTTTTGAAGTAAGAAAAACATGATTTCATAACCTATGTTTTCAAAGAGAAACAAAAGTGATTTTGATCCAAAGATCAAATGAAGTTTTAACCTTTAAAATGTGTTACCAAAGTGGGAAAATGTCTTTTCTTTAGCCATAGGTCTTTTAATCAAACTAAATGTTTCAAAAGGAGAATTTATGAAGGAGTTAGGGAAAATGAAAAACAGGGCACTCGCCCAGCGAACCTTGTCTCGTCCCGCGAGATCGAGGGAAGACAAGGCATTCGCCTGGCTAACATTGTCTGGCCGTGCGAGACAGTGGGCTAGCTCGAGCAGCAAAGATGCAGCATCTCGGCCTCGTGTCGCGAAGTCGTTATCGCCTCGCGAACCAGAAAGACTGTCTAGGCAGTGAAGATGCAGCTTCTCGGCCTCGCCTCGTGATACAGTCCTCGCCTCGCGAAGCAAAAAGACTGTCTAAACAGTAAAGAAAACCTCTCAGCCTCGCGTAGCGAAACATATCTTCGCCCCGCGAGAAAGGGTTTTGTTTATAAAAAGTGTTTTTCAACTCAAACTGTAAGGTTTTATGCATTAAAACCTAAGCTAAGTAATTGACTTAGAGTTGAAGACAAGGGTTAATTAAGTACAGTATGTGGTGGAACAAGACCATATACTATACCATTGATGACTTAGTACATCAATGAGTTCATAATATATAAACACAAACATGAAACGTTTTGGGTTTTGGAACAGTAGTTCGATGACGGACAGGTGATTCGGACCCCAATCACTCATTCAATTGTTTTAGTCTTGTGATGACTCGATCCCGGAGGGATCACGAGATTTATCCTATGGATAAAGGTTTTGTTTTTCAAAAGACGCGTATAATTCCTAAGGAAGAGAACCTTAGTGGAACTCGAGGTTTACCCAAGGGGTATACATTGCTTTTTCGCATCTGCTTTGTGTAAGCATTGGCATTTCATTTGCATAGTTGTAAGGCCTTGAGCCTAGGAGTTGAGCTTATACCTTGATGCAGGGGCGAATCTTACGGTGACGATCTTCAATGGTCTTTTTGGATGTATCAGGGTTGGAAGGGCTGACATGTGACCAGTTGGTAGCTCTTCTGTGCCGTGGCTAATCCGAGCAATACACTGATATCTTCTACTAGATGCCGTACTTTTCATGTTTGGTCGAGAGTGTTTCCGTAAAGACAGTTACATGCACGTTACGAATGTTGTAGTATCTTGCTCATGGCTGGCAGAAATCGGAACATGTCCTCCCATTCACTCTCTCCGACGTTTTGTTAGCTCCATGGAGTAGGGGTCAGAGTAGTACCCGGTGACATTGGCATTGAGTCATGAACATTGCATTGCATTGCATGGCTATTGATGTTTACATTTACTGTTATACATCGCTGAACTGTTTAAGAATGCCTTACGTTATGCTGTTAACTGTTTAACATGATATTATGTTGTTAACTGTTTAACATGATTTATATTGAGAATTTTGTAAGCATGTTGGATACGTTGTTACCTGCTGAGTCGTCCCGTTTTTATTATTTCTGTTTTGCTGTGTTGATGAACGGGAATCTCACCCATATCTGTATGTTTTCTGCTGGTACTTGTTGTTGCTGCTTGAACAGATAGACGTGACGATGGTTCAGTCCAGTAGTTTCCTTGAGCCCGGAGGCGGACTCTTTGTTGTTTTGTTTTTGTTGTCGGCCAAACTATGTCAGTTTTTGTAGTACCTTTTGGGAGCTACGACTCCTAGTACTTATTGTATTTCTTATTATCAGCTATACATTAGTCCTATGTCTGTATATAGTATTATTTCTATTTCTGTTTCTGTATGTATAATACAGTATGTTCTAGAAATGCATGGTGAACCTAAGTTCATTTATTAGTATTATTTACCTTTACTAAATCCCATTACATCTTTGTGAAAAGAAAAGAAAAAGAAAATCGTATTTTTCGCATTAATAAATATTTTCGGCCTTATTAACGTTCGGGAATGTGACACTCGGGAAAGGGTGTTGCCCTTGTTACTGTCATCACTCAGGCAAAAGATCTATCAGTCCTGACCATGGATGAATTCATAGGGACTCTACAAGTTCATAAGCAAGAACTGAATCAAGACAATCCTAATAAAATGGGAAAGTCTATTGCTCTCAAAGATGAAAAGAAAATCACTAAAGAAACACCAAAGGCACTAAAGGTTGATGAGTTGTCTGATGATTCAGATAACTTTGATGAGGATTCTATTGATGAAGAGATATCCCTTCTCACCAGAAAAATGAAGAAAATTTGGAAAAAGAAAAGTTTCAAAAGGGAACGACCATACAAACGTTTCCAAAGAGATAAAAGTTTCAAAGAAAGCGAGACTTCTGAAAAGAACCCCATTGTTTGTTATGAATGCAAAAAACCAGGTCACATGAAATCTGAATGCCCTCGGCTGAAAGGTGAAGAAGAAGAAGAAGGTTTAGCAGAAAGTGATGTTGAAGCTAATGAAGAAGCAGATTTAGCAGAAAGTGATGTTGAAGCTAATGAAGAAGCAAATCTCTGCCTAATGGCAGACGCAGACTTAGACACTGAGGTAATTTCTGAACTTGATGACTTACAAGACGTTTATGATGAATTAGTGGAAGAATCCACTAGTTTAACCAAAGCCTTTAGAGCACTAAAAAGACAATATGTTAAGCTCCTAATAGAGCATGAACATAAAAGTCAAGAATGTGAAAACTGGCTAAGGAAAACCTAGAGCTTAAGGCTGAAAAGCCTAAGGCAAAGCTCCCAACTAAGACACTACAGCCTGAAGAAATGATAAAACTTCAATAGAAAGTAGAAGAGCTCACTTTGGATCTTTACAGATTTGTTAATGGTAGAGAGAACTTGACTAAGCTTCTTGGCTATCAAAGACACTCCCTAAACAAATCAGGTATAGAATTCGAGGAACATACGCATCATAAGATGACTATTAAAGTCTCTGTTGCGTTCAAAATATACTTAAGGGCAGTGTACCCTATCGCAGAAGTAATATAGGACGGAAGTCCAGAGATTGTACCCAAGAGATTAATTTGATACAATAATGATAAAGCAAGTACTGGAATAGAGAAATTCTTATGGTATTTAGACTAATAAAGAACTTGGAAAATAAATAAGAATAGAGCAATGTTAAATATAATCGCAAAAGAGTATAAAGAGAGTTTAGAGATCAAGAGTAAAGAGCCTAGAGCCGTGGTTTCACTTGTGCTTTCGATACCCCCAAATCCTAATCCTATTCAGTTTCGCAATTGCTTTTTGAATACCAATCCCTCTACACAAACTATTAATTATTTGTCAGGAAATTAATATTCTTTTCCCCAAATAAACCCAATGGTTGTCAGGCAAAAAGTTTAAGTGATTAGAAAGCATTAAGCACAAAGAAGTTGAATGATTGAAAGGAATAAATCACGTTTTCTCAAATCTAGATATTAAACCTTGGTTATCCTATAAGTCTACCAATTTAATTGGACTTGATAGCCAAAATGTCAATCAATTGATTATAAGCATACAAAGGGTGCGCAATCCTAGTATAGGATGAAGAACGATAGAATAATACTATTCAAATAACAACTTTAAAACCAAATAGAGTTGAATTAAAGCTAAGACATAGCGAAAGGAGTTTCTACTAACACAAGATCCACTACAACTCTAGTGGTGAAATTAGCTACTCATAGTAATAGAGAAAACTAAAATCAACGAAGGGAAATGCATCTTGAATAGTTGAAGAGGGAGAAGTGTCTCCAACTTAACCTCCGGGTGTCAAATCCTACTCTAGAAATCAAAACTACAGAATAAAACTAAAACAAGAGTATAATACTCAAAGAAATAAAGAGATGAAAGAAAGTGCAAAAGATCCAAAGATTAGGATAAAGCTTAAGATAATCCTAGAGTGGCACAAAGGGCATCTATTTATAACATAAAATGCGGACCGGGCCTTGATTCTGGTCTTCTGTTCCATTGGCACGGCCATGCTCTTCACTTGGCACGGCCGTGCTTTTTACTCAGCACGGGCGTGCTCTTCAGTATATCAGGCCGTGCTCAAATATGTCAGAGCTTACTGACTTAATAAATCAACGTTTTAGTGCACGGGCTGTAGCACGGGCATGCTTTTTACGATTGGGGCCGTGCTAGCTTCTGTCAAGCCTTTCTTTACTAAGTAAGCCCTTTCTTCAATCTGGCACGAGCGTGCTCTCGTGTGGCATGGCCGTGCTAAGTCTTCAGAGGTTATCTTCCAGCTTTTTATAAGGCTTTGTTTGGATGAATATCTTTGGGAGGTTGGCACGGGCGTGCTCTCGCATGGCATGGCCACGCTAACCTCAGAACTTCAGTATTTTGCTCGATTTAGCTCTAAAACCTCCTCTTTTCTTCAAAAGTACATTAAACTGCCTTTGAACGTCAATTCTGTCAAAACTTAAGTAAAAGGGTGAAATATAATAATATTTATCCTGAAATGCATCAAAATTCGACCCAAATACCCTCTATAAAATGCACAGAATTGAGGTTCATCAGTTTTAGTACACAATATTAAACTTTCTTATCATAATGTTAAACCTGTTTTTAACAATGATAAACCTGTTTGTAACTTTTGTGAAAAAGCTGGACATATCATGTCCAAATGCCTTCATTCAAAGAAAAGATCTCCACAGACAAATAGAACTAACAAAAAAGGACCCAGAAAAATATGGGTACCTAAAATGTTGATCATTCCTGTTGTATATATCCTTAATAGGACAAAGGAAACACCTATCATGGTATCTAGACAATGGCTGCTCACGACACAAGACAATTGAAAGGTCTATGTTCCTAGACCTCTAACATAAAGATGGTGGACATGTTACCTTTGGAGATAACCAAAAAGGAAAAGTGGTTGGAGTAGGTAAAATTGGTGGTAAACCTCCTCTACCCTTTATCTCTAATGGCTTATTGGTTGAAGGATTACGACATAATTTGCTTAGCGTAAGTCAATTATGTGATAGTGGATTTATTGTCGCCTTTACCAAAGATGCTTGCATAGCCCAAGACAATAATGACAAATGCCTCTTTTCTGCTCAAAGGCAACAAAATCTGTATAAGATTGAATTAACTGAACTCTCAGATCAAGATGTAAAATGTTTTGTGTCTAAGGAAGATGAAATATGGTTGTGGCGTAGAAAGCTAGGACATGTTAGTATGAAATTGATTTCAGATCTAAAGAAATATAACCTTGTGAGAGGATTGCCTGAAATCTCTTTTAAGAAAGATATCTTATGTGATGCATGTCAGAGATGTAAACAAGTAAAATCAAGTTCCAAACCAAAGAACTTAGTATTTTCCTCTAGACCATTGCAAATGTTACATATGAATCTGTTTGGACCAGTTAGTGTTGCTAGTCTGTACGGAAAGAAATATAGTTTTATCATAGTTGATGGTATTCCAGATTTACATAGATAATCTTGCTAACCCACAAGGATGAGTCATTCAGAATGTTCTCAGTCTTCTGCAAAAGAGTACAAAACGATCAAAGTTTTTGTAACTCTGCCATTATAAGTGATCATGGAGGAGAATTCGATAATGACCAATTCAAAGTATTTTGTGATGAGAATGACATCTCTCACAATTTCTTTGCTCCTGGTTATGGTCCGTAAACTCCTTAAGATTTTGATGTTAACAAAAGACTAAATTAAGTGAACAAAGATTTGTTATGGACTAATGTGTTTATCTTAAGTGTGAAGATTCAGTTAAGTCCAAAGACTTTCTAAGTCCAAAGACTTATCGTTCATCCAAACCTCCAGTCTTGTGTTCGCTAACTCCATGTTGGACCAAGTTTGCTTATCGCTTTGTTTATCTGAGTCCAAAGACTACTCTTACTTGTAAAACTTTCTTGTATTCATTTCATAGTCCAATGTAACAGTCCGTAAGAATTAAATATCTGGACTCTAAAATAGTGCGAACTTCTATAACTTTTAGTTTAAATATTTACCCAATATGTAAAAGGGTAATATCCCTCAAGCAAACATTCTTTGTAATCTTCGTATCATCGAAGACATAGAAGCCAGTCTGTTCCTAACACAAGAATTGACTATCTCCAAAAGGAAAGACAAAAGGCAGCTTTCGGGTATAAGGAAAAGATGTCAGCGCCATTTTCAGCTATCAACCTAATAGTCTTCTTTGTTTTTTAGAAGCTCTCACGCAAGCTATCAGACTCAACGAGATAATGCATTTAATGCTCATCAGAACAACTCTTTTGCCATCCGTTGAAGATACAAGGGTGCTCAAGACTTGAAGGCTATAAATACCTTCATCCCTGAAAAAGCTCATGAATTTTTTACACGAGCATGCAAGCAATCAAAAGCATACAAAAGCTTACAAGCTTTCTCTGAGTTTACATACTTTCATATCACTCTTTGCGTAGAGTTCATCTTTCGGAGTTCTGTTCTTAAGTTTCATACCCTCACATATAGTGAGCTAGTTGAACTTAAAACCCTTTCAAAACCTAGTTTGGTTGAGCCTGGAGAGGCTTGTCTGAAAAAGAATACTTAAGCCTGAAGAATAGTTAGCGTTACCTGAAGAGGTGTAGAATACTTGCCTGAAGAGGTGTTGAATACTTGTAATAAGGATTTGTTATAGTGGAAAAAGCTCCACGTAGAGGGGACTGGACGTAGCTCTTGGGTTAAGAGTGAACAAGGATAATTTCTCCATGTTAATTTTCTTTCCCTTATCTCTGTCTTTAGTTTGATTATAACTAACCCTTGGGATTGAATTGTTTTCTAAGATCGTTTATCTGTAAAAGTAAACTATCACAGCGAGCGTCCAATCTTTGTTCGTTCACGCTCTCTGCGTCTGTTAACCTTTTTGCGTCCAAACCTTTATGAAAATATATGTGCTTACGAAAAAGTTTTAAAATCTTAAGAAACACAATTTAACCCCCCTTCTTGTGTTTCAAATAGGTTCCTTCAATTGGTATCACAGCTCAGCCTCTGGGTTGAGCACTTAGGCATGTTAGAGGAAAGATTCTATAGCAGATATGGTAGGTCAAGACATGCCAAGTGAGAGTCAACCAGTTATGGAAGTCACTTCCATGACCTGACCTCCGTTCTTCTACGGAACTTACTACCCCTACTGGAATGAGAGATTCAAAGGTTTCATTCTGAGTACAAACTCTGTTCTCTGGGCCAGAATCACAAATGGTCCAATCGTTTGTCTTAATGCTGATGGTTCTGAAAAAGCTGAAGAGGAGTGGACTGATGCTGAAAGAGCTAAACCACAAAGCATGATATGCTTTGATGTGTGCCTTAAGTCCAGACGAATTCCAGAAGATTCATGCATGTGAATCAGCCAAACAAATATGGGATACCTTGTCAAATCTTCATGAGGGGACTACCATGGTAAAAGATTCAAAAATTATCGTGCTGGTACATATGAGATGTTTACCATGGAAGAAGGAGAGTCCATCCTGGACATGATAGGTCGTTTTTAGATGATCATCAACAACTGAAGTCCCTTGGAAAAGTCGATGCAACGAAGGAGAATGTTACAAAAATCCTTAAAATCTTGCCTAAGGAGTGAAGGCCATTCGTTACTGCAATCACCCAGGCCAAAGATCTCTCAACTTTGACCTTGGATGATCTGGTGGGAACAATACAAGTACATGAGCAAGAGCTTAGTCTTGACAACCCCAGAAGGAAAAGCAAAGACATTGCTTTGAAAGCTCAAAAGACCAACAGCTCAAAGACCTTAAAGGTTGATGAGTCAAGTGATGATGATCAGGCGGAAAATGAATCATCAGACGACGATGAATTATCCTTCATCTCCACAAAAATTCAAAATATCTGGAGAAAGAAGAATGGCTTAAAAAGAAGGCATTTCCAGAAGAAAAACCTTAAGGACCATGATGAGTCCAAGGACAAATGCCATATGATTTGCTTTGAGTATAACAAAGTAGGCCACGTCAAAGCTAACCGTCCTTTATTAAAGGACAAGAAGAGGTTCTTCAAGAAGACGAAGAAGAATAACTTTATGGCCACACAGGAAGACCTTGACTCTTCTGGGGAAGAAGAAGAAGCTAATGAAGAAGTAAATCTTTGTCTTTGGTCTACAGAGCAAAATGAAGACTCTTTAGACGATGAACAAACTATTGTTCCTGAAGAGAGATCTCAGGAAGCCATTCTTGAAAGAAGATTGAATGTTCCACCCTTCTTCAATGGAACTGACTATTCTTATTGGAGAGTTCTTTTTCAAATATACATCCAAGCTCAAGAAGACTTTGATTTGTGGGATGTGTTCACAGACGGTGACTACCGTCCAACGATAACCATGAAAGATGGCTCAACTGCGCCTAAGCCTAAAGCTGTCTGGACGAACGAAGGTAGAAAAAATGTCTCCTTAAATGCTTGAGCCAAATGGCGTATCTCCTGTGCTCTGGACGGTCCAAGTAGAGAGATGTCTTGCATCTTCAGACTGCAAAAGAGATGTTGTACGTGTTGGCCGTGGCAACCAATATCCAAGAGGGGGGTGAATTGGGTTATAAAATAAAAATGAAAACTTTTTGCACAATCAAAAACCCTTTGATAAATTTAAATAGAATTTGCTGCTGAAAATAGTTTGATAAACAATATAAAGAGATAAGGTAAGAATAGCAGGACACAAGTATTTTATCCTGGTTCAACCACGCACCGTTAGTGGCCTAATCCAGTCCCCACTCCACCTGTGGGATTTTTTTCCACTATAAAAACAAGCTTAACTAGTGCTTGCAACCGTTTTACAAAACCAAGCTTAACAGGTGCTTGTAACCTTCACAATAACAGAGCACTTCTCACAGACCAGGGATATCACCTCCACCAGTGAAAAAGCCTCAAATAACCCCAAGCTTAACAGGTGCTTGTAACCTTCCAAGCACTCGTCACAGACCAGGGATATAACCTCCTCAGTGACAGAGCCTCAACCAAGCTTAACAGGTACCGACAACCTTCCGAGCACTCCTCACAGACCAGGGATACCTCCCCCAGTGATAGAGCCTCAATCAAGCTTAACAGGTGCTTGTAACCTTAGAGCCTCAATAATGGTTTGAGTCGTTTGACTCTTACCGATATAATGCACTCACAATAGTGCGGATAAATAATTTGAAGAACAATAAAATACACTCAAGAACTTATGATAATCAAAGTATAACAATGGCTCGAGTGATTTTCAAAATGAAGAGTAGAGAAAATATTAGAAAATGATTTAATCAAAATAATAGCGCGTTCTCTCTTTTTCTTTCTTCTTTGCTCACTCAAAGGCCCTCAAAATGTATCTATAGACTTTTGAAATATGGCCGTTAGGAATTATAAAAGATAATTAATTAATTAAAAACAAATTCCTTTTCTGGTAAAACAATTTGAAAAAACTAGCCGTTAGAGCCATTAAATGTAGCAGATAAAGAAATAGAATTTTCTCATTTAAGCGCATCATAATCGATTATTATATGTCCATAATCGATTATGGCTTTTCTGCCATAACTGGGATTTTTTTATAAAACATAAATAATCGATTATCCTAATTGATTAAGGTTTCTCTGTAAAAACCACCTAGTTTCGTAAATGGTCATAATCGATTATACCTTTGCTGTTAGCCAAAATATTTTTCACGTTGAAACACAGACTGACCATAATCGATTATTGTTTCCCAAAAACATTTTTCAAAGATAAAACCTTTTTTTTGAACCAAAAGGGAAACCAAAGAAATTTTTCAAAAACATTTTTGATAAAACAATTTTGAAAAAGATCTTTTAGAAAACTCGAGCCATTATCACCTTCTCATACCTTACATTAAATCTAAGACCTTTTTATATAACTATCTTTGAAGCTCATATCTCTTGGTCTTGAATTCTTGATCTTCTTGAGATTCTTTCAGAAAATGTCTTTAATAAATTTTGCTCTTCAAACTCTTTGACATTTCTTCTCTCAATCTTTGTGATCCTGATTGATCTTGAATCTTGGCTCTTTGCTTCATTTGGCTTTATAACATTCACCTGAACTTTTCTAAAAGTATTTCTCATGGAATATATTAGCACAAGATATATTAATTCTATGCCCAAAGTCATATATTATATAAAAACATATTGTAAAATAATATTCCAATTAATTATTCTTATGTCTTTACTTAAATGTGATTAAATAATATCAATAATGTATTTCTCATTTATGTTAAATTGATAATCATATTGCTTCATAATTAATTTTCCGTAGGCATATATGATAATATCAAATTTAATTTCTATGTCTTTTAATCAAATACATATATCAAGTATTAGAAGTATTTGGCACATGTGAATGTACTAATAAATCATTTTAATCATATAACACATTTAATCCATTCAAGGTTAGTACAATGATATATCATTTGACAAATTTTATGTTGTCCCCTTAATATACTATTTGTCAACATCAAAATGTATTCTCTCATTAATACTCTATTTGTCAACATCAAAATCTATATGGCAATATGGTTCACATTCTCCCCCTTTTTGATGTTGACAAATACTTAGCAAATATATAATGATATTTTAATCATATAACACATGTATATAATCCATTCAAGGTTAGTACAATGATATATCATTTGACAACATAAAATGTGTTCTCCCCTTAATATATTATTTGTCAACATCAAAATGTATTCTCTCATTAATACTCTATTTGTCAACATCAAAACCTATATGACAATATGGTTCACATTCTCTCCCTTTTTGATGGTGACAAATACTTAGCAAATATATAATGATACTTCCTTTTTGACATAACTCCCCCTATGTAACACATAGGTGGTAATTTGCTATTTCCCCAATTATGATTAATTCCTTTGCTGTTTATGATTTTGCTCTTTCTCCCCCTATTTGGCAACAACAAAAAGAATTTCAAACTCCCCCTAAACTGTGCATTTAAGATAAAGGATTCTCCCCCTAAAGATTTGCGTTAAAGATTTAGGGAACCTTTCTACGTTGTAGGCTTAGTGCACATAGGAGTTAACAACAGAAACATATACATATATAAGATCATAAAGAATATTACATTCAAAGCAAACAGTAGATCTTTTGTAATTTTTCGCCTCATAATCGATTATTATTATTCTCATAATCGATTATTGATGTTCTGTTTGAGGTATATTTATGATTATTTTTGTTTAATCAATACCACATATTATTGAAATTGTTCGTACCACTTGTTGATATATTATACCATTTGAACAGTGCAGTTACCACTTGAATTGATATACCACTTGAATAATTACTTGTTATTGGTATTTATACCGCTCGTTGTGATATTGGAAAGGGTGATATACCACTTGTTGTTTCATATGCTTGCTTTCTCTCTCATATGTATCTCATGATTTCAGAGGGAATATGATTAATCAAGACTTATGAAATTATCTTCCCTCTCTTTATAGAAGCATAAAGAATTTTCTCATTTGAAATTCCAAATATTTATCTCATATTTCTAAAGGTTCTACCTTTCTCATGGAAACATTTAAAACTTTATCACAAGATTGAGATGTTTCACATAATTGAACATGGAGGATCTTTCTAATTAATTTGCATTTAGTTCTGATCCTTCATATTTTAAGTAAGCAACAAACAGATTTTAAGAACATTTGAATTTTGAATTTTCAAATTTTGGATTAATTTGGCAAGAAGAATATTTAAATATATAATGTGCCAAACGCATTTATGATCTTCCCTTATTAACCATAATCTCAATAAATTTTCATTTAAACATTTGTGGTATATTTAAAGATTTCCATAAATTATACAAATTTGAATTTCAAAGGATTTGGTCTAATTTCATCATTAGTTCTATTGATCATCTAACCTTTTAGATTCAATCATTAATTTATGAGACGAATTTTCCATAGATTTATTTTTCAAATATAGAGCATATTAGGAAATAGTCTCTTAATAAAAAATTTCAATCAATTAAGGATTTTAATACCACTATCATAATGATTTTCAAATTTTGAAAAGATGCGGTTTATTTATTCATGATTAGAGAAAGATTTTCCTATATATAGTGTGATCATGAAATTATTTAAGTCTTATATTAATTCTTCAAAAAGGATATTTCACTTTTATAAAATAGTGAAGAATTAATTATGACTTTTATAAGAAGAGAATTTTAATTTTTGACTCAATGAAATTATTCTCTTTTGTTATTTTTTTATTCCTTCTAACATTAATCCCATTTATTGTATAGGCTAATCAATCACAACTTTTAGGATATTCAAATAAAATTAATGTGATATAATAACCCATAAGATATGTTTAGAATATTTGGGATCATTTAACATTATGTATATGGAAGGAGTTAATCAAAATATGATTTCACAAAGATTTTTTTTTTGTATTCAAAATTGAAATATTTTGAAATTTGAATTATTTCTTTTAGGAGAAAGAGAATAAGGCCAGATTTTGTCTCCTAATGAGATATTAATTAGGGAATTAATTAGGATTTGATTTAATAATGTTTTTAGGCATATTCTTCCCATTATTATTACTAGCGGCAAGACAGGCACTCTCGTGCCTGTCTGACCGCGTCGTTTTTTCGTTTATTTGCGTGTATTTTTGGTTGGCATTCTATTTGTTATTTTGACGTTCTGAATAAACGTGTATGCTTGGTCCATTTTACTATTGTGTGACTATAGAACATTGTGGTTGGCATTCTATTTGTTATTTTGACGTTCTAAATAAACGTGATTCATGATAAAACAATCGGGCATTGCAAAGTGTACATGTACTTGGGGGTGGCAAATTGGAATTCAAAATTCTCGAAGTATTTAGAAAATTCCTAGCGCTATTATGTGTTGGACGAAAATTACATTGCAAATCTGCGTGTAAAAAGTTACATACCTCATATTAAACATCATCAAATGTAACAGAATTTTAAACATGCATACCACTCTGTAAGTTATATTACATATATGGTTTTTTAATAATGATTACTCATGTATAATATTTTATAGCATGTATAATAAATCAAAATTAGCAATTATGAATTTAAATTTGCACAATAATAAGAATGAGAGTTTTTTTTTATATATATAACTACATATTAATATATGTATGTACTTAATTTTTATACTTACTATTTGCAGGTTCATTACTTTCTCTAACGCTTGTTACAGCTTCATTGTACTGTGTTCCTTGAAACATTGTTGATGCAAAAGTATGATCTGCATGATTAAGTATTTTTGTTTAATTTAAAAGTTAAACAAAAAATATCAAAAAATGTATTTCTCTCAGACATAAAAATAAGAATGAAAAATTTCCCTGGTTAAATAGATTTTTGTTTGAATAATTTAATTTTGTTTTTGTAAATTTATTTGATAAATTATTTTTTACTATTTCACCAAATAGTTTGGATGTAGGTTTATACATGTATAAAATGTAATAGGAGAGACAATTTTTTTTTGGATAGTAATTTCGAAATTTAAATAGTCACAATAATAAGAATGAGAATTTTTTTTATAGATAAATACATATATTAATATATGTAACTACTTAAATATCTTTCTACTCACCGTGTGCATGTTCATTACTAATGCATAATATTTGATAGCATGTATAATAAATCAAAATTAGCAATTATGAATTTAAATCTACACAATAATAAGAATGAGAATCTCCTTTTTGTATATATAACCCCATATATTTATATATGTATGTACTTAATTTTTGTACTTATCATGTCTAGGTTCATTATACTTTGTATAACGCTTGTTCCAGCTTCATTGTAATGTGTTCCTTGAAACCTTGTTGATGCAAAATTATGATCTGCATGATTAAGTATTATAGAAATAACTTTTAATTAGACCAAAAATATTAAAAAATGTATTTATAGAGACATAAACATGAGAATTACAAATATCCCTTGTTAAATAGATTTTTGTTGATATAAATTATTTTTGTGTTTATAAATATTTTTGAAAATTTTTTTTATTACTATTTGACCTATACTAATAATATTTTGCAGTAAGGTTTAATAGCAGTCACAAAAATATAGAATTTAGTAATTATGAAATTTAAATTTTCACAATAATAAGAATGAGAAATCTATATTTTTATATATAACTACATATAATAATATATGTAACTACTTAAATATCTTTCTACTTACCACATGCAAGTTCATTATTTTGTCTAACTCTTGTTCCGGCTTCATTGTCATGTATTCCTTGAACCTTGTTGATGCAAAATTTTGATCTGCATGATTAAGTTAAAAAATTGGAAGAAATTCTAAAAGGCGTATGTTTTGAGACATAAAAAATGAGAATGGGAAATATCCCTTTTTAAATAGAATTTTGTCCGAATAAATTAGTATTGTGTTTATAAATTTCTTAGAAAAATGATTTATTACTATTTGAAAGTTATGTAGATATTGCTGTATTATTTTGTTAATTAAGTGTATAAATATGAAAGTAATGTTAAATAAATTTGTGTTAGAGTATTCCAAATTAATTTTTACATTTTAATCAAAAGACCAACTTTATATATAAATTTATTCGAAGATAATAAAGCAACAAAGGAAGCAAATAAATGGGAAAAAAGTATCATCATCGATATATGTAAAATATTCAGTTACCTGTATTATACTGTTGATTATTTGATGACCGTGCCAAATGTCGTATAGATGTCAATCTCATTCCATTTTGCAAATTTGTATTTGTCGTGAATGATGTTTGATCCATGGTCATTCTTTGTCTTCTATTTCTATAATTTTCTCGCCTTTTAGCTAAATCTTCTTGTCTTTGTGTCATGATCATTCTCTGTCTTCTAGTTCTATAATAATTTTGCCTCCGTAGCTCCTGGCGATGCTCTTTTGATTGTTGATTATTAATATCTTTCATATTGATATATTACCTGTTGACGTATATGCATCATATATTTACCATTATAATGTTTAAACATATATTATTAGAGCAGTAAAGATAAGTAAAAAGGCAAGAAATGTATACAATAACATACTTTTGAAATAAAATTTATTTCAATCACTTATTTGGTATATTTCATTTTGGAGATACCAGTACAGACATGCATTTGAATAAATTAATATTACACAACACATGAAACGCAACAATAATAATAATAATTCTAAGAAATAAAGAGGAACCAAATAATGCACATAGCCTGTATAAAAAACATAGGTGCTTATTTACACACATAGGTAGATATCAGAAATCAGAAAAAGAAACAAAGTGAGAAGGAAAGTGAAGCAAATATTTGTTATTGACCAAATAATGCACATAGCCTCTATAAAAAAATATAGGTGCTTATTTACATACATAGGTAGATAACAGAAATAAGAAAAAGAAACAAAGTGAGAAGGAAAGTGAAGCAAATATAAAGAATGTGAAAATCCATTTAAATCCATTTAAAAGATCGTGAAACAAAGGATATTGAATGTATAAGTCACCCATCGATACAACGTATAAAGTCTAAAGTCACATTGTAAAGGTCGATATATTTGTTACAAAAAATATTTTTAGTAAACAAAATCCCTAAAACAAACTCAGAAGACCAGGGACACATTCTTTGGTATACACTCACTAACGCGGTGGACTCTGCTGCTTGACTGCTTCGGTGGTGTAGTGGACGCTTATGCTTGACTGCTCCAGTGAGGTACGCGCTTGTTTGAAGTGTAATTGGTGGTGAGCGGCTTCTTCTTGACACAGTGGTGCGATTATCTTCTTCACGGTGCAGTGATGCTTTAAGCCTGTGAGTGTTGGGTTCGCAGTGATGGAGCTTGAAGTCTTTCCCAGGATGACGGTGCTGTCTTGACTGAACGGTGATTGGAGTAAGGAGATCTAAAATGTAACGATGAAGACGAAATGGCAAACACAAAAATTTAAAAAATTAAACTTTTTACATGTTTTTATTGTTTCTATAATTCTTTCAATTTCAATTGATTGAACCGAGAGAATAACATAGTTTCAATAAAAGGAAGATATTAATAGTGAAAAAGATGTGGAAAGAAGAGAGATGGTTGGAATTTAAACTCACTGGAAGATGTTCTTGCAGGCTCAAATGATGGTGATCCTTCTACTCTTTCTGGGTATGAATGAGGACCTTAAAGCAAAGTATTGTGTTATTGAGTTTGCTTAGTGCTTAAAACAAATTTATTACGGAAAGTAAATGATTGTTATTGGTGAATGACTTACATAATGAAGTTGGTGAATGAGATTTATAAAACTGATAAGGAATTCAAATTTTGAAAATTGATATTCAGTTTCTTAATTTGTGATAGAGTTAGTTTTTTCTTCTTCTCAACAAATGAATATAATTTGTTGTTTTTAGTTGTTTAGATAGGATTTGTTGTTATGGCTAGTTTTAAACTCTTTTAAATCTGGAACCACCTTCAAAATTGCACCGCAAGGAATGTATGTAGTGCTAAGTTATTAGGGGCATATTTGGGATTTTAAAAATTGTTAACCAAAAATTTTTAAAATTCAAACATTCCCTTTATCTATTAGTATAGATTTTTTGAACAATAATCGAGTAGCACCCTACAATAATCGATTATACTGTCTCTGGTCTCTTACCATGGCATAGCTCATTTTCATAACCGATTTTGTAACACCCCGATTTTCTTAATCCTTTAATTAATTAGTATTTAAGTAATTGTATTTTATTGGAGGGTCTAGAAAATTTAATAAATTATTCCGAGGCCATAGTCACGCTTTACTCTATCGTAGGAGGCTATGGTTAAGTTTTGGACCGAAAGCTCAAACGGAGCCTGATCTATGTTTTTCGGATGAGTGTTTTTCTACTATCATGACCTCATTTTGACTAACGGTTAGAAACATTAGTCTTAGAATTCAATCCTCTACCTATTTGCTAAAATGTGTCCTGACGTCCAAAAATATAAATAATATTTTATATTCAGGCCGAAAATCGATCGGGTAGACGATTCGCGCTGTGTTAGGGTTTTTCGAGAACCTTGAGCCGATAATTTTCATACCAAGGCTATGTTAAATTATTTGGGGACTCCCACCAGTGTCGTGAGGATTTTTGAAATGTCGGGATTTGAATTGACCAAATTGTCCTTGGTTAATTTTTACTAATTACCTTTTATTACTTTTACCTATTTTCTTAAGACTTAAGTCACCCAATTAAATAGCCTATATTCACTCACTCACAGCCCCAAATTCTTGAGCAGCAACAACCCCCCTCCAAACCTCTTCTCCTTCTTTCTCTTCTTTCCTTCTTTTCTTCTCACCATTTCTCCATTTTTGGAGCTTGGAAAGCTTGATTTTTGTGAAGCTTCTTCACTCATTTTTGAAAGAGATCACCATAGGAGGTAGCTAGCTCTCAATCTCTCTCAATCTCTCTTTATTCTCCTCAAATTTCCATGATTAGAAATGTTAGGGTTTTTACCCCCAAATCTTCAAAATTCAATGAAAAGTTGTAGAAAAATCATATTAATACCAAACCAATTTATATGGCCTAGGTTCATGGCACACTTGCATGGTCCAAGAGATTAGAGCCAAGAAATTTCTCTAGCTATTTTTTTTGAGAAAGAGGCTGAAACCCCCTATTGTGTAGGGTAGGGTTTTTGGTTGATTTTTTTTTTTTTTTTTTTTTATGTTTTGAGTTGATATCTAGGGTTATCACACTTAGTTAGGGTGTTATCCAAGAAATGAGTATTTTTGGAGCTCCCTAGCTATTTTTCATATTTTTCATTCAATAGGGCCGAACCTTAAAGGCAGTGCAGTAGGAGAAATCTTTATTTTTTGGAGCTAATGCCTTCATTGATTATGTTTAGGGATACCTAAGGATCATGGATCCAAGAGTTAGGATTTTTTAGACATCCCTAGCCTAATTAATTAAATAGGGGCAGTAGCTAATCCTAAAGAATTAAGGAGTTTTTGATTTAACTGTATTAATTTCTGGTTGTGTTCTATTGTATAGAATTGGACAGGACTCGAACATCCGACAGCGCACCCGACTGACAGCTGCGGAGTCGTAGCCGGAGCTGCACGAGGAAATCACTATGGTGGGGAGAAAGAACTAATATCGTCGGGAAAGCAAGCTCAGTATAGAGTATATATATCTGTGTAGGAGAACCCTTAAACCCTACTAAAGGTTGAGCCCTGGGTAAAGTACCTAGACCCTGGGTGTAGCTAATTTTGGGCTATCACCACTAAGATGATATTATGGATGATGAAATTGATTTAGGTTGATGTGTTGATTTGTTTAATTGATTATCTGTTTACCTGTTGTGTTAAATTGTTGGAGTGATTTATTGTTATCTGGCCTTATAGTGATGTTTATACTGGATAAATTACTGTTGTAATGTTATTGTGATTTGACTAGTGGTTGAGTGTTAATGAGAGTATGGTGAGTGATGATGTTGTCCGGGTTGATATCGTTATGGTCCTGACCGTGGAGCCGTGGCTCGTAAACGCAAGGCGTCGTGATGCTAATGTTGATGTTGATGATGACGTGATGTTGATGTTGATGTGGATGATTGACGTTGATGTTGATGTGATGCGATGTGTCGTGGTCGTGGACGAGTGCTTAGGCGTGAGGTCCCGATATAAACCTGCGATAGATGTTTGTTGCATTTTCATATCATTTCATACCACAACATTTGGTCCCAAAGGGGGATGTCCAATTGGGGACGTTACTTAAAATCCCGAGGCGGGATGTGATCTGATGTGATGTAATCCCGATGGGGATGTCCAATTGGGGACGTGATGTATCGGCCGACATGCATATAGGGAAGTCAGCATATACATAGGTGTTGAGTCTCCAAATGTCTGATGTGCATTTACCATAGTTTTGATGAGATTAAAACAGTTATTCTATGATTTAATTGAACCCGTCTGTGGTATTTAACTCGTCTACTTAGTGTGCAGATTAAACCATTAAGCGTCTATATGAACTGTTCACCCGTCTGAACTAACTTAAGTTCACAAGTCTGAACTAACTAAAGTTCACTTGTCTGAACTGAGATAAGTTCACTCGTCTGAACTAGCTAAGGTTCACTCGTCTGAACTAGCTAAGGATCACTCGTCTGAACTAAGAGAAGTTCACCCGTCTAATGAAGTCTTCAACCGTTTGATCAAAGGATGAATCACCCGTCTATAGGGGTGGGCATGGGTACGGGTCGACCCACGAACCCGGTGTACCCAATCCAACCCAACCCACAAATACTGGGTTGGTTCGGGTCATTGGGTTGGGTTGGTTTCTAAATAAGTAGACCCATAGCTTATGGGTTGGGTGTTGGGTCCAAAGATTGTAAACCCACTCAACCCAACCCAACCCACATATTGAAGCCCAGCTACTGGAGTGTGGAGTGACTCTTCTATCTTGTATTTGATGACTCTTCTTTAATACTTAGCCGCCTAAATTGGAGTGACCATTTTTTGGTTACATGAGCAGAAATAGTTTGAAGACATGCAGAAATAGCTTGAAGACATAGTCAGTGAAATTGTTTAGGAATTGTTTGAAGACATTATTATTTTTTTGATTTCACTTGTTTGTTTAATTTTGATGGATAGTGTGCTCCAAATTGAAGCTGTATGCTTCATTTGATTTTTGGAAATTCAAATTAATGCATTGGTAGTATTTTTCTTCCCTATTATTTGCTTTTGATAAAAACAAAATATTTTACTACCAAACCCGGTCACCCGACCCAAACCAACCCGTATGAGGTTGGGTTGGGTTGGTTTGGGTTACATGAAAATTTTCGAAGAAATCGATCCAACCCAACCCATATTTATTTGATTGGGTTGGGTCTTTAAATGCACCAAAACCCACCCAACCCGACCCATGCCCACCCCTACCCGTCTAAAAGACTTTGCAACTGACATCATGTCTTTGTTAAAGAGTCAACCCGTCTAATGAAGTTACTCATCCGCCTAGTGACTAACGTTAAAGAATACATTGGATGAAAACTGTCTCATCATTGATAAGGAACTTCAACAAAGTGCTTTGCCTAAACACAACTGCATCTTACACCAAAAGGGAAAGTCTTCCCTCTGCAAACAAAAAGCACGTATACAGACCTGCTGAGACCAAAGGTATATCAGAAGTCTGTATCACTCTGATGAAAGAGAACAAGCGAAGTTCCGTATGCTTTAATGGCTGACCAGAACGACTCTATTGCATTTATTGAAGATCTGCAAGAAGCCAAGCTTTCAAACTTTGTGTCTAACGGTTTTAAAATCTTGAAGCCTATTTAATGAAGAAGACTTTGAAGATTCAAGTAGACAAGAGAACGATCAAAGCAATCAAAGAGCAATTACTTTGTACATTTATATCTTCATTCTTTCATTATTTATTCTTCAATCATTTGAAGTTATTACGCAGTCTTTTAGAACTTCACATTTAATACACTCGTCTGAGTGCTTGTGAAAGACTTGCAAATTGTAATTTATTTTACAACTTCTCTCAAACAAACCCGTCTGAGCCTGAAGAAGCTAGGTGTGCAAACAATACTTGTCTGGAGCCTAGAGAGGCTAGGTGTGAAAACAATAATCGTCTGGAGCCTGAAGAGGCTAGGTGTGAAAATAATACTTGTCTGTCCTGTAACCTAAATCAGTTATAGTGAGAAAACTTGGTGCTGCCAAGGATTGGACGTAGCCTTATTGTTACGGGGTGAACCAGGATAAAACCTGCTGAGTGATCTCTCTCTTTCCCTTAACTCTTTAGTTTAATTATTTATCTTAACTATCATCTAACTAAAGGGTTTATAATTGTGTTTATCAAACCTTTTTTCATCTTGCATGATTGTGTGTTATCTATGAAAACCTTCAGACGAGTTATTATTCTGATCGACCTGTCTAAGTTTACTCGTCTACTATCACCTGTCTGTGCTTGCGAAAAAGTTTCTAAATTCCGCATAAATTTGTCAAACACCATTCAACCCCCCTTCTAGTGTTTGCATCTGTCTATTTCAGTTGGTATCAGAGCTCAGCCTCTGGGTTGAGCATCTAACAGTGTAGAGAAAAGATCCTGAAGTATAGACAATGAATTCTGGAGCAAGCTCAAGTGGGAACCCCAACCTAAAGGAGGCTCCATGACCAGACCTCCCTTTTTCAATGGTTGAAATTATAACTACTGGAAAGAAATGTTTCACTGGTTCATCTTGTCAACAAACTTTGATGTATGGGATGTCATCACTGATGGTCCTTACACTCCTCGAAATGATGATGACTCTGACAAGCTAAAGGCTCAGTGGACACCTGTAGAAAAGACAAGATGGGATCTAAACCATAAAGCCAGATATGCTATAATCTGTGCTCTCAGTCCAGAAGAGTTTGAAAAGGTATGTGCTTGTGATTCTGCTAAAGAAATGTGGGACACCTTATCTGTCACACATGAAGGAACGGTAAAGGTAAAAGAATCTAAAATATCTATTCTTGTTAGAACATATGAATTGTTCACCATGGATGAAGGTGAATCTGTTGCTCAAATGATTGGTAGATTCCAAACTATTACTAATGGTTTAAAATCTCTTGGTAAAACATATACTAATGCTGAGAAAGTTGCTAAGATTCTCAGAAGTCTTCCAAGGCAGTGGAGACCTCTTGTCACTGCTATATCTCAAGCCAAGGATCTCACCTCCTTTACTATGGATGAACTTCTTGGCACACTCACTGTTCATGAGCAAGAGCTCAATGAAGATGTGTCAATCAAAAAGAGTAAACCCATTGCTCTAAAAGTTGATCTAAAGGCAGCTAAAGCCTTAAAAGCTGCAGAGGCAGACGAGTCTGACTGTGACATAGACGAGTATGATGATGAGGATTCTGATGATGATGAGGAGACTTCTCTCATGACCAGAAAGATGAAAAAGCTCTGAAGAAAGAAGAAGTTCAGAAAGGAGAAGCCTTTCAGAAAATCCCACAAAGAATCCACATCAACACACAAGAGTCCAGTTGTCTGCTATGAGTGCAAGAAGCCTGGTCACATCAAACCTGAATGCCCTCTTTTGAAGAAAGCTTCCAAAAAGAAGTTCTTCAGAAAGAAGAAGAAAGGAATGATGGCCACATGGGAAGATCTTGAATGTTCATCTTCTTAAGGAGAAGAGACAAAAGAGGAAGCCAATCTCTGTCTGATGGCCAACATAGATTCAGAACCTGAAACTGAGGTACATTTTGAACTTGAGGAATTGCATGATGCTTATGATGAGCTGGTAGAGGAATCCAAAGGCTTATCTAAGGCCTTCAAATCCCTCAAGAGAGATTATGTTAAACTCCTCCGTGAGCATAAACAAAAATCTCAAGAATGTGAGATGCTCGCCAAAGAGAATAGTCAGCTGAGGACTGAAAAGTCTGATGAAGCTTCGATCTCAAGTGAAACATCACATTCTGAAGAAGTGGTCACACTTCAACAGAAAGTGAAGGAGCTCACTTCTGATCTTGTTAGATTTGTTAATGGCAGAGATAATCTGACAAAACTGCTAGGATGTCAGAGACACTCTCTTACCAAAGAAGGCATTGGATATGATCATGCAGCTGATCATAAAGTATCAACAAAATCTTCAACTGTCTATGTTAAACCCATTCCAGCTAGAATTAGACCCGTCTGTAACTTCTGTGGAAAAGCTGGACATGTTATGTCTAAGTGTTTTCACAAGAAGAAGAGGATGTCTTCACAGACTGCTAGAACTAATAGAAAAGGACCCAGAAAAATATGGGTACCTAAAGATAAAATAATTTCTGTTGCAGACATCCTTAATAGGACAAAGCAGACGCCTCTGCTGGTACCTGGACAGTGGCTGCTTGCAACATATGACAGGAGAAAGGTCTATGTTCCAAGACCTCCAGTCTAAAAATGGTGGATTTGTTGCCTTTGGAGGCAATCAAAAAGGAAGAGTAATTGGTGTTGGTACAATTGGTGGTAAACCCCCTCTTCCCTCTATCTCAAATGTGCTTATGGTTGAAAGACTAAGACACAATTTACTTAGCATAAGTCAATTATGTGATAGTGGATTTGATATCTCCTTCACTAAGAATGAATGCATAGTCAAAGACAAGAGTGGCAAGACCCTCTTTTTAGCTAATAGATAGCAAAATCTTTATACGATTGAGCTAACTGAACTATCAGATCAAAGTGTAACCTATCTGATGTCTAAAGAGGATGAAAGATGGTTATGGCATAAGAAACTAGGACATGCGAGTATGAAACTTATTTCGAAATTGAAAAAGGATAACCTTGTGAGAGGATTGCATGATATTAGTTTCAAGAAAGATGTTTTATGTGATGCATGTCAGAGAGGTAAACAAGTAAAATCAAGTTTCAAATCAAAAAACCTTGTTTCAACCTCTAGACCTCTTCAGTTGTTACACATGGATCTGTTTGAACCAGTTAGTGTTGCCAGTTTAGCTGGAAGGAAATATGGATTTGTCATTGTTGATGACTATTCTAGATTTACTTGGGTACTTTTCTTAACCCACAAGGATGAGTCTTTTAAGGCCTTCTCTGTATTCGGTAAGAAAGTACAAAATGAGCAAGGTTTCTGTATTTCTACCCTTAGAAGTGATCATGGGGGAGAATTTGAAAATGAACAATTCAAACTGTTCTGTGAAGAGAATGGAATCTCTCACAACTTCTTTGCACCTAGAACTCCACAGCAAAATGGAGTGGTTGAGAGAAAGAACAGATCTCTGCAAGAGATGGCTAGATCAATGCTCAATCAAAATAATCTCCCTAAGTACTTCTGGGTTGAAGTAGTAAACACTGCATGTTATGTGCAAAATAGAATACTAATCAGGTCTATCCTAAAGAAGACTCCTTATGAATTGTGGAAAGGTAGAAAACCCAACATATCTTATTTCCATGCATTTGGATGTGAATGCTTTATCCTAAATACCAAGGATCAACTTGAAAAGTTTGATTCCAAGGTAGACAAAGGTATCTTCGTTGGATATTCTGAAGTGTCTAAGGCATATAGAGTTTTTAACTCTAGAACCTCTGTTGTTGAGGAATCCATTCTTGTAAAATTCAATGATAATCTAAAGACTGATAGGGAACTATCAGATCTAGAAGATGATCTTGCAGGACTTGACCTTACCTAGCAGACGAGTCAACAACCAGACATATCAAAAATTGAATCTGCTGAGGAATCTGTCAGACAAGTGGAGCAGACGAGTCATCTGTCAAATCAACATCAAAATGATGATCTCAGAAGAGATTGGAAGTTCAAAGCTCATCATCCTGAAGATCTTATCATTGGAAGTCCCTCTGAAGGTGTTAGAACCCGATCTGTCTTAAAAGAGTCAAGCAATATGGCTTTTTTATCTGAAATTGAACCAAAGCATATTGAGGAAGCTCTTGAAGATGAAAGCTGGATTCTTGCCATGCAAGAGGAACTTAATCAGTTCAAAAGGAATGATATCTGGAAACTTGTCTCCAAACCAACAGACAAGTCTGTTATTGGAACAAGATGGGTTTTCAGAAACAAGCTAGATGAAGATGGCAAATTCGTCAGAAATAAAGCAAGGTTAGTAGCTCAAGGCTACAACCAACAAGAAGGTATTGACTATACTGAGACTTTTGCACCTGTAGCTAGAATAGAAGCTATTCGCATACTCATGTCATATACTGCACAACATCAAAACACTTTATTTCAAATGGATGTAAAAAGTGCTTTTTTAAATGGAATAATTGAATAAGTCTATGTTAAACAACCTCTTGGTTTTGAAGATAATGAGAAACCAGATCATGTTTTCAAACTTAAAAAGGGTTTATATGGTTTAAAACAAGCGCCTAGAGCATGATATGATAGACTTAGTTCTTTTCTTATGAATAATGGCTTTATAAGAGGAAAAGTTGATACAACTTTGTTTAGGAAATGCTCAAAAGATAA
Source organism: Ammopiptanthus mongolicus (assembly GCA_039655645.1). Lineage (NCBI taxonomy): Eukaryota > Viridiplantae > Streptophyta > Magnoliopsida > Fabales > Fabaceae > Ammopiptanthus > Ammopiptanthus mongolicus. Next base: position 60,538,190 of record CM077343.1, on the reverse strand, counting down.
CTTCATAGTAGTTCAAATATATGTTGATGATATTATTTTTGGAGCTACTAATGAAAAATTGTGCAAAGAATTCTCTAAGTTGATGCAAGTAGAATTTGAAATGAGCATGATGGGAGAATTGAAGTTCTTCCTTGGACTGCAAATCAAGCAGACGTGTGATGGAATCTACTTCCATCAACAAAAGTACATCAAGGAGATTCTAAAGAAGTACAAAATAGATAGCTCAAAGGTTATGAAAACTCCCATGCAAACCAATGCTAATCTAAGCAAAGATGATGAAGGTAAAAAGGTATACCAAACTGTCTACAGAGGTATGATTGGATCTCTTTTTTACTTAACATCTAGCATACCTGATATCCAATTTAGTGTTTGTATGTGTGCTAGATTCCAATCTGATCCCAAAGAATCTCATCTTAAGGCTGTTAAAAGAATCTTTAGATATTTGCTTGGAACCACTAATCTTGGTTAATGTATTTGAGAACACAAGATTACAGATTAGTTGGTTTTTGTGATGCTGACTTTGCTAGAGATAGAATTGAAAGGAAAAGCACCAGTGGAGGATGTCACTTCATTGGAGCAAACTTAGTCTCCTGGTCAAGTAAAAGACAGACGACTATCGCACTCTCAACTGCAGAAGCAGAATATGTCTCTGCGGCAAGTTGTTGCTCACAGCTATTATGGGTAAAACATCAACTAGAAGATTACTCTATATTTGAGCATAATATACTTGTCTGGTGTGATAATTCAAGTGCTATTTGCCTAACTAAGAATCCCATACAACATTCTAAGGCTAAGCACATAGAAATCAAACATCACTTCATAAGAGATTATGCTCAAAAAGGTGTATTTGATGTTAAGTTTGTTAAAACTGAAAATGAATGGGCTGATATCTTTACAAAACCATCAGCTGAGGATAGGTTTAAGTTTATAAGAGACAACTTGAATATACATTGCTTTGCTGAATAACCTGTCTGATGAGTGTTTACGATACCCGTCTATGTTTAATCGTCTGACCTTATGAGTCATTCGCTCTTCTTTTAAAAATTCTTTTTAAATGGCTATTTTTCTTTTAAGTATCGTTTCATTATCTGAGGCAAAATATGGACGTGGCTGTTTTTGTCTTATTTTAAATCTGAACCGTTCTTTTTCTTTTAAAATTTCCATCCGTACGTTTTTCAAAATCACTCTCTTTATTTCACTCTCGTTTCGTCTTCTTCCCTCTTCACTCACTCTCTGACTCCCAAACTTCTCTAACCCTAACTTCTCTGCAATGGCACCCCCAAAGCAACTCTCTGTTGATGTCATTGCTAAGCGTTACAACCTCGTTGTTTAAGCTGTTCACAAAATCATCCCAGGGAAACTTATTGACCTTTCGTCTCTAAGTCGGTAGGGTTTTGATGTGCTTGAAGAGCTCAACTACTCCAACTGGACTCCATTCTTCAACTTGAAGGAGCCTGTGCACCCCAAGTTGGTCACTGACTTTTGGACCAACGCCGTCATTCTTCACTCTCCAAGTGGCTTTCCCACGGAGATTCAAGCTCGTATTTCCAACCAACGCTTCTCCTTCTCCCTCAACACTCTGGAACTGGTAACTGGATGCCCTAGACATGGTGCTGGTTATGCAGACAACTGGGCAGATTCAGTAAGCCAGAGCGACATCAACGTCGCCCTTTTTGGTAACCCTAACCCTACAAATCTCAAATCGAGTAACCTTGTTCCCAAATGCCGCTTCTTGCTCAAACTTTTGCAACAATGTGTGCTACCTAGGAAGGGCTCTAGAGACTACATCTCTAAGATGGATTCATTTGCCCTCTTTCATCTCATTCACAAGATAAAGGTAGACATCAATGACCTCATTTTCAAACATTTCGTGTCATTGATTAAGAGACCTAGCTCTCCTACCTATCCCTATGGCATGCTTCTGACCAAGCTCTTTAGAATCAAAATCTTTGTCCCTGAAGAAGTCACCTTTGTGGACATGGCTCGACCTTTAGCTAAACAGACTATCTCTTTAATGAGGCTCTCAACCCCTGCTCCATCCTCTTCAAATCAAGCATCTAAGGGTCAGAAGGGTAAAACTCTTGCTGAATCAACCGATGAGTCTGAGGCCTCTGCATCTGAAAATATTTGCAAACCCTCTGGCAAGATTGCAAACCGAAGCCAGCCCCTCTCTTCAGAAGAAAGTGCTCCTATTCTCACCTTGAAGAAGAGGAAGCTGACTCCCAAGAGGCAAGCTATTGTTATGGTGGATTCTGATACTGCCCCTTCTCAAATTATACTGAGTGAGACTGTCTGTAGTGAAGAGACTGCACCTGCTCAGGGGGAGCATCTGTCAAAGCCTTTAGGACAAACCTTGGACCAACCAGCTTTCTGTCCTGGCATAATTCCTAAAAGGAAGAGATCTGGCATACTTGTTGTAGCTGCTGCCATAGAAGCCCCTCATGTTAGCCAACCTGCTGTCTTTGTGGCTCCTAAACGCATCAAGCTCAGAATGTCAGAAAACTCTACTCTTGGCAAGTATTCACCCTCATCCTCCTCATCTCGTGATGAACCTCTGGCTTCACCAATTCAGGACAACTCTTATAGCTCCTCTTTTTCTTCTTCTTTCATCATTGTGTCCGATTTGTGTCATGTTTCAAGGGATTCAATTCCTAACAAACCTGTTGGCAGTTCTTCTTTTTTGTTCAAATCTGATTTGCAACATTTAATGTATACCAGTGTCTCTAACCTTACTGTCATACCTCCTCCTCCATCTCACTTTACCAATACCTATAGAGCTCTGTGTTTATTTGAACCTGTTGTTATCATGTTTCATCACCCTGATCCTTACATAACCCATCCTAACTTTGTAGTTATTCTTCCTAACTATTCGAGACCTTGTTTCATTCTAATTACTGGATCATATTCCTTCATGGAATATCTTGATCTGTTAATCCCGGATTATCCCTCACTCTGTGTTGAACCTTTACCCGCATCTTTTCATCCATCTCTTCTCTCTATTCTGTCCTCTGTTTTTCCCTCCCCTCCAGATGATAACTCCTCTGATGATTCTTTCCATGAGTTCACCTTTCTACCTTTTATCTTCTATCGAAATATTCACTTACGCTTCTTTCCCCGGATTTCGGAAGCCTTCCCTATCCCTTCTGCACCACCTGTCTATGCTCTTCCCTGGTATTCTGATGACTCTACTGATCACATTCTTGCGCCCAGACGAGTTCTTCAAGCTTTGCTTTTTGAAGTAGCATAACTCAGGAACTTGGTAGAAGCTGCTCACCAAGATCTTGCTACAGAAAGAAGAGCTAGAACTGTTTTAGAAGCTAGAGTAGAAGCTCTTTTTGATCTTTTTAACACTTATTTGTAATTTTTTTTCTTTTTAAAGTACCTTGTACACAGCCAATGATGGTTAAATACAATTACCTCCTCTGTTTCTCTTTTTTGATTATCACAAAAGGGGGAGAAAGTTAAATGAAAAATGTTTTAATGTTTATCTATCTGATATGGAAATATGATGTATCTTTTCTTTTCTCTCTGTCTATGTTCTATTGCTTTTGATAATGTCAAAAGGGGGAGAAAATACTAAGATAAGACTAAGATAAAAAGTTCAATGCTTATCTGTCTGAGTAAGTTGTAATAATGGAACAATTTTTTAAATTGTCTGATATATATACATGACTGCTTTATGTGAATTTTCTTAAGTTCATTAATTCATTTAACATGTTTTGTCATCATCAAAAAGGGGGAGATTGTTGAGTCTCCAAATGTCTGATGTGCATTTACCATAGTTTTGATGAGATTAAAACAGTTATTCAATGATTTAATTGAACCCGTCTGTGGTATTTAACTCGTCTACTTAGTGTGCAGATTAAAACATTAAGCGTCTGTATGAACTGTTCACCCGTCTGAATTAACTTAAGTTCACACATCTGAACTAACTAAAGTTCACTCGTCTGAACTGAGATAAGTTCACTTGTCTGAACTAGCTAAGGTTCACTCGTCTGAACTAGCTAAGGTTCACTCGTCTGAACTAAGAGAAGTTCACCCGTCTAATGAAGTCTTCAACCGTTTGATCAAAGGAAGACTCACCCGTCTAAAAGACTTTGCAACTGACATCATGTCTTTGTTAAAGAGTCAACCCGTCTAATGAAGTTACTCATCCGTCTAGTGACTAACGTTAAAGAATACATTGGATGAAAGCTATCTCGTCTCTGATAAGGAACTTCAACAAAGTGCTTTGCCTGAACACAACTGCATCTTACACTAAAAGGGAAAGTCTTCCCTCTGCAAACAAAAAGCACGTATACAGACCTGTTGAGACCAAAGGTATATCAGAAGTCTGTATCACTCTGATGAAAGAGAACAAGCGAAGTTCCCTATGCTTTAATGGCTGGCCAGAACGACTCTATTGCATTTGTTGAAGATCTGCAAGAAGCCAAGCCTTCAAACTTTGTGTCTAACGGCTTTAAAATCTTGAAGCCTATTTAATGAAGAAGACTTTGAAGATTCAAGTAGACAAGAGAACGATCAAAGCAATCAAAGAGCAATTACTTTGTGCATTTATATCTTCATTCTTTCATTATTTATTCTTCAATCATTTGAAGTTATTATGCAGTCTTTTAGAACTTCACATTTAATACACTCGTCTGAGTGCTTGTGAAAGACCTGCAAATTGTAATTTATTTTACAACTTCTCTCAAACAAACCCGTCTGAGCCTGAAGAGGTTAGGTGTGCAAACAATACTTGTCTGGAGCCTGGAGAGGCTAGGTGTGAAAACAATACTCGTCTGGAACCTGAAGAGGCTAGGTGTGAAAATAATACTTGTCTGTCCTGTAACCTAAATCAATTATAATGAGAAAACTTGGTGCTGCCAAGGAATGGACGTAGCCTCATTGTTAAGGGGTGAACCAGGATAAAACCTGTTGAGTGATCTCTCTTTTTCCCTTAACTCTTTAGTTTGATTATTTATCTTAACTATCATCTAACTAAAGGGGTTTATAATTGTGTTTATCAAACCTTTTTTCATCTTGCATGATTGTGTGTTCTCTGTGAAAACCTTCAGACGAGTTATTAGTCTGATTGGCCTGTCTAAGTTTACTCGTCTACTATCACCCGTCTGTGCTTGCGAAAAAGTTTCTAAATTCCGCATAAATTTGTCAAACACCATTCAACCCCCTTCTAGTGATTGCATCTATCTATTTCAGTAGGGACTAGTATCCCTCTTATTGGCTTATTTGAGAGAATGATGTTTGAGATGTTTGTGACGGGTGACTTATGTGATGGGTGATGTTGTGTTGTGTAAATTATATGTGATGTGTGATATATATATATATATATATATATATATATATATATATATATATATATATATATATATATATATATGTATATATATATATTGTACTGATGCCCCTCTCCCATATTGATGAATTATGATTCTTATCTCCCGCTATTTTCTATATGTGTTGCTCTTATTTTATTGGAAGACCTCGAGGAGGAACCAGTCGCTGAGGAGCTGGACGGCATTCCTTACGAGTCTGACACCGGAGGACGTGCCACGGACCCTAACCTCGAGAGGTTGCGCAATGATCGTGATTAGCCGGAGAGTTGTCTCCCGACCTATTTTTTGTACTTTTATTTTGGTTTGTACTAAAATACTTTCTATGTATTACTTTATTACTGTAGCCCTACTGATGGTGCAATGATGTATACGATATATTTCTTTATATTTAAAGTTGTGTACTCTAAGGCGTAGCGTGCCGTAAATCGTTTTGCCTCCGCGCTCAATTTTCCGCTTCGCTTCATGTTAATAAGGCGCGCTAATGTTAATAATGCGATTAAGGTTAGTTAATATCTTAGGTTCTACTGATTGGACAGCGGGTCATCTCAGATTTCCCTAATCGATTATGAGCTTTCTGTTTTGTGGGGAAATATTAGGATTATTATATAATAGATTACCATAATCGATTATGAAGCTACTGTTTCTCTCCCTGGTTTTCTCAAAAGACTATAATCGATTATATAATCGATTATCCTATCGGATTTTCACATTTTCATAGCAAGGGAGATTTGATAATTTTTCTATGAGGTCCTATAGCTTCTTTTGAGTAATCTAATCTTTTACAGAGATATTTACCCACTAAGATAGACATAATATGCTTGACAAAATATTTAACCATATAAGCATAACAAGCATATAAATGATATACAATCAATTTTAACACAGCTCTTATGGCATTTTGTATCAATCAAGAGTTTCACATATATTTCAACATACTCCATTAATCAAGTTTTCACATTTAAGCTTGTATGGAAGTAGAGAATTAGAGTTACCTTATTTTGAGAATTCCCAAGACTGCTCTTTTCTTACCCGCTTTTGTTTGATCTTACTTTCATTTGAGTTGTCCATCAAGAGAATCGTTGCTTCCATTTGTGATTCCACTATCAGACTTACGAAGCATTCTTCTTGACGACGCTTGACTTGTGTGACATCATTTCTTGGCATGATCTTGAGGATGACTTTCCTCCAATGACTTTTGCCCTTTCCTGCAATTACTTTCAATTTCAAAAACATTAGTGACAAGGTAATAATTATCAAGAGTATTTAAAAAGTCCTTGGCACAATCACATTCTTTGATTCTCTCATAGGTGTCTTTGTATAAGCAATTTTGGAGAATTTCTATGGCTTTGATATTCAAGCAAAAACAGTTTTTCTCAAACCCAGTCTGATGCTCTTTGGGTTTTGTACTGGGTCCATAGACTCCAATTTCCCATATGTCCACATCAATTGACTTTATGTATAATTCAATTTTTGCACGCCAGAAAACAAAATCCTCACCATCAAAAAATGGTTGTTTGTTAATATTAAAACCAAATTTCATAATGAAAACGTTTTTCGAAAGAGGTTGCTATCAAGGATCTTAACTTTGGGCTGTTAAGCTACTAACTAGAGCCGAAGCTCTGATACCACTTGTTGGCCGTGGCAACCAACACCCAAGAGGCGATGAATTGGGTTATGAAATAAAAATGAAAACTTTTTGCACAATCAAAAACCCTTTTATAAATTTAAACAGAATTTGCAGCGAAAAATAGTTTGATAAACAATTATAAAGAGATAAGGCAAGAATAGTAGGACACAAGTATTTTATCCTGGTTCAGCCACACACCGCTAGTGGTCTAATCCAGTCCCCATTCCACGTGTGGGATTTTGTTCCACTATAAAAGCAAGCTTAACTGGTGCTTGCAACCGTTTTACAAAACCAAGCTTAATAGGTGCTTGTAACCTTCACAGTAACAGAGCACTTCTCACAGACCAGGGATATCACCTCCCATAGTGAAAAAGCCTCAAATAACCCCAAGCTTAACAGGTGCTTGTAACCTTCCGAGCCCTCCTCACAGACCAGCGATATAACATCCCCCAGTGACAAATCCTCAACCAAGCTTAAGAGGTGCTGGCAACCTTCCGAGCACTCCTCACAGACTAGGGATATAACCTCCCCCAGTGATAGAGCCTCAAATAACCTCAAGCTTAACAGGTGCTTGTAACCTTCCGAGCATTCCTCACAAACCAGGGATATAATGTAACATCCCAAAATTCCCATGTCTACCTTTTTAACTGTTTGTGTGAAGAACTTGACTGAGAACACAATTCGATTAATCACAATCATAATAATAGTTGATGATTGGAAATTCATATTTGAATTTCAGTTATGAACTTAATAATCATAAAATGTTGTTTTGAACCTAATGCTGTTTTGAGCCGGAACCGGTGAAGTTATTATTATTTTAATCGGGACCACTTTACCTTGGGATGCATGTCAGGGCCGAGGAAGTTGTTCTGACCCAGAGTCGGGGGTAGTTCATAATTGCATCTCACGCTTCACGAGACGTTGTCAACCGTCCATCACCTTTTCATTCCTTTAACCAATGGATTAAATTCTTATGACTCTTGGTTAATAACCTAGCATCTTTTCATTTTATGGAGAAAGCCAATTAACCTATTTGTGGTTAATCTCTACTTCTTTTAATATAAGATAAAAAAGTATTACCTCTTTAATTCTTGGCCCTTGGATTACTTACACAATTTCCATCAAATGTCATTAGCTTTTTGAATTAAATTCCAGGTCCTAAACACTTAATTACCTATTATTCTACCTAAGCATTTGATTTAAGTTGGTTTCCCCAAAGTTGAGAAAAGGCCCACTACCTAACCAAAACACCATCTTTTTCCACTTACTTGAATCAAAACTAGTCCTTCATGAACTTGGGAAAAAAATCCTCTCTTCTCTCTCTTAAGTGTTCATACGGTTTTGGCTTCATAGCTTATGAACCAAAACTTTTTCTAAAATCTAAAACCACAGTTGTTCTTGTCTTGATCTCTAGATCATCTTTGATGAAGAAAGTTTCTTGATTGGAGGAACTTGGTTCTTGACCCTTAAGAATACCAACCTTGTTCATCATGTGTTCTACACTAAGTAAGTCTCTAATCTTACTTTTCTCTTCATATCTTTTTCTTAGAATCATGAAACAACTTCTTCTAGTTTATGATTTTTGTGAAACAAGTTCAAGATCTTACCTTTTCTTTTTTTATGAAGATTCGGCCTTGTCACTCTTTCTTGGAGCTTGGAGTTTTGCTCATCCTAAGGATCTACAAGAGGTAATGGGGGAGTGAACCTCATCACACCACAATGGTGGTGGTGAAGATGGTTTATGGGTTTGGTTTGGGGAAAACCCTAAACCAAGGGTTTCCTACTTTGTCTATTTGGTTCTCTATGAGAACAAAGTTGTAATAATTATTTGTTGCTTGATTTGTGTTCATTGATGTGTTTGAATGGTTGAAAATAATTTTTATGTGAGGGAAAACCCTAACTGAGAGTTCCTTCATCTTTTGTTGAAAAGAGTTTGGGAAAATGTGATTTTTGGATATGACCTTGTGTGAGTCATTTCAGTTTTTCTCTCAACGTAGATCTTGGATTTCAAAACGTGTTTTTGATCCTGAAACTAGACATCTTGGGCTTCACTTTGAGTACAAATTTCATGTGTTTTCGTAAAGAATTGACCCTTGAAAACCTATTTCAATCTCAGCACAAATTTCTGTCTTGGATTCTGAATACAGTGGCTTCTTTCTTAAAACTGTATTGACTCGGTTAGTTTTTGTGAAAATGAATTTTATAACCAAAAATTAGACATCTAAGCTTATATATGAGTCCTCATTTGATCAAATCCGAGTTCGTTTGGTCAATCAAATGTTTGTCACAAGTTGATGCTTGATATGCTGAAATTTTCTATATACGGGTTTTGGTGTTGATATTTGGAATTATATGTTATGATGTTGGTGTGACTATTTGTGTTTGAGTGTTAGTGTTGAAAATCATTTTGGCATGGTGAAAAACTATTCTTAGGTTCAAGACCTAAGGATAGGATTCTTGAATGGTGAACTTGTTCATGCATTTACTACTTGATGGAATGACTATATGTTGAGATGTTTTTCATGATGCTAGCATGTTGTTGGATGGCTTGTATTTTGTTGGAAAACACCATGTGAGGTTCGGCCTTATTAAGATAGAAAGGGGAAGCCAAAACTTCTATGTTCAAGTAATGGTGTAATAGACTTAAATGATTCCAAAAAGGCAAAAGAAATTAAAAAGACCTACCTTACTTACGTGGAGGCATTCGGCCATACCATAGTAATTAGGGCTAGGAACCTAAAATTTTGATGTTAAGAGGCTTAATGTGTTTATATTAAAGTATAAAGGGAATAGAAATTAAAAAGATTTTCCAAAGAATTCAAGTTTTGGGTCCAAAGAACCAAATGTTGTAAATTAAGTATTTTGACATCGTGCGAAAAGTATTCAAGGATATGAGGGTTTGATGTTGATAAACCACTTATTTTATCATGTTGTTTCAAGGAAAATATTTTCAAGAACAAAGAGTTTTCTAAATGATTCATGTGGTTTCCAAAGGTCATGGTTAGCAAACCTACTTTCAAGAGAAATGAGAATTCTTGTAAATGTTTTCTTTAAAACAATGAGTCTTTACACTACTATGATTAATTTTGAAATCTTACAAAACAAATGAGTTATAGTTTTCATTTGAAAATGAAAAGGTGATTTAAAGAAAGATATGTTTTCCCTTTTTATGCTAAGTAAAGGAAATTAGTATTATTTCAAAGGAAGTTTTACGCTAGTTTGGCAAAAGACAAGGTACTCTGTATCTTGGGGTTTTGGATACCTTACGAGTATATGTATAAAGTTTTCAAAACTATGTTTGATAAAGGAGATTCCATGAACTAGTTTACTACCAAGGAGAGTATTTTAAAGACTTTACTATAATACCGTAAATACATATTATCTTCTAAAGGAAATTCCATAAGTTCCATAACGGATTCACAAAGACTAAATAAAAGACATGCACCTATACCTTGTGGTCATGGAGAACCATGTCCCACACCCTTGATGATTTAGGTTATCTAAGGATCCATAATACTTAATCACGAAGAATTACTTATACAAAATAAGTAATGCTTTCTTTGATAGATAAGTGAGAATATATGATAAAGGAATCCTTATGGACCCTGTCCTCCATAATACATCTAGGTTATGAACTAATGAATCATAAGACGTGAACATCGTGTTACGAACGACGAGGTGGTACGCGATTGCAAGGAACGAAACCAAGAATGGGCGACTGATGGCAAGTCGTGTGAAAGTGGGTCCCGTAAGGGTATCCTGTGGTTTATCAAGAGATAAATGTGGTACTACAGTGATGAGATACTACGTGGCTGTATTGTGACTTTTCTTGACATGCATGTGCATCTGTGCATGAGTTGGGCGGTATGCCTAGGAGTTGAGATTACACCTTGGTGCAGGTGCGATTGTCTGAGGTGTCGATCATGAGGATCTTGGGGACGTCGAGGGTTGGGGAAGACACATGTGGCCAAAGAGTAGCTCCTTTATGTTGTGGATATCCATCTAAAAACACTGACGTCCTGACTGAAACACCAGGAAAATCATGATTTGGGTAAAGAACGTCTGGCGTGAGCCGTTATAGCAATTGTGATCTTGATGTGGCACTGTGGGGCTGAGATAACGCAGACAATGTTCTCCCAATCAGTCACTCTTGTTTTGTTTAGCTCCATGGAGTAGGGGTCAGAGTCTTACCCTTGTGGCATATGGCATTGAGGCATGTACATCACATTGCATTGCACGACTATTGATGGATACATTTACATGTTATACATTATTATCCTATATTGATGATGTCTTATGCTATTGATTGGATAATATGAGATATTGAAATGTATGATATGCATGACTAGTATTTTATTGTCTTGTGTAAATACCGTTTTTACTTCTGCTATGTGTTGTGCTGATGAATGGGAATCTCACCTCATTCTTTGTATTGCATCGTTGTGTGCTTCTCTGGTTGTCTCCCGAGAAGGTCATGTTACTGAGACTTCACTCGACTTTTGGATGTACCTCTTTGTTGAGCCTCCCAGTGGTTTTAGCGTTTGGACATCTAGTCATGATGAGCTTCTAGAAAAGCACATGGGAAGAGCCACACTCACCATCCGCAAGGGTCGCAGAGGAAGAGTTCTTAACCGCTCCACAGCTTGTCTTCATGTCGTCTGCTGTCAAGGTTGTATCCGTGAGTGGGATGCTAGATGGACTTTTCCACCGATGCATTCAGTCCCTTCTCCCTCTGTTAGAGATAGGCTGCTTGTTAGCAAAGTTGCTTCTAAGGCAACTCTTGCTATGTCTTCTATGGGAATGCTAGCTGTAGTCCTTGCTAGGGTTCCTGTTAGGTCTCATTTGATGGGTCCTGGTTGGAGGGCGATGAGTGAAGAGACTAGGAGTGAGGTGATTTATCCACACCTTCCTATTTCTTTCGCTTGTGTCTCCGGAAAGGAGAAGTCAGAGGAAGTATTTAGCGGCTGATCCGAGGGATGTCTTCCTGTGTAGTAGGTTGTTGCCAGTGTAGGGTGTCAGAGAGTCTGTACCTTTCTTTTATCTTTTGTGGAGCTGCGACTCCAAGTAACTTATGTTTAGGAGCTGCATCTCCAATCTTTTATGATGAGTCTGTATCTTTCTGCTTTCTTTTTGTAATCGGGTTGGGTTCTTATGTAAACCTTTATGAACTTATGAACTTATATTATAAAGTGTTGCTATTTACCTTAACGCATAAACAGCTACGAGCTTTTACAGTTATGCCTTGCAAAAAGGAAAAATTCACCCCCATCTTTCTTAAATGTTTTAATTAACCCGTTTTTCGGCCTTAGAGTATTTTAAAATGTTTGTAAATATAATGCCCCCGGAAAAGGGTGTTACATATAACCTCCCCCAGTGACAGAGCCTCAACCAAGCTTAACAGGTACTGGCAACCTTCCGAGCACTCCTCACAGACCAAGGATATAACCTCTTCCAATGATAGAGCCTCAACCAAACTTAATAGGTGCCAGTAACCTTAAAGCCTCAATAATGGTTTAATTCATTTGACTCTTACCGATATAATGCACTCATAATAGTGCGGATAAACAATTTGAAGAACAATAAAATACACTCAAGAACTTATGATAATCAAAGTATAACAATGGCTCGAGTGATTTTCAAAATGAAGAGAAAAGAGTAGAAAATGATTTAATCAAAATAATAGCGCGTTCCCTCTTTTTCTTTCTTCTCTACTCTCTCAAAGGCCCTCAAAATGTATTTATAGACTTTTGAAATATGGCCGTTAGGAATTATAAAAGATATTTTATTAATTAAAAACAAATTCCTTTTCTGGTAAAACAATTTGAAAAAACTAGCCGTTAGAGCCATTAAATTAGCAGATAAAGAAATAGAATTTTCTCATTTAAGCGCATCATAATCGATTATCATATGTCCATAATCGATTATGGCTTTTCTGCCATAACTGGGATTTTCTGTAAAACATACATAATCGATTATCCTAATCGATTAAGGTTTCTCTGTAAAAACCGCCCAGTTTCGTAAATGGTCATAATCGATTATCCTAATCGATTTTACCTTTGCTGTCAGCCAAAACATTTTTCACGTTGAAAAACAGACTGACCATAATCGATTATCCTAATCGATTATTGTTTCCTAAAAACATTTTTCAAAGATAAAATCTTTTTTTTTAACCAAAAGGGAAACCAAAGAAATTTTTCAAAAACATTTTTGATAAAATAATTTTAAAACAATTTTGAAAAATATCTTTTAGAAAACTTGAGCCATTATCACCTTCTCATACCTTACATTAAATCCAAGACCTTTCTATATAACTATATTTGAAGCTCATATCTCTTGGTCTTGAATTCTTGATCTTCTTGGGATTCTTTCAGAAAATGTCTTTATTAAATTTTGCTCTTCAAGCTCTTTGACATTTCTTCTCTCAATCTTTATGACCCTGATTGATCTTGAATCTTGGCTCTTTGCTTCATTTGGCTTTATGACATTCACCTGAACTTTTCTAAAAATATTTCTCATGGAATATATTAGTTCAAGATATATTAATTCTATGCCCAAAGCCATATATTATATAAAGACATATTGTAAAATAATATTCCAATTAATTATTCTTATGTCTTTATTTAAATGTGATCAAATAATATCAATAGTGTATTTCTCATTTATGTTAAATTGATAACCACATTACTTCATAATTAATTTTCCATAGGCATTTATGATAATATCAAATTTAATTTCTATGCCTTTTAATCAAATACATATATCAAGTATTAGAAGTATTTGGCACATGTGTATGTACTAATAAATCATTTTAATCATATAACACATGTATATAATCCATTCAAGGTTAGTACAATGATATATCATTTGACAACATAAAATGTGTTCTCCCCTTAATATACTATTTGTCAACATCAAAATGTATTATCTCATTAATACTCAATTTGTCAACATCAAAACCTATATGACAATATGGTTTATATTCTCCCCCTTTTTGATGGTGATAAATACTTAGCAAATATATAATGATATTTTAATCATATAACACATTATATAATCCATTCAAGGTTAGTACAATGATATATAATTTGACAACATAAAATGTATTCTCCCCATAATATACTATTTGTCAACATCAAAATGTATTCTCTCATTAATACTCTATTTGTCAACATCAAAACCTATATGGCAATATGGTTCACAGTACACTCTAAATGTTGTCTTTGGAGAAAGAAGACAGCTTGCAACCAACCTCTGCCTAGTGGCCAACACCTCCTCGGACGATAAGTCGGACAAAGATGAGGTATCTAACTCTGACTCTTTGCAAGAAGCCTATGATGAGCTTCTTAATGATTCTTCTTTATTGCATCATCAATACAGATTGCTTAAAAAGAAGTTTTATAAAATAAGCAAAGAACTTGAAAACTCTAGTAATCAAAATAAAGAGCTTATTAAAGAAAATAATAAGTTGAAAGCGGAGAATGTCAGTCTAACTGATAAACTCTGCTCTGAGTCCAATGCACCTTGTGAAATTGTAAGACTTCAACAAGAGGTATCTGACCTAACTAAGAGTATATCTAAGTTGTTGGAGGATCAGAAATGCTGAATTTGATATTGAGGTACACTAGATCACCTCATGACAAGTCTGGCCTAGGCTATGACAATGAGAAACAAGAAGTTTCTCATAAGGTATCAAAATAAAGGTCATATCACAGGTTTCTAAGTTTCATAAACATTCAAAAGAAATCAAACCACATGCATCTCATATCTATTGTAATATATGTGGTAAATCTGGTCACAACACGTCGAAGTGTATACGTAGAAAGAAAAATATTATGCATGGAGAAAGACCTCAAACTAACAAGAAAGGACCCAAGTCTATCTGGGTACCTAAGAATATGATAATACATGTTGCAGATTTGCTTAGCAACACAAAGGAAACCCCAGTCCTGGTACCTGGACAGTGGATACTCACGCCATATTATGGGAGAAAGGTCTATGTTCCAAGACCTCCGCAGTAAGACTGGTGGATGAGTTACCTTTGGAGGTAACCAAAGAGGGAAGATAGTCGGAATAGGTAAGATTGATAAGCATCTTTTTCCTTCTATTGATAATGTCTTATTAGTTGAAGGACTAAAACACAACTTACTTAGCATAAGTTAATTATGTGGTAATGGGTCTAATGTTTCCTTCAATAAAGGAGAGTGTATAGTCAAGAACCTTGACAGGTCCATCTTATTTACTGCCAAGAGGCAAAATAATCTTTACATGATTAATTTGGGGAAACTCTCAAATCAGAGTGTATCATGCCTAGTGTCTGTTGAAGATGAGCAATGGATCTAGCACAAAAGACTTGGTCATGCAAGTCTGAGATTAATCTCAAGATTAAACAAGCATAACCTCGTGAGAGGTCTACCAAAGATCGTGTATAAATCGGACGCTCCCTAGGATGTGTGCCAGAAGGGAAAACAAGTTAAGAACTCTTTTGAATCCAAGAACATTGTTAGTACTTCAAAGCCACTAGAGTTGCTACATCTTGATTTGTTTGGTCCAACAAGAATTGCTTCTGTCAGTGGTAAGCAATATGGGCTTGTCATAGTAGATGACTACACAAGATGGACATGGGTTAAGTTCCTTGCTCACAAGCATGAGTCTTTCAAAGTCTTTATTATATTCTGCAAACGTGTACAGAATGAAAAAAGCATATGTATTAGCTCAATCTGAAGTGATCATGGAGGTGAATTTGAAAATGAGCAATTCCAAAGGTTCTGTGATGAAAGTGATATTCATCATAATTTCTCTGCCCCTAGAACACCACAACAGAATGGTGTTTTTGAGAGAAAGAACCGATCTCTTCAAGAGATGGCAAGGGCTATGCTCAGTGATAATTAAGTTTCCAAACACTTCTGGGCTGAAGCTGTAAATAATTCCTGTTACTGTCAAAACAGAATATACATAAGACCAATCTTAAATAAAACTCCTTATGAATGCTGGAAAGGATGCAAACCCAACATATCTTATTTTCACCCTTTTGGATGTCAATGTTTCATTTTAAATACTTAAGATCAACTTGGAAAGTTTGATGCCAAAGTAGATAATGGAATATCGTTAGGATATTCAGAAACGTCCAAAGCCTTTAGAGTATACAACTCTAGGACTTTAGTTGTTGAAGAGTCCATCCATGTTAAGTTTGATGACAAACAACCTGATAAGAGATTATCACAGCTAGATGAATCTTTTGCAGATATGAATCTGAATGATTTGGAAGAACGTCTAACAATCAAAGAGGATGGCCCATCAGACGCAACTCAGAATACATCGAACGCATCAACGTCTCAGCAAGTCACTAATACTCCACGTTCATGGCAGTTCAGGACTTACCATCCTGAGGAACAAATCATTGGCAAACCAAATGATAGAGTTCGGACAAGGTCAACCTTCAGAGAACAAGTTGATTCAGCCTTTATCTCTAAATTGGAACCAAATTCAGTGGACGAAGCCTTAATGGACGAAGGATGGATCCTTGCCATGCAAGAGGAGCTCAATCAGTTTCAACATAGTGACGTTTGGACGCTGGTTCCTCTGCCAAACGATAAGTCTGTCATTGGAACAAAATGGGTATATAGAAACAAGCTGGACAAAGATGGCAAAGTCGTAAGAAACAAAGCAAGGTTAGTTGTTGAAGGCTACTCACAAGAGGAAGGTATTGACTACACTGAAACTTTTGCTCCTGTAGCTAGATTAGAAGTCATACGCATTTTACTCTCATATGTTGCACATCATAAAATTATTTCTTTATCAAATGGATGTAAAAAGTGCTTTTCTAAATGGTTTCATTAATGAAGAAGTCCATGTTGTACAACCACTAGGTTTTGAAGATCAAAACCACCCTGAGCATGTATATAAGCTTAAGAAAGCTTTATACAGACTCAAACAAGCTCCAAGAGCTTGGTATGAGAGACTCAGTACTTTCCTAATGGAGAATGGTTTCTCAAGAGGAAAAGTGGATACAACTCTTTTTCGAAAAACTAATAAAAAGGATTTTATTGTTGCTCAGATCTATGTTGATGATATAATATTTGGTGCAACTGATGAATCTCTTTGTTAAGAATTTTCTAAGCTTATGCAAAAAGAATTTGAAATGAGCATGATGGGAGAACTTAAGTTCTTCCTCGGATTTCAAGTTAAGCAAACATCGGATGGAGTGTACATCTATCAGACGAAGTACACAAAGGAGCTTCTTAAACGCTTCAAAATGGTTGATTGCAAACCAATGAATACCCCAATGCATTCAATGTCCATACTGAACAAAGATGATAAAGACAAAAAGGTAGACCAAAAGGTATACAATGGTATGATCGGTTCCCTCTTATATCTAATTGCGTCTAGACCTGATATCATGTTCAGTGTTTGTCTATGTGCTAGCTTTCAATCTGACCCAAGAGATTCTCATCTCTCAATAGTTAAACGAATCTTTAAATAACTTAAAGGTTCTACTAATCTGGGTTTGTTGTATAAAAAATATGATGAGTACAGGTTAGTTGGATTATGTGATGTTGACTATGCTGGAGACAGAATAGAAAGAAAAAACACTAGTGGAGGTTGCCACTTCATTGGAGCTAACCTAGTCTCATGGTCAAGCAAAAGGCAAAGCACTATTGCCTTATCAATTGCTGAAGTTGAGTATATTGCTGCTGCTTACAACTTCTATGGATCAAGCATCAGTTGGAAGACTACAATGTATTTGTAAGTAACATTCCAATAATGTGTGATAATACTGCTGCTATCAATCTTTCTAAGAATCCCATTTTACATTCAAGAGCAAAGCATATAGAAATCATCATTAAGTTTGTACCCTAGGTTGTATAACTGTTGATCGAGAATGAATTGCTTCGTATGACTTTTATGATGATGTGTTGTGCTAACTGCTATCTGTATACGTGCCTACATGCTTACTTGGTATATGATATGCTATGCCTGTATGCTATATTGCTATGGTTATTGCTGTTGCTTTGGTAGTTATGTTGTTATGGCGGTGTGCCTAAGTTAGTTGTTATGTGGCTGTGAGTCATGTATGTGTGAGTTAATACCGTGGACGGTTGTGCTACTGCGATGTGTTGTGATGTGTAAGCTGGAGCTGTGGCTCGTGAGGATGCATGACATCAATTGTTGATTTGTTGTTGAGCGCTTAGACGTAAGGGTCCGGTATCATCTCGCTGAGTATGTTTGCTGCATATCATCAGGTGCCAAGTGGCAAGGCCGTATGTGCAACACCCTTTCTTGAGTGTCACATTCCCGAACGTTTATAAGGGGATTTAGTAAAGGTAATGAACTTAGGTTCACCATGCATTTCTAGAAGACATATTGAATTAAAATACAGAAACAGAAATATTACTGTATACAGACATAGGTCTAATGCATAACTGACAATAGAAATAATAAGTACTAGGAGCACAGCTCCCCAAAAGTTACAGCCGACGCCTAACACAGTCTGGCCAAGACTAAACAGCAAAAGGAGTCCCCCTCCGAACTCAAGCAAACGCTGGATAGAACCGTCGTCGCATCCATCTGCTCAAGCAGAAATAGCAATACGAGAAGAAAAGATATACAAATATGGGTGAGATCCCAATCATCAACACAACAAAGTAGCAGAAGTAAAAACGGGACGACTCACCAGTTAACAACGTACCCAACATGCTTACCATAAATCTCAACATAAATCATGTTGAAAAATTAGCAGCATAACATAAGGCATTCTTAGAGACAGAACAATGATGTACAACAAATAAATGTAATCATCAACAGCCATGCAATGCAATGTGCATGACTTAATGCCATATGCCACAAGGGTAAAACTCTAGCCCCTACTCCATGGAGCTAACAAAGTGTCGGAGAGAGTGAATGGGAGGACATGCTCCGGTTATTGCCAGCCATAAGCAAGATTCTACAACATTCGTAACGTGCATGTATCTGGCTTTACGGAAACACTCTCGACCAAACATGAAAAGTACGGCATCTAATAGAGGATATCAATATATTGCACGGGTTTGCCACGACACAGAAGAATCACCAACTGGTCTCATGTCAGATCTTCCAACCCTGATACCTCCAAAGACCATTTAAGATCGTCACCGTAAGATTGGCACCGGCATCTAGGTGTAAGGTCAACTTCTAGGCTCAAGGCCTTACAAACTCATGCAATGAAATGCCAATGCTTACACAAAGCGGATGCGATAAATCAATGCCTATCCACCGGATAAACCTCAAGGTTCACTAAGGTTCTCTTCCTTAGAAACTATACGCGTCTTTGTATTATAAAACATTTATTCACCGGATAAATATCTCGTGATCCTCTCGGAACGATCCGGACTGCTTTCAAAATTGTCGACTGTCCCCACAAATCAACATTGGTCTTTTCAGTGTGCTTTGTCCTCACTCGCACGCTTCCTGGGAAACTTCCCAAAAGGTCATCCATACCACAATTTCTCCAAGTCAAGCACGCTTAACTATGGAGTTCTTATGTTCTGGGCTTCCGAAAAGAAGATGAATCTTGTTGGTATAAGTAGTACCAATAAACTCTTATAAGCCTTCTTTCAACTGTACAGTCCCATGCCTGCACAGCCTCAGGATTCCTTCCACTGTACAGTCCCATACCAGTACAGCCTCAGGATCCCTCTCGTTCTGGTCATCATAAGACTGAAACAATTGAACGATTGACCTGGATCCGAATCACCGGTCCGTCATCGAACTACTGTTTCAAAACCCAAAAACGTTTCGTGTTTGTATTTATGTCTTTTGAATTATGTCTCAAGTCCTAAGTATGATGAATAAGGATTGAGAATCCTCTTAGATAAGTCTTTTATCCTTTCTAAGATATTATCTCCTTGATTTTCAATTAATGAAATAAGTGTTGATTCACTTAAGTCTTATGAAGTCATTGATGAACTAAGTCATCAATGGTATAGCACATGGTCTTGTTCCACCACAAACCATACTTAATTATCTCTTGTCTTCAACTCTAAGTTAATTACTTTAACTTAGGTTTTTCACGCGTAAAAATATTATGCTTTGAGTTGAAAACTCTCTTTGTAAACTAAAAACCTTTGTAATTAAAACTCATTTAATTTTGACATAACTTGGTTACTTGCTTGAAGCAAGGTACCTTAACTAAGTTGAAAAGAGTTTTCCTTTCTAACTAAGTGTAAAACCATGTTCTAAGTTAGTGTAAAAGAAAATATAATTCTCATATAATCTTCTAACTATGATTCATTCTAAACAAACTAAGGACAAGGTCCTCTTTATGGTTGAAAATGGAACTTTATCTTAGTTCGAATATAAAGGTGATGTCTTATGAAAACTATGTTAACTTTCATGAAACTACTTCATTATTCCACTTTTAAAACACTTGGTCAATTAGATGAACTATGGTTAAAGACATTTTTCACTTTGGTGAAAACACTTAAAGGTTGAAACTTTATTTGATCTTTGGATCAAATCACTTTATTGTTTTTCCTTGAAAACATAAGCCATTAAAACACTTTTCTTACTTCAAAACTTTAATTGTTCAAGAACAACACATGTTCTCCTATTTTCTTCTCACTAAGGCCGCAAGCCTCCTCAAGGAAAAAGTGAAGATTTTGCTTCACCAACTAGACAAGTTATAGCTCAAAATGCTCACAAAATTATGACAAACAACAATCACACATCATTGCATCATAATCAAGCATAAAAATCCATACTTGATCTAGAGATCAAAGTAGGTTTTTCACCATACATGAAAATGATTTTCATCCAATCACATCATCATAAACATATGCTAGAGCACACTAAAGCATAAACTAATTATTACAAACTTTGTTCTCCAAGAGAAGTTAACAAATAAAGTAGTGAACCCAAACTAAAGGGTTTCACCCACACAACATAAAACAACCATTTTCACCTCCACCAACTTTGGTGTGATGAAGTTCACCCCCCATACCTGTTGATGAACAATCCTCCTGATCAAAGTCGGTTGATCGGTCTGTGAATCTCCCGATTACTCGTCACCAACTACAAACAACACAATCAATCAAACATTAAACATCAAACAACACAAATCTTATCTATTTCCTATCACTTAAGGTTCGGCCATCATCTAGAAAAATTAATTAGAGATGTCCAAAATTTCTTATCTCTTGGATGGATGATCCTAGGTACTCCTAACACTAGAGCAAGTCTTATTACTCAAAACTTGAATAAAAATCTCAACCTTTTTCTACATGAAGGTTTTGGCCACTTTTGAATAAAAAGGTTAGAAAACTTGTTTGGTTTCATGCTTTTGGATTATGAAAGAGAGTGATGAAACTAGTTCACTGAAATTGATTTGGTATTAAAAGGAGTTTTCTACACTTTTCTATGAATTTTCAAAGTTTTGTATCAAAACTTGGATCTTCATGAATCAAGAGATTCAAGAGATGAAATAGAGAGATTAAGAAAGTTAAGATGAAGATCATACCTCCTAGAATCAAAGACTAATGAGAAAAGAAACAAGTTTTCACCAAAAACTTCAACTTTTTCAAGATCAAATGTGAGTTTTTGTGAAGAACTTATGAAGAACACATGAAGAACTTCAAGAACATGAAGAACAAGTGAGAGAAGAGAGGAAGAGAGAGAGTGGCCGAGTGGCCAAGTGAGAGAGATATTCATTTTTCACCTATGGCAAACTTGTAAATAATCAAAGGACAATTTGGTCATTTCCTCAAAAGACCAAGGGCATTTTGGTCATTTCACGTCCAGATATTTTTGAAAGTCATCATGAAAGGGGCACGAAATTCTTCTTGATTTGACATCGAGATTATCTGTTAACGGGTCCTGTTAAATCCCTTCGCAGCTCCAAACGTCTCCCGGTTCGAGTATACGCCCGAATATAATATATTATTTTCACTTTTGGACGTTTGGACGGATTTTAGCAAATTTGTAGAGAATTGAATCCTGAGACTTACTATCTCGTTCGTGAGTCAAAATTAGGTCTTGATAGTAGAAAAACACTGCTATCCGTGAAAAACGTAGACGGGGCTCCATTTGGGTTTTTGCCTAAAACTTAACCATAGCTTCCGACGATAGCGTAGAGTGTGACTATGGTCTCAGAATATTTTATTTCACTCTCTAGACCCTCCAATAAAATACAAACGTTTAAATACTGAATAATTATAAAACTTGAAAATCGGAGCGTTACAATATGACAAGTAGTATGGGCTGCCAATGTCATGCGAGGTTAGTTGTACCTGAGTGCGGGTAGGGAATGTAGATGGGGCGATCAAGTGAGTGACCTTGGGGATGTTGCCGGTCTCGGGAATAGTTTACAACGACGGATGAGGTAGCTCTTATCCTGTCGTGATGCCCGATCCAGCCCGGTTTGCCCGACTAATCCCAGAGCTTTCCATTGTTCCTGGCTAACGTTCTGAGGTGATTGAGACACCCCGGTTTTGGGTTTCGGAAGAGGGATGCACTCTTATTGGTCACGGAAAGCAGTTCGGTTTCTTGGACAAGCTAACTCCTGTTCCGGTGTGGACCCAATGTTGTGAGATTCGGCCGATATGCTGCATGGGATTAGTATCCCGGTCTAGAGGATTGATCTGAGTGTGAGATTTTATGGCGATGGATGCTTGTTGCATAGGTTGACTCGAAGGATGTTTGGCTGTATGAAATACCTGCTAAGAGTGTGTTTGGGAAAGCTGGAAAAAATAGATTGTGCTGATAATCGATTATAATCACAATCTATTTTTGTTTAGGTATGTTTGATGAAAAGCGATTTTAAGATAATCTATTTCGTTTGGGTGGTGTAAAAAATCACTTTTACATAGTAAATTATAAAAAAGGGTATGAAGTTATTTGTTTGTATTAATAATATTTGATGATTTATTTAATAAACATGTTGAAATGATGGGTAAGATGGGTAAGCTACCTTGAGATGCAAAAATAATCAAAATTAAACAATCTAATAGTCGTATGAAATAGATGTTATAAAAACAACTTTTTTTTTTTAAAAAAAAGAACTTTTTCCAAAATTTAAGCTAATTGTCAAACATTACAGATTATCTATGAAACAACTTTTTAGCAACAAAAACATATGAAAGTGAGAAAATCTATCTTTCCCAAAGACACACTAAATGTGCCATATATGTTACTTGATGTATCTATTCACTATGTTACTGTTGCTATTCCGATATTTGTGCACTGTATTCTTATCTCCCTGCTATTGTTTTCTTGTCGATTGCTTTATTCTTCGTTAGTGTGAAGACGAGGAGCCATCAGCTGTAGACGATGGACCCAAGGGCGCACCCTTTTATCAAGTCAGCACCGAGGTTGCCAGTGCGGGGGCTGATCGAGATCATATATCACGATGATAGAGGGTGGCGTGTGGACCCTTCTACTTTCCTGACGGTCTACACAGGATCGGCGAGCATACTGTTTAGAGTAGGGACGTCGCACAGAGACTATATTCTGGGATCCTACAAAGTCGTCCAGTTTCTACCCTTCACACAAATGTGGCAGCCGTCGAGACACCAAGCTATCACTATAATACGGTTTGACATAGATAATAATGTAAGCTTGGGACTAATGGGATTATCCTGCGTAAGTAGGCTCGTCTCATTTTGGTGGTATCAGAGCAGTTTGGTTCTAATAAGGGCTGTGGAAGTCAGGAACCATAACTGCAAGTCTAAGAAGTGTATTGGCTTTGATAGTTGATACCCATGTTGTGTCAACTCAGTCTAGTTTTTGGGGTAGAGTGTCCAATGTGCAAGTTATCGGAGTGTGATAACAGTTTTCATTCATAAGGCATATGATATGTTTAACTGTTAAGTGCTGTTATATGTCTTATGACTTGGAACTGGTAGCTCCTTTTTACAGGAAGCCACATGGCCCGTGGACGAGGTGGGAGAGGAGGTAGGCTGTCTACGATCGACGACGACAACAACAACAACAGTGACCACTCCGGAACTGGAAGTGGAGGTGATACGTCTGAAGCAATGAGAGCCAAGCGGGACTTGGCTACTGCTATGATGCAGCAAAGTCACCAAATGCCCAGTATATGCAGAGGCAGGAAGAGATGGAAGCAAGGCAGAATTAGTTACAGGCCGTGAGGGGAGGTGAGACTGTGGATATATGTCTCAACGCGTTCATGAAATGGAACCCTCCATAATTTCATGGAGAGTACAACCCTGAAGTTGCTAAGATGTGGCTACAAGAAGTAGAAAAGGTTTTTATGGCTATTCATTGTAGAGAAGATCGGAAAGTGACGTATGTCGCGTTCATGCTGGTAGGCGCAGCGGAAGCTTGGTGGAAAAACAAGTTAAAGCTACTGGAAGCAGAAGGATGAGTTGTTACGTGGGATCTGTTCAAGGAATGCTTTTTGGAGTAGTCCTTCCCTAGAAGTGTGAGGCAGGAAAAAAAGAAAGAGTTCCTTAGTTTGAAGCAGGAACAATCGTCGGTTGGTGAGTACGCAATGCAATTCGAGGCATTGCTCAAGTTTTCTCAGTTCTGCCAAGTCCATCCCGAAGAAGAATGGGTCTGCAGACAGTTTGAAGAAGGGTTGAGACTCGAGTTGAAGAAGACAATGCTGGCCTTCGACATTCAATCTTTCCCAGAGTTGGTGGAGAGGTGCACCGTCTTGGAGGGGCACGACAAGATCGGGACAGTTCAGCCACAAGTTAAGAGTGGTGGATGGGTTAGAAGCAGCGGCCGGAGAGGCAGAGGTGGCAGTTTTCAGTAGAGGGTGAGACCTTATAATCGGCCAGTTCAAAATAATATTACCCGTGGAGGAAGTAGCTCCAGTCGGGGACAACAAGAGATTAGAACGTGTTTCCGATGGGGGGACCGCATCTGGTAAAGAGTTGCTCAAGGGCTTCGCACATCAGATGTTTCAACTGCAATTAGATGGGTCATTATGCATTAGATTGCAAGCCCGAAGTCAGCAGAAGGGCTCAGTTTCAGCAACTGGGCAGAAGAGCTCAGAGCAGTGGTGGAAGATCACAGAGAGCAAGCCACCAGAGTCGCCCACAAACCACCGGACGAGTGTTTGCTATCAGGGGATCTGAGACCTCTCGATGCCCTGGTCTGATACAAGGTAAATTTCTAGTCTCTGGTAAGCTTTTATCTGTTTTATTTGATTCGGGGGCTACACATTCTTTTATATCGATAGAGTGTATGGATCATCTAGGGTAACATGTTTCTTCATTGCCTTATGACCTTACTATTTCTACACCTACGGGTGAATCCTTGACCACCGTGTCCATATGCCTAAAGTGCCCTATCAAAATAGAAAACCAAACTTTCTTTGTTGACCTTGTTTATATGCCTATGCCACAGATAGATGTTATCTTAGGCACGGACTGGCTTTCAACCAACTATGTTGTGTTAGACTGTTCAAACAAAACCCTCCGTTTTTCAAAGCGCTCTGGATTGATGCCTGCCGACGAGAGTATTCCAACGGGTCAACGATCAAACGAGTGCGTAGTGCTGCTTTCTTTGGAAGCTAAGGAGACTCCTAGTGTCAGAGCTTTGTCTGTTGTGCGAGAGTTTCCTGAAGTGTTTACTGATGATGTTCCCAGACTGCCACCGGAGTGGGAGGTGGAGTTTGTTGTAGATCTTGTACCGGGAACCGAGTCTATATCAATAGCTCCATATCGGATGTCTCCAGTAGAGCTGGCGGAGCTTAAGAAACCGTTGGACGAGATACTAGGCAAAGAGTTCATCAAACCTACTGCATCTCCGTGGGGAGTGCCAGTGCTGTTTGTGAAGAAGAAGGATGGGAGCTCAAGGCTATGTGTGGACTATCGTCAGCTGAACAAAGTGACGATAAAGAACAAGTACCCGTTGCTGAGGATAGATGATTTGATGGACCAGTTGAAGGGAGCAACTGTGTTTTCTAAGATCGATCTGCGATCTGGATACCATTAAATCTGGGTTAAGAAGGAGGATGTGCCGAAGACTGCTTTTCGGAGTCGTTATAGTCACTACGAGTACTTAGTTAGGCCTTTTAGTGTGACTAATGCTATGGCTGTGTTCATGGACTATATGAACAGGTTCTTCCGACCGTTCCTAGACAAGTTTTTTGTCGTGTTTATCGCTGACATTCTTATCTACTCTTCGAGTAGAGAGGAAAACCAAGAGCATCTTCGTGTGGTGCTGCAAGTGTTAATGGTCTAACAGTTTTATGCTAAGCTATCAAAGTGCGAGTTTTGGTTAGAGGAAGTGCTGTTTCTAGGCCATGTGATTAGTAAGGGTGGAATCGTTGTGGATCCTGCGAAGGTCAAGGCTGTAGTGAGTTGGGAAAGCCCTAAGTCTGTAGGCGAGGTGAGAAACTTTCTTGGTTTAGCGCGCTACTATCGGAGGTTCATCGAAAGATTCTCAGAGATTGTGTTACCTTTGATGTAGTTGACGAGAAAATGGGAAGGCATTTGAGTGGTCAGAAGCCTGCAAGCAGAGTTTTCAAGAGTTGAAGAGAAGGCTGACCACATCACCAGTGTTAGTTTTACCAGATCCCTCAGGACAATTTGATGTATATTGTGATGCATCTTATTAAGGGTTGGTATGTATGCTCATGCAAGAAGGAAAAATGGTGGCATATGCCTCCAGACAGTTAAGAACACATGAGCGAAACTACCCATTGCATGATCTGGAATTGGCTGCGATAGTGTTTGCATTGACGATATGGAGACACTATCTATATGGTGCTAAATTTAGTGTATTTAGCGACCGTAAGAGCTTGAAGTATCTATTCGATCAGATAGAGTTGAACATGAGGCAGCGAAGGTGGATGAAATTCATAAAGGACTATGAATTCGACCTGCAATACCATCCATGTAAGGCGAATGTAGTAGCGGATGCGCTCAGTAGAATGTCGCTACACATGTCTGCAAGGATGTTAAAGGAGCTAGAGCTGTTAGAGGCATTTAGGAATCTGGATCTTGAGGTGGAAATCGTCGAGGATAGGTTGAACCTGGGGATGATTAAAGTAAGTAGCGATTTCCTGGGTCTCTTATGAAAGAAGCAAGCTGATGATATGTACCTCGAGAGTATAAACCGATTAATAGAAAAAGGTAAGACTTCAGAATTTAAAAGAGGTACATATGGTCTGCTTAGGTATGGTGAAAGGGTTTGTGTGCCAGCAAATAGCGAAATTAAGTAAATGATCTTGGAGGAAGCACATAAGAGCAAGCTGAGTTTACATCCGGGGACTATCAAGATGTATCAGGACTTAAAGAGAGAGGTAGCGACATATGTCCTAACTTGCTTGGTGTGTCAAAAAGCGAAGATTGCTAGATGTCCTAGAATGGAAATGGGATAGCATTGCCATGGACTTTGTTTCTGGGTTGCTAAGAACTCAGAAAAGGTGTGATGCAATCTGGGTAATCATTGTCAGGTTAATGAAATGTGCTCATTTCTTACCTATCAACCAGGGGTATTCCTTGGAAAGGTTGACTCAGATTTACATCAACGAAGTTGTGAGACTGCATGGGGTACCTTTGAGTATAATTTTGGATTGTGATCCGAGAGAAGCTTAAACAGTGCTATGGGAACCAGGTTAAGTATGAGTTCTTCTTATCATCCACAAACGTATGGTCAGTCCGAACGAACAATTTAGTCATTGGAGGATCTCTTAAGAGCGTACATGTTGGAGAACACGGGAAGTTTGGACGAGTTTCTTCCATTGATCGAGTTTACTTATAATAAAAGTTTCCATTCAAGTATTGGTATGGCGCCATATGAGGCACTATATAGACGGAAGTGCAGGACTCCGTTGTGTTGGTTTGAGACTGGAGAAAACCAGCTTTTAGGTCCATAGTTGGTACATCAAGCAACGAAACAAGTCTGTGATCGAGGGAAAAGATGAAGACCCCAAGGGATAGGCAGAAAAGCTATGCCGACAAGAGGAGGAGACCCTTGGAGTTCCAAGAGGGAGACCATGTCTTCATGAGAGTTACCGCAGGGCAATCAAATCCAGAAAGCTAACACGCATGTTCATAGGACTGTTTCAGATTGTTCGACGAATCAGTCCTGTGGCCTATCAGATAGCTTTACCGCCAAATCTTTGAAACCTACACAATGTCTTTCACATCTCTCAACTCAGAAAATACCACCCTGATCCATCACACGTGTTAGAGCCCAAATCAATCCAACTGAAAGGGAACCTAGAGTTCGAGGGTTTACCGATACGGTTAGTGGATAGAAGGATCAAGGAATTGCGCGACAAGAATATTCCTCTGGTGAGAGTGTAGTGGGACTCAGTGACCGGCGATTCAACATGGGAACGTGAAGCTGAGATGCACTAGAGATACCCGTTCTTGTTTTCAGGTATGCAACGAAAATTTCGGGGACGAAATTTTCTTTAAGGGGGTGGTAATGTAACATCCCGATTTTCTGTAAATCTAATCGAGTTGGTTAATCTCGATTACGGCTTTGCTTGAATGTGTGATTGATTATGTGTTAGTTTAACACATAGTTGGAAGCTTAAGAATAGGCTTGAATCAGGTTGGAAGTACTTAAGGAATAACATGAGAAACTGGGGAAATCAGAGGTCTAGAAGACTCTTCCCAGCTGAGCAGCACGCTCGAGCGTGGGAAGGGAGCACACCCTAGCGTGCCAACGCTCAAACATTGGCATGTTTCACGCTCAAGCGTGCCGACACGTGTCAGGCCAGGGTGAAGGGGGAGTGGATGAGGTTCCACGCTCAAGTGTGGAAGAAACCCCACGCTCAAGCGTGGGCACGCTCAAGCGTGCAGAGTCCCAACGCTTTAACATTCTTAGCTGGATGAAGTTAGGAGTTACCTTTCTCTTCTTCATTCTTGCACGAAAAATTAGGAGAAAACTCAGAGGTTCCAGAGCTTCTAGAGAGAGAGACAACGTTCTTAGTATAAGAAACTCAAGTTTGATGGTGATCGAGGTACCGGAACACGATTCCAACTACACGATTGTGATCGTGACAAAGTTTTCTACAACTTCGACAAATTAATTTCTCGATTCGCCTATGGTAAACACGAATCCCTAACACGTGTTCTTCAAGTTCTTCGTGTTTCCTCGAGTTTCTACCTTTCTCCTTTGATCTTTGAGTTTGCTTTAGGGCTAACACTATTGTACACGTGTTGTGCTCGTGATTAAGGCAAAGTTCGCCTCGTGATTGCTCGTGGATTGGAGCTTGAGGCCGTGACTATTGAAGGAGTGCGGAGTTGTTCTTTGAGTTCTTGATTATGTGGGAGAGCGTGCCGGTGTGGGAATCCCTAACTCTACTAGAAATAGAGCCTTGATAAAGTTCCTAAACCCTAGGTTTAGTTCACTTTGGGGCTATCACCGTTAAGTTTGAACCCTGGGTTAGATAACTGTTGATTGAGGATGAATTGCTTCGCATGACTGTTATGATGATGTGTATTGCTAATTGATGTCTGTATACGTGCCTATATGCTTACTTTGTATATGCTATGCCTGTATACTTTATTGCTGTTGTTATTGATGTTGCATTGGTTGTTATGCTGTTATGGCGGTGTTCCTAAGTTAGTTGTTAAGCGGCTGTGGGCCATGCATGTGTGAGTTGATACCATGGACGGTTGTGCTACTGCGATGTGATGTGTAAGCTGAAGCTATGGCTCATGATGATGCGTGGCATCTGTTGTTGATTTGTTGTTGAGCGCTTAGGCATGAGGGTCCGGTATCATCTCGCTGGGTATGGCGAGGCCGTATTACAGGTAGTATGGGCTGCCAATGTCATGCGAGGTTAGTTGTATCTGAGTGTGGGTACGCAAAGTGGAAGGGGTGGCCAAGTGAGTGGCCTTGGGGATGTTGCCGGTCTCGCGAATAGTTTACAATGACAGATGAGGTAGCTCCTATCCTGTCGTGACGCTCGATCCAGTTCGGTTTTCCCGACTAATCCTTGAGCTTTCCACATTCCAGGCTAACGTTCCGAGGCGACCAAGACACCCCGGTTCCGGGTTTCGGAAGGGGGATGCACTCTTATGGGTAACAGAGAGCTGTTCAGTTTCTTGGACAAGCTAACTCTTGTTTCCATGTGGAACCAATGTTGTGAGATTCGACCGACATGCTGCATGGGATTAGTATCCCGGTCTAGAGGATTGATCTAAGTGTGAGATTTTATGGTGATGGATGCTTGTTTCATAGGTTGACTCGAAGGATGTTTGCCTGTGTGAAATACTTTCTAAATGTGCCATATATGTTACTTGATGTATCTATTTACTATGTTACTGTTGTTATTTCGATATTTATGCACTGTATTCTTATCTCCTTGCTACTATTTTCTTGTCGGTTGCTTTATTCTTCGTTCGTGTGAAGATGAGGAGCCATCAGCTACAGATGATGGACTGGAGGGCGTACCCTTTTATCATGTCAGCATCGAGGATGCCGGTGTTGGGGCTGGTCAAAATCATCTATCACGATGATAGAGGGTGGTGTGTGGACCCTTCTACTTTCCGGACGGTCTACATAGGACCGGTGAGCATACTGTTTAGAGGAGGGGCGTCGCACATAGACGATATTTTGGGACCTTACAGAGTCGTCCAGTTTCTACCCTTCACACATATGTGGCAGCTGCCGAGAACCCATGAGCGAGACTGCACTTGGGCTGAGCCAGCAACATCGCATGCATCTAGCAGGAGAGGCTTCATTCTGCGAGGGCAGCGGAGGAGAACAGAGCATTACTTGAGGACCTACCAGAGGTGTAGGTTTGTGGGGTCTAGCTCGTCATCTGAGTACGAACCTTTTGTAACATATAGGCATACTCACAGTGAGGGTCAGGGTAGTTCAGGGCATCCGCACAACTAATGGTGGGAGCCTGCCAGTGCGTCTAGGCAGTGAGCTGAGTGCCCTTTTCATGTATTTTTGAGAGATGGACGGGTATTGCTGGAGAGGTGTGAGGGCTCTTTATTTTGGTCCTTTTGATGTACTTGTTTTCTCTTTACAGTTTTTATGTATGGCTTGGATGTATATGTACAGTATTCAACGCCTTACAGATTGGGCCATCCATATGCCTGTTTTATGTATAGTTATTATCATGCCTACGCTTTACTCTGATGGTTTCTATGATTTTCCGTATGATTGCATGTTTATCGTGTTTGCTTCTGCTACGTTTCTTAAATATCACATTATCGCTATAATACGGTTAGGCATAGATAATAATGTAAGCTTGGGACTAATGAGATTATCCGGTGTAAGTGGGATCGTCTCACATGTTACCCCTGCAGGTAACCAAAAAGGAAAAGTGGTTGGAGTAGGTAAAATTGGTGGTAAACCTCCTCTACCCTTTATCTCTAATGTCTTATTGGTAGAAGGATTAAGACATAATTTACTTAGCATAAGTCAATTATGTGATAGTGGATTTATTGTCGCCTTTACCAAAGATGCTTGCATAGTCCAAGACAATAATGGCAAATGCCTCTTTTCGGCTCAAAGGCAGCAAAATCTGTATAAGATTGAATTAACTGAACTCTCAGATCAAGATGTAAAATGTTTTGTGTCTAAGGAAGATGAAATATGGGTATGGCATAGAAAACTAGGACATGTTAGTATGAAAATGATTTCAGATCTAAAGAAATATAACCTTGTGAGAGGATTGCCTGAAATCTCTTTTAAGAAAGATATCTTATGTGATGCATGTCAGAGATGTAAACAAGTAAAATCAATTTTCAAACCAAAGAACTTAGTATTTTCCTCTAGACCATTGCAAATGTTACATATGAATCTGTTTGGACCAGTTAGTGTTGCTAGTCTGTATAGAAAGAAATATAGTTTTATCATAGTTGATGATATTCCAGATTTACATAGGTAACCTTTCTAACCCACAAGGATGAGTCATTTAGAATGTTCTCAGTCTTCTGCAAAAGAGTACAGAACGAGCAAAGTTTTTGTATCTCTGCCATTATAAGTGATCATGGAGGAGAATTCGATAATGAGCAATTCAAAGTGTTTTGTGATGAGAATGACAACTCTCACAATTTCTTTGCTCCAAAAACTGTTGGAACCAATGTGGTTATGGTCCGTAAACTCCTTAAGATTTTGATGTTAACAAAAGACTAAATTAAGTGAACAAAGATTTGT
The DNA here is from genome assembly GCA_039655645.1 of Ammopiptanthus mongolicus. Classification (NCBI taxonomy): domain Eukaryota; kingdom Viridiplantae; phylum Streptophyta; class Magnoliopsida; order Fabales; family Fabaceae; genus Ammopiptanthus; species Ammopiptanthus mongolicus. Next base: position 60,506,147 of record CM077343.1, on the reverse strand, counting down.
TATAGACTAACGTGTTTATCTTAAGTGTGCAGATTCAGTTAAGTCCAAAGACTTATTGTTCGTCTAATCCCTCAGTCTTTTGTTCGCTAAGTCTATGCTGGACTAAGTTTGCTTATCGCTTTGTTTATCTGAGTCCATAGACTCTTTCTTGTAAAAGTTTCTTGTATTCATTTCATAGTCCAATGTAACACTCCATAAGAATTAAATATTTGGACTCTAAAATAGTGTGAACTTGTATAAGTGTTAGTTTAAATATTTACCCAATGTGTAAAAGGGTAATATCCCTCAGGAAAATATTCTTTATAATCTTCTTACCTTCAAACGCATAGAAGCCGGTCTGTTCCCGACACAAGAATTGACTGTATCCAAAAGGAAAGACAAAAGGCAACTTCCAGATGCAAGAAAAAGATGTCAGCACCACTTTCAGCTATCAACCTGATAGTCTGCTCTGCTTTTTAGAAGCTCTCATACAAGCTATCAGACTCATCGGGATAATGCATTTAATGCTCATCATAACGACTCTTTTGCCATTCGCTGAAGATACAAGGGTGCTCAACACTTGAAGGCTATAAATACCTTCATCCCTGAAGAAGCATATGAATTTTTTACACGAGCATACAAGCAATCAAAAAAATACAAAAGCTTACAAGCTTTCTCTGTGTTTACATACTTTCATATCATTCTCTGCGTAGAGTTAATCTTTCAGAGTTATGTTCTTAAGTTTCATAACCTCACATATGGTGAGCTAGTTGAACTTAAAACTCTTTCAAAACCTAGTTTGGTTGATCTTGGAGAGGCTTGTCTGAAAAAGAATACTTGAAGAGGGTTTACTGTAAAAGAATACTTAGTGTTACCTGAAGAGGTGTAGAATGCTTGCCTGAAGAGGTGTTGAATACTTGTAACATGGATTTGTTATAGTGGAAAAAGCTCTTACGTAGAGGGGATTGGACGTAGCTCTTGGGTTAAGAGTGAACGAGGATAATTTCTTCGTGTTAATCTTCTTTCCCTTATATCCGTCTTTAGTTTGATTATAACTAACCCTTGGGATTGAATTGTTTTCTAAGATCGTTTATCTTTAAAAGTAAACTATCACAGCGAACGTCCAATCTTTGTTTGTTCATGCTTTTTGCGTCTGTCAACCTTTTTGTGTCCAAACCTTTACGAAAATATATCTGCTTACGAAAAAGTTTTAAAATCTTAAGAAACACAATTCAACCCCCTTCTTGTGTTTCAAACATGTTCCTTCAAGAATTACACTACAAAATGGGGTTGTAGAAAGGAAGAAGGGATCTATTCAAGAGATGGCAAGAATAATGGTCAATGAGAATAATCTTCCTAAGTACTTTTGGGCAGAGGCGGTAAACATTGCTTGCTATGCATATAACAGAATTCTGGTAAGATCATTTACGAAGAAAACTCCCTATGAGTTGTGGAAGGGTAGAAAACCCAACATATCTTACTTCCATTATTTTAGATGTGAGTGTTTCATATTATACGCTAAAGAACAACTTGGAAAGTTTGATTCTAAAGTGGATAAAGCTATCTTCATTGGATACTCAGAGACTTCAAAAGCTTTTAGAGTTTATAACTCTAGAATTGCTGTTATTGAAGAGTCTATTCTTGTAAAGTTCAATGATGGACTAAAGATTGATAGGAAACTATTAGATCTAGATGATGATCTTGTAGGTCTGGACATGAATGAACAACCAGAAAAGCAACTAGACGTATCATGAGACGTTCCCTTGCCTCATTAAAGATCCTACTTAACTAATCCTGATTATGCTATTAATCGTTAGCGCGCTTATTAAACATTTGAAGGTACTTAAAACTTTAAACATACATATTGTACTTATAAAACATGTCAACAGTATGGTCCCCTCAGTAGGACCTACATCACACAGTTATCAGAGTGCATAGACTGAAACATGAAAGCATGGTAAGAAGAGAATACATAAAACTTCCTCTCGTAGCCCAAAATACATCGAAAGATAAAGACTCACTGGCCATACATACTAGGACACTAGCACGCTCCATCGCTGCGTGGATGACGGGAAATCCCACACTTTGCTCGTTGCACAGCAGCTCAAAACCTCTCGAGACTGGGGTTTATGGCTCTCCTACCGGCATCGAGCTCATATGGAGTGTCGTGCATCTCTTTGTCAGCTGGCTCCACCATCGGGTCTTGTCACAATATAAGAGAAACATACAATATATAGGAAATAGGAGATAAGAACTATAGCTCATCATAAAACAGGGATAGCATTAAAGCAGTTAACATTGATAGCACAACCACACACAATCATCACAATAACTATCCTCGGGGTTCATTGGACTTAACTACTCATCTCACACTCTCATGCACCTAGAGCTTACATGAAGACACGGCCACATTCCTACATCACAACATCTCCCTTTCCAAGCAGGATACTCATCCCTTACCATGTAGGATGAAAGTCAAATATGATCCGAGCAGTAGATTCCGTTACACTCACGAGTACATTACATCCTCTACTAAGTAGGATGATCACTCGCTACCAAGCACGGTGACACTATTCCCCATTCCCGATACGAATAGTTGCCCCAGTGTCGGAAACGCGCATAGAAGATCTCAGAATCTCACAGTAGACCTACCAAGTATCTATCTGTGGTTCCGGTTTGACCTTGTGTAATCCTAGATATACGTGGCTGTGACATCACCACACGATGCAATTTAGCATGAATCCTAATGACCTATTCTAATCAATAGCTTAGTAACTCAACCTCGTCACTTGACACACTGAACACAAACACCAGTTCACGACTAACCATAGTCCTCAATTGTTTCATCAGGTTGAGTACAGTAGCTTGTTACCACCAAATGATATTATCTCACACATCTCCCAATTCACAATGATAATCTCTTAGCTCTAGGCAGACCAACAATCACATATGTAATATCTTGTTATCACCCAACATTTCATCACCATATCATCAAATGAGGCAATAAAGCATGTTATCACAAGCATGGTAAAACACGTATTCACAAAGACATCATTGTAAACATATAAGCATGTTAAGCATACGACCTTGATTAATATAACATCAACCTATGATGATATACCTACAATGCCTAAACCTACATTGGTACCACTTTACGGTAATCCCCATGTGGACTTAGGTGTTGCCGCTTACTCAACCACTAGTAGGGTTTAAGATCCTTTTCGCATATCAATGTGTTCTATTCCACTCTTGCCTCCCGGATGAGTGTGATTCTTTCTCCCACCTTAAGGCGATTGATGCGTAGACCACGAACTCAATCACCGCGAGCTCTCCACCACCACCACCACCATGCAAGTCTCCTTCTCTCCACCACCAACTTGCAGCTGCAGCTGCTTCACCAAGACGAGCACTACCACGTACTCGAACTCTGCTCTTCGAGAAATTGAGCAACCAATCGGTAAAACTCATAGTACTTGAAGCCCTGAACACAACGGTGTAGTTGAAAACACGTTTCGATGCTCCGATCTCCCTGTACCTCAAGATTCTCTCTCTAGGGACCTTTCTTTCTCTTTCTAAGCTTCTCTGGACTGGGAAGAACTCAAGATTTCGTACCAAAGAAAAGAAAAGAGAAAGCTCAAGCGTGCAGGTCTAGATCGCTTAAGCGTTCCCGCGCTCTAGCGTGGGGTTTCTCCTTGGCTGAGTGTGGCATGCTAGTTGCCATGTCTCCTGCCATGCGTTCATGCGCGCTGACACTTGCACCTCCGGCCACGCGTACACCCTCCACGCATTGACGTGCAACTACCCACGCTCAAGCGTCAATGACATGAGAGCGATTGGGATAATACTTTCGGAGTTGCGACAGGTGAAAAACATCATGAACGTTGGACAGATTTGGAGGTAAGGCAATATGATAGGCTACTGGACCAATTCGATGAAGAATTTGAAATGGCCCAATAAACCTTAGAGTAAGCTTCCCAGACTTGATAGCTCTCCCAATACCTGTTCTAGGTGTAACTCTCAGAAAAACGTGGCCTCTCTCTTGGAATTCTAGAGGCATTCACCTTTTCTCACTATAGCTCTTTTGTCTATGCTGAGTTGCCTTCATCTTTTCTTGGATCATCTTCAGTTGTTCTGTTGTCTGCTAAATCATGTTTTGTCCTAGTACTTGACTTTCTCCCATCTCATACCAACACAATGGTGTTCGACACTTTCTTCCATACAAAGATTCAAATTGTGCCATACTTATACTTGTGTGGAAACTGTTGTTGTATGTAAACTCGATCAAAGGTAAGAACTTGTCCCAACTCCCCGTATGCTCGAGTAAACATGTTCTCAATAAGTCCTCCAATGGTTGGATTATCCGCTCAGACTGACCACCTGTCTGGGAATGGTAAGCTGAACTTAACCTCAGTTGAGTGCCCAATGCACTGTGCAGTTGCTTCCACAACCTTGATGTGAATCTCAGGTGTCTATTTGATATGATACTTGCGGGTACTCCATGTAATCTCACTATTTATCTTATATAGATCCGAGTCAGCTTCTCCATTGTGTAACTTTCACCAATAGGCAAGAAATGGGCATATTTCGTTAGCCTATCAATGATTACACATGTTGAGTCATGCCTCTTCTGGCTCCTTGGTAACCTGGTCACAAAATCCATTGTAATTCCATCCCATTTCCACTCAAGGATATCCAACGACTACAGTAACCCTCCCGACTTCTGATGTTCAATCTTCACCTTCTGACATGTCAAACATGGCAGCACATATTCCGCAACTTCTTTCTTCATTCTAGTCTACCAGAACATCTTCTTCAGATCTTGGTATATCTTTCTGGCACCCGATAGGAAACTTTACTTACTTTTATGTGTTTCCTCTAAGATTATTCGCCGGACTTCCTTATCGTCTGGTATACAGATTCTATCTCTCAACCTGATGATTCCATCTGCATCTACCTTAAACTCTGAAGTCTGCTGTTTGAGAATTAATCCCTTCATCTTTTGAAGATACTGGTCCACTTCTTACTTCTCTTTAACTGTCTTGAGGAAATCACTGGAGACAGTGAGTCTTCCCAGACATGGAACCATTGTTCTCCCAGATTCAGATCTTTGAACTGCTCCACCAATTCTAGCACTTTGACCATCATGGCAAATACATTCTGCTACCAGATTAGCCTTCCTTGGATGGTAATGCAGCTCAAACTCATAATCCTTGATGAACTCCATGCATCGCCTCTTCCTTATGTTTAACTCCTTTTGGTCAAACATATTCCTCAGACTTTTCTGGTCACTGTAGACACTAAACTTGGCCCCATAGAGATAATGTCTCTAGATCTTTAGAGCGAACATTATAGCTGCTAGCTCCAAGTCATTAGTCGGATAGTTCCTTTCATGAATCCTTAACTGGCTTCAAGCGTAAGCTACAGCTCTCCCCTCTTGCATGAGAACACATCCCGGACCTTGATATGATGCGTCGAAGTACACCTCGAACTATCCCAAAGGGTTTGGTAACACCAACACTGGTGATGTAGTCAACCTCTTCTTCAACTCCTGGAAACTGGGCTAACATTCCACTGTCCACTCGAACGACTTACCTTTCCTTGTCAACTGCGTCATAGGTAACGCAATCTTCGAGAAGCCTTCTATGAATCTTCTATAATATCCAGCCAATCCGAGGAAACTTCTTACTTCGCTTACCGTTTTCGAACTTTCCCGCTGAACTACTGCCACTACCTTTGCCGGGTCCACTGCTATACCTTCTCTGTTGATCACATGTCCCAGAAACTATACTTCTTCTAGCCATAACCCACACTTGGACAACTTTATATACAACTGTCTGTCTTTCAACACTTGGAGCATAATTCGAAGATGTCCCTCATGTTCCTCTCGGTTAGGCTAATAGATAAGAATGTCATCAATTAACATGACGACAAACTTATCCAGGAATGGTCGAAAAATTCTGTTCATGTAGTCCATAAACACTGCTGAAGCATTCGTTATGTCAAAGGACATAACTAAGTACTGGTAATGTCCATACCGAGTCCTGAACGTCGTCTTTGGTCTATCCTCCTTCTTAACTCGAATCTGATGATAGCCAGATCTCAAGTCGATCTTGGGGAATATGGCTGCTCCCTTTAATTGATCAATCAGGTTGTCTATCCTTGGTAAACGATACTTGTTCTCAATAGTCACCTTGTTCAGCTGATAGTAGTTGACACACAACCTTGAACTCCCATCTTTCTTCTTCACAAACCAAACGGGTGCTCCCCACGGCGAAATGCTTGGCCTGATGAAATTTTTTCCCATCATATCATCCAGTTGCTTTCTCATTTCCGCTAACTCGCCAGAGAAATTTTGTATAGTGCTATTGAGATTGGTCTTGTTCCAAGTACTAGGTCTATTGCAAACTCAATTTCTCTTTCAGGTGGTAATCCTGGAACATCATCTGGAAATACCTTCGGAAACTCTCTTACCACAAGCAAAGAGCTTGTTTTAGATACCTCATTTACTTCCATGGAGAACAACATCATATATTCCTGAGATCCATCACTTCCTCAAAGATTCTCACTATTGGCAGGCATCCAACTAGGTTGCTCAGGGAATACTAAGGTTTTTCTATCGCAGTCTAACAGTATATGGTTAGCTGAGAGCCAATCCATATCTAGGATAACGTCTAATTGTTGCATTGGAAAACAAACTAGATCAACAAGGAAATACCTATTTTCTACAACAATATGACATTTTAAGCAAACAGACATGGTAGTCAAAGAATCATTTGTAGGGGTAGAAACAGTAAAATTATATGGAAGCAAAGACACATGCAATTTCAAGTGATTCATGCATTCAAGAGACACGAATAAATGAGTGGCTCCCGAGTCAAACAATACTGATAAAAGTTTACCCGACACTAAGCACATACCTTGAATGAGATCAAGGGATCGAGAAGACTCAGCCCCTCTTACGGTTAGCACCCTTCTCGTAGCTTGTGGTCTTGTCACTTGTGGTTCTGTTGCTTGCGATCTTGTTCCTACTCCCCGATTACCCACAACGGGTTGCTGCTTTTGAGTCCTTCGCCTACAATCTCTTGCAAAGTGGCCCATCTTGCCACAGTGAAAACACTAACGGTCCCCATTCACGGTACAATCTTTGATTAGATGCAGACCCCCACATCAAAAACATCCTTGCAGTCTTAATTGCATCGCTCCAGCTCCTCCAGTCGCTACTCCTCCTGTGGCAACTAGACGATCATATGGTCTCCCTCTAGATTGGGGCCTACCTCCTCTTCCTTTAACTCTCTGACTACTACTTCTTATTGGTCCTCCACTCCTTTTCTGCTGCTGTAATTTTCTCTTTCTGTCTATGTTCTCGATCACAAAGCATCTTTCTAATATCTCTGGAAACCTTGAGATGTTCAATGGTGCTATCATCCGTTGTAGTTGGTTCTTCAACCCGTCTTCAAACCGATAGCATACCCATTCCTCTTCCGAGTATCTTTGGTAGAACTCTAAAAGCTTGAGTACCGCTTCAAATCTTGCCACGTACTCTCCAAACTAACATGCTGCCTTGCTTTAGGCTCATAGACTATTTCTCCTCTTCTCTGCTCATTAGTCGAGGGAAGTTCTTTTCCAAGAAACATTCTCGGAATAACTCCCAAGTGATTAATCTACCTTCACCTTCCAACATTCTCCGTTTTCCCTTCCACCATAACTCAGCACTTCCCGTCAGCACGAACGATGCATATGTCACTTTACGGTCCTTGTGACAATGCATAGTAGCAAAGATCTTTTCTAACTCTTATATCTAGAGCTCAACACCCTCCGAATTGAAGTCACCAATAAACTGCCGTGGCTTCCCTTTTAGGAAAGTTGTTAGCCCAGCATCTTCTGCTTCTACATCATTCCCTTGATTTTGTCTCTGTTGTTGTTGCATAATCATCTGTAATAGTTGAGCATTCTGATGCGTCTGCTGTAGCATAGCAGCTGCCAAAACCCTGACCGTTCTTAAGGTCTAAGTGGATTCCTCCCCACCACCCATGTGGGAAGTCTCTCCATGTCCATTCGTCGGTTCAGCTGCTCCTTCTGTGGCCCTTCTGCCACGTCTTCCACTTTGGGCTCCTCTACCATGTCCTCGAGCCTTTTAATTTCCCGTAGAAGAAATTATTACCTCCGATTCATAATACATATAATATTACTGAACAGGTAAACATACTATATGCCTTATCAATGAAACATTTATCACACACGATAACTTGCACATCGGACACTCTACCCAATCTCTAGATTGAGTTGGTTAATCTCGATTAGGGTTTTGATTGATTGTGTGGATTGTTTTGTGTTAGTTTAAGACATAGTTGGAAGTTTAGGAATAGACTTGAATGAGGTTGGAAGTACCTAAGGTGTCACACGAGAAACTGGGGAAGTCAGATATTTGGAAGACTCTTTCCAGCTGAGCAGCACGCTCAAGCGTAGGAAGGGAGCATGCTCTAGCATGCCAACGCTCAAACGTTGGCATGTTGCACGCTCAAGGATCCTGAGTGTGTTTGCCAGCTGGTGTGATTTCTGACGTGTGTGCGACACGTGCCAGGCCAGGGTGAAGGTGGAGTGGACGAGGCTCCAAGCTTAAATGTGTAAGAAACTCCATGCTCAAGCGTGTAGAATTCTAACGCTTTAGCGTTCTCAGCAGGATGAAGTTAGGAGTTTCCTTTGTCTTCCTCATTTCTTGCTTGAAATTCACCAAGTCCAGAGCGTTTTCTGAACCTAGAGAGAGTTTGAAGGCTAAGGGAGAAAGCTTGATGTTAGAGGTGATCGAGGTGCTAGAACGTGATTTCAACAACACCGTTACGATCGTGACGAAGTTGTATACAACTTCGACAAATTAATTTCTCGATTTGCTTAAGGTAAACTCGAATCTATAACACGTGTTCTTCGTTTTTCTTCGAGTTTCTACCTTTTCTCCTAGGTTTTGGGATTGCCCTAGAGCTAACAGTATTGTATATGTGTTGTTCTCGTGATTAGGGCAAAGTTCGCGTTCATGATTGTGCGGGTGTTGGAGCTTGAGGCCGCGGCTGTTGAGGGAGATTCATGGCTATTCTTGAGCTTGGTGGCTGCGAGCTTGGTGAGCCGGTGGATTTTCACACCAACTGTTCAGGTGGGGATAAAGAGTACTGTTGTCGTCAGGAAGGCAAGAGTAGCGTGGTTGTGTTTTCTGCAATGTGTAGGGAAACCTAACCCTACTAGAGATTGAGCCCCGATAAAGTACCTAAACCCTAGGTGTAGTTTACTTTGGGCTATCACCGCTAGGTTGGAACCCTAGGTTAGATAACTGTTGATCGAGGATGAGTTTAGGGATGGCAATGAGTAGGGTATGGGTAGGGACTATAGTACTCGTCCTTATACCCGCGTTTTAAAAAAATACCCGTACTCGGATCCATATCCACGTGGGTAGTAATTGAAATACCCGTACTCTTACCCGTTGTACCCATTCCCCCACCTATTACCCGCACTTTAATTAACTAAAAAATGAAAAAATAAATAAAAACATTATTAAAGTCTAAAATATTATGATAGTATTCAACAAAAAAGAACATTATTAAAGTCCTACGCTAGGATCTATAGAACTAGTAAGAATAGGAACTTAGGAAGGATAAGAACTCAAGTGATGAACAACTGAATGACGCTAGAACTCAAAAATAATAGGAAAGTAATAAGCTAACTTTCATTTCAATTCAATCAATTTTTTTAATAATATATATATATATATATATATATATATATATATATATATATATATATATATTCATCCGCACAGTAAATTTTAGTAATTGAAACCCATATAATTTCACAGCACAACAAACTTATGAATTAGCATAGTTTTCGGCCATCAGCCACTCCAACATTGTCTAGGCAATTGGTCCAATTACACAAGAAACAAGTTCACTGGTCTAATAACAAGGCAATGATATTTATTTTACATATGGTAGGTTCGAATAAAAAACATCTTTCATACTGAGGAATTAGTTCCAGGATCACCAAAAAGGTAACCCAAGTTTAATATATTACTATATATATAATAATTAAAAATATTAATATATAGATATGCGAGTATGGGGCGGGGTGGGTACTAAGGTACCCGTACCGCACCCATACCGATTAAATCTTGCGGGTAATTATCCTACCCATCATGGGTAATTTTTGCGGGTACCTAATAGGTAAGATACCCATTGTCATCCGTAGATGAGCTGCTTCGTATGACTGTTGTAGTGATGTGATGTGTTAATTGCTATCTGTATACGTGCCTACATGCTACTTGGTATATGATATGTTATTCCTATATATTGTGCTATTATTGCTGTTGTTATTGTTGCATTGGCTGTTGTGATGATGTTATGGTGGTGTGCCTAAGTTAGTTGTTGAGAGGCTGTGAGCCGTGATTGTGCAAGTTGATATCGTGGACGATTGTGATGTGATGTGATGTGATGTGATGTGCAAGCTGGAGTTATGGTTCGTGATGATACGTGGCATCTGTTGATTGGCTTACTATTGAGTGCTTAGGTGTGAGGGTCCGGTATCATCTAGTTGAGGATGTTTGTTGCATATCATCAGTTGCCAAGTGGCGAGGCCGTATGACAGGTAGTATGGGCTGCCAACATCATGCGAGGTTAGTTGTACCTGAGTAAGGGTACGGAGAGCGGAGGGGCGGCCAAGTGAGTGGCCTTGGGGATGTTGCAGGTCTCGGGAATAGTTTATAGTGTCAGATGAGGTAGCACCTATCCTGTCGTGACGCCTGATCCAGTCTGGTTTGCCCGACTAATCCCCCAGCTTTCCACACTCCAGGCTAACGTTTCGAGGTGACCAATGTGACACCTGCTACACCGCATACGATAATAATAAAATAAATCATATAAATAAAATCCATACATTAAAACAAAAGGGGTAACAAGTACCACATGATCCGAAAACGTTTAAACATAACTAAAGTTGCGGAAAACATAACATAAAACAAAACCCAAATCCCGATGTCTTATATCAGAGCTGGTAACCACTACCGATAATACATCGGAAAAACAAACTAAACATAACTAAACTATATAATGAGTAAGCGATCTCCTCGGGATCACTCCTCAGCTGGTTGCTCACCATCCTCTGCATAACCAAAGGTACATGCAAAACAACAACAACAGATAGGGAGTAAGGAACTGTTCGTATAAACATAAGCGGTAAAAGAGCAGTTAGCAAGATGATCATGCAACATATAAAACATCATAATATAACATGCATATTACAACGCGTACCATCATATGACATTAATAACAGGCTATGCGATGCATAACTACTCCACTACTCCATATGCAATGTGGATCCAATAACTCACTCGGGAAGATGATTTCGGAGTTACATATCCACATTGGCCAATAAGCACCAATGCTGGCAGTTCACCAAACTCACGGGGGAACCCCTTGGATAGCCGATCCACCATACTCTCAGATGGACCACCACGGATGCGCTTGATTCACCTAACTCTCGGATGAATCCCCGCGGACAGCCAGTTCACCATACTCTCAGACGAACTCCCCAGTCATCGTAACTTCCCCCAAACTAACAACACCATGTCATGATGCATGCAATGTTAACATACAAACAACATGGCAACGACCTCCATCAAACCATTAACACAGACGATCAACTTTGACCAATAAGCATCAAAGTGATTTATCAACATCAATCTTGACCATTAACCATCAAGATTGATTTAACCAACAACATCGGTAACAGTACGTCATTACCGATAACATCATCTTCTCATTAATTAATCTCTTTATTAAGTCTCCATTATTACACTTTACCATATCATTGTCCTAGTTCATTAACTATCCTGCAGGTCGTATTTTGTAACTCATATGTCATATTTTTATTCCAAAAAAGGTATTAAATATTTTGTTATTTAAAGCAGTCAAATTTTCTTAATTCTGACAGTGGCACGACCTGAGCATGGGTGTAACGGCCCGGACTGCTTTCAGGATTGTCGACTGTCCCCACAAATCAACACGGACAAACTCCCCAATTATCGTAACTTCCCCCAAACTAACAACATCATGTCATGATGCATGAAATGCTAACATACAAACAATATGGCAACCACCTACATCAAACCATTAACACAGACGATCAACTTTGACCAATAACTATCAAAATGATTTATTAACATCAAGATTGATTTAACCAACAACATCGGTAATAGTACATCGTTACCGATAACATCATCTTCTCATTAATTAATCTCTTTATTAAGTCTCCATTATTACACTTTACCATATCATTGTCCTAGTTCATTAACTATTCTCTAGGTCATATTTTATAATCTTATATGTCTTATTTTTATTCCAAAAAGGGTAGTAACTCTTTTGTTATTTAAAGCAGTGAAATTTTCTTAATTATGACAGTGGCATGGCCTGAGCACAGGTGTAACGGCCAGGACTGCTTTCAGGATTGTCGATTATCCCCAAAAATCAACACGGGTCTTTTCAGCGTGCTTTGTCCTCACTCAGACGCTTTCGGGAAACTTCCCAGAAGGTCACCCATCCCACAAGTGGTCCAAGTCAAGCACGCTTAACTATAGCGTTCTTATGTTCTGGGCTCCCGAAAAGAAGATGCATCTTGTTTGTATAGGTATTACAAATCAATTCCATTAAGCCTTCCTCAGCTGTATAGTCCCATACCTGTACAGTCTCAGGATCCCTCTCATTCCGGTGTGAATCGGTTCATTCATGTGCCGACTGGCCCCACATTCAGGTGTAACAGCCCGAACTGCTTTCAGGATTGTCGACTGTCCCCACAAATCAACATGGATTTTTTCAGCGTGCTTTGTCCTCACTCAGACGCTTTCTGGGAAACTTCCCAGAAGGTCACTCATCCCACAAGTGGTCTAAGTCAAGCACGCTTAACTATGGAGTTCTTATGTTCTGTGCTCCCGAAAAGAATATGCATCTTGTTGGTATAGATAGTACAAATCAATTCCTTTAAGCCTTCCTCAGCTGTATAGTCCTATACTTGTACAGTCTCAAGATCCATCTCATTCCGGTTTGAATCAGTTCATTCATGTGTCGACTGTCCCCACATTCAGGTGTAACGGCCCAGACTGCTTTCAGGATTGTCGACTGTCCCCACAAATCAACACGGATCTTTTCAGTGTGCTTTGTCCTCACTTAGACGCTTTCTGGGAAACTTCCCAGAAGGTCACCCATCAAACAAGTGGTCTAAGTCAAGCACGCTTAACTATGGAGTTCTTATGTTCTGGGCTCCCGAAAAGAAGATGCATCTTGTTGGTATAGGTAGTACAAATCAATTCCTTTAAGCCTTCCTCAGCTATACAGTCCCATACCTGTACAGTCTCAGGATCCTTCTCATTCCGGTGTGAATCGGTTCATTCATGTGTCCCTCTACCTAGATGCCTGCCAGGAGCCGCTGCTTGTTTCTGCCTCATGCACCGGCGATCACTCCCCGCCCTCGTCTGCCCCGGGTGTTACATGCCCACCAGCTTCCGCTTGGTTCGTCCCCGAACCACACCATACGGGGAGAGGTCCGCTATGTTACCATTTGTCACGACCCAGATTGCTTTCAGGATTGTTGACTGTCCCCATAAACCAACATGGGTTTTTTCAGTGTGCTTTGTCCCCATCCCACAAGTGCTCCAAGCCAAGCATGCTTAACTATGGAGTTCTTATGTTCTAGGCTCCCGAAAAGAAGATGTATATTGCTGGTATAGGTAGTACAAATCAATTCCCTTAAGCCTTCTTCAACTGTACAGTCCCATACCTGTACACTCTCGAGATCCCTCTTATTCCGGTGTAAATCAGTTTATTCATGTATCCCTCCGCCTAGAAGCCTGCCAGGAGCCGCTCATTGTCCGTGCCTCATGCATCGACGATCACTCCCCGCCCTCATCATCCCCGGGTGTTACATGTAGTGTTGTAACATCCCAAAAATCCTATGTCTGTCTTTTAACTGTTTGTGTGAATAACTTGACTGAGAACACAATTTGATTAATCATAATCATAAATACAGTTAATAATTGGAAATTAATATTTGAATTTCAATTATGAACTCAATAATCATAAAATGTTGTTTTGAGACTGATATGTTGTTTTGGGTCAAGACCAGTAAAAATATTATTATTTTAATCGGGACCGCTTCTTACCTTGGGAAGCGTGCCATGTTCGGAAGTAAATCTTTTGAGCACGTGCGGACTGGCCAACTAGCACAGGCGTGCTAAATAGCATAACTTTTCTCGTTTTTTTGGCACGGACGTGCTACTGAGAGCACGGTCGTGCTGGCTTTATTGGACAGAGAGCACGGGCGTGCTGATAATGAGCATGGGTGTGCTCAACGCTGTTACAGCGTCTCAGTTCTGGGAAACTTAGCAAATTCTCTAGATTTTTAACACTCCAATCAAGCCTAAAGTTCTTGACTAATCCATTGGCAATAATCTCACCCCTCATCAACATCTTTATGTTTTATGCATATCAATTTGGCTAATCCTAGTTTTAGGCTTAGTGTTAACAACCCTATGTCTTTTATTAACATTGTTTTAACAGCAGTTTCCATCATACCAATCCATACAATCATGGCATATCAATATCATCATAAACAACATCATAAACGTCATGCCAAGGTCATATAAATCAATGAACCTTATGTATAAACAACCATAACAACTTCATACAGTACCTAAGGCATGTAGCACACAAATAGGGTCATGGGTTAACCCTCATCTTACGCTACTCTAGAACCTATATGTTATACTAATCCCTTCTCCCCATACCTGGCGTGACGATTCCAGTGTACTAGCCAACAAGAACTAAGTCCACGTTTGACTCCTCGAAACGGGTTCAATAGGTTCGGCGAGCTTTGACCAAGAACTCCAAGGCAAAAAGGATAAGTTAATTTCCAAACAAGAAAAGGAAGGGAATTAACATAAGGGTTATGCACATACCTCGATTAGATCCTTGGGGAACTAATCTGCTAGTTGTCGTTCACAGCACTGGCGTACGAGCAACGAAGTCTGGTTTGACAGGGAGAAAATGGTTCAACATTAACTCAAGGGATTCAAAGAAAAAGGATGAATATGATTGGTTAACTTACCTCAGAGTAACACTAAGCTAGAAGCTTAACCCCAAACGCAACAGCAAACACCACAGGGACGTAGTCTTGATGAAGAACACCCAACAAGGATTGGGGAACGCTCAAGGATTCAATGGGGACCCAAGAGAAAGGTAAAATACGGTTGTTTCTAACTTTAGGATTGACGACTATGAGTTTTAGGTTGAGCAAAAGAAGTATAAAAAGGATTGCGACGAAACGGGTGAACCTAAAACCCAAAACGCGTTCCTGGTGCGCGCGTTGAGCACGGGCGTGCTACCCTTTAGCACGGGCGTGCTGCACGGGAGCACGGGCGTCCCGTCCTGACAGGATCACTTATTTCATTTGTTCTAAGGTTAACTACCCTAAAACACGTCTTTAAACATCTAACGCAAGCATAACAACAATCATTATATATATATATATATATAAACATATTCAAGCATAGAGGTGAAAAGCAGGGTGTTACAATTCCACCCCCTTATAAAAATTATGTCCTCGAAATTTCTACTCACCTTGAACAAACAACCGCGGATAAGACTACTTCATCTTGCTCTCCAAATCCCTCGTAGCACTCTCTTCAGTTGCTCCACTCCAAACAAGTTTGACCAAGGGAATTTGCTTCCCTCTCAGCTGCTTAGTCCATCAGTCCTCAACCCGAAGTGGTAGTACCCCAAAAGTTAAGTTCTCCTTTAACGGGATCGTATAAAGTGTTATCACATGGGGTCATGAATGTACTTTCGAAGCTGGGACACATGGAAAACATCGTGAAGGTTTGACAAGAAAGATGGTAAGGCTATTTGGTAGGCTACTTCACCGACTCTTTTAGTATCTGGTAAGGGCCAATGAATCTAGCAGTAAGTTTCTGCGCTTTCATCACTCTACCAACCCTACTTGCTGGAGTAACTTTCAAGAAAACATGATCACTTTCCTTGAATTCGAGATCTTTCCTTCTCTTATGATGATAACTCTTTTGCCTCCTTTGTGCTACTCTCATCTTATCTTGGATCATCCTCACTTTTTTTATAGTCTCTTGTACTATCTCAGGTCCTAACACAACATTCTCACTAGGCTCGTTCCAACACAAGGGTGTCCTACACCTCCTTCCATACAAGGTTTCATAAGGTGCCATCCCAATACTAGAATGGAAACTATTGTTATAGCTTATAGGTGAACTCTATAAGAGGCAAGAACTTGTCCCAACTACCCGACTGCTCTAGCACATCAGCTTTCAAAAGATCCTCTAAGGATTGAATGGTCCTCTCAGACTGACCATTGGTCTGCGGGTGGTAAGCTGAACTCAGTCTAAGCTTGGTCCCTAAAGTCTCATGCAAGCTATTCCAAAACTTAGAGGTAAACCTAGGGTCTCTATCTGATACTATGCTAGAGGGTAAACCATGAAGTCTAACAATCTTTCTGACATACAACCTGGTCCACTTCACTAGTGGATATTCCATGTTCATATGAATGAAATGGGCTGATTTAGTCAACCGGTCCACAACAACCCATATGGCATCACAACCAGCTGGAGTCCAGACACGAAATCCATAGGGATGCGATCCCACTTCCACTCCGGGATACTCAAAGGCTGCATCTTACCTGAAGGTCTCTGATGTTCTATCTTAGCCTTCTGACATACTAAGCAAGCATAAACAAACTCGGCCACATCTTTTTTACCCTGGGCCACCAAAACATACGCTTTAGATCCTGGTACACTTTTGTAGCACCCAGGTGAACACTCAAACCACTCTTATGGCCTTCCTCAAGGATCAACTTCTTAAGCTCCGGAACATCGGCTATGCAAACTCTATCCTGAAACCTAAAACCCCATCAGCTCCTTCCTTAAAACTAAGGTTTCTACCCTGAGCAAGCAGCTCCCTCTAGTCTAAAAGTTATACATCTATTTTCTGACCCTCTCTAATCTGATCTATCAAGTTGTTAGTGATTTTCAATGTTCTAAGCCTATTACTCTTAGGGGTAACTTCCTAAGTTAAGCTCAAGTCTCTAAACTCCTCAATCAAATCCATCTCTCTAGCCATCAAAGCTGAAACATGTAAGGTTTTTCTACTCAAAACATCGACTACTACATTGGCTTTTCCCGGGTGGTAACTAAGATCAAATTCATAATCCTTAAGAAACTCCATCCACCTACTTTGCCTCATATTCAGCTCTTTCTTATCAAACAAATATTTCAAACTCTTATGATCACTAGAAACCTCAAACTTAGCTCCATAAAGATAATGCCTCCAAATCTTCAAGGCAAACACTACGGCTCCTAGCTCCAAGTCATGGGTAGGGTAATTCTTCTCATGGATCTTCAACTGCCTAGAGGCGTAAGCTACTACTTGACCATTCTGCATCAACACACCACCAAAACCTTGCTTTGAAGCATCACAGTACACTACAAAATGTTCACTAAGGTTGGGTAAAACTAACACAGGTGCAGATGTTAACCTATCCTTCAGCGTCTGGAAACATTCCTCACACTTAGAGTCCCACACAAAGATCTGTCCTTTCTTCGTAAGCCGGGTCAAAGGCAAAGCTATCTTAGAGAACCCCTTTATGAACCTCCTATAGTACCCTGCTAAACCCAAGAAACTTCTAATCTCGTTCACTGACTTAGGTGCTTCCCAATGGAGCACGGCCTCTACCTTAGCTGGGTCTACGGCTATCCCTACTTTAGAGATGATAAGTCCTAAGAAACTCACCTTCTCTATCCAAAACTCACACTTAGACAACTTAGCATACAACTGTTTTTCCTTAAGGGTCTGCAACACTATCCTCAAATGTTTCTCATGCTCTGCTCTAGTCTTAGAGTATACTAAGACTAGAGGGGTGAAAGATCTTGTTCATGTAGTCCATGAACACAGCTCCAGATTAGTCACATCAAAAGGCATAACAAAATACATGTAGTGATCATAACGCTTCCGGAACACAGTCTTCAGAATGTCCTCAGACTTGACTCGAATCTGATGACACCCTGACCTCAGATCTATCTTAGAAAAGATGCAAGAACCTATCAACTGTTCTATAAGGTCATCGATTCTAGGGAGAAGGTACCTATTCTTAATGGTCACCTTGTTGAACTGCCGATAATCGACACACAACTTCATACTACCATCCTTCTTCTTCACCAACAACATAGGCGCTCCCAACGGGGACACACTAGGCCTAACAAATTGTTTCTAGATCAACTCTTCTAACTGTTTCTTCAACTCTGCTAACTCTGGAGGACACATCCTATAAGGTGCTATGGATATAGGTCCAATCCCGGGCACTAAGTCTATGGTGAGTTCAACATCTCTTTCAAGTGGTAGACTATAAACATCCTCAGGGAACACTTCAGGAAACTCTCTCACTATAGGCACATTCTCAACACTAGATCTGCTCTCTACTTCCAGGGAAGATAACATCATGTAAACCTGGGCCTCTTCTTTCATAGAAGCCTTAACTTGGTTGGCAGAAAGAAATCTCGGATTCTTAGACTTAACAGGAGTTCCAAAAACAATGGTCTTATGAAAACAGTTTAAAAGGACATGGTTGGAAGACAACCAGTCCATACCAAGAATAACATCAACTCGTTTAAGGGGTAATCATACAAGGTCCACTACAAAATCCCTATCATCAATGGTAATGGGGCAACTTTTACAAACATGAGAAGTAAGAACAGGCTTATTTGTAGGTGTGGCAACAATCAAATCAAACTCAAGAAGGGTCACAGATAATCTAAGGTTTTTGACACAATCATGTGATATAAATGAATGGGTCGCACCCGAATCAAATAACACAACTAAAGGAGTTCCATCAATGAGGCATTTTGTAACACCCCCTCGAGGTGTCATAGTTCTTAACCCAATTTTTCTTTTTCGGTTGATTAAAACCTTTTCGAAAATATTCATTAGATTTGTTGAGGAAATTTTGATACCAATCCAATTGTTTAACAATAACAAAGGAATAAATTCAAACTCACAATTCATCATTTATAAACTCATTCAATTTCGCCTTAAGGCATACATCACTCCAATATCTTAATACATGTCATACTGAGTCACGGTCAATGGACCTAACTTTTAATATCAAAATCCTAAGAGGTGGTCTAACAAAAACTCTAAGAATAATAAAGTATTCTACCTAGTCTGCCTCGTCCCGATGAGACTGGGCCTCGTCATCAACAGTCCACCCATCTTTGTTGTCCACATCAAGTTACTCAGCTACAGGGTCCCACAGTGACCCAGAGGACCGTTGGAAAATATCTATACATGTGTTCAAAAAAACACGACAGGGAGTCCAACATGTACAGGCAAGGGTGAGATACTCTTACACAAGTTTATCGTAATAGCCACACAAGTAAACAGCATATAAATAATGCACCAACACAATCATTCGATAAAATATCAATATTCAATATAATATCAGTTTCAAAATATCATACTCATTCATCAAGATAAGTCAAATAAATGCATGAGACTTCAATTCGACTCTCTAGTTCATGTACTCCGGAGATTCCTAGATTCCTAACTTCCCTTCCTCGAGCGATAGGCCGCGAATAATCCCATAACACAATTGTTCTCATGAGTCGGCCTCTCAATTTAGGTCTGAGCTCCAATTGTTCTGGGGCAAAACGTCATAACCATATCATGAATAGTCCAGTCTCTGATTGAGTTCATTCGTGTTGGGTAGCTGACTTACCACAGCACGGGGTCACGAGGCCTCCGGCCACTTGTGGAGTTTCGATCACAGAATGCCCCTATAGACCTAATTGTCGTAACTGGCTCAAATCTCAACCACTTGGGTTGTAGCTCGGTTCGTATGGCACGTCGGCTGACTCATGCATGTATGCAGGAGGTTTTCTATTCTTTCTTTTCGTTCAATCTTTCTTTTTCATTCATTTCTTTCTTTTTATGTCAAGGCACAAGGCTCAAGACTCATTTTTACGAAGTACTAGGCCGACGTCGTGGACACTAGACTTACATAGGACACTAAGTCCGTTCTTTCTCTTTTTCAAAACACAGGACACGTAGTTCGAGTGCTCAATCCACGATGTACTAGGCTGGCATCACGGACACTAGACTCGCATATAGGACACAAAGTCCGTCCATGTCACAAAACTCTAGCTCGACATCTCGGTCACTGGGTTCATGTGCTTCACATGCGTGAAGGGGTAATCACCACTTTCATCAATTTCATTTTCAAAGTTCAAATCTCAAAAACAAAACACAGGTTCTTTTTGGTATAAACTAAAACTCGTTTTCGCTCTAAAACTCTTTTCCACAAAAACTTTTCTTTATAAATCATTTTCGAAGACTCAAGTTCTAAGGATTCATTTTCAAAGGATTTTGGCTTCAAAAGCCTTTTCTAAAGGTTCCCTCGTTTTAAAACATTTTTTCAAAGATTGTTACCGGAGCAACTTTCATGAAGAAACTTTTTTGTTTTCGGAACATCAAATACTTTCATAAGATACTTTCTTTGACAAACTAAATACTTTTCAAGTTTTTCCTTCTTTGTACAACATGTTCAGAAAATAATGACAAAGCGACTTTTCACTATTTTCCTCACCAACTCTCAACTTCCTAAGTCTTATTCAAAAACATCTTGGATTCTTAACTTAGTGATTTTTTCGTAAAATTGGCCATTATAACCTTTAGCTTAGAAGCTTTTCATTCCTCAAATCAATACATTTCAAAATTCTTTGATTAAGACTTTTAGTTAGCTTAATCTTCATTATTGAGCTATAGCCAGTGTTATGCTCTTAACCAGACCAGGATATATATATATACACATCAAATCTCAGTCAAGGCATCCATGCCACAATTCATATTCCAATCATCCAGGCATATACTTCATCAAGTTCATACACAAATATATTTATTCAAACTCAAATCAACATCATACACATGTTCAATCCAGGGCAAAAATGCAACAATTCACATCACAACCAACCTCATGTGACTATCAAACTCATTGGAGCTAATCTCCCCTTACCATTAGAAGTCATTCTCCGAAGTTAAAGTCGCTTGATCGGTCCACGAATTCTCCTGATTCCTCGTCCGAGTATCTGACAACAGCTACAAACACACAACCACACCAATCATCAACAAACAACAACATAATTAACAACATCAAAAAATAAGTTCTCCTTCCCTAAAAAGGGTCTAAGGTTTGGACAAAAATGGTGAGAAGGGCTAGGGATCTCATTTGGTTCCAATCTTTTGGAAGGTTGGTTCTTAAGCTTGATGAATACTAGTGTAAGTCCTAATACCCAAAAATATGAAACATGGCTCATGATTTTTCACACCTATAGGTCTCGGCCATGAAGAGACAAATGGGTTAGGAATTGATTTGGTTTTCCATCACTTGGATTCAAAGACAATAGGAAAGGTAAGGATGGAATCAAGAGTTAGAAATCAAAAACTGAACAAAATCACTATTCATCAACTTCCCCTAGGGTTCGGCCACTTTTAGAAGAATAGGCTAGGATGAGAGTTTGATCATATGCTCTTGGTTTAGGTAGAGGATGATGAAGTGAGCTCAAAGAAATTGGTTTCCCATTAAAAGGATTTTCTACAATTTCCTATGAATTTTGGAAGTTTTGGATCATAAACTTGAAAACTATGAAATCAAGATTTCAAACTTGAAATAAGAAGAGATTCATGAAGATTAAAGATCATAGAAGTGATCTTACCTAAGGAATGATGAGGATTGATCAAGTTGCAAGCTTTTCTTTCAAGGATTTCAAGCTTTTTCTCTAAGAAAAATGGAAGATTTGTCCAGGAAGAAGATGAAGTCTTGGAGTCTCATTTTGGGGCTGTTCTCTGTGCGGGTTAGGGGGCTGCAATGTCCTTAAATTAACTCACTGAAGGGCATTTTGGTCATTTCCTTCGAGGACCAAAATGTCGTTAAAGAAAATGTTAGGGGTAGTTTGGTCATTTCGCGTCCAGATATTTCCGAACGTCATGATGACTTTGGCATGCTTTCCCAAGTGATTTGACATGATGTGACATCAAGATTATCCATTGGCGGGTCTCGATAAGTCCATATATGACTTCGTTCGTCACCCGATTGAGGATTTTACTCGAAAAAAGGTCGGGATGTGATTTTTGTAAAATTTAACCAAAGCGTAGAGAATCGAATTCGAAGACTTACTGTCTCGTTCACGGGTCAATCTGAGGTGTCTGGGGCAGTAAAATCTCACTGGCAGTGCAAAAACGCAGATCGGGCTTCGTTTCAGTTTTCAGCTCAAAATTTAATCGTAGCTTCGTACGATAACATTGAGCAAGACTATGGTCTCGGTTTATTTTATTACCCTCTCTAGGTCCTTCAATAAAATACAAACATATAAATAATGATTAATTAGTTCTAGAGAGCTTTTGAAAAATCGGGGTGTTACACATTTACCTTGGATCAGGTATTCGGATTGCGTCGAGCCAAAGCGAGAACTAGATACCTACAATCCTATATCATGATCTATACTGAGCATAGATAATCATATAAGAGTACACTGAAGATAACACAACAGACACATACCTCGGCTTGTAGGACAGACCGGCTCTGATACCACTAAATGTGACACCCGCTATCTCGCATACGATAATAATAAAATAAATCATATAAATAAAATCCATACATTAAAACAAAAGGGGTAACAAGTACCATATGATCCGAAAACGTTTAAACATAACTAAAGTTGTGGAAAGCATAACATAAAACAAAACCCAAATCTCGATGTCACATATCAGAGCTGGTAAACACTACCGATAATACATCGGAAAAACAAACTAAACTATATAATGAGTAAGCGATCTCCTCGGGATCACTCCTCAGCTGGCTGCTCACCATCCTCTGTATTACCAAAGGTACATGCAAAACAACAATAGCAGATAGGGAGTAAGGAACTGTACGTATAAACATAAGCGGTAATAGAGCAGTTAGCAAGATGATCATGCAACATATAAAACATCATAATATAACATGCAAATTACGGCGCGTACCATCATATGACATTAATAACAAGTTATGCGATGCATAACTACTCAACTACTCCATATCAAATGTGGATCCAATAACTAACTCAGGAAGATGATTTCAGAGTTATATATCCACATTGGCCAATAAGCACCAATGCCGGCAGTTCACCAAACTTACGGGTGAACCCCTTGGATAGCCGATCCACCATACTCTCGGATGGACCACCATGGATGCGCTTGATTCAGTTAACCCTTGGATGAATCCCCGCGGACGGCCAGTTCGCCATACTCTCAGACGAACTCCCCAGTTATTGTAACTTTCCCCAAACTACAACACCATGTCATGATGCACGCAATGCTAACATACAAACAACATGACAACCACCTCCATCAAACCATTAACATAGACGATCAACTTTGACCAATAAGTATCAAAGTGATTTATCAACATCAATCTTGGCCATTAAGCATCAAGATTGATTTAACCAACAACATCGGTAACAGTACGTCATTACCGATAACATCATCTTCTCATTAATTAATCTCTTTATTAAGTCTTCATTATTACACTTTACCATATCATTGTCCTAGTTCATTAACTATCCTCCAGGTCGTATTTTATAATCTCATATGTCATATTTTTATTCCAAAAAGGGTATTAAATATTTTGTTATTTAAAGCAGTGAAATTTTCTTAATTATGATAGTGGCACGACCTGACCACGGGCGTGTTGGCCAACTGGTACGGGTGTATTGGATGAGAGCACGGGTGTGCTAAACAGTGTCACTTTTCTCGTTTTTTTGGTACGGGCGTGCTACTAAGAGCAGGGTCGTGCTGGCTTTACTGGGCAGAGAGCACGGGCGTGCTGATAATGAGCACGAGCGTTCTCAACGCTGTTACAGTGTCTCAGTTCTGGGAAACTTAGCAATTTCTCTTGATTTTTAAGACTCCAATCAATCCTAAGGTTCTTGACTAATCCATTGACAATAATCTCACCCCTCATCAACATCTTTATGTTTTATGCACATCAACTAGACTAATCCTAGTTTTAGGCTTAGCGCTAACATCCCTATGTCTTTTATTAACATAGTTTTAACAACAGTTTCCATCATACCAATCCATAAAATCATGGCATATCAATATCATCATAAACAACATTATAAACAACATCATAAATGTCATGCCGAAGTCATATAAATCAATTAACCTCATGCATAAACAACCATAACAACTTCATACAACAGCTAAGGCATGTAGCATACAAATAGGGTCATGAGTTTACCCTCATCTTACGCTACCCTAGAACCTATGTGTTATTCTAATCCCTTCTCCCCATACCTGGCATGACGATTCCAGCCTACTAGCCAACAAGAACGAAGTCAACACTTGACTCCTCGAAACGGGTTCAACAGGTTCGGCGAGCTTTGACCAAGAATGCCAAAGGAAAAAGGATAAGTCATTTCCCAAACAAGAAAAAGAAGGGAATTAACACAAGAGTTAAGCACATACCTTGATTAGATCCTTGGGGAACTAATCTGCTAGTTGCCGTTCACAGCACTGGCGCACAAACAACGAAGTCTGGTTTGACAGGGAGAAAACGGTTCAACACTAACTCAAGGGATTCAAAGAAAAATGATGAACAAGGTTGGTTACCTTACCTCAGAGTAACATTAAGCTAGCAGCTTAACCCCAAACACAATAGCAAACACCATAGGGATGTGGTCTTGACCAAGAACACCCAACAAAGATTGAGGAATGCTCAAGGATTCAATGGGAACCCAAGAGAAAGGTAAAAGATGGCTGCTTCTAACTTTAGGATCGATGGCTATAAGTTTTAGATCGAGCAAAAGAGGTATAAAAAGAATTGGGACGAAACAAGTAAACCTAAAGCCCAAAACCCGTTTCTGGTGGGCGCGTAGAGCACAGGCGTGCTACCCCTTAGCACGGGCGTGCTGAACAGCTGGCACGGGCATGCTGCACGAGATCACATGCCGTCCTGACAGGATCACTTATTTCACTTGTTCTAAAGTTAACTGCTCTAAAACAAGTCTTTAAACATCTAACGCAAGCATAACAACAGTTGATATATATATATATATATATATATATATATATATATATAATGAACATATTCAAGCATAGAGGTGAAAAGCAGGGTGCTACAATTCCACCCCCTTATAAAAATTTCGTCCTCGAAATTTCTACTCACCTTGAACAAACAACCGCGGATAAGGCTCCTTCATCTTGCTCTCCAACTCAAACGTAGCACTCTCTTCAGTTGCTCCACTCCAAAAAACTTTGACCAAGGGAATTTCCTTCCCTATCAGCTGCATAGTCCTTCGTTTCTCAACTCGAAGCGGTAGTACCTCAAAAGTCAAGTTCTCCTTTTACGAGATCGTATCAAGTGTTATCGCATGGCTAGGGTCATGAATGTACTTTCGAATCTGGGACACATGGAAAACATCGTGAAGGTTTGACAAGAAAGATGGTAAGGCTATTTGGTACGCGACTCCACCGACTGTTTTTAGTATCGAGTAAGGGCCAATGAATCTAGGAGTAAGTTTCTAGGCTTTCATCACTCTACCAACCGCAGTTGTTGGAGTAACTCGCCACACATGATCACCTTCCTAGAATTCGAGATCTTTCCTTCTCTTATCACGATAACTCTTTTGCCTACTCTGTGCCACTTTCATCTTATCTTGGATCATCCTCACTTTTTTTGTAGTCTCTTGCACTATCTTAGGTCCTAACACAACATTCTCACCAGGCTCGTTCCAACATAAGGGTGTCCTACACCTCCTCCCATACTAGGCTTGATAGGTGCCATCCCAATACTAGAATGGAAACTATTGTTATAGGTGAACTCTATAAGAGCCAAGAACTTATCCCAACTACCCGACTGCTCTAGCACACAAGCTCTCAAAAGATCCTCTAAGGATTGAATGGTCCTGTCAAACTGACCATCAGTCTGCGGGTGGTAAGCTGAACTCAGTCTAAGCTTGGTCCCTAAAGCCTCATGCAAGCTATTCAAAATCCTAGAGGTAAACCTAGGGTCTCTATCTGATACTATGCTAGAGGGTACACCATGAAGTCTAACTATCTCTCTGACATACAACCGGGTCAACTTCTCTAGTGGATATTCCATGTTCATAGGAATGAAATGGGTCGATTTAGTCAACCGGTCCACAACAACCCATATGGCATCACAACCAGCTGGAGTCCTAGAAAGTCCAGACACGAAATCCATAGAGATGTTATCCTACTTCCACTACGGGATACTCAAAGGCTGCATCTTACCTGAAGGTTTCTAATGTTCTATCTTAGCCTTCTGACAAACTAAGCAAACATAAACAAACTCGGCCACATCTTTCTTCATCGTGGGCCACCAAAACATATGCTTCAGATCTTGGTACATTTTTGTACCACCCAAGTGAACACTCAAACCATTCCTTTGGCCTTCCTCAAGGATCAACTTCCTAAGCTTCGAAACATCGGGTATACAAACTCTATCCTGAAACCTCAAAACCCCATCAGCTCCTTCCTTAAAACTAAGGTTTCTACCTTGAGCAAGCAGCTCCCTCTGGTCTAAAAGGTATAAATCTATTTTCTGACCCTCTCTAATCTGATCTATCAAGCTGTTAGTGATTTTCAACGTTCCAAGCCTAATACTCTTAGAGGTAACTTCGCAAGCTAAGCTCAAGTCTCGAAACTCCTCAATCAAATCCATCTCTCTAACCATCAAAACTGAAACATGTAAGGTTTTTCTACTCAAAGCATCGGCCACTACATTGGCTTTTCCTGGGTGGTAACTAAGCCCAAAATCATAATCCTTAAGAAACTCCATCCACCTACGTTGCCTCATATTCAGCTCTTTCTGATCAAACAAATATTTCAAATGATCACTAAAAACCTCAAACTTAGATCCATAAAGATAATGCCTCCAAATCTTCAAGGCAAACACTATGGTTCCTAGCTCCAAGCCATGGGTAGGGCAGTTCTTCTCATGGATCTTCAACTGCCTAGAGGCGTAAGCTACTAGCTGACCATTCTGTATCAACACACCACCTAAACCTTGCTTCGAAGCATCACAGCACACTACAAAAGGTTCACTAAGGTTGGGTAAAACTAACACAGGTGCAGATGTTAACCTATCCTTTAGCGTCTGGAAACATTCCTCACACTTAGAGTCCCACACAAAGATCTGTCCTTCCTTAGTAAGGCGGGTCAAAGGCAAAGCTATCTTAGAGAACCCCTCTATGAACCTCCTATAGTACCCTGCTAAACCCAAGAAACTCCTAATCTCAGTCACTAACTTAGGTGCATCCCAATGGAGCACGGCCTCTACCTTAGCTGGGTCTACGGCTATCCTTCCCTTAGAGATGATGTGTCCTAAGAAACTCACCTCCTCTAACCAAAACTCACACTTAGACAACTTAGTATACAACTGTTTTTCCTTAAGGGTCTGTGCAACACCCTTTCCCGAGTGTCACATTCCCGAACGTTTATAAGGCCAAAAATAAATATTAATGCGAAATATACGGTTTTTTTTTCACAAAGATGTAATGGGATTAGTAAAGGTAAATAATACTAATAAATGAACTTAGGGTCACCATCCATTTCTAGAACATACTGTATTATAAATATAGAACTAGAAAACAGAAACAGAAACAATATTGTATACAGACATAGTTATAATGTATAACTGACATAAGAACACAACAAGTACTAGGAGTCATAGCTCCCAAAAGATAGTACAGATATCGACACAGTCTGGCCCAGACAAAATAAAACAGCAAAAGGAGTCCACCCCCGTACTCAAAGGAACTGCTGAACCGAACCGTCGTCGCGTCCATCTGTTCAAGCATCAACAGCAAGTACCAACAAGAAAATATACAGATATGGGTGAGATTCCCGTTCATCAACACAACAAAACAGCAGTAGTAAAAACGAGACGACTCACCGGGTAACAGCGTACCCAACATGCTTACTAGAATTCTTAGTATAAATCATGTTAAGCATTTAATAGATAACAGCATAATATAAGGCATTGTTAAACAGAACAATGATGTATAACAGTAAATGAAATCATTAACGGCCATGCAATGCAGTGCAATGTACATCACTCAATGCCAATGCCACTGGGTACTACTTTGACTCATACTCCATGGAGCTAACAAAACATCGGAGAGAGTGAATGGGAGGACATGTTCCGTGTACTGCCAGCCATGAGCAAGATGCTACAACATTCGTAACGTGCACGTATCTGGCTTTACGGAAACACTCTGCACCAAACATGAAAAGTACGGCATCTAGTTGAGGATATCAGTGTATTGCTCGGATTCGTCACGACACAGAAGAGCTACCAACTGGTCACATGTCAGCCCTTCCAACCCTGATACCTCCAAGACTATTTAAAACGTCACCGTAAGATTCGCACCCGCATCAAGGTGTAAGCTCAACTCCTAGGCTCAAGGCCTTACGACTATGCAAATGAAATGCCAATGCTTACATGAAGCAGATGTGATAAAGCAATGTCTATCCATCGGATAAACCTCAAGGTCCACTAAGGTTCTCTCCCTTAGGAACTATACCCCTCTTTGAAAAACAAAACCATTATCCATCGGATAAATCTCGTGATCCCTCCGGGATCGAGTCATCACAAGACTGAAACAATTGAACGACTGATCGGGATCCGAATCACCGGTCCGTCATCGAACTACTGTTTCAAAACCCAAAACGTTTCATATTTGTGTTTATGTCTTATGAATTATGTCTCAAGTCCTAAGCATTATGAATAAGGATTGAGAATCCTCTTAGATAAGTCTTTAATCCTTTCTAAGATATTACTCCTTGATTTTCAATTAAGGAAATAAGTGTTGATTCACTTAAGTCTTATGAAGTCATTGATGAATTAAGTCATCAATGGTATAGTATATGGTCTTGTTCCACCACATACCATACTTAATTATCCCTTGTTTTCAACTCTAAGTTAATTAATTAGCTTAGGTTTTTATGCGTAAAACTTTATAGTTTGAGTTGAAAAACACTCTTTATAAACAAAACCATTTCTCGCAGGGCGAAGATAGGTTTCGCGAGGCGAGGCTAAGAGGTTATTTTTACTTCTTAGACAGTATTTCTGCTTCGCGAGGCGAGGATTGCACCGTGTCGCGAGGCAGAGAAGCTATATCTTTACCGCTTAGAAAGCCCTTCTAGTTTGCGAGGCGATAATTGTATCGCGACGTGAGGCCGAGAAGTTATATCTTTGCTGCTCGGGCTAGCCCTCTGTCTCGCGTGGCAAGACAAGGTTAGCCAGGCGAATACCTTGTTTTCCTTTTTCCTTAACTTCTTCATAACTTCTCTTTTTGAAACACTTAGTTTGATTAAATGACCTATGGCTAAAGTAAAAGACATTTTTCACTTTGGTGACATATTTTAAATGTTGAAACTTCATTTGATCTTTGGATCAAAATCCCTTTTTGTTTTTCTTTGAAACATAGGGTATGGAAATACTTTTCTTACTTCAAACTTTGCTATATCAAAAGCAACACATGTTCTCATATTTCTTCTTACTAAGGCCATAAGCCTACTCCAATGAAAATGGAGACTTTGCTTCACCAACTAAGCAAATTATAGCTCAAAAAGCTCACACGATTATGACAAACAACAATTACACATTATTACAACATAATCAAGCATAAAAGTCCATCACAAATCATGGCATCATAATCAAGCATAAAAGTCCATACTTGATCTAGTGATCAAAGTAGGTTTTTCAACATACATGAAAATGATTTTCATTCAATCACATCATCATCAACATATGCTAGAGCATACTACAACACATTAAAGCATAAACTCATCACAACAACCTTGTTCTCCAAGAGAACTTAACAAAAACTTAGCAATTAAAAGTGAACCCAAACCAAAGGATTTCACCCACACATAAACTTAAACAACCATTCTCACCACCACTATTTTGGTGTGATGAGGTTCACCCCCATACCTGTTGATGAGCAGATATCCGGATCAAAGTCGGTTGATCGGTTTGTGAACCTCCTAATACTCGTCACCAACTACAAATAGCAAAACAATCAACCATTAAACAACAACCAAAACAAATCTCAACTATTTCTACTCAAAGAGGTTTCGGCCACTATGTGGAAAAAGGGCTAGAAATTGATTTGGCTTTCCGTCACTTGGATTCAAGGACAATAGGAAAGCTAAGGATGGAATCAAGTGATAGAAATCAAAAATTTGAACAAAATACTATTCATCATCACTATTTAGGGTTCGGCCATCTAGGGGATTAAGAGCTATGATGATAATTGAATCATGAGCTCTTGGGTTTAGGTAGAGGATGATGAAGTGAGTTCAAAGAACTTGGTTTCACATTAAAAGGATTTTTCTACAAATTCCTATGGATTTTCAAAGTTTTGGATCTAAGAATGGATTTTCATGAAAATGGATTTTGATCTTGAGATTGAGAGAGATTCAAGAAGCTAGGAGATCATAGAAGTGATCTTACCCAAAAATAGATGAAGATTGATCAAAGAATCAAGGCTTTTTAACAAGTATTCAAGGATTTCTCAAGAACAACAATGGTGTTTTCTCAAGGTTGATGATGAAGTGTTCTTGAGCTATTTGGGGCTGAATGGTGCATGAGTGGGGGCTGAAATGGGGCTGAGTTCAGCCTTTTAAAACCTCACTTAAGGTCAGAAAGGTCATTTGCTTCAAGCGTAAAATGGTAAAAGTGTAAAAGACTAAGGTTAGGGGCATTTTGGTAATTTTGCGTCCAGATATTTACGAACGTCATGACGACTCTGGCATGCTCTCCCAAGTGATTTGGCATGATGTGATATCAAGATTATCAGTTGTCGGGTCCTGGTAAGTCCCTACGCGGCTCCGTTCGTCACCTGATTGAGGATCCCGCTCGAACGAAGGTCAGGAAGTGATTTTTTTTGAAATTTTTGTGAAATTTAACCACAATGTAGAGAATTAAATCCCGAGACTTATTGCCTCGTTCATGAGTCCAAATTAGGTCATGATAGTGGAAAAAAACCTCTATCCGTGAAAACACAAACTGGGCTTCGTTTGAGCTTTTGCCCGAAACTTAACCATAGCTTCTTATGGTTGTGTAGAGCATTCCTATCTTCTCAGAATATTTTATTTCACTCTCTAAACCTTCCAAATAAATACAAACGTTAAAATACTAAAGAATAAAAAAACGTGAAAAATCGGGGCGTTACAGTCTGCAACACTATCCTCAAATGGTCCTCATGCTCTGCTCTAGTCTTAGAGTATACTAAGATTTCATCTATGAAGACTACCACAAACTTATCCAAGTAAGGGTGAAAGATCTTGTTCATGTGGTCCATGAACACAGCAGGATATTAGTCACACCAAAAGGCATAACCAAATAATCGTAGTGATCATAACGCGTCCGGAACGCGGTCTTCGGAATGTCCTCAGACTTGACTTGAATCTGATGACACCCTGATCTCAGAACTATCTTAGAAAAGATGCAAGAACCTATCAATTGTTCTATATGGTCATCGATTCTAGGGAGAGGGTACCTATTCTTAACGGTCACCTTGTTGAGCTGTCGATAATCGACACACAACCTCATACTACCATTCTTCTTCTTCACCAACAACATAGGCGCTCCCGACGGGGGCACACTAGGCCTAACAAAGTGTTTCTGGATCAACTCTTCTGTAACGCCCCGATTTTCATGTTTTCTAATTTTTCAGTATTTTTATATCTTTATTTTATTCGAGATCTTAGGAATGGAAATAAAATATTCTGAGACCATAATCATGCTCGACGATATCGTAGGAAGCTACGATTAAGTTTTGAGTCAAAAACTCTACACTGACATTATGATTTTACTGCTCAGAAGACCTCAGATGGACCCGTGAACGAGACAGTAAGTCTTAGAATTTGATGCTCTACGTTTTGGTTAAATTTCGTAAAAATTTCAGAAAAAATAACTTCCTGACCTTCGTTCGGGCGGAATCCTCAATCGGGTGACGAACGGAGCCACATATGGATTTACCGGGACTCGCCAACAGATAATCTTGATATCACATCATCCCAGGACACTTGGGAGAGTATGCCAGAGTCGTCATGACGTTCAGAAATATCTGGATGCAAAATGACCAAAATGTCCCTAACCTTAGTCTTTTACACTTTTACCATTTTACCCTTTTGGGCAAATGACCTTTTTACCCTTAAGTGAGCTCTTAAGAGGCTGAACTCAGCCCCTCACTCTCTCATTTTCGCACAGCCCCTCCAAAGATAGAGCTCCATAGTTGTTCTTGAGAGAAAACACCATTGTTGGTCTTGAAGCTCCTTGATTTCTTGTTGGAATCACTTGATTCCTTGAGCAATCTTCCTTCATTTCAAGGTAAGATCACTTCTATGACCTCTTAGCTTCTTGAATCTTTCTTTATTTCAAGATCAATCTTCATTTTCAAGAAAAGAATTTCTTAGATCCAAAACTTTGAAAATCCATAGGAAATTATAGAAAAATACTTTTGAGGTAAGACCAAGTTCTTTGAACTCACATCATCAATCTCTACCTAAACCCAAGAGCTTATGATTCAACTCCCATCATAGCCCAAAATCCCTTTTTGGCCGAACCCTACTTGATGATGATGAATAGTGTTTTCATCAATTTTTGATTTCTAACACTTGATTTCATCCTTAGCTTTCCTAGTGCCTTTGAATCCATGAAATGGGAAACCAAGATCAATTCCTAACCTTTTAACCTAGGGTGGTCGAAATCCCATTTGTTAGAATTATTGAGATTGGCTTTGATTGTTGTTTAATGTTTGATTGCTATGTTGTTGTAGTTGTTGACATTTGCCAGAAGGTTCACAAACCAATCAACCGACTTTGATCCGGGAATCTACTCATCAACAGGTATGGGGGTGAACCTCATTCACACCAAGATGGTGGTAGTGAAGATGGTTGTTTAAGTTATGTGTGGGTGAAGCCCTTTAGTTTGGGTTCACTTTTAATGGTTAAGTTGTGTTAAGTTCTCTTGGAGAACAATGTGTGATATTTGTAGTTATGCTTGTATGCCTTATCATGTGTTTTATGATGATGTTGTCTAGGTGAGAAAATGATTTCTTGCATGATGAAAAACCTACTTTGATTACTAGATCAAGTATGGACTTTTGTGCTTATGTGCTTAAGTATGGACTTTTGTGCTTAGGTGCTTAATTATGATGCAATGTTGTGTGTTATTGTTGATCATAATTGTGTAAGTTTTGTGAGCCATGATTTGATTAGTTGATGAAGTAAAACTTTACACTGGTTCGTAGTTGGCTTTTAGCCATGACCTTGAGAAAAGGAGGGTAATGTGTAGTTCTTGAATCATTCAAGTTTTAATGTAAGAAAAATGTTTTTAGTGGCTTATGCCTGAAACAAAAACCATAAATGACTTTGATCCAAAGATCAAACAAAGTTTCAATCTCAAAGTGTTCTCACCAAAGTGAGACATGTTTTATACCTTATCCTTAGTTCATCTAGTTAATCAAGTAACTTAAAATTGGATTAATGAAAAGTTTCATGAGAATCAATATAGTTCTATAAGGCTTTTCTTTAACAAGGTTAATGTCTTGTTTCAAGGCAATTTTTGCTAAGCGAATACAATTTCGCTGGGCGAGAACAGAGAAAATACAAGTTAGGCATCACTGCCTCCTTTTCGCTAAGCGAAATAATCTTCGCTAAGTGAATGAAGCGAATTTCGCTGAGCGAGCCATTTCTCGCCCAACGATACTGGGGAGTTTTTAAAGATGTATTACTGCCTCATTTTCGCTAAGCGAATTTAACTCCGCTAAGCGAATTTCTTGTTTTCAGAAAGTGCTAGAAATAGAGTAAGTGGTTCAAAAGTTGTTTCAAATCAAATGAGTTTTCAGTTGAGAAGTTGTTTTGGTTTACAAAGGAGTTTTTAACTCAACTCGTAAAGTTTTACGCATTAAAAACCTCAGTTAAGTAATTGACTTAGAGTCGAAGACAAGGGATAATTAAGTATGGTATGTGGTAGAACAAGACCATATACTATACCATTGATGACCTAGTACATCAATGACTTCATAAGACATAAACACAAACATGAAACATTTTGGGTTTTGAAACAGTAGTTCGACGATGGACCGGTGATTCGGACCCCGATCAATCGTTCAATTGTTTCAGTCTTGTGATGACTCAATCCCGGAGGGATCACGAGATTTATCCGGTGGATAAAGGTTTTGTTTTTCAAAAGACGCGTATAGTTCCTAAGGAAGACAACCTTAGTAGACTTCGAGGTTTATCCGGGGGATAGACATTGCTTTATCGCATCTGCTTTGTGTAAGCATTGGCATTTCATTTGCATAGTTGTGAGGCCTTGAGCCTAGGAGTTGAGCTTACACCTTGATGCTGGTGCGAATCTTACGGTAACGATCTTCAATGGTCTTTTTGGAGGTATCAGGGTTGGAAAGGCTGACATGTGACCACTTGGTGATTCTTCTGTGTCGTGGCGAATCCGTGCAATACACTGATATCCTCTACTAGATGCCGTACTTTTCATGTTTGGTCGAGAGTGTTTCCGTAAAGCCAGATACGTGCACGTTACGAAT
The DNA here is from genome assembly GCA_039655645.1 of Ammopiptanthus mongolicus. Classification (NCBI taxonomy): domain Eukaryota; kingdom Viridiplantae; phylum Streptophyta; class Magnoliopsida; order Fabales; family Fabaceae; genus Ammopiptanthus; species Ammopiptanthus mongolicus. The sequence goes on along the minus strand of CM077343.1, from coordinate 60,471,445 downwards.
GTTGTAGCATCTTGCTCATGGCTGGCAGAAACCAGAACATGTCCTCCCGTTCACTCTCTCCGAATGTTTTGTTAGCTCCATGGAGTAGGGGTCAGAGTAGTACCCAGTGACATTGACATTGAGTCATATACATTGCATTGCATTGCATGGCTATTGATGTTTACATTTACTGTTATACATCGTTTTATTGTTTAAGAATGCCTTATATTATGCTGTTAAATGTTTAGCATGATATTATGTTGTTGACTGCTTAACATGATTTATATTGAGAACCTTTTTAAGCATGTTGGGTACGCTGTTACCCGGTGAGTCGTCCCGTTTTTACTACTGCTGTTTTGTTGTGTTGATGAACGGGAATCTCACCCATACCTGTATGTTTTCTGCTGGTACTTGCTGTTACTGCTTGAACAGATGGACATGAGGATGGTTCAGTTCAGTAGTCTCCTTGAGCCCGGAGGCGGACTCTTTTTGCTGTTTTAGTTTTGTTGTCGGCCAGACTATATCAGTTTTGTAGTACCTTTTGGGAGTTACGACTCCTAGTACTTATTGTATTTTCTTATGTCAGTTATACATTAGACTTATGTCTGTATACAATAATGTTGACGTTTCTATTTTTGTTTCTGTTCTGTGTTTATTATACAGCATGTTCTAGAAATGCATGGCGAACCTAAGTTCGTTTATTCATATTATTACCTTTACTAAATCCCATTACATCTTGTGAAAAGAAAAAAAAAACCGTATTTTCTGCATTAGATAATGTTTTCGGCCCTATAAATGTTCGGGAATGTGACACTCGGGAAAGGGTGTTCCATCTTCTAGCTATTTCTTCAACTCTGCTAACTCTAGAGGAGACATCCTATAAGGTGCTATGGATATAGGTCCAGTCCCGGGCACTATGTCTATGGTGAACTCAACATCTCTCTCAGGTGGTAGACTATAAACATCCTCATGGAAAACTTCAGGAAACTTTCTCACTATAGGCACATTCTCAACACTAGATCTGCTCTCTATTTCCAGAGAAGATAACATCATGTAAACCTAGGCCTCTCCTTTCATAGAACCTTAACTTGGTTGGCAGAAAGAAATCTCGGACCCTTAGACTTAACAGGAGTTCCAAAAACAATGGTCTTATCAAAACAGTTTAAAAGAACATGGTTGGAAGACAACCAATCCATACCAAGAATAACATCAACTTTTTTAAGGGGTAAACAAACAAGGTCAACTACAAAATCCCTATCATCAATGGTAATGGGGCAACTTTTACAAACATGAGAAGCACGAACAGGCTTATTTGTAGGTGTGGCAACAATCAAATCAAACTCAAGAAGGGTCACAGATAATCTAAGGTTTTTGACACAATCATGTGATAAAAACGAATGGGTCGCACCCGAATCAAATAACACAACTAAAGGAGTTCCATCAATGAGGCATTTACCTTGGATTAGGTATTCGGATTGCGTCGAGCCAAAGCAGGAACTAGATACCTACAATCCAATATCATCATCTATACTGAGCATAGATAATCATATAAGAGTACACAGAAGATAACACAACAGACATATACCCCGGCCTGTAGGATAGACCAGCACTGATACCACTAAATGTGACACCCACTACCTCGCATACAATAATAATAAAATAAATCATATAAATAAAATCCATACATTAAAACAAAAGGGGTAACAAGTACCACATGATCCGAAAACGTTTAAACATAACTAAAGTTGCGGAAAACATAACATAAAACAAAACCCAAATCCTGATGTCACATATCAAAGCTGGTAACCGCTACAGATAGTACATCGAAAAAAACAAACTAAACATAACTAAACTATATAATGAGTAAGCGATCTCCTCGGGATCATCCCTTAGCTGGCTGTTCACCATCCTCTGTATAACCAAAGGTACATGCAAAACAACAACAACAGTTCGGGAGTAAGGAACTGTACGTATAAACATAAGCGGTAATAGAGCAGTTAGCAAGATGATCATGCAACATATAAAACGTCATAATATAATATGCATATTACAGCGCATACCATCATATGACATTAATAACATGCTATGCGATGCATAACTAATCCACTACTCCATATGCAATGTGGATCCAATAACTATATCAGGAAGATGATTTCGGAGTTACATATCCACATTGGCCAATAAGCACCAATGCCGGCAGTTCACCAAACTTACAGGTGAACCCCTTGGATAGACGATCCCCCATACTCTCGGATGGACCACCACGGATGCGCTTGATTCACTTAACTCTCGGATGATTCCCCGCGGACGGCCAGTTCGCCATACTCTCGGACGAACTCCCTAGTCATCGTAACTTCCCCCAAACTAACAACACCATGTCATGATGCATGCAATGCTAACATACAAACAATATGACAACCACCTCCATCAAACCATTAACACATACGATCAACTTTGGCCAATAAGCATCAAAGTGATTTATCAACATCAATCTTGACAATTTAGCATCAAGATTGAGTTAACCAACAACATCGGTAACAGTACGTCGTTACCGATAACATTATCCTCTCATTAATTAATCTCTTTATTAAGTCTCCATTATTACACTTTATCATATCATTGTCCTAATTCATTAACTATCCTCCAGGTCGTATTTTATAAACTCATATGTCATATTTTTATTCCAAAAAGGGTATTAAATCTTTTGTTATTTAAAGTAGTCAAATTTTCTTAATTCTGACAGTGGCACGGCCTGAGCACGGGTGTAACGGCCCGGACTGCTTTCAGGATTGTTGACTGTCCCCACAAACCAACACGAGCCTTTTCAGCTTGCTTTGTCCTCACTTAGGCGCTTTCTGGGAAACTTCCTAGAAGGTCACCCATCCCACAAGTGCTCCAAGTCAAGCACGCTTGACTATGGAGTTCTTATGTTCTGGGCTCTCAAAAAGAAGATGCATCTTGTTGGTATAGGTAGTACAAATCAATTCCTTTAAGCCTTTCTCAACTGTACAGTCCCACACCTGTACAATCTCAGGATCCTTCTCATTCCGGTGAGAATCGGTTCATTCATGTGTCCCTCCGCCTAGAAGCCTACCAGGAGCCGCTCCTTGTCCGTGCCTCATGCACCGGCGATCACTCCCCGCCCTCATCAGCCTCGGGTGTTACATGCCCACCAGCTTCTGCTTGGTTCATCCCCGAACCACACCATACTGGGAGAGGTCCTCTATGATACAATTTGTAACGGCACGGACTACTTTCAGGATTGTTGACTGTCTCCACAAACCAACACGGGTCTTTTTAGTGTGCTTTGTCCTCACTCACACGCTTTCTAGGAAACTTCCCAGAAGGTCACCCATCCCACAAGTGCTCCAAGCCAAACACGCTTAACTATGGAGTTCTTATGTTCTGGGCTCTCGAAAAGAAGAGGCATCTTGTTGGTATATGTAGTACAAATCAATTCCCTTAAGCCTTCCGCAACTTTACAGTCTCATACCTGTACAGTCTCAGGATCCCTTTCATTCCGGTGTGAATCGGTTCATTCATGTGTCCCTCCTCCAAGAGGCCTGCCAGGAGTCGTTCCTTGTCCGTGCCTCATGCATTGGCGATCACTCCCACCCTCGTCAGCCCCGGGTGTAACATGTAGTGTTGTAACATCCCAAAAATCCTATGTCTGCCTTTTAACTGTTTGTGTGAATGACTTGACTGAGAACACAATTTGATTAATCATAATCATAAAAATAGTTAATAATTGAAAATTCATATTTGAATTTCAATTATGAACTTAACAATCGTAAAATGTTGTTTTGAGACTGATATTTTGTTTTGGGTCAGAACCGGTAAATATATTATTATTTTAATCAAAATCACTTCTTACATTGGGATGCGTGCCAAGGTCGGGAAATAATCTGGCCTGGGGTCGGGAAGTTGTTCTGGCCCAGTGCCGGGAGTAGTTCATAACTGCATCTCACGCTTCATGAGACATTGTCAACCATCCATCACCTTTACATTCCTTTAACCAATGGATAAAATCCTTATGACTCTTGGTTAATAACCTAGCATCTTTCCTTTTATGGAGAAAGCAACTTAACCTATTTATGGTCAATCTCTTCTACTTTTAATGTGTGATCAACAAGTATCCTCTCTTTAAATCCTTGCCATCCAATTACTTACTCATATTTCCATCAATATCATAAACTTTTGGATTTAGTTTAATTATTTTTCTTAGCCTTTACTAAAGGCCATTCGGCGATAATGTTTCTAAAACACTAAGAAACTTCACTTTTCATCATTTAGTGAATCAAAACACATTTCTTCATGAAAACCTATAGATTTTTCGCTCTTCTCTTTATTCTCTTCTAAATTTGGTTCTTCCTAGTTCTTCACCTTCCAAACTTCATCTTTTAATTCTAAGACCATAACTTTGTTAGTCTTGGTCTCTAGAACAACTTTGGTGAAGAAAGTTTCTTGATTGGAGGAAGTTTGTTCTTCACCTTCAAGAACACCATCTTGATCTTCAAAGTGATCTTCCTTGGGTAAGCTTTGATCTTACTTTTCTCTTCATATCTTTGCTTAGAATCATGAAACAACTTCTTCTGGTTCATGATTTTTGTGAAACAAGTTCAAGATCTTATCTTTTGGTTCGGCCTTGTCACTCTTTCTTCGAGCTTGGAGTTTTGCTCATCCTAAAGATCTTCATTAAGGTAATGGGGGAGTGAACCTCATCAGACCACATTGGTGGTGGTGAAAATGGTTTAAGGGTTCGGTTTGGGGAAAACCCTAAACAAAGGGTTTTGCCATTTTATATATTTGGCTCTCTATGAGAACTGTAACACCCCGATTTTTCATTGCTTTAATATCGATAATATGTGTAAATAAGTTTATATTTTATTCGAGGTTTTAGAAAATAAAATAAAATAAACCAAGACCATATTCACACTCTATGCTATCGTAGAAAGCTACGGTTAAATTTTGGGTAGAAAACTCGAACAGAGCCCGGTCTGCTTTTTTCACTGACAGTAGGATTTTACTGATCAGAAGACCTAATTTTGGCTCGTGAATGAAACAATTAGGATTAGAATCGAATTTCCTACATTTTCGATAAATTTGAAAAAAAATAAGTTCCTACGCTTTATTCGGGCGAATTCTCAAACTGGGTGACGAACGGAGCTGAATACGGATTTATCGGGACCCGCTAACGGATAAACTTGAAGTCACATCAAGTCACACCACATGGGAAAGCGTGCCAGTGTCATGATGACGTTTGAAAATATCTGGACGCGAAAAAACCAAAATGGCCCTAACCTTTTTCATAATTACCATTTAACCTTATGTGAAAAGACCAAATTGCCCTTAACTGATCAACTTTTGGACATCCTTGCCCTTCATCCCTCATGCCTAAATGGCTTCATGAAGGCCATTCCACCATTTTCTTTCCTTCACTTCATCTTCTTTCTTTCTTTCTCTCATTTTCCTTAAGAGGAAACTTGATTTTTGGTGAAGGAAAAGTGTTGATTCTTGTTCAATCTTCACCATTCAAGAGGTAAGATCACTCCCTAGATCCTTAAACCTCATGGATCTCTTCCTATTTCATGTTTGAAAACCTTGATTCCATGAGTTTCAACTTCATGAACCAAACTTCAAAAATTTCTAGAAAATTGTAGAAAAATCCTTTTAATATGAAACCAATTTCTTTGAGCTAGTTTCATCACCCTCTATCATTATCCAAGAGCATGAAATCAAATAACATGCCTAGCCTATTTTATTAGAGATGGCAGAACCCTAGGAATTTTGGGGGAAAGTAAGTTTTCTTCAATTTTTGTTAAACGACACTTGATTCCACCTTTTTCATTCTTATGATCCTTGAATCCAAGGGATTGAAAAACCAAATCAAATTCTAGCCATTTTTCTCTTTGATGGCCGAAACCTAGAACATGGTGAACCTTGAGTTTTGTTTCAAATGTTTGAGTAATAAGACTTGATTTAGTGTTGTTTGTGCTTAAGGATCATCCATCCAAGAGATTAAAACCAAATCAAATTTCTATCCTATTTTTCCACCATATGGCCGAGACCTAGACTAAGTAGAGGGAGGAGATTTATGTTGTTAATGTTGAAACTTTTAATTGATTGTTGTGAAGTATTGAATTGTGATTGATTGTTCTAGGAGGTGCGAAGGAAACCGGAGTCGGAACGGAAAAATTTTCGAGGACTAACTTAGGATCTTCAAGAGGTAAAGTGAGATTTTCTCATAATGAGTTTGGTAGTCTCATAAGCTTGATTGTTAGATGTGTTGTTGTTTTGATTGTGATCATAAAGTGATTAATGTTTTGTGAAATTGCTATGTATAGTATATGTACTTGATAAGTGTCTGATTGGATGTTGAAATTGAATTGTGGCATTGATGCCTTGGATGAGATATACCTATGATGTTTATGATATACTTATGATGTTGTATATATGTATATCTTGGATTGGTTGAGAGCATAGCATCGGCTATGGCTTGATAAAGAATGGTAAAATGCTTAAAAGTCTTGATCAAAGTTTTAAAATGCATTTTGGAACCAAAGAAACGTCTTGAGAATAGTTTTGCCTTTTCAAGGAAATGAAACTTCTTTTAAGAAAGGTTAGATCCTTTCAAAAGAAAAAGTCTTTTAAGGAAAGTTCTTTCAAATGACACTTCTTTTAGAAAAATGTTTTAGTTCATGACAATGAAATTGAGTTTTGCCTTCCAAAGCTGTTTTTATGAAAATAAGACTTGAAAGAAAAACAGTGATTTCCTTTTTCACTTTGTGAAGTCTGCAAACCTAGTGACCGAGACGTCGGGCTAATGTTTTGTGAGTTGAGTACCCGGACTTTGTGTCCTATATGCGAGTCTAGTGTCCGCGACGTCGCCCTAGTACTTCGTGGATTAAAAACTTGGGCTAGGTGTCCTGAATTTGAACAGGCTAAATGTCCTTGAAAAACGAGGCATGAGTTGCTCGCCTTGACAGAAAAAGAAAGAATGAACGAAAAAGAAAACAGAAAACATTCTGCATACATACATGAGTTGGCCGACGTGCCATTGGAAAATAGCTACAATCCAAGTGGTTGAGAATATGAGCCAGTTAAGACTACTAGGTCTATAGGGGCATCCTGTGTTCGAGACTCCACAAGAGGCCGGAGGCATTGCAACCCCGTTCCGTGATAATCGGTTGCCAAACACGAATGAACTCAATCAGAGACTGGACTATTCATGATATGGTTGTGACGTGGTACCCTTGAACAATTGGAGTTCGGACCTAAATTGAGAGGCCGACTCATGAGGACAATTGTATTATGGGAGTATTCGCGGCCTATCGCTTGATTTTCTTTTAGTCTTTCTGGGGTCCGCCCCGACATAGAATGGAATTGATGAGGTTTACCCAAGGATCGGACTAATGACGTATACAATACTTGAATTCTCGATGCGGGCCTCCCGCTGGGGCCCGCTCTATGCCAAAAGCGAGAGAAACCCCATCCCTCGCGATGAAGGGAAGTTAGGAATCTCCGGAGAACATGAATTAGAAAGACGATATTGAAGTCTCATGCATTATGTTATAACTCATGATGATGTTTGAGATATTATGCTTTACGAATATCCGTTAATGCAACTGTATTTCATAAGTGAATGTATGTACTATTTGTCGCTTGTGCGGCTATCGTGATAAACTTGTGGAATGAGTATCTCACCTTTGCCTTTACATGTTGGACACTCTGTTATGTTTTTGGATACATGTACAGATGTTGTTCAGAGGTTCCGTGGACACCTGAGGACCCTGATGATGGAATCTTTTGAAGATAAAGAGAAGGAGGATCCCTCCGAACTCCTCCAGGAATTGGAGCTGACTTTGAGGTTTTTCCCCAATGGCTACTTTTAGCTCGACCAGAATTAGAGTCTTACTTTTTGAAGCAGTCATATCTTATATGCTTTAGTTATGTTGATTTACTGTTGTGAGGTCTGTAATCTGTGATAATTGGCCAGAACTTCTACTACTTGTTAAACTCTGTTTTCTAGAAAACTTGTATGCTTAGGCATTTAAAACCTTCCGGTTATTTTGTTATGGATGTTTAGTATCAATATATGTTATGTGGTTTATCCCACCTGTCCTATGCCTGGATTATTAAATGTGTGAAGAATTTTTTTTAAAACCCCGTTTTTCGAATGTAGTTAATTACTTAAAATATTTTACGAAAGCAACCAGCGTTTTAATTACTTATGTTTTCCGCATCGAGTTTCAGATGTAGCACCGAGGGGGTGTTACATTAGTGGTATCAGAGCTGGTCAAGTCTTTCGGGAATCCTTGGGAGTAGGTCTGTTATGTTTGTGTTGTGTGGTCTCTGTTTGAACCTTGGTTGAATTGTTTCTCTGTTGAAGCAATCTGTGTTGACACACAAGTATCCGACACACGAGTACATGTTTCCTTAATTAGAATATGATTGGTTTGACTTGTAGGAAAGACATGAATCTTAGAGGCGGTCGTGGTGGTGGTCGTGGCAACACCAACGATGGTGATGGTCGCGGTACTGCTGACACCAATGCTGATGACAACATCAATCGAGCTATCCAAGCTATGGCTGATATGGCGGCAGCTATTGCCAACAGACGGCTACGATGGCTGAACAGAACCAACAGAATCAACAGAGAGCTGATCTTACTGCTGATGCCAAAGGTTTAGTCAACTTTCGGTGTCATGATCCTCCACAATTTCATGGGGATTCTGATCTGGAGAAGGCTGACTTATGGCTGCAAGAATTGGAAAAGATTTTTGTTGTTCTGCGCTGCCCTGAGGAAGTGAAGGTTACCTATGCTGTCTTCCTGCTTTTGGGAGATGCAGAATACTAGTGGAGAGGAACCAGACAACTGCTGGAAGCCAACAATCAGGAGGTCACCTGGGGAGTATTTCGCACCAAGTTTCTGGACAAGTACTTTCCCCAGAGTGCCAAGACCGATAAAGATCAAGAATTCCTGAGGCTACAACAAAGGGACATGACAGTTAGAGAATATGCGGCGAAGTTTGAATCACTCGCCAAATATTTCCGCTTTTTCCAAGCCCAACTTGATGAGGACTGGAAGTGCGAGAGGTTTGAAGGAGGCCTGCGTTTCAAGATTAAGGAGTCTGTGCTACCACTTGAGATTCGCAACTTTCAAGCCTTGGTGGAGAAGTGCAGAAAAGTTGAGAAGATGAGAAGAGGAAGGGACAATGCGAGTAATGTGGGAGGGCCGTCTAGGTCCAGGAACCCGACCCAGCACCAGAATTAGAAAGGGAAGCAGCCCTAGAAGAAGCTGTATTCCCGACCCCAAGGCAATAGTCAGAGACAACAATCATATTGCCCTATTGCTTCTGCCTACAGTGGTGGGAGTAGAAATGAACAGAATCAAGGACAAGTCCAGAGATGTTTCAAGTGTGGGAAACAGGGAGATACAACTGAGAAGTACATGCTGAAGGGAGTTCTATGTTTCCAATGTGGGAAGATAGGACATTTCGCAAGGGAATGCCCTGCACCAAAGTCCGAACCGATTATCAACAATGTACGAGCTGCTAGACCAACGGCAAGGGGAAGAGTTTACACCATGAGTGGTGCTGATACTTCAAAATCAGATGATCTCATACAAGATAGTTGCGATATAGCTGGTAATCTCCTAACTGTACTATTTGATTCGGGTGCTACACATTCGTTTATCTCTTTGGATTGTGTGAGGAAGAAGGACGGAGGTTCAAGACTTTGCATGGATTATCGTCAACTCAACAAGGTGACGATTAAGAACAAGTACCCGCTACCTCGCATAGACGATCTAATGGATCAACTCCGAGGAGCCGCTGTCTTTTCAAAGATCAACCTGTGATCTGGTTATCACCAGATTAGAGTGAAGATGGAGGATATACCTAAGACTGCATTCAGGACTCGTTATGGTCACTATGAGTACCTTGTGATGCCTTTTGGAGTCACAAATGCACCTGCTATCTTCATGGCCTATATGAACCGGATTTTTTGTCCGTTTCTAGATCAATTCGTTGTCATATTCATCGATGATATTCTCATCTACTCGAGAAGTCATGAGGAGCATAAGGAACACCTGCGACAATTTTTATAGATTCTTCATGAGGAGAAGTTGTACGCTAAGCTGTCTAAGTGTGAGTTTTGGCTGGATGAAGTCAAGTTTTTGGGGCATATGATTATGAATGAAGGAATTGCCGTTGACCCTACGAAAGTAGAAGCAGTACTTTTATAGGAAAGACCCAAGACCGTGACAGAAATTCGCAGTTTCATTGGATTGGCTGATTATTACCGAAGATTCATCGAAGGATTTTCAAAGATTGTTGCACTGTTGACTCAACTTACGAGGAAGGACCAACCTTTTGCTTGGACGGAGAAATGTGAGGAAAGTTTTCAGAAGATGAAGGAACAGTTGACAACCTCACCCGTGTTAGTATTACCTAAACCGAACGACCCATATGGAGTGTACTGTGATGCTTCGCATCAGGGTTTAGGATGTGTACTTATGCAACATCGGAAGGTTGTAGCCTATGCTTCGCGCCAGTTGAAAACTCATGAGAGGAATTACCCAACGCACAACCTAGAGTTAGCTGTTGTGGTTTTTGCACTAAAGATCTGGAGACACTACTTGTATGGATCCAAATTTGATGTCTTTAGTGACCACACAAGTTTGAAATACCTGTTCTACCAGAAGGAGCTCAACATGAGGCAGAGACGTTGGATGGAGTTTCTCAAGGACTATGATTTCACTTTGCTATACCACCTGGAAAAGCAAATGTTGTTGCAAACGCTTTGAGTCGGAAGACCCTGCATATCTTTGCAATGATGGTTAAAGAGTTAGAGTTGATTAAGCAATTTCGTGATCTCGATCTAGTTATGGAAGTGAACAATGAGAAGATTAGTTTGGGAATGATCAAGGTATCTAGTGGACTGTTAGAAATGATCTGAGAACAACAAATATCTGATGAGTACCTTAAAGAGAAAAAGGAGTTACTTGGACAAGAAAAGGCTGCGTATTTCAGCTTTGGAACAGATGACATCTTGAGATATAATGGATGGGTTTGTGTACCTAGTAATCCTGAGATAAGGAAAATGATTCTGGAGGAAGCACATAAGAGCAAGCTGAGTATTCACCCTGGATCAACCAAAATGTATCAAGATTTGAAACAAAGGTTTTGGTGGCCAGCAATGAAGAAGCAAGTAGCCGAGTACGTAGCATTATGTCTGACTTGTCAGAAAGCAAAAGTAGAACATCAACGACCTGGTGGAATGCTTCAATCCTTGGTTGTACTCGAATGGAAATGGGAGAGCATTTCAATGGATTTTGTGGTAGGTTTACCGAGGACATCTAAGAGTTTTGATTCGATTTGGGTGATCGTCGATAGACTAACGAAGTTAGCACAACTCTTACCTGTCAAGATCAACTACATAGTGGAGAAGTTAACCGAGCTGTATATCAGGGAAGTGATCAGACTACATGGAGTACCGTCGAGTATCGTTTCAGACAGAGACCCAAAGTTTACTTCACATTTTTGGCAAAGTCTACATCAAGCGTTAGGATCAAAGTTGAGTTTGAGTTCAACATACCACCCTCAAAAAAATGGACAGACAGAGAGAACGATACAATCTTTGGAAGATTTGCTGAGAGCTTGTGTCCTAGACCATAGAGGAAGCTGGGATGATCTTTTGCCTCTTATCGAGTTTACATACAACAACAATTTTCATTCCAGTATAGGAATGGCACCCTATGAGGCCCTGTATGGACGAAAGTGCCAGACACCGTTGTGTTGGTACTAGGATGGAGAGAGTATGATTTTGGGTCCAGACCTTGTGCAGCAGACTACGGAAAAGGTTAAGCAAATCTGTGAAAAGATGAAGACGACACAGAGCAGACAGAAGAGTTACTCCGATAGACGGAGGCGACCCCTCGAATTTCAAGAAGGTGAACACATGTTCCTGAGAGTCACACCCACGACAGGGTAGGTAGAGCTATAAAGTCCAGAAAACTCACTCCCAAATTCATTGGACCTTACCAAATTCTTCGTCGTATTGGTCCAGTAGCTTACCAGATTGCCTTACCCCCTTTTCTCTCCAATATTCATAATGTTTTCCATGTCTCACAACTTAGGAAGTATATTCCTGATTCTTCCCATGTAATCGAACCCGACGTAGTTCATTTACGAGAAAACTTGTCTTATGAGACATCACCTGTACGAATCGATGATATGAGGATAAAGCAACTCAGGGGAAGACAAATCTCCATAGTCAAGGTTGTGTGGAACGAAACGACTGGAGACGCAACGTGGGAACTCGAGGACAAGATGACATTATAATCTCCTGATCTTTTCCCAAGTACGTAATTTCGAGGACGAAATTTTTTTAGAGGGGTAGTAATGTAACACCCCGATTTTTCACTGCTTTAATATCGATAATATGTGTAAATAAGTTTATATTTTATTCGAGGTTTTAGAAAATAAAATAAAATAAAACAAGACCATATTCACACTCTACGCTTTTGTAGAAAGCTACGGTTAAATTTTGGGTTGAAAACTCAAACAGAGCCCGGTCTACGTTTTTCACTGACAGTAGGATTTTACTGATCAGGAGACCTAATTTTGACCCATGAACGAAACAGTTAGGCTTAGAATCGAATTTCCTACATTTTCGATAAATTTGAAAAAAAAAAAATTAAGTTCCTACGCTTTATTCGGGCGAATTCTCAAACCGGATGACGAACGGAGCTGAATAAGGATTTATCGGGACCCGCATATGGATAAACTTCAAGTCACATCAAGTCACATCACATGGGAAAGCGTGCCAGTTTCATAATGACGTTTCAAAATATCTGGACACGAAAAGACCAAAATGCCCCTAACCTTTTTCATAATTACCATTTAACCTTGTGTGAAAAGACCAAATTGCCCTTAAGTGATCAACTTTTGGACATCCTTGCCCTTCATCCCACACGCCTAAATGGCTTCATGAAGGCCATTCCACCATTTTCTTTCCTTCACTTCATCTTCTTCCTTTCTTTCTCTCATTTTTCCTTAAGAGAAAACTTGATTTTTGGTGAAGGAAAAGTGTTGATTCTTGTTCAATCTTCATCATTCAAGAGGTAAGATCACTCTCAAGATCCTTAAAACCTCATGGATACCTATCTCATGTTTGAAAACCTTGATTCCATGAGTTTCAACTTCATGAACCAAACTTCAAAAAATTCTAGAAAATTGTAGAAAAATCCTTTTAATGTGAAACCAATTTCTTTGAGCTAGTTTCATCACCCTCTATCATTATCCAAGAGCATGAAATCAAATAACATGCCTAGCCTATTTTATTAGAGATGGCCGAACCCTAGGAATTTTGGGGTAAAGTAAGTTTTCTTCAATTTTTGTTAAACGACACTTGATTCCACCTTTTTCATTCTTATGATCCTTGAATCCAAGGGATTGAAAAACCAAATCAAATTCTAGCCATTTTTCTCTTTGATGGCCGAAACCTAGAACATGGTGAACCTTGAGTTTTGTTTCAAATGTTTGAGTAATAAGACTTGATTTAGTGTTGTTTGTGCTTAAGGATCAGCCATCCAAGAGATTGAAACCAAATCAAATTCCTATCCTATTTTTCCACCATATGGTCGAGACCTAGACTAAGTAGAGGGAGGAGATTTATGTATGTTAATGTTGAAACTTTGAATTGGTTGTTGTGAAGTATTGGATTGTGATTGTGTGTTCTAGGAGGTGCGAAGGAAACCGGAGTCGGAACGGAAAATTCTTCGAGGACTAACTTGGGATCTTCAAGAGGTAAAGGGAGATTTTCTCCTAATGAGTTTGATAGTCTCATAAGCTTGATTGTTAGATGTGTTGTTGTTGTTTTGATTGTGATCATAAAGTGATTAGTTTTTTGTGAAATTGCTATGTATAGTATATGTACTTGATAAGTGTGTGATTGGATGTTGAAATTGAATTGTGGCATTGATGTCTTGGATGAGATATACCTATGATGTTTATGATATACTTATATATATATATATATATATATATATATATATATATATATATATATATATATATATATCCTGGATTGGTTAAGAGCATAGCATCGGCTTTGGCTTGATAAAGAATGGTAAAATGCTTAAAAGTCTTAGTGGAAAAACATGAAAATGGAATTATGGGGTGAAAATGGCGAAACAGTAGCGTTCTGCTGAGTTTCTGCGATTTCTAGAAAGCACTGGGCGCCCTTGTACAGCGCTGGGCGCTGGAGGACCCCGAAAGGGGGTCTGGGAAGATGATACCGGCACTGAGCGCTGGATACCTAACGTTGGGAGCTAGAGACAGAGACAACAAACTTTAAACATATATAACTTTTTCATTTATAATCTGTTTTGGGTAAATGACCCCTTGTTGGAAAGCTTTGTGAATCTACTTTCATATGAAACTTGTTTGAAGTTAAAATTCCAAGTATTTTGAAAGTTATGGTCAAAATAGTGATCATAGGTCAATGTTTTTATTTCTAAAAATGTGTTGTTTTGCTCATTTGAGGCGTGAAAGGTTGGATATGCTTATTTGTTATAAATTATACAATAATAAAAGGGTTTTAAAGAGTGGAACCTAATGTATTTGATACCTTGTTGTAAATTTGTTGAGGTGAGTTAGGTAAATGTTGAATTTGGTGTAAGGTTAGTTATTATCATGTCTAGCTTCATTATAAAAATAATAATAATATGTTTTCTTGGATTTTGATGTGATGATTTGAGATGCTTATAGATTGCGAACCTATGATAGTTAGATGATAATACGAATTATAGAATTTAATGAGATGTTTTGATGAGTTACTATGAGTGAACAACATTGCGGACTATGTTTATAGGATATGAGATTATAAAACACAAAGTGTTAAAGAGAAATATATGAAGACTGGAATGGAGTTATATGACGATGATTTAAATAAATGTAGTGGTAGGATTATTATATGGTACAAGTGTTTGTTTAGAGTGTGATAAGCAATGTTTATAATCTTGTTGAATCTAAGAGTGGTTCTTGAATATGTGAATTATTGTTGTGCTCTATACTTATGATGGTCTATGGGCAATGACCTTTTTATTCACGTGTTTATTGAATTATGAGTTTATTGTACTTTTGTATATTGAGTTTTAAGTTTCGAAAGCGAAGTGAATGCTTTTTGTGGTGAACAAGGTTTGCTGTGAAGTTATTGACAAACAGTAAGGTAAGATTTATTGATTCAACTTTGTATTTGCAGACAAAGCAAATGTTGAAACCAGGTTGGTAAGATACTTCTTGTTTGTGAATGAAATGACTATAATGTTACCTACATGTATTTATGATTGAGGTCATTATGTAATTTATTGATTACCATTGAAATGATTATATAAGCTATGTTGAGGCACATAGTAGACATGTGATAATGTGAGTTGATTTGCATGAACACGACATGAGTATGAAAAGGGGTTTGATTTTTGGACATTGAGCAATACTTGGTGTATCCGACCGGTCAGCGGACTCGACCGGTATATAAAAGTGACCGTCGGAGCAAGGGCCTCTAGTGAAAGAACCCTGGAGTTTGGAGGGATGTTGTGCAGTGACCGAGGTCACTTGCCGGTCAGCTGTTTCGACCGGGATAGAAATGCGACCATCGGAGTGGGAGACTCTAGTGGACAACTCCAAGGGAATACACAAGCATCTTGCCCAATGATAAATTGACATCATGGCAAGAAATGATCTGCCATGTATGGTTTTGTACGTTCTAATTTTCAAATTGACATATGCTTAAATATATGGTTATATGTTGTACTATTTGATGTTATATTTTGTTTATCCCTCACTGAGTTCTGGGACTCACCCCCACCCTTTTTGATTCAGATTCAGGTACTTCATGAAGGAAGTTATCTAAGGAAATCCTCGCACGTGTGTTGTGCTTGGGTAGCTGCTTCTGGTTCCCTTAGTTTGGTTTTGTCATATGAGAAATCTCGTCGTTTTAGAGTTTTGAATCTCCTTTGGATTTATAAACTCTTCTGGTTTGTTTTTCTGTTAAACTTTAGTATGTTAACTAAGGCCGCCATGACTTTTGTTTGTGTAATCGTTTAATCTGATATTTACTATTGATATGCTACATATCTTGCTATGATGTGACTTATACATTCTTGAAAGGCTTTAGGAATGGAACAACGGAGTTCCATTCTGGCCGGTCAGGGACGCCTAAGTTGGGTCCTAACAAATATATCATAAGTCATGAATATCGTGTTACGAACGACAAGGTGGTACGTGATTGCAAGGAACGAAACGAAGGACGGGCAACAAATGGCAAGTTGTGTGAAAGTGGGACCCGTAGGGGTGCCCTGTGATTTATCAAGGGATAAACGTGGTACTACAATGATGGAGTAGTACGTGCTGTGTTGTGGCATTTTCTTGACATGCATACGCATCTGTAAATGAGTTAGGCGTTGTGCCAGAGAGTAGCTCCTCTATGTCGTGGGTGACCTATCGAAAAACACTGACGTCCTGACTGGACACCGGACAAATCATGATTCGGGTAAAGAACGTCTGGCATGAGCCGTTATATGATTGCAATCTTTGGATGTGGCACAGTGGGCTGAGATAACGCAGACAATGTTCTCCCAATCACTCACTCTTGTTATGTTTAGCTCCATGGAGTAGGGGTCTGAGTCATATTGCATTGGTGTCATTGCATACTTGAGTTGACATTTGACCCATATTATTGTTGATTGATATATTAACTGTGATGCCATGTAATTAATTGTTATGCTGTGAAAGCCCATGCGATGTATGCCGATTGGGTGCGTGTGTGCGTGACTTTTATCGTTGCTGTTATGGTTGTGCGATGTGTGGAATCTCACCTTATTACTTTTGCTGTCACGCTGCTTGCGTGGTTTTCATCTTGCTATGGTGAGTAGATATGGTGAGTGATCCACCTTCCCATTTGACCTTGGACTTGACACTTCACGATGGAGCGGACGCTTGGACGATCCATCTTGACGGACGTCGCACCTACACTGGAGCAGTGAGTCTCACGAGTAGGAGGGAGTTACCTTTCTCCATGACGAGCCTGCCCGAGAGAGTTTGCATTTTACGGATTAGTGGTGAGGGTAGCTCAGGGGTCACCCAGCTACCACCACCACCTGCTGATCATCCGCGACTACCTAGTGCCCAGTCTGCAGTTCACCGGGAGGAGCCCAGGGATGTGTACGTCGACCTTGCTTCCATGCCACCTCCACCTGCTGCACCGTCTACTTCCGCCGTACCTGTATCTGCTACCGGCCCTTCTGTCCCTGTTGTGCCACCCCCGGGGCCTACCTACGAGCCTTCCGAGCGACATCCTCAGATTCCTCGCCAGCGGGCGAATTGAAGGATGACTGCTCCCAAGAGCACATCGGCTCATACCAAGGTATCCTTTTCTACTCCCCTTATTATTCTCTCGTCTGACAATTAGGAGATGGAGGAGGAGGAGGAAAAAGAAGTGCCCGAATATGTGCCGGAGGACGTTCCTGAGGTAGCCCCTGCCAGCGCGAGTCAGGATGCGTGGTGGATGAGGACTAGTGAGGAGATGCTCCGGTATGGGGAACAGATCATGAGTGGATATGACATGCAGGCCTTCGAGAATGAGGACGAGGAGGAGGAAGCCATGGAGGAGGACGAGGAAGAGGAGGAGGACCCATATATGTATTATGGGAAGCTTTTATTTGTTTCAATGTCGGTTATGTTTATGTGTATTTATTCTTATGCGTACAAGCATACTTATCTGTTTTTTTGAAACTTGAGTAAAGTAAAAAAAAAAAAAAAAAAAAACCCATATTTACGGTAAGCTCTTTATATGTTAATATATTTTTCCGCTTTTCGTTCGTCGTGTGTTAAATAATCGTGACCCCTAAAGTGATATGTTACGGCAGTAGTCCCTGCTAGGATTCATGTTCGGTCTGTAACACCCTGTTTTTCATATAGGTGAGAATGTGTTGCTATAATTATAGGTATTATTATTATTACCATTATTAGTAGTATAATATTTGACAATATGTTTGTTTACATCGTCACTACATTTTATAAGTATATATATGAATGTACATTTATATGTGTATATTTTAAGTGATAATATGCACGCTTATGTTTGTATGGTTATAAGTGTGTTTACATTTTATATATTAAAATGTTATTATATTATATTATATTATATATATATTATATATATATATATATATAATATGTAATTGATTCTTATTAATATGTAAATGATTTATCTTAATTAAGCTTATATTAATATACGATTGACTGTATTAATAGAAAATTGTGCATAATTATATTATATTAATTATTAATTATACTGCATGTATTAATACATGATCTTATCTATATAACTATATAATTGATTATATTAGTATGTAAGTATGTGATCTCATGTGCTTATATGTGGTCTTGTATGGACTAATATGATGTGTGTAATTAATGTGTGATCATATATTTATTTATATGTCATCGATTATATATATGTTTATATTAATACTGGATCACTTGTATTAATGCGTAATAGAATTATAATAATATATAATTATTTGTATTAATATTTAGATCATGTTTATATTATTATAAGATATCTATATTTATGGTAATTGTAGTTGTGTTGATATAAGATCAATTAGATGTTATAGAGATTCAATCGTTGAATAGATAAGATTATCCTATCTTAATCTCCTAAAAATTCTATCTAGAAACAACTATCCTTTTAACGCTGAACATATATTGCCTTTTTGACCCTGTTAGAGTCTAAATTAGGAATAGATCGTGAAACATGATTGTGTAGGAAATTCTCTTAGCTTTCCAACACCTCCAAGAACACATAAATCGGACACTCACAGCTCAATTTAAAGCCAAAACATTAGCGTAGGGTTCCCGACGTCCCGACACAATCCTTTTATATACCTATGATTTCGACCTAGACTGGTCACAAACCCCTCAGACTCATAAAAGTTGCCTTCTCTCTCTCCAACAAGGATTCGTAAACCCCTTTCCAAAGATTCTTGGATATCAACCATGTTGTTCATCGTTCATCGTTGTTCTTCGCGTGAGGGACGTCACTGCTGTCATGCTTGCTTTTCGTTGTTCGTTCTCACCTCCGTTCGTGATCTCTTGAGGTTGTGATCGTGAGGTTGAGCGTTCGTGACGTAGAGAGTTCGTGAGATGTTACCCTGTGGACCTTTCTTCTTCCTTTTCTCTTTGAGATCGTCACACCAGGTATGGGGGGAAGAGGTCAATATGAATATATAGGTTTTGGGGTAACATAAGATGAAGGGTTAACCCATAACCCTAGTTGTATGTTTTTATATGATGTATTTAATGTTAGAATCCTGATTAGCATATTCGTATGTTGTCACATGATGTATTTGATGTTTGAATCCTGATTGGCATATTCGTATGTTCATCTATATGTGTATATCTTGTTGTATGAACATGAGATGTTGAATGATTGATTATTGGTTATATGTAAAATTAAAATTATTTTTGGTGACCTCTTGGAAGTATAATGGAGCAACAAAAGGAATGTATGATGGTAGATCCCTTTCTAGAAATAATGCTAAAAATAGGCTAGTAGTAAAAAGAAAAAGAAAAAGAAATATATTGCCTCAGATCTCTTCTCAAAAAGTAAAAAGAAAAAGAAAAGAAAAAAAATATGTGTATAGAAAAATATATAAAGATTAGAAGGCAAGAAAAAGAAAAAGCTTATAGCAGAAAGGAAAGAGGAAAAGATTGAAGAAAAGAATGGGAACTTTGCAAATTTTGTGAAAAAAAGTGCCAAAACACTTTATGTTCTTTTATGCTTCTAAGGGTCATTACTTTGTTTTATTGATTTAGCCCTTTGATTATCACTTTTCTTTATCTACCCCACCTGACATTAATACCTTGGCCCCGTTACAATCCATGAAAGACCCCAACCTTCTTCTTCATGCATGTGGTTCATATTGTGGAGATTTGGTCGATGAACAAGCCTATGGTAATGTACTTATTTGAGAATCTTGAGTGTCTTTATATCTTTGCCCAATACACTGAGAGATTGTGAGAAAAGTAACCTTTGGTCTTCTGAAAAAGTTTGATTTCAAGGAATTTAAAAAGTTCCAATTGGGTAATCTCTTGGTCTTCTTTTGAAAATTATACTTGTTTGACTATCCTCGCAATTTTGAAAACTCTTTTTGTTTTGGGTTCCCTTGATTTAAGTCTAAAACTTCTTTTGCAAATTATTTTAAGCCAGATAATTGCTTGAGGGCAAGCAATGTAAGCCAGATAATTGCTTGAGGGCAAGCAATGTTTAAGTGTGGGAAGTTTGATGAACCTCAGTTTTGTGCATTTTATAGGGGGTATTTAGGTCGAATTTCGATGCTTTTAAAGATAAATGTTATTGTATTTCACCCTTTTACTTAAGTTTCGACAGAATTAACGTTCGGAGGCAGTTTGATGGACTTTTGAAGAAAAGAGAAAGTTTTAAAGCTAAAACAGGCATAATATTGAAGTTCTGAGGTTAGCACGGCTGTGCCATGCGAGAGCAGGCCCGTGCCAACCTTCCAAATCCATGCATCCAAACAAGCCTTACAAAAATACTCAAAACTGACCTCTGGGGACTTAGCACGGCTCTGCCACACGAGAGCACGTCCGTGCCACATTGAAGAAGGGGCTGACTTAGAGAAGAAGGGCCTGACAAAAGCTAGCACGACCCCAATCGTAAAGAGCACGGCCGTGCCAGATGAAGAGCACGTCCGTGCTGCTGCTCGTGCACTAGAACGTTGTTCTACGAAGTTAGTAAGCCCTGACATATTTGAGAACGGTTTAATATGCTGAAGAGCACGGCCGTGCTAAATGAAGAGCACGCCCGTGCTGATGATACAAAAGACTAGAATCAAGGCCCGTTCCACATTTTGTGTTATAAATAGAGGCCCTTTGTGCCACTCTAGAGATATCTTTCACACTTTCTTTCATCTCTTTATTTCTTTGAGTAGGATTTGGCACCTGAAAATTAAGTTGGAGACAACTTCTCCCTCTTCAATTATCCAGGATGCGTTTTCCAATGTTGATTTTAGTTTTCTCTATCATTATGAGTAGCTAAATTCACCATTAGAGTTGTGGTGGATCTTATGTTAGTATAAACCCTTTTCGCTATGTCTTAGCTTTAATTCAGTTCTATTTGGTTTCAAGGTTGCAATTTGAATAGTGTTATTCTGTTGTTCTTCATCTCATGTTTAGGATTGATTAGCTACCCTTTACATGCTTTTGATCAATTGATTGATATTTTGGCTATCAAACCCAATTAAATTGGTAGACCTATAGGATAACCGGGGTTTAATATCTAGATTTGCGAAAACATGATTTATTCCTTTCAATCATTCAACTTCTTTATGCTTAATGCTTTCTATCATTTAAACTCTTTGCCTAACAACCATTGGGTTTATTTGGGGAAAAGAATATTAATTGCCTGACAAACAATTAATAGTTTTTGTAGAAGGGTTGATCTTCGAAGAGAAACTGCGAAATTGAATAGAATTAGGATTTGGGGGGTATCGAAAGCACAAGTGAATCCACGGCTCTAGGCTTTTTTACTCTTGATTTCTAAACTCTCTTTTTATCTTCTTTCATTATCTTTTACCATTGCTTTATTCTTATCTATTTATTTGAGTTCTTTATTAGTCTGAATAGCATAAGGATTTCTATATTCCAGTACTTGCTTTATCACTTAATATCTAAATTAATTTCTTGGATACGATATCGAGACTTCCGCCCTATATTACTTCTGCGACAGGTTACACTGCCCTTAAGTGTGTTTTGAACGCAACAGTAACAATAAAATGGCTGTTAAAGTTACTGTCGGTAACATAAAGTTCCCTTACCGACTTCTAAGCCGTCGGAAACATTTGCTACCACTGAAAACTCAAACGTCACTTACCGACGGCTGTGCCCCTTGGTACCAATAAGTACCCTTACCAGCGACCAAGCCGTCGAAAACGTTGCGGGAAAATCTTGGCGCTAATTTGCGCCAAACTTACCATTGAGCTTACTAACGGCATTGCCGTTGGTAGAGTGGTCGGAGAAGTTACTGATGGCCTAAGCCGTCGGAAATCAAGACGTTACCGACAGTTTTTCTACCGTCGAAAATAACACTACGCCAAAAAAGGGATTAAATGGCGCACCTTTAATAGCATTTTTAAGTGAAAAGCTATTAAAAAAGAGAATAACGCTTCCTCAAGGAAGCGCTAATATAATTTTGACTTTAGATAGCGCTTCCTTGACGAAGCGCTATCTAAAAGCGCTATTATAAGCTGGACTTTAGATAGCGCTTCCTCAAGGAAGCGCTATCTATTCCCTTTTCATATATATTTTTAATTTACGAGTTATACTTCCCTCCCGACTTTCACTTTCCATCTTCCCGCTTTCTCCCTCGTACCGTAACCCTCACTGCCTCCCCTTCTCACAAAACGCACCTCATCGCTTCCCTCTACGCTCAGCCACCTCCGCGGCTGCAACCTGACACCTCCGCTGCCGCCTCACATGAAGCTCCCTTTCTTTCCCTTTGGTCCGAGCAAATCATCAATTTTAATCTAAATTTGTAGAGCATGGCATTAAAGTTCCTCTTCCCATTCATAACTGTTGAGTCTCCAAATGTCTGATGTGCATTTACCTTAGTTTTGATGAGATTAAAACAGTTATTCAATGATTTAATTGAACCCATCTGTGGTATTTAACTCGTCTACTTAGTGTGCAAATTATAACATTAAGTGTCTATATAAACTGTTCACTCGTCTGAACTTAGATAGGTTCACCCGTCTGAACTAACTTAAGTTCACACGTCTGAACTAACTAAAGTTCACTCGTCTGAACTGATATAATTTCACTCGTCTGAACTAGCTAAGGTTCACTCGTCTGAACTAAGAGAAGTTCACTCGTCTAATGAAGTCTTCAACCGTCATATCAAAGGAAGACTCACCCGTCTAAAAGACTTTGCAACTGACGTCATATCTTTGTTAAAGATTCAACCCGTCTAATAAAGCTACTCATCCGTCTAGTGACTAACGTTAAAGAATACATTGGATGAAAGCTGTCTCGACTCTGATAAGGAACTTCAACAAAGTGCTTTGCTTGAACACAACTGCATCTTACACCAAAAGGGAAAGTCTTCCCTCTGCAAACAAAAAGCACGTATACAGACCTGATGAGACCAAAGGTATATCAGAAGTCTGTATCACTCTGATGAAAGAGAACAAACGAAGTTCCCTATGCTTTAATGGCTGATCAGAACGACTCTATTGCATTTATTGAAGATCTGCAAGAAGCCAAGCCTTCAGACTTTGTGTCTAAATGGCTTTAAAATCTTGAAGCCTATTTAATGAAGAAGACTTCGAAGAGACAAGACAAGAGAACGATCAAAGAAATCAAGAGCAATTACTCTGTGCATTTATATCTTCATTCTTTCATTATTTATTCTTCAATCATTTGAAGTTATTACGCAGTCTTTTAGATTTTCACATTTAATACACTCGTCTGAGTGCCTGTGAAAACTTGCAAATTGTAATCTATTTTACAACTTCTCTCAAACAAACCCGTCTGAGCCTGAAGAGGCTAAGTGTGCAAATAATACTTGTCTGGAGCCTGGAGAGGCTAAGTGTGAAAACAATACTCGTCTGGAGCCTGAAGAGGCTAGGTGTGAAAATAATACTTGTCTTTCCTGTAACCTAAATCAGTTATAGTGAGAAAACTTGGTGCTGCCAAGGACTGGATGTAGTCTCATTATTAAGGGGTGAACCAGTATAAAACCTGCTGAGTGATCTCTCTTTCCCTTAACTCTTTAGTTTGATTATTTGTCTTAACTATCATCTAACTAAAGGGGTTTATAATTGTGTTTATCAAAACTTTTCTTATCTTGCATGATTTTGTGTTTTCTGTGAAAACCTTCAGATGAGTTATCAGTCTGATTGACCTGTCTGTGTTTACTCGTCTATTATAACCCGTCTGTGCTTGCAAAAAAGTTTCTAAATTCCGCATAAATTTGTCCAACACCATTCAACCCCCTTCTAGTGTTTGCATCTGTCTATTTCAGTTGGTATCAGAGCTCAGCCTTTGGGTTGAGAACCTAACAGTGTAGAGAAAAGATCCTGAAGAATAGACAATGTATTTTGGAGCAAGCGCAAGTGGGAACCCCCAACTTGAAGGAGGCTCTATGGCCAGACCTCCCTTTTTCAATTGTTCAAATTATAACTATTAGAAAGAAAGGTTTCACTGGTTCATCTTGTCAACAAATTCTGATGTATGGGATGTCATTACTGATGGTCCTTACACTCCTCAAAATAATGATGGCTCAGACAAGCCTAAGGCTCAGTGGACACCTACAGAAAAGACAAGATGGGATCTAAACCATAAAGCCAGATATGCCATAATCTGTGCTCTCAGTCCAGAAGAGTTTGAAAAGGTATGTGCTTGTGATTCTGCTAAAGAAATGTGGGACTCCTTATCTGTCACACATGAAGGAACTGCAAAGGTAAAAGAATCTAAAATTTCTATTCTTGTTAGAGAATATGAATTGTTCACCATGGATGAAGGTGAATCTGTTGCTCAAATGATTGGTAGATTCCAAACTATTACTAATGGTTTGAAATCTCTTGGTAAAACATATACAAATGCTGAGAAAGTTGCTAAGATTCTCAGAAGTCTGCCAAGGCAGTGGAGACCTCTTGTCACTGCTATTTCTCAAGCTAAAGATCTCACCTCCTTTACTATGGATGAACTTCTTGGCACACTCACTGTTCATGAGCAAGAGCTCAATGAAGATGTGTCAATCAAAAAGAGCAAAGCCATTGCTCTAAAAGTTGATCTAAAGGCAGCTAAAGCCTTAAAAGCTTCAAAGGTAGACGAGTCTGACTGTGACATAGACGAGTCTTATGATGAGGATTCTGATGATGATGAAGAGACTTCTCTCATGACCAGAAAAATGAAAAAGCTCTGGAGAAAGAAGAAGCTCAGAAAGGAGAAGCCTTTCAGAAAATCCCACAAAGAATCCACATCAACAGACAAGAGTCCAGTTGTCTGCTATGATTGCAAGAAGCCTGGTCACATCAAACCTGAATGCCCTCTCTTGAAGAAAGCTTCCAAAAAGAAGTTCTTCAGAAAGAAGAAGAAAGGAATGATGGCTACATGGGAACATCTTGAATGCTCATCTTCTGAAGGAAAAGAGACAGAAGAGGAAGCCAATCTCTGTCTGATGGCCAATATAGATTCAGAACCTGAAACTGAGGTACATTTTGAACTTGAGGAATTGCATGATGCTTATGATGAGCTGGTAGAGGAATCCAAAGGCTTATCTAAGGCCTTCAAATCCCTCAAGAGAGATTATGTTAAATTCCTCAGTGAGCATAAACAAAAATCTCAAGAGTGTGAGATGCTGGCCAAAGAGAATAGCCAGCTGAGGACTGAAAAGTCTGATGAAGCTTCGATCTCAAGTGAAACATCACATTCTGAAGAAGTGGTCACACTTCATCAGAAAGTGAAGGAGCTCACTTCTGATCTTGCTAGATTTGTTAATGGCAGAGATAATCTGACAAAACTGCTAGGATGTCAGAGACACTCTCATAACAAAGAAGGCATTGGATATGATCATCAAGCTGATCATAAAGTATCAACAAAATCCTCAACTATCTATGTTAAACCCATTCCAGTTAGACTTAGACCCGTCTGTAACTTCTGTGGAAAAGCTGGACATGTTATGTCTAAGTGTTTTCACAAGAAGAAGAGGAAGTCTTCACAGACTCCTAGAACTAACAGAAAAGGACCCAGAAAAATATGGGTACCTAAAGATAAAATAATTTCTATTGCAGACATCCTTAATAGGACAAAGCAGACACCTCTGCTGGTACCTGGACAGTGGCTGCTCGCGACATATGACAGGAGAAAGGTCTATGTTCCAAGACCTCCAGTCTAAGAATGGTGGATTTGTTGCCTTTGGAGGCAATCAAGAAGGAAGAGTAATTGGTGTTGGTACAATTGGTGGTAAACCCCATCTTCCCTCTATCTCAAATGTACTTATGGTTGAAGGACTAAGACACAATTTACTTAGCATAAGTCAATTATGTGATAGTGGATTTGATGTCTCCTTCACTAAGAACGAATGCATAGTCAAAGACAAGAGTGGCAAGACCCTCTTTTTAGCTAATAGACAGCAAAATCTCTATAAGATTGAGCTAACTAAACTCTCAGATCAAAGTGTAACCTGTCTGATATCTAAAGAGGATGAAAGATGGTTATGGCATAAGAAACTAGGACATGCTAGTATGAAACTTATTTCGAAATTGAAAAAGGATAACCTTGTGAGAGGATTACCTGATATTAGTTTCAAGAAAGATGTTTTATGTGATGCATGTCAGAGAGGAAAACAAGTAAAATCAAGTTTCAAATCAAAAAACCTTGTATCAACCTCTAGACCTCTTCGGTTGTTACACATGGATCTGTTTGGACCAGTTAGTGTTACCAGTTTAGCTGGAAGGAAATATGGATTTGTCATTGTTGATGACTATTCTAGATTTACTTGGATACTTTTCTTAACCCACAAGGATGTGTCTTTTAAGGCGTTCTCTGTATTCTGTCAGAAAGTACAAAATGAGCAAGGTTTCTATATTTCTACCCTTAGAAGTGATCATGGGGGAGAATTTGAAAATGAGCAATTCAAACTGTTATGTGAAGAGAATGGAATCTCTCACAACTTCTCTGCACCTAGAACTCCACAGCAAAATGGAGTGGTTGATAGAAAGAACAAATCTCTACAAGAGATGGCTAGATCAATGCTCAATGAAAATAATCTCCCTAAGTACTTCTGGGCTGAAGCAGTAAACACTGCATGTTATGTGCAAAATAGAATACTTATAAGGTCTATCCTAAAGAAGACTCCTTATGAATTGTGGAAAGGTAGAAAACCCAACATATCTTATTTCCATGCATTTGCATGTGAATGCTTCATCTTATATACCAAGGATCA
Source organism: Ammopiptanthus mongolicus (assembly GCA_039655645.1). Classification (NCBI taxonomy): domain Eukaryota; kingdom Viridiplantae; phylum Streptophyta; class Magnoliopsida; order Fabales; family Fabaceae; genus Ammopiptanthus; species Ammopiptanthus mongolicus. The sequence goes on along the minus strand of CM077343.1, from coordinate 60,444,430 downwards.
ACTTGGAAAGTTTGATTCCAAGGTAGACAAAGGTATCTTCATTGGATATTCTAAAGTGTCTAAGGCATATAGAGTTTTTAACTCTAGAACCTCTATTGTTGAGGAATCCATTCATGTAAAATTCAATGATAATTTAAAGACTGATAGGGAACTATCAGATCTAGAAGATGATCTTGTAGGACTTGATCTTACCCAGCAGACGAGTCAACAGCCAGACATATCAAAAACCGAGTCTGCTGAGGAATCTGTCATACAAGTGGAGCAGACGAGTCATCAGTTAAGTCAACATCAGAATGATGATCTCAGAAGAAACTGGAAATTCAAAGCTCATCATCCTGAAGATCTTATCATTGGAAGTCCCTCTGAAGGTGTTAGAACCAGATCTGTCTTAAGAGAGTCAAGCAATATGGCTTTTTTATCTGAAATTGAACCAAAGCATATTGAGGAAGCTCTTGAAGATGAAAGCTGGATTCTTGCTATGCAAGAGGAACTTAATCAGTTCAAAAGGAATGATGTCTAGAATGTCTCCAAACCAACAGACAAGTCTGTTATTAGAACAAGATGGGTTTTCAGAAACAAGCTAGATGAAGATGGCAAAGTTGTCAGAAACAAAGCAAGGTTAGTAGCTCAAGGCTACAACCAACAAGAAGAATTCTCTAAGTTGATGCAAGCAGAATTTGAAATGAGCATGATGGGAGAATTGAAGTTCTTCCTTGGACTGCAAATCAAGCAGACGTGTGATGGAATCTACATCCATCAACAAAAGTACATCAAGGAGATTCTAAAGAAGTACAAAATGGATAGCTCAAAGATCATGAAAACTCCAATGCAAACTAATGCTAATCTAAGCAAAGATGATGAAGGTAAAAAGGTAGACCAAACTGTCTACAGAGGTATGATTGGATCTCTTCTTTACTTAACATCTAGCAGACCTGATATTCAATTTAGTGTTTGTATGTGTGCTAGATTCCAATCTGATCCCTAAGAATCTCATCTTAAGGCTGTTAAAAGAATCTTTAGATATTTGCTTGGAACCACTAATCTTGGTTTAATGTATTTGAGAACACAAGATTACAGATTAGTTGATTTTTGTGATGCTGACTTTGCTGGAGATAGACTTCAAAGGAAAAGCACCAGTGGAGGATGTCACTTCATTGGAGCAAACTTAGTCTCCTGGTCAAGCAAAAGACAGACGACTATTGCACTCTCAACTGCAGAAGCAGAATATGTCTCTGCTGCAAGTTGCTGCTCACAACTATTATGGGTAAAACATAAACTAGAAGATTACTCTATATTTGAGCATCATATACCTGTCTAGTGTGATAATTCTAGTGCTATTTGCTTAACTAAGAATCCCATACAATATTCTAAGGCTAAGCACATAGAAATCAAACATCACTTCATAAGAGATTATGTTCAAAAAGGTGTATTTGATGTTAAGTTTGTTAAAACTGAAAATCAATGGGCTGATATCTTTACAAAACTTTTAGCTGAGGATAGGTTTAAGTTTATAAGAGACAATTTGAATATACATTGCTTTGCTGAATAACCTGTCTGATGAGTGTTTATGATACTCGTCTATGTTTAACCATCTGACTCTTTGAATCATACTCTTTATTTGAAATATTTTCTTTTAAATGGTTATTATCTTTAATGTCATTTCTATATCTGAGGCAATATGTGTACATGGCTGTTTTTATTTTAAATCAATTTTTTTTAAACCTCCATTTTTTTGTTGTTTTCATTTAAAATTACAACTGTCTTTGGTCTTTAAAAGGGAAAACTTTCTTTTATTTTAAAAGGTATTTCATTCTTACGTTTTCAAATCTTTTTCTCTTCGTTTTTAAAACCATCAAAGAGGATGCATCTGCTCAGGGGGATCAGTTGAAGAAGCCTTTAGGCAAAACCAAAGGACAAACTTGCTTTTAACTATTTTTGTTCTCTTAGTACCTTATTTGTAATTTTTTTTTTAAAGTACCTTGTACACAGCCAATGATGGTTAAATACAAATTACCTCCTCTGTTTCTCTTTTTTGATTATGACAAAAGGGGGAGAAAGTTAAATGAAAAATGTTTTAATGTTACAACTGTCTGATATGAACAAATGTTTATCTTTAAATATGATGTATCTTTTCTTTTCTCTCTGTCTATATTCTATTGCTTTTGATAATATCAAAAGGGGGAGAAAATACTAAGATAAGACTAAGATAAAAAGTTAAACGCTTATCTATCTGAGTATGTTATAATTATGGAACAATGTTTTTAATCTGTCTGATCATATACATGACTGATTTATATGAATTTTCTTTCATTAAATCATTTAACATGTTTTTTCATCATCAAAAAGGGGGAGATTGTTGAGTCTCCAAATGTCTGATCACTAGTGCAAAATATGGATTCTACAATAAGTTTCTAGATCGGTTGAAAAGAAACCGATTTAAAAAAAGAGGCGGTGGCAATTTTGAAAATAAGTTCAAAATTATTTACATCGGTTCAGAAAGAACCCGATGTATAAAACATTTAACATCGGTTACATAGTTCAACCGATGACACAAATTTAAATAAAAAACTATTTATTTATTCCCGCCACGTATTTACATCGATTATTACACAACCGATCTCATTAGTAAACTTTCAAACTCGGTTATTTGACAACCGATCTCATTATTAAACTTTCAAAATCGGTTCTATTAACCAATCAATTTCAAATCTTCATTAAACCCATTTCACGTTCCAACGTTCTTTTATATCTTTCCCTCCTCACTGTTTGCCCTCTCTCTCGTTTGCTTCTTCTCCGTCATCCTTCACCACCATAACCTAGCACCATCCTTCATCCTTCTCCTTCTCCTCACAAATCGTTGCTACTCCTTCATCGCTGATACACTGCCCAGTCGCGCACGGCTTCACCCTCTCCTCTGAACCTCTGTACCAAACTTTGCCCACGGCTTCACCCTCTCCTCGGTGGAGAAACTTTGCCCAGGTTCTCTTTCTTTCTCTCTACATTTTGTTGTTGTCTGCTACCTGTTACTTTGGTTTTGCAATGTAACTTGATTACTTTTACAGTATGGCATGTAACTTGATTAGTCTTACAGTATGGCATGTAACTTGGCAGGAAATCCATACGTGACATTCTAATGAAGAAAAACACTTCTCCTTCTGATTAGATTTTCTTATGAAATTAAAGGGATAAAGGAAGAGAAAAAGTATTAATGTATCAGAATTTACTATTTAGTTTGAAAATGTGGTTGATTCAACTTGAGTAAATATGCAAGGAAACATAAAACTATAAACTACAAAAATGTTTGACTAATTTAAAGAAAGGTGCTGCGCTAATTTAGAGCTGGCAGTGATACTTAGGCAAGCATAGAGGAGACCATGGTCCAATCAAGCCCATTATAAGCTATTAAGTCAATTCTGGATGATAAAAGCAATTGTGCATATCCACTGACGCAGTTTTTCACAGCATAATAAGATATGATTGAAGAGTGAAACTACGTTCTGCCTCCAATGTAAAAGATTAGTTTGAGGAGTAAAAATATTTTTCAGCACCTAGTATTGGCTTTGCAAAAGGAAAAACAAAGTAGTTAATGTAATTTCGATATGCAGATTGTAAAATACTTAATAATCATACCAAGTTAAGAACATCTAACATTGAAGCTTATCACGAAAAGATCAAGCATTGTAATGTAACAACAATACTAATGACACAAATTAAATAGTACGGGACAAATTCATGTACACAACACGGTCTTCTTTGGCACCCTTCATTGCTGATTGAAAAACATGTTAAGCTACAAACTCAAATCAAATTATTTAAGTGTATATTAAACCAAACCAGAGAAGCAGGACAGGTTATTAGTTTAACATGAATGGTTTTTAGTTTAACATGAATGGTTTTTAAATGTTAGGTTAAAAAACCTCTCATAGTTCTCTCAAACCCTCTCTTTGCTTTGTGTTTCTAATTTAGGGTGAAGGCAAGCCTCAACCCATCTCGAGCGCCCTCTCACTCATCACTCTCTATCTCCTCACTCTGAGCACAAGCAAGATATTATATTCCAATGTTTTGTTTGCTGCTTTAACTTAGGGATTGGACTGTTGGATTATCTTTTAGTGTTAAAAAATTATCAAAACCTTAGTTTCCCGTTTGAGATTCAATATTAATGAGCTAATGTGTACTTTATTAAGGTACTACTCATTGTATTGAATCTTGAATTGTCCAAGTTGGACAGTTTGGGGAAAAACTTATTCTTCATTTGGTTAATACTTATTCCTTAATTCTCATATCTTATACTTGAAGAAATTTCGGTCTGCTGCATTTCCTTTTGTTCTCCGGGTGCACACTTTGTCGCGGTGGATGTGTCACCGCGTTCAAGTCGTGTACGTCGGAGACCGATGGGAAATGCTGCCGAAATTTCGTTAAGTATGGGCATGAAAGTTAAGGACTAATTGTTAACTGAGTGTTGAAGAAGTTTCTTCTCGAATGGGATAGGGCCATACCCTGTGATAAAAAGGAGTTGAAGATCTTGGACTAAGTGAAGTTGGTGTTGTTGTAGTTATGGATCGTAATTGGATCGATGCTAGATGCACAAGTCATGAGTATGAGAATGGAGTGGAAGAGTTTTTAGAATTTGCTAAAAGAAATGTTCCCGATAGTAATGGAAGGTTTTATTGTCCTTATGTTAATTGTTTGAATGAGAGACGACTGGAAGCTGAGAAAATATGAGAGCATCTTATTTGTGAAGGGATATGTAAGAGTTATACAAGATGGATATGGCATGGTGAATTGTTAGACAAACCAAGTGTGTCCCAAAGAGAGGAGGTTGATGACGTAGATATGGACGATCGACTAGAGGACATGATTCGCGATATTAGACAAGAGTCATTTCAACGAGCAAATGTGTATGATACTTTGTGCAGTGATGCAGATAAGCCTTTGTATCCTGGGTGCTCTAATTTCATATGGTTGTCAGCGGTGTTAAGATTGGTAGTTGTGAAGGCGAGAAATTGGTGGAGTGATAAAAGCTTCACCGAATTGCTTGAGTTGTTGAAAGACATGCTTCCAGAAGGTAACACATTGTCGAACCGTAACTATGAGGCGAAGAAGATATTGTGTCCGATGGGTATAGAGTATAAGAAAATACATGCATGTCCTAATGATTGCATATTGTACAGGAATGACTTTGAAAAGATGCACGAGTGTCCAAGGTGTGGGGTATCACGCTACAAAGTGAACGATGGTGATTCAAATTGTGATGTGATCACAAAGGGTCCTCCTGCGAAGGTGTTATGGTATCTTCCAATAATTCCAAGGTTCAAGCGATTGTTCGCTAATGTAAATGACGCAAAAAACATTAGGTGGCATGCAGATGAGAGAAAATGTGATGGACAGCTTCGCCATCCGGCTGATTCTTTGCAATAGAAGAGAATTGATAGTTTATTTTCGGATTTCGCCGATGAGAAAAGAAACCTTAGGCTTGGACTTGCTACCGATGGCATGAATCCGTATGGCACCTTAAGTAGTATTCATAGTTCATGGCCTGTTCTCCTGGTAATTTATAACCTACCTCCTTGGTTGTGCATGAAGCGCAAATACATTATGTTATCTATGATGATTTCGGGCCCAAAACAACCAGGAAATGACTTAGATGTTTATCTAAGTCCCTTGATTGAAGACTTGAGAAAGCTGTGGGTGGAAGGCGTTGATCTGTTTGACGGGTATTGCAATGAGACTTTCAAGATGCGTGCCATGTTATTTTGAACCATCAATGACTTTCCAGCATACGGGAACTTGTCCGGATATAGTGTTAAGGGGCATAAAGCATGCCCTGTATGTGAAGAAGGCACATGATACCATCAACTACAACATGGAAGGAAGACAGTTTACCTTAGGCGTCGAAGATTTCTCACACCTGATCACCCGTATCGTAGATTGAGAAAAGCTTTTAATGGATGCCAGGAGAATGAAATTGCTCCGACGGCCTTAACCGGAGATCGAGTTTATCAACGGGTTAAGGACATGGATATTATCTTTGGAAAGACCCATAAGAAGGCTACTGAGAAAAACATATGGAAGAAGAGGTCGATCTTCTTTGATCTTCCATACTGGTGCAAACTTGATGTAAGACATTGTATTGATGTGATGCATGTGGAGAAAAATGTGTGTGATAGTGTAGTCGGGACGCTTCTTAACATTCAAGGCAAGACAAAGGATGGTGTCAATGCTCGTTTAGATCAAGTTGCGATGGTCATACGAGAGCAGTTAGCTCCATAATCAGTAGGGGTTAAGAGGACTTATTTGCCCCCCAGCATGTCATACTTTATCGAAAAAAGAGAAAAAAAGTTTTTGTGAGTGTCTGCGGGGCGTCAAAGTGCCACAGGGTTACTCTTCAAATGTTAAGAGGCTTGTCTCAATGAAAGATCTCAAATTAGTTGGTTTAAATTCTCATGATTGCCATGTCTTGATGCAACAACTACTACCAGTGGCTATTCGTGACATCTTGCCTAAAAAAGTGAGACATGCCATAACAAGGTTGTGCTTATTCTTCAATGCTATATGTAGCAAAGTCATTGACCTTCAAAAACTGAATGAGTTGGAAACTGAGGCTGCTATTATCTTGTGTCAATTGGAGATGTATTTTCCTCCTTCATTTTTTAACATCATGGTTCATTTAATTGTTCATCTAGTGAGGGAGATTAGATTGTGTGGCCCCGTTCATTTAAGGTGGATGTACCCAGTTGAGCGATACATGAAGATACTAAAAGGGTATGTGAAGAATCCACACCGTCCTGAAGCATCTATTGTTGAAAGGTATGTTGCAGAAGAAGCTATTGAGTTTTGTACAGACTACATGTCAGAAGCGGAACCTGTAGGGCTTCCTAAGTCTCGTCATGAGGGAAGATGTGATGGTAAGGGTACACGAGGTATTACTGTTAAGAGCATGGGTCGAGAGGAAATGCTTCAAGCACATTTGTATATATTGAATAATACTGATGAGGTTAATCCTTACTTATGTGATCACAAAACCATTGTCAAGCAAAATTACCCTCGAATGAACGAAAAATGGTTGTTGAACAAGCATAATAAGACTTTCTTAAACTGGTTTAAAGATCAAATTGCGGGGGATAATGTTGCTTCTGATACATTAAAATGGTTAGCACACGGGCCTAACTTTGATGTCATATGTTGGAGTGGATACGATATCAATAGGTTTTCCTTCTATACAAAGTCCCAGGATGACAAGAGTACCGTGCAAAACAGTGGGGTTTTGGTTGTAGCCGAGTCTATGCACTTCTCTAGTTCAAAAGATACAAACCCCGTTATGGCATCCATATCTTACTTTGGAGTCATTGAAGAGATTTGGGAGGTCGATTACACTAAATTTAGAGTACCTGTTTTTAAATGTAAGTGGGTTGACAGTAACAGTGGTGTACAAACCGATGAGTTAGGATTTACATTGGTAGACCTTGGCAAGGTAGGTCATACAGAAGAGCCTTTTATCATGGCTTTCCAAGCAAGACAAGTGTTTTATATCCATGATCCTTCTAACAAAAGGTGATCGGTGGTTCTCCAAGGAAAAAACATGCATAATGGTAGTGAGGAAAATCAAGATTCAACTCTCGATATTTCCGATACTCCTTCTTTCTCAACACGGATGCCTACTTTCAATGAGGAAAATGAAGCGGACGATGTACATGCCATTCGTGATGATCATCATGAAGGGATATGGGAGAACATTACTACTTGACCATGGTGTAAGTTATGTTTAAAGTTATATTTATTAGTTAAGTTATGTTTATCTTGATAATTATAAGTTAAGTTTTTTTTGTTATTTAATTTGATATTTATATGTTAAGTTATAGTGTAAGTTATGTTTAAAGTGATATTTGTTATTTATCCATCTTTACTGACATAGTTTATTATTTTTTTATAAACAGGCATACATGGCAGATCCCTCGGGCATCCCTCCTACACGCAGCGGGTCGGATACCCCATTGACAAGTAAAAAAGGTAGACGCGCCACACGATTAAAAAAATTGGCCATCAACCTTAGTGGTAATCAAAGGATGAGGGTTGAGTTTGATGGAGATTGCTTACCTATAGGGCCAATGGAAGATCAGTTTAAGAGTTTTGTGGCCGTCCTTGCCAAAAGCAAGGCTAGTGTACTTATTGAGGATTGGGACCATGTACCGACGAACGTGAAGGATCAGATATGGGATAGTATCATGGTATTTTACTTTTACCCTCTTTGGTTGTATATATTTTATTTCACCATATTATTTTCATATACACTAATTTCTCCATTTTGTTTTGTAAATATAGCTCACCTTTGAAGTGCCGGATACCGAGCGTATGAAGAAAAAATGGATTTCGTATGCGGGTGAGCGTTGGAGAGCATTTAAAACACAACTAAGCGGGAAATACATACATGGGCGTGCAGACAAATCTCCACTTGAGATGTACCCGTTCCTTGATCAAGAGACATGGGATAGATTTGTTCAGATCCGATTGGATCCCGCCTTTCAGGTTAACTTGAGTTATATTGTTTAACTTTACCAACCAAATTGATTTTATTAATATACTGAATTCAGTTGATGTTATTTATAATAGGAGAAAAGGAAAAAGGCGCAGGAGATCCAGAGTAAGAATCTCTACACCCATCGTTTGTCTCACGGGGGATATAATAAGCTGAGGAGGAAGATGATTGAAAAGAAGAAGAAACAACTTTTGGAACAAGCATCCCAAGCTGATCCTACGGCTGATCCACCTCCTGAAGTTGTTGATCCACCTCCACCCCCACGCCACCATACATGGAAGAGAGCCCGACAAGGACCATCGGGACAATATACATCTGAGGAGGCACGACTTGTTGCTGAAAAGATTGTAAGTATATATTCAATTCTAATTGTAATTGTAACATGCTTATCCATCATCTTACACAAATTAATGTGACAATTGTATGTTGTAGGATTCCTTGGACGAACAAAGCACACAAGGAACCTTTGTGTCTACTGGACGCAAAGATGTCTTGGCTGTTGCGATTGGGAAAGAGGACCACCCAGGCCGTGTCCTTGGTGTTGGATGGGGTGTTGGCATTACCCAATACCATGGACCATCTTCACATCATCGGAAGAGGGATGATATTGAGTCCATCAAGGCGCAGCTTCGAGAAGAAATAAAACGAGATCTTCTCTCAAAGTTGGCATCTATGGGTTTTTCCCAACAAAACACAAGTGCCCAACCATCTGTACCTGTGAGCACTATGGGTTCATGTGATCATTCACATCAGCCTGATAAGGAGGACGATCAATGTGAGTTGTATGTTGATGATCATCATGATCGCCGGGTAGTGGCATTTGGGAGGGTACACAACTTGGGAAATAACTTACACCACCAGACATTAGAGGATGATCATGTGAGGGTGGTGGTTGAAGATGTTCTAGATGTTGATGCTCTAGTCCCTGTGCCCACTGAGGAGGTTATTACAGTTGGCCAGGCCCCCGGTAATTTCATCCCTTGGCCGAGAAGACTTGTGAGGTTTTTGTTTCAGCCAAGGTATTCATGTAGTTGTTCACTTACTTATGTTTTTCTATATTTACAATTGAAATAACTTAATTGTGTTTACTTGTGTTTACTAATGCTTTACCTCTATTGTTTAGGATGATGGAAAAGATCATCGACCCAAAAGGCCTAGGTCGGATCCGAGAAAACTTGTGGCGTCTGGTTCATCGAAGGTATTCATATAATCATTCAATAAGTTAAGTTTTTTTTTATTTACAATTGAAATAACCTAACCGTGTTTACTAATGTTCTATATTTGCTGTTTAGGGTATTGACAAGGATGTTGAACTTGATGCTCTGGAACGTCTCGCATTAGCTGCCGTGAAACTTGGGAAGGAGTCCGCTTTTATAAATTTGGAACACGATGGCAAGCCCGACACTTTCTATATCCCTCAGAGGGACATTATGGAGATATGCATTGATAGTGAAATGCTTTGCATGACAGTTGTCTCATTATGGTGCACGTAAGTTATGTTATTTCAACTAATTAATTTGTAAGTTAACTAATTAAGTTTTTAACTATTATAACTAATATTTATTTCAATATCTTAGGTATCTGCATCGCCTGTGTATTGATAGGGGTAACCTCCATCTTTATGGATTCCTTGACCCTCAACTAATTCAGGGTGAGACACTTAGGTCAGATGAGATTACTGCGTACATGCAACGTGTGCTTGATGAAGGCAAAAAACGGTTCTACCTAGCACCTTACCTCCATCTGTAAGTACAAGTTTTACTAGTGATTTATAATTATCTGTGACTTGTCTCTAACTGTTTCCAAATGCAATAAACATTGGCAATTATTGATCATCTGTCGTGGTATGAGTGTTGTGGTCTTCTTTTGTTCGTTGGGAAGGAAGCCGACGAAAGAAATCAAGCTTATTGTTGAAACGTAAGCTTTTAATTAATTTAATTTGTACTACATTTGCTTTATTAATTACTCTGAAATATATAACATACTTTAAATTCATATTTTCTTAATTATGATAAAGCTATGAATGCAAGTCATGTTTTGGATGGTGGTAGGCCCAGGCCTATTAGGTGGATTTACCCTAATGTAAGTAGTTTATTAATTAGTACCCGAGATTCAATTGCAGTGTAAAATAGTTACTATTATGTTTTTACTCATTATATATTCAAATTGTGTATTCATTTGTAGTGTCGACATAGGCAACGTGGCGGCTGGGAGTGCGGATATTATGTCATGAAGTGGATGTTCAACATTGTCTCCGCGAGTATTATAGATCGATGGAAGGAGGTAATTAACTAATAACATTTGTAAATAGTTATAGATTAATTATGTATAGTTATAGTTGATTAGTTATAATTAATGTGCAGATTTTCGACAATCCGGAAGCATTCTCTGAAGAGGACATTAAGGACATCAAGGAGCGTTGGGCAAACTTCTTTCTTGAGATGACTTCTGAACATTAATTTATGGATGACATTTTATTTCTTTAATTAGTTTAATTTGTTATATTTCTTTGTTATGTATTTGATTAATTAGTTTGAATTTATTACATTATATAATTAGTTGAGTTTGTTGAATCAAAAGCTGACTTTTGCATAATCAATAAAGTATAGTTTGGCTTACTTAGTATATAGTGATTTGGATTCTGTTATTGTTGGGATTCTATTTTGGCTGGGATTGTTCTGGTTGTACATATATGAAACAGGGTTAAGGATTGCCACTGGTTTAAAATAGAGTATTTAAAAAAATTGGACTATCAACATCGGTTACAATAGAGAACCGATGTTGAACTATCAATTTCAATCGGTTCTGAGTTACAACCGATGTGAAAAGATACTTTCAACATCGGTTACAAGACCAAACCGATGTTGAATTATAACTTTCAACATCGGTTCTATATTATAACCGATATGAAAAGATCTTTTTCAATAATTATTAATCTGTTGAATGAGCACTTTAACTTTCAACATCAGTTAAAAATCGATGTTAAAAGGTCTTACATTCTACATCATCTGTTTCTACATCGGTTCCATAACCGATTTAGAATGATATTTTTAACCGATTTTAAACATGTTTATTGCACTAGTGGATGTGCATTTACCTTAGTTTTGATGAGATTAAAACAGTTATTCAATGATTTAATTGAACCCGTCTGTGGTATTTAACTCGTCTACTTAGTGTGCAGATTATAACATTAAGTGTCTATATGAACTGTTCACTCATCTGAACTTAGATAAGTTCACCCGTCTAAACTAACTTAAGTTCACACGTCTGAACTAACTAAAGTTCACTCGTCTGAACTAAGAGAAGTTCACTCGTCTAATGAAGTCTTCAACCGTCTGATCAAAGGAAGACTCACCCGTCTAAAAGACTTTGCAACTAACGTCATCTCTTTGTTAAAGAGTCAACCCATCTAATAAAGCTACTCATCCGTCTAGTGACTAACGTTAAAGAATACACTGGATGAAAGCTGTCTCGATTCTGATAAGGAACTTCAACAAAGTGCTTTGCTTGAACACAACTGCATCTTACACCAAAAGGGAAAGTCTTCCCTCTGCAAACAAAAAGCACGTATACAGACCTGATGAGACCAAAGGTATATCAGAAGTCTGTATCACTCTGATGAAAGAGAACAAACGAAGTTCCCTATGCTTTAATGGCTGATCAGAACGACTCTATTGCATTTATTGAAGATCTGCAAGAAGCCAAGCCTTCAGACTTTGTGTCTAAACGGCTTTAAAATCTTGAAGCCTATTTAATGAAGAAGACTTCGAAGAGACAAGACAAGAGAACGATCAAAGCAATCAAGAGCAATTACTCTGTGCATTTATATCTTCATTCTTTCATTATTTATTCTTCAATCATTTGAAGTTATTACGCAGTCTTTTAGATCTTCACATTTAATACACTCGTCTGAGTGCCTGTGAAAGACTTGCAAATTGTAATCTATTTTACAACTTCTCTCAAACAAACCCGTCTGAGCCTGAAGAGGTTAAATGTGCAAATAATACTTGTCTGGAGCCTGGAGAGGCTAGGTGTGGAAACAATACTCGTCTGGAGCCTGAAGAGGCTAGGTGTGAAAATAATACTTGTCTGTCCAGTAACCTAAATCAGTTATAGTGAGAAAACTTGGTGCTGCCAAGGACTGGACGTAGCCTCATTGTTAAGGGGTGAACCAGGATAAAACCTGCTGAGTGATCTCTCTTTCCCTTAACTCTTTAGTTTGATTATTTGTCTTAACTATCATCTAACTAAAGGGGTTTATAATTGTGTTTATCAAAACTTTTCGTATCTTGCATGATTGTGTGTTTTCTGTGAAAACCTTCAAACGAGTTATCAGTCTGATTGACCTGTCAGTGTTTACTCGTCTATTATAACCCGTCCGTGCTTGCGAAAAAGTCTTTAAATTCGCATAAATTTGTCAAACACCATTCAACCCCTTTTCTAGTGTTTGCATCTGTCTATTTCAATAACCCTCTCAGGTAATTCCCACTTCTCTTCTCTTCATTTTCTCTCTCATTCCCCCTATTCATAACTCATCGATTCTAATCTAATGGGTTTTGTGTTTATTAGAGCACTAAGAAGAAGGCCAGCGGAAAGATTTTTTCGGCTCAAATAGATTTCGTGTTACATACATGTATGTTTTTCTCAATTCTAATTCTTTTTTTGTTGTTCGGGGATCAATGTTTGTTTCCCGAGAAAACTAACGCTGAAAAATTGTGAATTTTGGAAAATTAGTGAAATTGGTGTGCTTCTGAACTTAATTCAGTGGCTGGGTAGGTCCTAATTTTGCATTTGCATGATTGATTCTGGCCACCAGTGAAAGAGATCTGATATTTTTATTACACGCCTTGGTTAAAGTTTTGATTTTTATTAACTAACAGAGGGTGTCAAATTATTATTTCATGGCCTCAAATTATTGTTCATTTGTATTCTTTGATCTGTCCCCTGAATTTTCCACCTCCATCCATCTAATCTTTAGAGGGTTTTATTGCCTTCCATTTGCATTTGTTGTTCTTCAACAAATAAAATAAAAATAAAGTAAGATATACATAGCTGTAAGCACTTTAGAATATAAAGACTAGAAATGTTAAATTACTTTATTGTTGAATACTCTCAGTTTTGGTGGTGAAGACCGCAGAAGGTAGCACTTAGTATTACAAGACTAATTTTACTGCAGAGGGATGCAGTAACTAACTATATGTAAATGTTATCCCCAATTTACATATGGAACTTGTTCCTTAGTTCCTATTTATTATTTACTTATGGCACTTGTTACTTGTTAGCATTTGTCTATGGGAATCCCAAAATGAAGGCACTAATTTGTTGAAACAAACCCGGTTCTGATAGCATCCATAACAGGGACTACTCGGTTCTGATATTATTTCATTTTTTCATATGAATTGCAGGTGGTATTATAGTGGCAACCCTTGAGTCTCTTGAAAGAATGTGGAGTTAGCAACAAATAGATTAAAGTGGTAAGGAATACTCTGTGTATACTCAGAAGCGCTAGATTTCTTTTAATAACCTGAATTCTTTTAACTTTAAGCCAAACATATTTTTATCTATGTACTTAAATAGAATGTGGAGCTATGTATGTTTAAGTACAGTTGTTTTGCATTTGAAACAATATGAAAACATAAAATAATATGAAAAGAGAACTTATCTATTAGTTTATACAGATACAGAAGAGTTGATAAATTTTAACTCTTCATGATAGTAAAGCTAGTATTGTTTGAATTTGTATGTAATAGTATAGTTTTGGTTAGGTGTTTATTGTAAAAATATTGTTAATTAGTACATACATTTTATTGTACTCATGTTGTAACATTTGTAATAAATGAAATAAATTTATGTATACTGTGTCAATTATTGTCCCAAGTATTGTTTATACTGTCTGGGTTTTGCTAAGTGCAGGGAAGAGTTGGAGAAAATTAAAGTATATTATTAATAGATAGCTCTTCCTCATCTATTCCTGCTTTAGATAGCACTTTTTAAGCGTTATTGTTTTTTCAACCTTTAATAGCGCTTGATTTAATAGCGCTTAAAAGCACTATTAAATACAAAAAATAAACGTTATTAAAAGTCTTTTCTATTGTAGTGTAAGCCCTAGGTAACTGAGCGAATTCTTGTAGTGTTCGTAAGAAGTGTTCATTTGCAAAGGTCTTGTATATCATTTATATAAACTTGACTTTTGTCAACTTTGCTTGTTTTAGTAAACAATTTTACTACAAGATTACCGCTGATCTCGTTGGAACTCACAATTACTTGATCTTATTATTTGTTCTCGTTGGATTTTGTCATTACCAAAAAACCACGTAAACAAATGGTCAAATTTGGAAGATATTTACATCTGACTCTTTTATAGGTATGAGAGGATTAATGTCGGATCCATCAAATGATTGATTTTTTTTTGGCCGGTTGTGGGCGAGGAGGGATTTGAACCCCTGACATCGTGGTTCATAGTCACGTACTCTAATCCTCTGAGCTACGGCCCCAACTGACCTGTTCCCTAGCTAGAATATATATATATATATATATATATATATATATATATATATATATATATATATATATATATATATATATATATAAAAGCAATTGGCTCAAATCATCAATCAAAACAAATTTAACCCATCAAAAACATTTTTCGTACCTATTTCGTATACAACTATATAACTGTAAACAGTATTAATTTAAGTATACATATCAACAAATTAAAACAAATTACTATCTACTGGTATTGTTTACTTTTTTTTAAAAGTTAAATCAATATAGAAAAACATAGATGGAAATTATTAAAAGATCCTACAAGGCGGGAAATTTGATTCATGTCCCCTTCTCGCGAAAGAAAATTCCCGAATTAATTCGAGTCCCTAAATAGTACAGTCTCTACGGAATTTCCCAAACACCAGAAAACTTCTTAAAGTACTCTATTTAGTTAATTGAAGGTACTCTTACGTTCTCTTTTATAATGCAATCAGGTATTGTCCAGTAACCTTTTGCACATCTCAACTAAATTAAATTCACATTTTTGGTCCTGTCAACAAGGAGATTCACACGGTTAAGGATATTTCTTTCAACTTGACATCTGTTAAACTAATGACCTATAAAACTTTTCTAAAATACTTCTTTGCTAATGGATGTAATTATTTTGTTTACTTTAGTTGATAATATTTCAATATAGAAGAATGGTTATCTACCTAATGACAGTGGGTATATGTACTGCCATGACAGCATAGTTATTGCAGAAAACGAAATTGTCCTGTTATCTCCTTTTTCTCTTCTCTGTTTTATGGTTTCTATGTTTTATGGTTCGGCTGCCGTTGCATGTTTTAACAACATCAAATAATAATCAATATAAATAATAATTTAAACCTTTGATCATGTAACCTACATCACATACTTGCGTACTTCTACTCTAATCCTTTGGATTGGATACGGACTTAAGTTCAAATTATAAAATTAGATTAGTGCAAAAACAGTAATTTTCAAGGAGGAAAGTTGGTAACATATTTTTGGCGACTTAAAATATTTGTGACTAATAATCTGCCATTTGTATACAAACAAAGGTGTCAAAGAATCCCGTTATAAGAACACACTTACCACATGACATTCAAATGACAATACTCTTTTAATACATGGATACAACATAAAGTAAAAAAATCATTTATAAGATATACAAAAATAATGAACCATATTCACATGTGACACCATATTACATGCTGTCATATTTGTAGTGTTGAAAAAACGTTCTCAAAATCCACATATATGATATATGTAACTTAAAAGAAAGAAAGGGTCTGCATGTAGACGAAAAAGTTTGTTACACATGTCCCGGACCGAGAAAAGAAAGCTACGTTACTAATTACACAATACAAAATGATTACAAGCTAGTATTTGGACTCTGCAAGACTTGATTAGTTGATTATTGTAATTGTCATTCATCGAATTCCAGTACACATCACTCATCATTAATATTAACCGTAATAAAGGAGTAGCTTTCTGTCTACTCGTTTTTGTTATGGTAGACAATAGTAGTGGATCACCTTATACAGCCATAGCTGTTTTGGATATCGCTACTTTTCTTGTTTATGTTGTCTTTCTTTCTCTCTCCCCCTAGTATATATTATATCCTTTTTCTAGTGAGATCCGTGCCCACTCTCTCTCTCTCTCTCTCTCTCTCTCTCTCTATATATATATATATATATATATATATATATACATGTGTATGGATATAGTCATATAGCTTTCTTTACTCCATTAAGATCTGTAAAAGACCTGTTACCTCACCTCATATCATTTTACTGATTCTCCATCACCTTCTAATTTGATGAGGATCACAGGCACTCATCAAGATTCAAGACTCTCCACTCCAGTTTTCTCTTCCTGATCATCCAAGCATGAAATCATTCAATTCCTGAGTATCTTTGCCTCTGCAAAAGGAAACTGAAACTGAAGCTTTCCCACCCTAGGGCCACAGTTCATTTTCTCTATCTGTCTCCACCTTTTTCTCTCTCAATGACGCCACCAGATAACATACCTCCAGAGCCTGCAACAACAGAAGACCATGAGAACCGGAAAACCACGTCCACAAGGCCACCAGAGCAAGGCCTAAAATGCCCGCGATGTGACTCACCCAACACCAAATTCTGCTACTACAACAACTACAGCCTTACGCAGCCAAGGCATTTCTGCAAGACATGCCGAAGATACTGGACAAAAGGAGGAGCCTTGCGCAACGTTCCAATAGGTGGTGGTTGCCGGAAGAACAAGAAGGTGAAGTCTTTATCATCATCTTCTTCATCGAGGCTCTCATGTGACTCTGCGGGTAATTCTTCTTCAGAGCTTGGTGGATTCAAGCTCTTTCAAGGTCTTTCACCTTCTGTGGACTTTCAAGGTCTTTTACCCTTCCCTGCTAGGCCTCCAACCACTGGTATCTATACCCAATTCTCTTCTTTTGGTGACACTTCTGCTTCTGCTACCAGTTCTTCCTGTTTCCAACTTGATCCTTCAAGTGGCTCAAATTCTTTGATTGGTCTAAATTATAACCCATTTCCTTCTTCAACTGCTACTGGGTTTAATGGTGCAATCCAGGGTACGAACTCTATGAACATTCATGGTAACATTGCTTCTTCAATTGAGTCATTGAGTTCAATAAACCAGGACTTGCACTGGAAGCTGCAGCAGCAGCGATTAGCAATCATGTTTGGTGGAGATAACCAGAAAGATAGTAACGTTTCACTTTCACCGGTTAACCTTGAGATTTCAAAGCAGACTCAGCAACAACCGGAACCTATTTTGTTTCAAAACCTTGAGATTTCAAAGCCAGAGATTTTCCCTGCTGGGAATTCAAGAAAAGAAGGCCCAAGTGGGGATACACCAACCGAATGGTTCTTTGGGAATTCTTATTCCTCAGTGACTCCTACACCAACTACAAGTAGTGGTGGCAATGGCCACGATAATGCAAGTAACAACTGGGGGGGTGTCAATGCTTGGGGTGTTGTGCAGCAACCACATAGCGCTTTGCCCTAGATGTGGGAAGAGGAGGAGGAGGAGGACTCAGATGCAGACTTTCTTTCAATCTTCGAAGTAAAGGAAGAAATTAATAGCTAGACCAACTCTATATATAATTGTCTAAAACCCCTTTTAGGTATATGTTAATTACGTCTTCTTCTTTGGGTTCAAATCAAAATATATGTAATAGAATATAAATTTAAGATCAGAACGTTTTGTCGTTAAATTAATCATATATGCGTTCATATACTCATCAATTTCAGCTAGATGTTATCAATTGTCTCAATTCTTATTAACTAATATTATATATTAATTAGATCTTTGTGCTCTCCATTTCTGTTGTTCATGTAAATTATCCACTCTCGTTGGTAGTAGTGGTAGTAGTCAATAAAATAAGAACCGGTCTTGCATGAAAGGGAAAGCAATGGGTGTTTTAACTCTACATGGCATTCGCAAACCTCATTACTTGAAATTGACATGAGTCGGTGATAAGTTTACCGTTTCCCTCACTACATATCTTTGGGATCTGTGATGGATTTTTGGACTGCTGTTAATAGAAAGTTTGAAACCGGGGGACTTCAATTCTATACCTTTAATTTGTTTTATACTCAGTTGATATCCAGAAGGAACAGAACTCATCAACCACTGTCTCAGCTGTCACTCTATGTGTCTATCAGTGAACTGAGTCTCAGGCTCCTTCAGCTACTGATCAATGCAATAAAGAAATCACACCACAGTAGTAGTGACTCTCCGTAGCATTTGCTGCTTGAGCTCTTGTTAGCCCTGAAGTATCAAGGCCTATAGAGCCTTGCTCACTCTCTCTATCCTAATTTCCCTCTATCTTTCAATGTTACTAATGCACTTCGCAGTAATTAGTCGAAGTGTGATGTTATTTGTTGGTGTCTGAAAAAGTGATGGATTAAAAGTGATTTAAACACTACTAGAAATTTTCTGATTACCTGTGGATTTTCCTGCAGATTTTACATAAAAATTCGCAGGAAACAGGTTTCCTATAATTTTTCCTATGAATTTTGTCCATAGGTAATACCTTCATGGGTAATTTTTTCCTTCGAATTTTAAAATCTGCAGGAAATTTCCTGCAAATTCTCTTACAAAAAATTTAAATTCGTAGGAAAATTCATAGGAAAATGTCAAAATTTCCTACAAATTTTCCTACAAATCTAAATCTAAAAGAAAAAAACTTATTTTTTAAAAAAATTACAGAAAAATTCGCAGGAAATTCCCGTAAAAAATCCGCAGGAAAATTCGCAAGTAATTCATAAATTTTTAATAGTGAAATGAAAAACAGTCACCACTAGGTGTTCGTCTAAGTGGACGGAGTTTGGGTCTCGTAAGCATGTGATCCTGAGTTTGATTTCTGGATTAGTGTGTATAAAAAGAACATTAGTGGGAGGGATTCCCGCTTAGACATCTGACCGTATCCCGAGAAATTAGTCTCTCACCTATCGAATAGAAGGATACTCTAAAAAAACATTGTCCATGTTTGAATGAGCTAGAAAGAGAGAGAAATGTCACATCTAAAACTTAAGGTTCGGTTTTGGTATCAATAAACAAAATGGTTATGTTTAGCTTAAAGTGTTGGACACTGAGCTAAAAATGCCACTGATGATCAACTATCATTGCAATTCTGTATCACTGCAGGGAGAGAGGAAAGGGAAAGCAAAGCAGGAATTGAAGGATTGCTTTTCCCTGCTGGCCTTTCTTTGCGAAGACCCCACAAATGCGGAAAGTAAAATGTTTATCTCACCCTATTTTTATCATATCACTTGTTATTTTCAAGACAAAAGTTATTTGATCAATGGTTATAAAATAGATATAAAAAAATATAAAAAATAGGTATGAGAATTTCATTGTGGTTGCTGATAAGATTAAATTAACCCTGTTCTTTATTCCTCAAAACCAAATATATATATGTGCATGGGAAGTGAAAACTCATCCCAACTATTATGTGAAACTAATTTTAGTGAAAATTGACAAACAAAGTTGTCTCATGTGTCTCCTCTATGTATGAAAATAAGCCTTTGCCTCAAATTCTCGTATGAGTTAATTAACATCTAAGATGCCATTATCCGTCCACATTAGGGCACTTTGGTTGCAAACACTTTGCCTCCATCAAAACAGTAAGTTTTAGGTTTAGGTAAGATTTTAAATTGCAATCTGCAATCACAATTGGGCATACAATATTATTATTTTAGTTAGTCTCTTCAATTATAACGCAGTCACAATTACAACAACATCATCCGTATTACGATAAATATGAAATACTTGTAACTGTAACTCAACCACAATTTAAAATCATGAGCATAATTATTATTGTATAAGTTATATATCCTCCATCTAAATAAGCATAGGCAACTTTTCTCTATCTAAATATAAATAGGCTTCTTTTCTAATTAAAAACTCCCTTTCCTCTAATTAAATATTATATATGTGCATGCCGTATGAAGTAAGAGTTATGGCGGTCCAAGTAAACTATTTGCTCTTCTGTACGTAGTTGTCTGTTTCTATATATGTGGGCTCAATGTCTCATGGGTCACGGCGAGACAAAGAGAGAATCCACGAAGAAGAGGAAGGGGTGACTTGAGAAATGGAAAACATGACATGAAGCTGCGTGATTAACGTGATATCGTTCCACACCGAAACTCCTTTTTGTAGAACTGCCGGTGTGTGTGTCAAAGTGTCAGTTTACAACCTTGAAACTGCAAGAAGCTCATGACATATGTATTGAACTATTAAAGAGAAACTATTCTCTACTTCTCATGATTCCTACACCGAAACTTCTGGCCCCACCACCTTCGATCACTTGATTTCCCCCACTAGCTAACTGCATGCAATCATATATTTGATCAGAAACATAAAGGAGACCAAATACACAAACACTACCAAGAAACCTAGTGTTCATTATCATTTGATATTTTCACATTTTATGGGGTGTTGGTTTTCAAGAAGATTCATCAAGGCTCTAAACGTAAAATAAAAGCTATATATAAAATCAGTACTATATAACGTAGGTGTGCCGTGTTTGTGTGTGTGGCATATATAGCAAGGAGAAGTATCAGTGTATCACACACTAGCCAGACATCCCATCGTGATCAAGGCACAATAAGCTATATAACGCTCCCTTCTTCGTCTTCCCTTAGATAACAACTCTCTCTCTCTCTCTCTCACCCTAAAAAATGAGAACAGTGCTTTCGTCTCCGTCACCAAATTTGTCTTCTTCCACTCTTAAAACCTTCACCACCCAGCCACACTCATCATTTCACTTCTTGACCTCTTGTCCACGTGCTTCTTTGCATTTTCCATTTTTCCGTTTCCTTTCTCTTTATCTTTCTTCTGCTCCTTCAAACCGTTTAATTTACATTAACATAAAAGAAATAAGGAAGATTGTATGGTGTATCATATCCTTGTCTATGTGACCCAATCAGATGGTGAGAATTTAGCCCCATATGATATTCACATGACTCAATTAATTGAGGTGACACATTCCGATTGGACGTAGTGTACTCAAACCCTTTAATTTTCAAGGATGCCACAGCAACTCCCCATAAATAACTTCCTTTCTTTACCTTTTACAGTCACATTTTTCTCAACAACTTTCATATGTGTCTAATGTTTCATCACAATGTTCCATCATTAAGTTAAAATCAATTTGTATATTCGGCTACAGTAATACATTTATTTTTCTAATACATCACAATAATATATTTAATCTCATATTTCTTATCCATCTCAACTACTAAAATAATTTGTTATAACTTTAATACTTTTTATTGAAGTGACTTTTTTTGGCTAAATAAATTAAACCAATTCGGATGACTGAAGTACATAAATAGATTTTAAATCAATCAATTTAACACTTCTACTTTTTTTTTTTTTTTTGACAAGTCAATTTAACACTTCCACTTAAAGTGACTTTAAATCATGGTTAAATTTCGCTAAAGTTTCACTAAAGTTATAATTTAATGTCAAATATATTAAGGAGGCTATATGGAGTTTTGATGGTAACAAAAGTCGCAGACCCAACAATTTCAATTTCAATTTTTTCAAATCCTATTGGGAGTTAATTAAATCCAAGGTATGTGACCTTGTTTTTGAGTTCTATATATGATTTTGTTGGAACCAATTCAAGTGGTTATGGTCCAAATAATCCCTTAAGTTTTTGATGTTAACAAAGAGCTAATTTAAGATGAACAAAGATTTCTTATGGACTAACATTTTATATTAAGTGTGCAAGATAAAACATAATTGAGTCCAAAGACTATCTATAGTCCAAAGACTACATCTCGTCCAACATTTGATTTTGGTTTACGACTGGACGGTAATAAATAGAGCCATGAGTCCAAAGACTCTTTCGGTTACGTTTGTAATAGCTAGTCCAATAGTACTTTTATATTTCAAGCGCGAATATCTTGTAAAAGTATTTGAATTTATTATTCCTTGTAAAAGGCTTATATCCTTGGGACAAAACATTCTTTGCAATATTCGTACAAATGTTAAGCGTAAGCCAGAATGTCTCTATCACTTAAAGAAGTTGACCTTCTTCTTTTGGAAAAACAAAAGGCAACTTTCGTTCTACATAGAGGATATGTCAGCACCACTTTTAGCTATCATCCTGATAGTCTATCCTGCTGATCAGAAACTTCAGAAGCTATCAGACTCAACGGATCAAATGCATTCAATGCTCATCAAAACGGATCCTTTTCCATCCGTTGAAGACTGAAGCCTGCTCAAAGACAAGAGGCTATATATACCTTCATCCCATGAAGATGCATGGTTACCGAACTTGAGGAAAAATAGAAGTGAAGCAATACTTAGCGATTCAAAATCTTTCAAGAGATACAAGCAAACATCTGGTCAAGAAATCAAAGAGAAAATCAAAATGCTAGCAAAGCTACTCTGATCCTCATTTTCATATTACTCTCTGTGTAGAATTTTTTTAAGAGTCTAAGCTTTAGTTTCAAATTCTCACATTTAGTGAGTTAGTAGAACAAACTCTTTTCAAAACCTTAGTTTGGTTGAGCCTGAAGAGGCTTGTCTGTAAAAGAATACTTAGAGAACCTGAAAAGGTTGAAAATACTGCCTGAAGAGATGTTGAATACTTTGTAACAAAAGGTTTTTGTTATAAGTGAATAAAGCTTTCAAGTAGAGAGGACTGGAGGTAGCTCTTTGGTGAAGAGTGAACCAGGATAATATCTCTGTGTGTCTTTTCTCTCCCTTACCCTTACTTTAGCTTATTATCTATCTAACTAACTGGGATTGAATTGCCTTTTCCTACGCTGTTTTCTTATCTTATTCAAACTAAGTTAGCGTCCGACTTGGTGTTTGGAAGAGCTCTCTTTGCTTTTATTCGTTTTAGCGTCCAACTTTGCGAAAACTTTTACCTGCTTACGAAAAGAATTTAAAATCTTCAGAAACACAATTCAACCCCCCTTCTTGTGTTTCAAACAGGTTCTTTCAATTGGTATCAGAGCTCAGTCTCTGGGTTGAGCACTTTGCCGTGTAGAGGAAAAGATCCTACTGCAGATATGTTTGGACCAGCTATGCCAAGCGGGAGTCAACCAATTATGGAAGGTACTTCCATGACCAGACCACCGTTCTTCAACGGTACTCACTACCTGTACTGTAAAGAGAGATTCAAAGGTTTCATCCTCAGTACAAACTCAGCTCTCTGGGCCAGAATCACAAACGGTCCTAACGTTTGTCTCAACTTTGACGGGACAAACAAAGCAGAGGACGACTGGACTGATGCTGAACGGGCTAGAATGGAAGAGAATCATAAAGCAAGATATGCTTTCATGTGTGCCCTCAGCCCTGACGAATTTAAGAAGATTCACGCATGTGAATCAGCCAAACAAATATGGGACACCTTGTCTAATCTCCATGAATGGACAACCAAGGTGAAGGACTCTAAAATCATCATGCTGGTTGGCCAGTATGAAATGTTCACCATGGCTGAAGGAGAGTCCATCCTAGACATGATGGGTCGCTTTCAGACGATCATCAACAATCTGAAATCCCTTGGAAAGGTCTACACTACCAAGGAGAATGTCACCAAGATTCGTAGGAGCCTGCCTAAGAAGTGGAGACCTCTTGTCACTGTAATCACCCAGGCCAAAGATCTCTCTACTTTGACTCTGGATGATCTTGTCGGGACGCTTCAAGTTCATGAGCAGGAGCTTGATCTTGACAATCGATCCTGGAAAGAAGAACAAAGGGATTGCCCTGAAAGCTCATAGTCCAACAACTCAAAAGCTTTAAAAGCTGATGAGTCCAGTGATGAAGCTGATCAGTCTGATGATGATGTATCAGACAATGACGAGCTATCCTTTATCTCCAGAAAGATTCAGCATATGTGGAGAAAGAAAATGGAATGAAAAGGAGGCCATTCCAAAAGAAAAGCTTCAAGGATCATGCTGAACCCAAAGATAAAAGTTAGCTGGTCTGTTTTGAATGCAACAAACCAAGACACTTCAAAGCCGATTGCCTTACACTAAAGGACAAGAAGAAGTTCTTCAAAAAGAAGAAAAAGAACTTCATGGCAACTTGGGAGAACTTAAACTCTTCTGAAGAAGAAGAAGAAAAAACAAATGAAGAGGCTAACTTATGCCTTTAGTCCAATAAACAAGATGAAAACTCTTCGGACGATGAACAACTTGTTGTTCCCGGAGAAAAAAGTCAGGAGTCTACCTCTGAAGAAGGATGGAATGTTCCACCCATCTTCAACAGAACAGACTATCCTCGTTGGAAATCAATTTTCCAAATATACGTCCAAGCTCAAGACTATGAGTTGTGGGACGTCTTCACTAACGGAGATTATCGTCTAACGATTACCCTTGAGGACGGATCAACATCGTCCAACATGAAGCAGACTGGACGAGTGATGATATCAGACGGTGTTCTCAAAATGCTCATGCTAACTGGTGTCTTGTCAACGCCCTTGATCGTTCAAGACTAGACATGGTCTCGCGGTTCCAAACAACTAAGGAGAAGCTGGACGCTTTGGAACATCGGTGTAGACCAAGGAGCCCGTCTACCTCAAATCTCTGTCTGATGGTCAAAAGCTCTTCGGACGCTGAATCAGAAGATGACGAGGTATCTGTTTCAAACTCTCTTCAAGAAGCATATGATGAACTGCTAAATGATTCTTCTCTATTGCATCGTCAATACATCATGCTTAAAAGAAAATTGTCAAAAGTGAATAAAGAGTTGGAAGAGTCCAACAAACTAAATAAGTAGCTTGTTGAAGAGAATAATAAGCTTAAAACTGAGAATGTCAGTCTAACTGACAAACTCACCTCTAAGTCCAGTGAACTCCATAAGGTAACTAGACTAAAACAAGATGTATCTGATCTCACCAAAAGCGTAGCTAAGCTTGTTGGACGATCAGAGAAGCTAGACCTAGTATTGAGGTACTCTAGATCACCTCATGATAAGTCTGGCCTAGGCTACGACTTTGAGAAACAAAGTGCGTCTCAGAAAATATCAGGGTCCAACAAACATCACAAGGCTTTTCATTCCTAGAAAGCAAAAAGAAAATAAATTGCATGGATCCAAAACTTACTGTAAGATTTGTGGAAAGAGTGGTCACACCTCTTCAAAATGCATTTACAAGAATAAAAACAAAATGCATGGACGAAGACCACCAACTAACCCAAAAGGACCCAAGTCTATCTGGGTACCTAAGAATATGATAATACCTGTTGCAGATCTGCTTAGCAACACAAAAAAGACCCCAATTCTGGTACTTGGACAGTGGTTGCTCACGTCACATGATGGGAGAAAGGTGTATGTTCCAAGAAATCCGTGAGAAGACTGGTGGATGGGTCACCTTTGGAGGCAACCAGAAGGGAAAGATAGTAGAAATAGGTAAGATTGGTAAGCATCCTCTTCCCTCTATTGATAATGTTCTTCTAGTTGAAGGATTAAAACACAACTTGCTTAGTATAAGTCAATTATGTGACAGTGGGTCTGTTGTTTTCTTCAATAAAGGTGAATGTATGGTCAAGAACCCTGATAGGTCCATCTTATTCACTGCCAAAAGGCAAAATAATCTGTATAAGATTAACTTGGGGGAACTGTCAACTCAAAGTGTATCATGTCTAGTGTCTGTTGAAGATGAGTGATGGATCTGGCACAAAAGACTTGGTCATGCTAGTCTGAGATTAATCTCTAGACTAAACAAGCATAACCTTGTAAGAGGTTTACCAAAGATTGTGTTTAGATCAGATGCTCTCTGTGACGCATGTCAAAAAGGAAAACAAGTTAGGAACTCTTTTGAGTCCAAGAACATTGTTAGTACTTCTAGACCACTGGAATTGTTGCATCTTGATTTGTTTGGTCCAACAAGGACTGCTTCTGTCAGTGGTAAGAAATATGGACTTGTCATAGTAGATGACTATACTAGATGGACATGGGTTAAGTTCCTTGCTCACAAGGATGAGTCTATCAAGGTCTTTTCTATATTCTGTAAGCGAGTTCAGAATGAAAAAGGCATATTCATCAGCTCGATCAGAAATGATCATGGAGGCGAATTTGAAAATGAGCTTTTTTAAAGGTTCTGTGATGAAAGTGGTATTCATCACAATTTCTATGCCCCTAGAACACCACAACAGAATGGTGTTGTTGAGAGAAAGAACCGATCTCTTCAAGAGATGGCTAGGGCAATGCTCGGTGACAATTCTGTCCCTAAGCACTTCTGGGCTGAAGCTTTAAATACTGCCGGCTACATTCAAAACAGAATATACATAAGACCAATCTTGAATAAGACTCCTTATGAATTGTGGAAAGGATGCAAACCCAACATTTCTTATTTCCACCCCTTTGGATGTCAATGCTTTATTTTAAATACTAAGGATCAACTAGGAAAGTTTGATGCCAAAGTAGATAATGGAATATTGTTAGGATACGCTGAAACGTCCAAAGCTTTTAGAGTCTATAACTCTAGAACTTTGATTGTTCAAGAATCCATCCATGTTAAATTTGATGACAAATAGCCTGATAAGAGATTATCAGAGCTAGATGATTCTTTTGCAGATATGAATCTGAATGATTCAGATGCTCGTCCAACAACCAACAAAAACGAGGCATCAGACACTACGTAGGACGCATCATCATCTCAGCAAGCTATAAACACCCCTCGTTCGTGGCAATTCAGGACTTATCATCCTGAGGATCAAATCATTGGCAAACCTAATGATAGTGTCCGGACAAGGTCAACCTTCAGAGAGCAAGCTGACTCAGGCTTCATCTCTGAGATGGAACCAAAGTCTGTGGACGAAGCCTTACTGGATGAGTGTTGGATCCTCGCTATGCAAGAAGAGCTAAACCAATTTCAATGAAGTGACGGTTGGATGCTGGTCTCCTTGCCTAAGGATAAGTTTGTCATTGGAACCAAGTGGGTCTATCAAACAAGCTGGACGAAGATGGCAAAGTTGTAAGGAATAAAGCAAGGTTAGTTGCTCAAGGCTACTCACAAGAGGAAGGTATTGATTATAATGAAACCTTTGCTCCAGTAGCTAGATTAGAAGCTATACGCATCTTACTCTCATATGCTGCACATCATAACATCATGCTTTATCAAATGGATGTAAAAGGTGCATTCCTAAATGGTGTAATTAATGAAGAAGTATATGTTTTTCAACCACCCAGTTTTGAAGATCAAAATCATCCTGAGCATGTATATAAGCTTAAGAAAGCTTTATATGGACTCAAACAAGCTCTTAGAGCTTGGTATGAGAGACTCAACACTTTCCTAATGAAGAATGGTTTCTCAAGAGGAAAAGTGGACACAACTCTGTTTAGAAAAATAAATAAAAAGGAATTTATTGTTGCTCAAATTTACGTTAATGATATTATATTTGGTGCAACTGATGAATCTCTTTGCCAAGAGTTTTCTGACTTAATGCAAAGGGAATTTGAAATGAGCATGATGGGAGAACTAAAATTCTTCCTCGGACTTCAAGTAAAGCAAACTTCAGACGGAGTGTACATTCATCAGATGAAGTACACAAATGAGCTTCTGAAATGCTTCAAGTTAGACGATTGTAAACCTATGAATACACTAATGCATCCAACGTTCGTGCTAAACAAAGATGATAAAGATAAAAAGGTAGACCAAAAGGTAAAAAGAGGTATGATTGGTTCCCTCTTATATCTAACTGCGTCCAGACCTGATATCATGTTTAGAGTTTGCTTATGTGCTCGTTTTCAATCCGATCCAGCAGAGTCTCATCTCTCAGAAGTAAAAAGAATCTTTAGATATCTAAAAGGTTCTACTAATCTGGGTCTTTTGTATAAGAAATTTGATGAATACAGATTAGTTGGATTCTGTGATGCTGACTATGCTGGAGACAGAATAGAAAGAAAAACCACAAGTGGAGGGTGTCACTTCATTGGTTCTAATCTTGTCTCATGGTCAAGCAAAAGGCAAAGCACAATTGCTCTATCAATTGCTGAAGCTGAGTACATTGCCGCAGCCAGTTGCTGTTCACAACTGCTTTGGATCAAACATCAGTTGGAAGACTACAACGTGTTTGTAAGCAAAATCCCTATCATGTGTAATAATACTGCTGCTATTAACATGTCAAAGAACCCCATACTGCATTCTAGAGCAAAGCATATAGAAATAAAACACCATTTTATTAGAGACTATGTGCAAAAAGGAACAATAGATATTCAATTTGTTGATACTGACCATCAATGGGCAGATATCTTCACTAAACCATTAGCCGAAGATAGGTTCACATTTATAAGAAAAATATCTGAACATGCATTTCATTGATTGACTGAGAGTCCAATGCATGCGTCCAATATTTGCATTATGTCCAATATATGCTCGTCCATTGTACTTTCTGATTGCTCGTCTAATGCATTAATGGAACTCAATCTTTGTCGAATGAACTATTATCTCTCATTCCCTTAACTGAGTCAGTTTTTGTTTTCTTTGTTTGCCAAAAATGCTTTTTATGGTTTCAAAGTCTGAATGTGTGTCAGGCATTAAATGCACGTCATTTCGCTCTCTCTCTCTCTGTTTGAAAATATGAAAGGTTTTCGTTCTCTCTTCTCCTTTCTTTAAAACCTAAGTCTTATTAAAAATCAAACCTTTACAAAAAGCTTTCATCTTTCTTCTTGCATCTTCGAAAAGGAAAACCCTTTCTGAAAAACCCTTCTTCTCAAGACTTCTTCTCTGAAACTATGGCAACCTCTTCTGTTGCTGCCTCTAAGAGTAAAGGAAAAACCTTTAACGCTCAGACTGCTGATGTCATGGTCGAGTTCAAATTTAATCTACAATTCCTGGTTGATAACGGGATTGACATTTTCTCTAACATCCATGCTGCTAGATGGTCAAGCTTCTTCGAAGGTTCTCCGGTTATCTACCTTGCTCTAGTTAGGGAGTTCTGGACAAACCCTACTATCTCTGCAAAGGAGATTCGCAACAAAGTGCTTGATAATGAAGTAATAGTATCTGGAGATACCATTTCTAATGCGATTGGGTGCGCCCAATCTGGAATAACTGTTGAGGACAACTGGGAGGAAGAGATTGGTGATGCTTCCACCGTCAGAGACTGTCTGTTGAAGAACTCGGGTGACAAACTCATAGCCTAAAAAATGACTGACAAGGCTAGGGCTCTTCACCAAATCTTGAACAAGTCTATCCTTCACAAGATTGGGTCGAAGGATAATGTATCAAAGGCTCACTAATTCTTCCTGGTTCATTTGATACTGGAAAGGCAGATAAACCTTCCCCACCTTCTCTTTTCCTTCTTCAAGTATGCCATTGAAGGCTCTGGGAAGAATACTTCAATCATCTATGCTGCTCTTCTCTCAAAAATCTTCGAGAAGCATATGGTCTACGATGACCTAAAATACCTGACTCCAGAAAAAAAAGTCAGATACTACGGTGTTCATGGTATTGAACGATCGCATCAGCCTGAGTTTAGCAGGCAAAGCTTGGTGATGATGCAGTTGGACTGCCTCAAAAAGTCCAAACCTGAAAGAAAACAAAAAGGAGCTCAGATGCAAGGCTCAGAAGAAGCGTCTGAACAACGAGTCACTGCTGGACACTCCACTGAACTAGCTCGTCCAACAGCTAGGACTCCTCCTTCTCGTCCAAAGCTCACCGTCCAACCATCCAGAAAAAGGAAGCCGATTCTAGCTCCCATTGATGAGGATGAAGAGGACAATCTACCCATCTCCAGGGTAGTCAAAGGTCCAAGATTGGAGACCTCGTCTGTTGCACCCCTGCCTAAACCTATTTCAACAAGGGCAAGATCTACTCGAGCAAAGGCAAAAGGTAATACTGAACCTATCTCTAGTTCAATTATTACTTCTTCTGTTGTCCAATCGTCTGAGATTGAGGACTTGACCATTGAACCTTCCCTACCACCCTCACCCACTGCCCTACCACAAACACAAACCTAACCTCACCAAATGAACCCGAAGACTGGTTCACACCCTGGGGAGATCACCCTTTCCAACCTTATGGTGCTCCTTACCCCAGACAGATCTTTCGCAAAAGAAAAGATAGACGCATCCCAGGAATGAACCACGGTAACAAATGCTCAATTTGGGCTGAGGTCAAACGCAACTTTCCTGTTCTATTCCTTGAACACAACCCCCCACTACTGAACCTCACCCCAAAAGCCCTCTTCCACTACCTGAATATGAATATGAACAACCACCCACACTACCCACCTCTGGACCACCCCCTGAACATGGCTACTACCCCATCCCACACACATCAACTGAACGTCTGGCCACTGAGATGTACACCGCTCTTGGACCCTTGGTTATCTGCCATGAGAAGAAGACGTTTCCTCCAAGGAAAGTCTATCCAAACCTCTTCAAGGACAAGGCATTCCAATGGTGCCACTACAATGTAAATAGGCACGTAGTTCTTCGTAATGAAGACAAGAAAGGCTATAAAACTAAGTACGAAAGGAGAGCAAGGACTTTTGGCTTAACTAACTACATCCTTGATCCTGATCTGTCATTCATTCCAAGCTACCCAACAACATGGAAGGAGTACTCTGATGTTCGTGACTTTCTTCCTTATTATGCCGTGCGCAAGGAGCGTGACATGATTCGGGAAGCTAAGATTCATCACAACTTTCCAAGGAAGTTTTGGTCAAGGACATCCGGCATAAGAGTAGGAGTTGTTCCTCCTCGAGCTTGTCCAAGGATTCCTATTCTAGATCCCAACAAGAATAAGGACCTTCGCAAAAGGCTTGAGTCATGGACGCTGCCTTACAAAAATGCTTTTGATCCCTTGTTTTGGAAGAGACCTCGAGATTACTCTGGGGCTCTAGCAAGCATTTGGAAGAAAGATCCTCGATTCAGATATGACCCAGATGCTAAGGTCCACTGGGAAAACCACATCTGAAGATGCTCTCAAGAAGCATCATCATCTGGACTATCAATTGAGGAGAAAGAAGAGATTCGCGTCTACCCAAGACAATATCGAATCCATGAGGCTGACTTCATGATCATAGACGATATCTTTGGGATACCTCTTTATCCTAGAGATGTGTTGCCTTCACCTACTCCCAGATGGAGAGAAAACAAGTATGATGATGCTGAGATCATACTTGAAGTGCTGCCACCTCCACCCAAACCTGTCATTGATCCTAATGCTCCTCCTCCTCTTCCTCCTAAGCCGGTTATTCCTGAAGAGACTGGGGACACCGAAATCATCTATGAGGACCCCTCTTTTGAAACTCATGCTGAGGAAGTGGAACAAGTTGCAGACTTAGCTCCGTCCAAGTCTCAACCTATCCCTCTCTCAATGGTCCATCCTGTTGATCCATCACCTTCTCAGGCTCTTAGTGTAGTTCCTGATCAAAGAGATGTGGACGCAACCAGGGCCACAGCTGAGAGCTCCGCCTCGGTTATTCCTCCTGAGTTTCAAGAGTTCGTCCAACGGTCCATAGAAGCCAACAATACGGTGCTCCTTCAGCAAATTGCGGCTATGTTTAAAGATTTTATTCCAAAACCTCCTCCTCCTTCCTAAAATTTGTTTTATTTGTTTTCAAATATACTGACTATGATGTGTTTCTCACTCTTTTGTCTGATGACAAAAAGGGGGAGAAAATGGGTTGATTGAATATATATCTTGATTGCTTTTATAACATGTCTGGCTTTCCATGCTTAAATGCTTATATCTGTCGTATATGCTTTAACTGTTTAGATGCTTTAAATGATTAGAATGTTTGTCTTAGGGGGAGCCTTTCAGCTCCTTAGGACTCTTTGTTCAATCATATTAGTATGTTTGTCATCATCAAAAAGGGGGAGATTGTTGGAACCAAAGTGGTTATGGTCCAAATAATCCCTTAAGTTTTCATGTTAACAAAGAGCTAATTTAAGATGAAAAAGTTTTTTTATGGACTAACGTTTTATATTAAGTGTGCAGGATAAAACTAAAATGAGTCCAAAGACTATCCATAGTCCAAAGACTATCCATAGTCCAAAGACTTTATCTCGTCCAACATTTGATCTTGGTTTACAACTGGACGGTAGTAACAAGAACCATGAGTCCAAAGACTCTTTCGGTTACTTTTGTAATGCTAGTCCAATAGTGCTTTTTATATTTCAAGCGTGAATATCTTGTAAAAGTATTTGAATTTATTATTCCCTGTGAAAGGCTTATATCCATAGAACAAAACATTCTTTGTAATATTCGTACAAATGTAAAGCGTAAGCCAGAATGTCTCTATCACTTAAAGAAGTTGACCTTCTTCTTTTGGAAAAACAAAAGGCAACTTTCGTTCTACACAGAGGATATGTCCACACCACTTTTAGCTATCATCCTGATAGTCTATCCTGCTGATCAGAAACTTCAGAAGCTATCAGACTCAACGGATCAAGTGCATTCAATGCTCATCAGAACGGATCCTTTTCCATCCGTTGAAGACTGAAGTCTGCTCAAAGACAAGAGGCTATATATACCTCCATCCCATGAAGATGCATGGTTATCGAACTTGAGCAAAAATACAAGTGAAGCAATACTTAGCAATTCAAAATCTTTCAAGAGATACAAGCAAAAATCTGCTTAAGAAATCAAAGAGAAAATCAAAAAGCTAGAAAAGCTACTCTGATCCTCATTTTCATATTACTCTCTGTGTAGAGTTTTTTAAGAGTCTAAGCTTTAGTTTCAAATTCTCACATTTAGTGAGTTAGTAGAACGAACTCTTTTTTAAACCTTAGTTTGTTTGAGCCTGAAGAGGCTTGTCTGTAAAAAAATACTTAGAGAACCTGAAGAGGTTGAGAATACTGCCTAAAGAGGTGTTGAATACTTTGTAACAAAGGGTTTTTATTATAAGTGGATACAGCTCTCAAGTAGAGAGGACTGGACGTAGCTCTTTGGTGAAGAGTGAACCAAGATAATATCTCTGTGTTCTTTTCTCTCCCTTACCCTTACTTTAGCTTATTATCTATCTAACTAACTGGGATTGAATTGCCTTTTCCTACGCTGCTTTCTTATTTTATTCAAACTAAGTTAGCGTCCAACTTGGTGTTTGGAAGAGTTCTCTTTGCTTTTATTCGTTTTAGCGTCCAACCTTGCGAAAACTTTTATCTGCTTACGTAAAGAATTTAAAATCTTCAGAAACATAATTCAACCCCCCTTCTTGTGTTTCAAACAGGTTCCTTCAGATTCTGCTACTCTCCAAAAAGCTGGTAATGCTTCATTTATAATTTTGGTTCCCAAAAAAAGATCAATCACAATCTATCTCGGGGTATAGACATATTTTCCTCATTGGTAGCATTTATATTCGTACAAATGTAAAGCGTAAGCCAGAATGTCTCTATCACTTAAAGAAGTTGACCTTCTTCTTTTGGAAAAACAAAAGGCAACTTTCGTTCTACTCAGAGGATATGTCAGCACCACTTTTAGCTATCATCCTGATAGTCTATCTTGCTGATCAGAAACTTCAGAAGCTATCAGACTCAACGGATCAAGTGCATTCAATGCTCATCAGAACGGATCCTTTTCCATCCGTTGAAGACTGAAGTCTGCTCAAAGACAAGAGGCTATATATACCTCCATCCCATGAAGATGCATGGTTATCGAACTTGAGCAAAAATACAAGTGAAGCAATACTTAGCAATTCAAAATCTTTCAAGAGATACAAGCAAAAATCTGCTCAAGAAATCAAAGAGAAAATCAAAAAGCTAGAAAAGCTACTCTGATCCTCATTTTCATATTACTCTCTGTGTAGAGTTTTTTAAGAGTCTAAGCTTTAGTTTCAAATTCTCACATTTAGTGAGTTAGTAGAACGAACTCTTTTCTAAACCTTAGTTTGGTTGAGCCTGAAGAGGCTTGTCTGTAAAAAAATACTTAGAGAACCTGAAGAGGTTGAGAATACTGCCTAAAGAGGTGTTGAATACTTTGTAACAAAGGGTTTTTGTTATAAGTGGATAAAGCTCTCAAGTAGAGAGGACTGGACATAGCTCTTTGGTGAAGAGTGAACCAGGATAATATCTCTGTGTTCTTTTCTCTCCCTTACCCTTACTTTAGCTTATTATCTATCTAACTAACTGGGATTGAATTGCCTTTTCCTACGCTGCTTTCTTATTTTATTCAAACTAAGTTAGCTTCCAACTTGGTGTTTGGAAGATTTCTCTTTGCTTTTATTCGTTTTAGCATCCAACCTTGCAAAAACTTTTATCTGCTTACGTAAAGAATTTAAAATCTTCAGAAACATAATTCAACCCCCTTTCTTGTGTTTCAAACAGGTTCCTTCAGATTCTGCTACTCTCCAAAAAGCTGGTAATGCTTCATTTATAATTTTGGTTCCCAAAAAAAGATCAATCACAATCTATCTCGGGGTATAGACATATTTTCCTCATTGGTAGCATTTATAAGATAATCTCTAAATTATTAGCAATGAGACTAAAAAGGGTCTTAGGAGGCATTATTTCTAATTGTCAAACTACATTCATTTCGAAGAGACAAATTTTTTATGGGGTGGTGGTTGTTAATGAATTAGTAGATTTGGCAAAGAGGGCTAAAAAGAAGGTCAATTTTGAAAAAGACTATGATTCAGTTAATTAGGGTTTCTTAGACTATATGATGTGTCGCATGGGGTTTGATGAAACATGGATGTCATGGGTTCGATCTTGTATCTTTAATAGCACAATTTCTATTCACTGCAAGAAAACCCGCATATATCGACGGCCTTTTGCTGAATGCTGTGAAGTCGTTGGTAATTTCCTCATTTCCGACGGCTTAGACCGTCGGTATCAAGCGAGTAAATAACTGACCACATTACTGAGGGAATAACCATCGGTACGTCCTTCGCTAATTTTGGCGCAAATAGGTGCCAAAAGATTGCCACTGCGTTTCCGACGGTTAGGACCGTCGGTAAGGGTACTTTAATGGTACCGACGACCAGGCCGTCGGTAAGTGTCTTTTCTTTTTTCTGAGGCAACAGTCACGTTTCTGGTTTCCGACGGTCTAGGACGTCAGTAATGATTTTAATAACTTATCGAGGGCTTTGGCCGACGAAAACCATGTGTGGTTGTCGGTATGCTGAGAATATGTAACTGTGAGAATCCCTCCCGCTTCACTTTTATTTTCCCTCTTTTTTGCATCGCGCCTCTCTTTGCTCCCATTCTCGCTTCTTCAGCGAACCACCAACACACTTCACCACAGTCACCATCGTTTGTGACCACCGCACCTGGAGACCACCACACTCTCCTCCTACAGTAGAAGACCACTGCACCTGGAGGTCACCACATTCTCCTCCTACGTTAGAAAGACCATCACACCTGGAGACCACCATAGTCTCCTCCTATGGCAGAAAGACCACTGCTCCGCCCTCACGCCGCAACCACCTCACCGGCGCCTTCTCTCCTGTCTCATAGAACAAAAAGTTACAAGTTTGTATTCCTATTTGCACTCTCTCCCATTTGCAAGTAGTCGATAATGGGCTTATGTAATTACCGACGACCTGCCCATCAGGAATAGGGGGTGGGCGGTTACCGACGACTTTGACCGTCGGTAAAGTTCTAATGGCCTTTTGTGCTTGGCCGTCGGTATGCATTATCGAGGAGCTTATTTCCGACGGATTTTTGGCCATCAGCTTTGTAACACCCCTAAATCTGTATCCGTCGTTTTTCTGTCTTAGAGTGAATCTGCTGTGAATAAATTGTTTAAAAACCTTAATTCAGTTAAAGTAAATTAATAACTGAAAAATGATGAGTAGAATTCAATAGAGAATTTGAAACTCATTAAAAATCATAAAATGTTGTTTGAGTTATATTTGTGTTTTGATTGTAGATCGATAAAAATATTATTATTTTAATCGGATTTGTGAAGTTTCTGGAATTGGGCCCGAGACTGGGATATATTCTGGTCCAGAACCATAAGTCATAGAATTAGGATTCAAATAAAAATTCTGATGACCCAATAAATCATTACCCGTGATTTCATCGCGAACCGGCAAAAATATTATTTTCTCGATTTACGTGATTTGGGGAGTTCGATCCGGGGCCGGGACATATTCTGGCCCAGAAATATGAGTCATCATCAAATTCAAGTTTCCCTCCAATAATATTGTCATCGTCCAACTTGAAACAAAATATCTAAACTAACCACCAATTAGGCAATAATGCTTTATGCCTTATGGTCAAGTTTATGACATTGCCTCATTAAGTTTAAGACTAGGAGACTTAAACCATTTGTCTCATACTTTCTCTCTCTCCTTTAGCTTGGCCGAACCCTCCTCCCTCTCACACACTTCATCACTTTTCAATTTTACAACTTCATCTTCATCATTCTCCTCCTTCTCTCTAAAACTCATCCGTGGCTTTCTCTCTCTATATGGTTTCTCTCTCTCTCTCTCTACCATCCACACATCATTTTTCAAAACCATCTACACCATTGTCATCTACTCAACATTCTGTACAACTTTGTAGAAGAAACTTTTCTCAAGGATCACTTTCATTTTTGGACCAAGATAAAGAACTCACCTTTTCATCATACTTCTTCAAGAGTAAGTGTTCCTATCTTCATTCTCTTCAACTTTTGTTCTTGAAGTTCATGAAAAATCCATACTTTTTCTAGTGAGATTTTCTAAACTCACTCCATGAAAATAACTTCTATTTTCCTTAAAGGTTCAAGCTTGGAAGCCATCACCTTTCTTCCTTCAAAGGGTTTGTGAACTACGTCTTCAACTAAGGTATGGGTACGAATGTCTATATTACACCTTATGGTGGATGGGACTAGTTTCTAAGTATTTTCATAGTCATAGCTTATTTGTGTTATTCACTTTGTTGTGAAGATTATTTGTGATTAAAGTTGTAATAGCTTAGTAAATTTATTTCTATGCTTACTTTATGTTTATCATATATTTGTTGTGATGGAAAAATTATTTTCATGATGAAAGCCCACCACTTTGATCTTAGGTCAAGTTGTGGACTTTTAAGTTATGGTCGTTTAATGCTTAGGATATTATTGCTCATAATATTGATCTTATATTGTGCTTGGTTTGGAGTGATTTGATGAACAAATGGTCACCAAAAACCTTATGCATAGGTTCGGCCATGTCTTGATTTTAGGGTTAAGAAGTTGTTCTTTGAAAACTAATGTGGTTTACATGTTCAATGATGGAACTAAGGATGATTGGAACTAAGAAAAATCATGAATAAAATCAACCCTTATGTGAGGATATGCAATTCGGTTTTTAGGGTATTCCTCACATAGAAAATGATTTGATTTTGCAACATTATGATTAAGTAATTAAATGGAGTTATTGTAATCAAGTAAAATCAAGTTTTCAAGAAAAAACTGAGCATCCCAAAGGATGATGTAGGTCACGGCTTTTTTAACACCCTTTCCGGGTCATCACATAACGGGCATTTTATAAAACTATAAGGGCGAAAAACGGGTTAATTAAAATCATTTAAGAAAGATAGGGCAAATGTTTCCTTTTCACAAGACATAGCTGTAAAACTTGTAACCGTTCATGCGTGTAAGGTAAATAGAAACATTTCATAATATGAGTTCATAAAGGTTTACATAAAAACCCATCCCGACTACAAAAAGAAAACAGAAAGTTATAGACTCATCATATAAGATTGGAGACGCAGCTCCTAAACATAAGATACTTGGAGACGCAGCTCCACAAAAGATAAAAGAAAGGTACAGACTCTCTGACACCCTACACTGACAAACAACATACTACACAGGAAGACATCCCTAGGATCAACCGCTGAATACTTCCTCTAACTTCTCCTTTTCGGAGAGACAAGCGAAAGAGATAGGAGGGTGTAGACAGATCACCTCACTCCTAGTCTCTGCACTCATCTCCTTCCAACCAGGACCCGTCAAACGAGACCTAACAGGAATCCTAGCAGGGACTACTGCTGGTATTCCTATGGAAGACATAGAAAGAGTTGCCTTAGAAGCAACTTTGCTAACAAGCAGCCTATCCCTAACAGAGGGAGAAGGTACTGAACGTATCGGTGGAAAAGTCCATCTAGCATTCCACTTACAACTATAACCCTGACAGCAAAAGACATGAGACAAGCGGTGAAGCATTTAAGAAACCCTTCCTCTACGATCCTGGCTGATGGCGAGTGTGGCCCTTCCCATGTACTCTGCTAGAAACCCATCATGACTAGATGTCCAAATGCCAGAACAACTAGGAGGCTCAACAAAGAGGTGCATCCAAAACGTCGGGTGAAGTCTCGGTAAAACGACATTCTCGGGAGACAACCAGAGAAGCACACAACGATACAATACAAAGTAATAAGGTGAGATTTCCATTTATCAGCACAACACATGGCAGAAGTAAAAACGGTACGACACACAAGACAATAAAATACTAGTCATGCATATCATATATCTCAATATCTCATAATATCCAATCAATAGCATAAAACATCATCAACGCAGGATAATAGTGTATAACATGTAAATGTATCCATCAATAGTTATGCAATGCAATGCGATGTACATGACTCAATGCCATATGCCACAAGGGTAAAACTCTGACCCCTACTCCATGGAGGTAACAAAACGTCGGAGAGAGTGAATGAGAGGACATGATCCGTCTACGCCAGGCTTGGGCAAGGTGCTACAACATTCGTAACGTGCACGTATCTGGATTTTACGGAAACACTCTACACCAAACATGAAAAGTACGGCATCTAGTCGAGGATATTAGTGTATTGTTCGGATTCGCCACGACACAGAAGAGTTACCAACTAGTCACATGTCAGCCTTTCCAACCTTGATACCTCAGACTATTTAAAACATCACCGTAAGATTAGCACCTGCATCAAGGTGTAAGCTCAACTCCTAGGCTCAAGGTCTTACAAATTCATGCAATGAAATGCCAATGCTTAAACAAAGCAGATGCGATAAAGAAATGTCTATCCACCGGATAAACCTCAAGGCTCACTAAGGTTCTCGTCCTTAGGAACTATACACGTCTTAGTAGTATAAAACTTTTATCCACCGGATAAATCTTATGATCCCTCCGGGATCGAGTCATCACAAGACTGAAACAATTGAACGAATTCCTTGGATCCGAATCACCGGTTCGTCATCGAACTACTGTTTCAAACCAAAACGTTTCATGTTGTGTTTGTGTCTTATGATATATTTCTCAAGTCCTAAATGTCTTATGAAAAAGGATTGAGTATCCTCTAGTTAAGTCTTAGATCCTTTCTAAGTTAGAGGGTACTTGTCTTTCAAGTAATGAAATACATCTTGATTCATTAAGTCTTATGAATTGATTGAGCAGTGAATCATCAATGGTGTAACATATGGTTTTGTTCCACCACACATTACACTTCCTTATCTCTTTCTTTAACTCTAAGTCAATTATTTGACTAATGGATTTAACTTAGGAAAGTCCTTAGTTTTAAGTTCGAAACCGTTTTGTAAAAAGGTGAGTACAAAACACTTATTTGTTTTGTAACTTGGCAAAGTGCCTTAGTACCTTTGATTCAAAATCTTGTACTTTGAAAACATTATTTCAAAAAGCCTTGTAGCTTCAATTAGACTTAAAGTTGAAAGTTGGAGTTTAAAACTCTTATGCGGTAGCTAAAGAAGAGAAACCTTCTTAAGTGCAAATTCCTTTTAACTTAAAATCATTTATACATAAACTTGAAATTGAGAGGTGAAAACACTTAGACTAATTTCAAAAGGGTTTTCACAACCATCCTTTTAAGACTGTATCACTCTTAGAGTGTAAAAACTTTTCCCCCTTTTTATCTATGAATCCTACTTGACTCAAAACACATTTTTAACGTTCAAAACATTGTATTGAAATTCAAAGATTGGTTTTATGTTAAAACCCTGCTCATGGCCGAAGGCCAATATGTTTTTTTCTCAAGGATGTTTGTTCTTGAGAACATTTGATTCATAAATTTTCAAAACATCATCTGATTTACTTAAGCCATAACTTAAGATCAAAATAATTTTCCCTTGTTTTAAGAATCTCTTGAATGAATATAAGGTTGTGTTTCATTCAAATAATTTTTCTTTGTTTTGCTTCGGTTCATTGTTCATTGATTCCATTTTTAGAGTTGTAAAATCATTGAGTTTTAAAGATTGAAGTTGGAAATCCTTTTTGTTTATCCTTTGGCCGAATCCTATACTAGGTTTAATGTGAAGATTTTGCTTCACAAACAACCATCATGAACAAGTGTATTCATCAATGCATCAACATGAATAATAACATAGCAACAATTCCAAAAATTCAACATCAAACCCGTATACAAAATTTTCAGTATTTCAAGCATCAACTTGTGACAAACATTTGATTGATCAAACAAACTCGGATTTGAGCAAATGAGGACTCATATGAAAGCTTAGGATGTCTACTGTTTGGATTTAAAAATTATTTTCACAAAAAGTAACTGATAGTACAGTTTCACAAAATGAATCACTGTAGTCAGGATCTAAGACAGAAATTTATTCTTAGATTGAAATTGGTTTTCAAGAGTCAAATCTTTATGAAACCACACAACATATTTGTGCTCAAAATTAAGCCCATGATGTCTAGTTTTAGGATTAAAAACAAGTTTTGAAATCCAAGGTCTAGGTTGAGAGAAAAATCGAAATGACTCACACACGGGTCAGATCCGAAAATCACGTTTTCACATACTCTTTTCAACCAAAAGATGGAGGAACACTAGACTAGGGTTTTCCCTCATATAATAGTTATTTTCAACCATTCAAACACATCAATGAACACAAATCAAGCAATAGATAATTATTACAATATTATTCTCATAGAGAAGTGTACAGGCCGAGCATAGGTAAGGTCGGATAACCGACATAGTAAGATCGGATAACCGGGTATGAACAAATAGAGGTATTAGAACCAGCTCGGTATGTACTCGGTTATGATACATAAGATTAAATATGGATCTGGGCTAAGTATCCACATTGCGGCTCATGTAGACCACGTTTTCTTCAGGGATCGGCACTACTGATTCGACCCCATAATTAGGAACCACGATTCCCCACTCATGGCTATTAACTGTTAAAGCATTACACGATGAAGGATAACTACCACGTTTTCCCACAACTCAGCAACACGAAGGGATGTCGAGCATGGGGAGTAACTGCCATGATAAAGATTATAAATAGGGGGTTCATCCCTGGAAGAGAACTACATTTTAGCTTTGATTCCAGATCGGATACGTAGGAGCAGAATAGATTATTCTGTCAAGCTATTCATTGAGAGATTCATATTGTGAGAGAAACACTTGTGAGATTAAGAGTATCATACTAATTCCCTTCACATATCTCGGATAGAGATATTTGGATGGAACATTTGGCGCCCACTATGGGGCCGAGGCAAACTTTCCTTCGGCCACATCTTAATTTGTAACATGGTGTTAACAAGGAGCAGTGCGGGTGGAAGCAGAAAGGATCGAGAAGAGCAACATCAGAGGGACGAAGTAACTGATGAACATCAACAATATCAAAATCCTCCATTGGAAAATCATCCTCTTCTCCAAGAAATGAGGATCCAAATGGAGGATTTGAGAAGGCGAAATGAGGAAATGCAACAGAATTATGATCATCTTCAAAGAGAAAGAGAAAGGAGCAGAGAGAGGATGGCGTCATCTCGTC
The DNA here is from genome assembly GCA_039655645.1 of Ammopiptanthus mongolicus. Lineage (NCBI taxonomy): Eukaryota > Viridiplantae > Streptophyta > Magnoliopsida > Fabales > Fabaceae > Ammopiptanthus > Ammopiptanthus mongolicus. The sequence goes on along the minus strand of CM077343.1, from coordinate 60,402,269 downwards.
ATGATGAAGAGGATTACCCAAGCTATCATCCACAAGAAACTACTCATACCAGAGTCACTTTTACAAATACAGGGCGTACTCAGCATCAAACCCAAAGGACAACTTTGCATGGTGATATTAGTCATACCGAGAAGGTGCAACATGATCAGCATGGAGGGCAACAGACCAAAGTCTCTGGAGTAAGGAGGAGCCCACTCACTGACAGAATTATGGATACCATCCTCCCACAAGGATGGAAGTCATTAACATTGGAAAGGTATGATGGCACTACAGATCCAGATAATCATTTAGATGATTATGTTACCCAGGTAAATATAGTTACGAATGATGATGCTGTCCTTTGCAAAGTCTTTCCTACTTCTTTAAAGGGGGCAGCCTTAAACTGGTACACTCGGCTGCCACCGAGTTCTATTGATAGTTTTGAAGTTTTAGTTGCCAGATTCAGTGCTCAATTTGCTACAAGTCGGGCTCATCAAATGACGTCGGCCGCGTTGGTAAGTCTCAAGCAAGAACAAAATGAGTCCTTAAGAAGCTTCATGGATCGATTTGCAAAGGTGTCCGCAAATATCAGAGATCTCAATCCGGTCACATTACATTCCATGTTGATGGCCTTAAAACCGGGCCCGTTTGTCGATCACCTTTGCAGAAAACCACCTATTGACATGGACGAGTTTAGAGCCCGAGTTGCTGGGTACATTCAAATGGAGGAACTTTTTGAATTCCAGAATAGGGCTCGAACTGATTTGGAACGCAGGATAGAAGGCAAAGACAAAGGGAGACAAATGAGTGAAAAGGGAGTGCGAAAGAAAGAAAAGCTATACAGAGGATCGAAATATGACTTCTACACTCCTCTAAATACTAATAGAGCCAGAGTGTTAGAAGAAATATATCACACTGAGTTGATCAAACTCCCCGCTCCGTCACGCACTCTTGATTCGGCTGACCGATCTAAACATTGCAGGTATCATGGCAACTATGGTCATACAACCGAGGAGTGCACAACCCTTAAGGATAAAATAGAGGAACTCATACAAGCTGGTCATCTTGGTCAGTTTGTACAAAGAGACAATGGAGGTCGACAACGTGCAAGAGGCAGAAGTGCATATCACCGGGACAACGGAAGAAGAAGTAGAGGCCATGATACTGATAGAAACAGAACTCAACAGGCAGAAAATCGGGATCAGAGGGAGAATAGAAGAGAAAATACTGATGAAGCCCGGGGTGTAATCAACACCATTAGTGGAGGATTTGCAGGAGGAGGATCAACTAATTCAGCAAGGCGAAGGTACCTCAGAGCAGCTAGACATGTGCATTCAATATCAGGGAAGCCCCCAAAAACTTCTCCTTCTATTGTATTTACTGATGATGATTTTGAAGGTTTAGATATTAATCAAGATGATCCAATGGTGATAACCCTGGGATTAGCAAATTTCCAGGTCAAGCGAGTATTGATTGATCAGGGAAGCTCTGCTGATATTTTGTACTTTTCAACCTTTCGAAAGTTGGGGCTCTCCAAAAAAGATATCAGGCCACATGAAAACAAATTAGTCGGTTTTGCTGGTGAGGAAGTGGATACTAAGGGCTTCATCGACTTACTGACAACCTTTGGCAATGAAAGATTGTCTAAAACCATCTCGGTCAGGTATTTGATAATTAATGCTGCTACATCTTATAATATCCTGATCGGTCGACCTTCTCTGAATGAATTAGGTGCAATAGTCTTTGCACCTCATTTAGCCATGAAATTTCCATCCAACTCGGGTAAGGTGATCACTATTCGGGCAGACCAGAAGATGGCGAGGCAATGTTATGTAGAGAGTTTGCGGGTAAATAAAATCAGGAATATACTTTCTGTCAAGGATAGTTCAGATTGTCAGATGACAGCACCTGGAGGCTCAGTCAGTTCGTTTGAATTAGATCCAAGGATGGAAATTCCTGAACAAAGACCTCAACCATGTGAAAAATTGGAGGAAATCCAGTTGGGGAGCAAGCCTGGCCAATGTCCAAAGTTAGCTGCAAATTTGGATCCCCAGGTAAAAGAACAAATTGTGAATATTTTGATTGTTAATGCTGATTTGTTTGCTTGGGAACCATCAGACATGCCAGGAATTGATCCGGAGTTCTTGTGCCATAAGTTGGCCATATGTCCTGAGGCTAGGCCAGTAGCACAAAGAAAGAGGAGACTGGGGGAAGAAAGAAGATTAGCAGTAGAGGAAGAGACAGCTAAGCTTGTGAAGGCCAATTTTGTCCGAGAAATAACATACACAACATGGCTGGCCAATGTGGTGCTGGTAAAGAAGTCAAATGGCAAGTTGCGAATGTGTACCGATTACACCGACTTGAACAAAGCTTGCCCGAAGGATTCCTATCCACTACCGAGTATAGATCGATTGGTGGATGGAGCATCAGGTCATAGAATGATAAGTCTCATGGATGCTTATTCGGGGTACAATCAGATCAGGATGTATCCTCCTGATGAGGATAAAACAGCATTCATAACTGAAGGCTGTAATTATTGTTACCGTGTTATGCCTTTCGGTTTAAAGAATGCTGGAGCTACTTATCAAAGGCTGATGGATAAGGTTTTTAAAGATCAGATTGGGAGAAATTTAGAAGTGTATGTTGACGATATGATCGTGAAGTCAGCAAATCCGGACTCACACGCTAAGGATCTTGGTGAAATTTTTACTCAGCTTCGGAAACATAATATGAGGCTCAACCCGGAGAAATGCACTTTCGGTGCACAAGGTGGAAAGTTCCTCGGTTTCATGCTGACACATAGAGGTATCGAAGCAAATCCGGATAAATGTAGAGCTGTCACCAAGATGAGGAGTCCCCAGAATGTTAAGGAGGTACAAAGGCTCGCGGGGCGACTAGCGTCACTTTCAAGGTTCTTACCCAAGTCGGCAGAAAAGGCTAAACCCTTTTTCAAGTTACTTAAATGACCCCAACATTTCAACTGGGATCAGGAGTGTGAAGTAGCCTTTCAGGAGTTCAAGGAATTTCTTTCTGAACCTCCAATTTTATCTCGACCATACCCAGGTAAGGATATTTATTTATATCTTTCGGTTACTAAGGATGCCGTTAGTGCAGTGATTGTTCAGGTGGAAGATAAGCAACAGAGGCCAATATATTTTATTAGCCGAGTTCTGCACGATGCCGAAACTCGATACCAGGTCATTGAGAAGCTGGCTTTAGCCTTGATCACAGTAGCAAGAAGATTGCGACCCTATTTCCAAAGCCATCAAGTGATCGTTAAAACAGATCATCCTATCAAACAAGTGTTGCAGAAGCCTGAACTTGCCGGAAGGATAATCGCCTGGTTGGTCGAGCTGTCAGAATTTAGTTTAAAATACGAACCAAGAGGCCCGATGAAGGCCCAATGCTTGTCAGATTTTGTGGTTGAATTATCGCCGAGGCCTACCCCAACTGAAAAGTCATGGAATTTATATGTGGACGGTTCGTCAAATGCCAAAGGTAGTGGAGCTGGAATAATCCTCGAAGGACCAGGAGAGTTGATGATAGAGCAATCTTTGAAGTTCAATTTTAAGGCATCCAACAATCAAGCGGAATATGAAGCTTTCTTAGCAGGTTTAAGACTAGCAAAAGAGATGGGTGCGAGGATCATCAAATGCCGAAGTGATTCTCCACTAATCATTGGACAAATCTCGGGCAAATTTCAAACCAAAGACCCCCAGTTGACCAGGTATTTATGTAAAGTTGAAAGTTTGCTTAAATATTTTGATGAATTTGTTGTTGAACATATTCCCAGAGAAGAAAATGCTAGGGCAGATCTTTTATCTAAACTGGCAAGTACCAAGAAGCCTGGAATACATAGGACCTTGATACAGGAAACTGTATCCGAGCCAAGTGTACAACTCGGTGAAGTCATGAACAATGAAGAAATAGACAGGGGTGGGATGAAAGAAATTTGGAATTATCTCAAGATGGGTGCCTTACCACAAGAAGAAGACAAGGCTCGAAAGATCAGACTCCAATCTAGTCATTACGTCATTGAAGGAGATGACTTGTATAGGCAGGGATACTCAACACCCATGCTGAAATGCCTAACTCCAAGCCAAGCTGAATATGTGATGGCAGAGGTCCACAGTGGCATATGTGGAATGCATACTGGAGGGAGGTTGATGGCTGCTCGAGTAATCAGGGCTGGATATTATTGGCCTACATTAAGAACCGATTGTGCTTTTTGGTCCAAGAAGTGGGATGAATGCCAAAGGTATGCAAATTTAAATCATATTCATCCTGAGGAATTGCATAGCATAATATCACCTTGGCCATTTGTTATTTGGGGATTAGGCATTCTTGGTCCTTTCCCCATGGCAAAGGGACAAGTAAAATTTCTTTTGGTAGGGATTGATTACTTTACCAAATGGATAGAGGCTGAACCTTTAGCCACCATTACTGCACAAAAAGTTCAAAAATTCATGTGGAAAAATATTATCTGTAGACATGGTCTTCCACATTCAATTGTGACTGATAATGGTAAGCAATTCACGGATCGTGGTCTTGGTAATTTTATGGAGAACCTCGGAATCAAGCACCGTGTTAGCTCGGTTGAACATCCCCAGACAAACGGACAGGCAGAAGCAGCAAACAAGGTCATTTTGGGAGAAATTCATAAAAGGTTGGGCCGAGCTAAAGGATTATGGATAGAAGAACTACTAAGTGTGTTATGGGCTTATCATTGCACCCTGCAATCTTCCACTAAAGAGATTCCATTCAGGCTCACGTATGGATCACATGCAATGATACCAGTAGAGCTTGGAGAACAATCCTTAAGGAGAAAGAATTACAATGAAGCTGACAATGCAGAAAGTTTGAAGGTAGAGTTGCAATGGCTAGAAAAAGATAGAGAATAGGCAAGGATAAGGCAGGAGGCATGCAAACAAAGGATTGCCCGTCGCTATAACCGAAAAGTCAAATCAAGAAAGTTCTCCAAGGGGGATTTAGTATTGCGAATGCAAGGTCAAGCTAGGAAGGATCCGGTTGAAGGAAAATGGGCAGCCAACTGGGGAGGACCATTCAGGGTCGCTGAAAGTCTTGGCAATGGTGCTTATAGACTAGAGGAACTTTCTGGAGAGGAGATTCTGCATAATTGGAACGCATCTCATTTAAAGTTTTACTTTAGTTGAACAAGTTGTAATAGATGAGTACTCTTTTTCCTACCTTAGTGTTTTTATCCCATATAAAAAAAAGGGTTTTTCACTAAGGAGGTTTTAACGAGGTTCATCCTTAATAAATAAAGAGGAATTTCAGAATATCATTGTGAAATCTATTACATTTTATTTTAGTTCGAGCTCACTGCAACCGAGTATATGGCTATCGAGCCAAACTTAGCATTGCTAAGATATTCGCTTCAAGAGCCGAGTTCGAGCCCATGGCCATCGAGCCGAACTTAGCATTGCTAAGATATCCGCTTCAAGAGCCGAGTTTGAGCTCACGGCCACCGAGCCCATGGCCATCGAGCCGAACTTAGCATTGCTAAGATATTCGCTTCAAGAGCCGAGTTCGAGCCCACGGCCATCGAGCCGATCTTAGCATTGCTAAGATATTCGCTTCAAGAGCCGAGTTCGAGCTCACGGCCACCGAGCCTATGGTCATCGAGCCGAACTTAACATTGCTAAGATTTTTATTAAAGAGAGCTGAGTTTTGAGCTCACGGCCACCGAGCCTAAGGTCATTAAGCCGAACATAGCAAACATTATGAAATTAAGGCAAGAAAATAAAATTGATTAATCAAAAGTCCGAATACATAAATAAGCGCAAAGGCTGTGTCCAAAATGATAACCAAACATAAACATAAATTACATCCTCAAGTAGCTTTGTCTCCATCTTTCAAAAGAGAAGTCACTTCCTCATCACCGGGATTTTCTTCACCTCCTTCACTGCTGAGTTGACTTTTGTTGATAAGTTCACCATTCTTCACATCTTTATCAACATTAAAAAATGAAAAGTCGGTCCCGAGAGCAAAAAGACGAGCTTGCCGAATTGCTTTGTCAAATCCAACAATATGTTGAGCGATGATATTATCTTTCGCAGCTTCGAGCTCTTGTTTGTAGAACTTCTTCTTTGATCTCTTTTTGGCCAAGGCTAATTTCAGTTGCGATAACTCGTCTTCAAGTACTGATCTAGAACTTTTCACTTCCGCAAGTTCGGTTGAAAGAAGTTCTTTCTCTTGTAAGATCACTTTCAATTTAACTTCATCCTCCTGGGATTTTGTTTTCAGAGCAACAACTTGAGAGCTCGTCTCTTCATTTTTCTTAGACAGCTCAGCCAACTCAGTAGAGGCCTGGGACAACTGGTTCTTTAGTTTAGAAACCTCTGTAAATTCAGCTTGCATTGTAACGGCTCGGACTGCTTTAAGGATTACCGACTGTCCCCATAAACCAACACGAGTCTCTTCAGCGTGCTTTGTCCTCACTCACACGCTTCCTAGGAAAACTTCCCAGGAGGTCACCCATCCTAGAATTACTCCAAATCCAGCACGCTTAACTTTGGAGTTCTTAAGTGATGGGCTACCGAAAAGAAGATGCATCTTGTTGGTATAGGTAGTACAAATCAATTCTTATAAGCCTTCCTTCAACTGTACAGTCCCATACCTGCACAGCCTCAGGATCCCTCTCATTCCGGTGTGAATCGGTTCATTCATGTATCCCTCCGCCTAGAAGCCTGCCAGGAGCCGCTCCTTGTCCGTGCCTCATGCACCGGCGATCACTCCCCGCCCTCGTCAAATTGTAACACCTTGTTTTTTTTTTTTTTACACTATGCTTATATGTGTTAATATTTGCTTGTATATGTTGTGTATATGTTGTTTATGATTGTTCTTGATGTCCAAGTTCATAGTTGGGGTAGTTTAGCCTTAAGGAATGGTCAATGCATTCAAGTCCAAGAAACATGTTTTACGGTTTTGTTCATATCTTGAGTTCTAGACATCCGATTGAGGTGATCTTGGATGCGTTGGAAAGCTTAGAGAATTATATACAAGTCTTATTTCAGGTGTTAAGGCCAAATTTGGCTTCTAAAGTTTCGCGTCGCGAGGATACATTCGCCTCGCGAACCTGACAGCCAGATTATTGCAGCTCTCTGGTTCGCCTCGCGAAAGGCTACTCGCCTCGCGAATCTACGCGCACCAGAATCGCGTTTTTGGGCTTCTAATCAGCCTATAATGACCCTAACTCATATTTATAACATAAGACTCGACCTAAACCTATTTTCTAAGTCGAATTACTCTTAGAAACTGCCTCTTCCTCTCCAAACAAGGATTTCTAAACCCTTTCCAAGGATCCTTGAAGGAGATTGCACCATTGTTCATCGTTCTTCGTCTCCTTCGCTTGAAGAGCATCACTACCATCACAAGCCCTCTTCCTAGTTGCTGCTCTTGAACCTTTTGGGGTTGTGATCGTGAAGTCAAGCATCATAAGATCGAGCATTCGTGTAGACGCAACCTTTTCCGGACCTTTTTCCTTCCTTTGTGCATTGTGATCGTCATACCAGGTATGGGGGGAAGAAATAGATCATGAGTATGTGGGTTTTGGGATAGGTTAAGATGAAGGGGTTAACCCATGACCCCTATATGTTTGTCTATATGCATTGTAAATGCCTATGTATATGCTATGAGTGTAATTATGTGTATGTTATGTATATGCCATGTATATGCCTATGTGAATATTGTATAAATATACATGTTTATGGTTCTATGATTATGATTATGGGTGTTTGTCTTCATGATATGATTCAAATATTATGATGTGCAATGAATAGTATGAATATAGATACGATATGCATTGATGAGATTTTATGATGTGCAATGATAATGATGACTTGATGATGATGTGCGTTACGATGAAGAAAATAGGATTAGTGAAAGAACATAGCTTAGGGACGTTTGGCACCCCATAATGAATGAGTTGTTATGAGAGGTGAGATTGATAATATTGGATTAGTTTTGGAAACCCATAGGGATGATTCTTGAGAGATGGGATGATAGGCATAGGGATAACTTAGAGAAATTCTTAAGATTCCCACATCTGTCATGATTCGCCTGGCGAATATCCATTCGCGAGGCGAGACAGAGAGACCATTCGTGGTCTGACGTGATTCGCCTAGCGGATTGTAATCCGCGAGGCGAATGAGAGAACCAAATATTGGGGCTCTCGGGCTCGCCTCGCGAGCCAGGATTCGCCTAGCGAATCTGGGAACCTGTTTAGGAGCTCTCGGGCTCGCCTCGCGAGCCACGATTCGCCTAGCGAACCTGAGAACCTGTTTAGGAGCTCTCGGGCTCGCCTCGCGAGCCACGATTCGCCTAGCGAATCTGGGTTTCTCACCCAGATTCTGTTGTGAAGAAGAAATAAATAGGGTAATAGAAAAATGACTGTGAGATCACAATTCAAGGTTGATAGTATAGAAAAGAACGTTAATATTAATAATGACGATATGATAATATTGGCAATGTTGATAAAGGCAATAATGATGGCTAGCGCCTAGTTGTTTGATGATCATCGTTGATGGTCATTGTTGATAATCAATGTGATTGATTATGATGATAATATTGGCAATGTCGATAAAGGCAATAACGATGGTTAGCGCCTAGTTGATTGATGATCATCGTTGATGGTCATTGTTGATAATCAATGTGATTGATTATGATGGTGGATGGTTGGACATGTGTTTGCATGTTGTTGAGCATAGCATGCATCATACGTTGACGTTGATATGTTGGGTGGAAAGCAAACGATGAATCGCGATAGTGGAGGCCACGATGGGTATTATCCCGGCCTTGCGGGTACGTTGGGTATGGAAGTTCCAGGTGACATGGGCTAGCTACCTATTGTCGGAGTGACCTAAAGAATAAGCTTGAGTACCCTGACTAGCCACTATACGTTATCAGGATTAGTGGGAGTGTTCGGGGATGGCCCATGGTCTGGCATATCATCCACGTTGATAACCGGACATGTACTCCTAATCGTCTTTCCAGAGTTAGAGTTGTTGGCCACATGCATGCGGAGTAGTGATGTTGCATTCGCACTGACATGCATCCTTGATATATATTGATTATATCAGTGTTGATTGATGTATGTTGTATGCCATCTTAATTATTATTCCATTTCGTTTACATATATTCGTGATTGTGTTTCATACCCCTCTCTTTGTTATTCTTGTGCATATGTTGTGGTATATGCAGAGGAGGGTGAGCATGCTGACGAGGAGTGATCCCGAGGAGATCTCTCTCAGTAGTTAGGATTTATGATTTATGTTATTCGATTTTATTCCGATGTATTATCGGTATATGTATACCAGCTCTGATATGTGACATCGGGACTTGGGTTATGTTTATTATTTATGTTTTCCGCAGTTTGTTTTTAAAGGAGTTTTATTATTTCAGATTCCTATGTTTTACGTTATAGATGATGTGATGCACATTACCCTTGAGGATATGTTTTTATTTTAATTTTTATATTTTTAAAGACATGTATGATTTTATTTATGTTTTCTTATATGCGGGGTAGTGGGTGTCACATTTAGTGGTATCAAAGCCGGTCTGTCCTACAGGCCGGGGTATGTGTCTGTTGTGTTCTCTTCTGTGTACTCTTATATGATTGTCTGTGACGATGGTATAGATTATTAAGTGTTTAGTTTTGTTTTACTTGACTTTCGATATTGAGCAGTGTGCTTGAACGATGCAGGAAGTTATGGCAAGTAGAAACGATCGTGTGATTGCTGATGCCCTGGAAGCATTAGCTAATGCCATAGGGCAGAATCAGAATCACAACGGAGGTGGACCTGTTGAATTTCACGGTTTGGATAAGTTCCAGAGGAATAATCCACCATCCTTCAAGGGAGCTTATGACCCTGAAGGTGCTCAGACATGGATCCGGGAACTTGAAAAGATCTTTCGGGCCATGGCATGCACCGATGCACAGAAGGTTACCTTTGCTACCTTCATGTTAGTAGAAGAAGCTGAACATTGGTGGGAGAATTGCCGCCAACGTTTGGAAGCTGAGGGCGCCGCTGTTACTTGGGATGCTTTCAAGGAGAGATTCTTGGGGAAGTATTTTCCTGCTGATATACGCGACAAGAAGGAGATGGATTTTCTAGCTTTGACTCAGGGAAGCATGTCCGTTGGGGAGTATGCCGCTAAGTTCGAGGAGCTGTCACGTTACTATCCACTCTACCAGTATTGTAATGATGATCGCTCCAAGTGTGTGAAGTTTGAGAATGGTTTGCGTCCAGAGATTAAGCAAGCCATTAGTTACCAGGAAATCCGTGTTTTCCCCACCTTGCTGAACAAATGCAGAATCTTTGAGGAAGACTACAAGTCCAGAGTTGCCCAGTTCAAGAATTCTGGTCCTCAGGGGAGTAAGAGGATGACCCAGCAGGATAAAGGGAAGCAGCAGTTGGCACCAGTTAGCTGTGGGTTCAAGCACGTCGGCAAGAAATCGCAGTATACGTCGGGACCAGTTAGTGGCGGAGGATTTGCCTCTTCTAGGCCAATCAGGTGTGGCAAGTGTGGTAAGGAGCACTTTACTCGGGATTGTAAGGAGACAGACATCATCTGCTTCAAGTGTGGGAAGCCTGGTCATATCAGTAAGGATTGTAGTTGGGAAAAGATGGAGCCGCAGAGTGCCAGCAAGAGTTCTCAAGCCAATCGACTGAGGACAAGTGGGAGAGTCTTAACTCTCAGTGGAGCTGAAGCCTCAGAATCCGAAGACCTGATTCAAGGTAAGTGCCTCGTCAACGGGACTCCTTTAATAGTGTTGTTTGATTCGGGTGCGTCGCATTCTTTCATATCACATGATTGTGTTGAGTACCTTAGATTACCTGTTGCCCAACTTGAATATGATTTAGTTGTTGCTACCCCTACCAATAAGCCTGTTGTTACCTCACATATTTGTAAAGGTTGTTCCGTTGTCATTGATGATAGAAACTTCATAGTTGATCTTATATGCTTACCCCTTAAACAACTTGATGTTATTCTTGGTATGGACTGGTTATCCGCCAATCATGTCCTTTTAAATTGCTTTGATAAAACTGTTGTTTTTGGAACGGCTGTCAATCCTAAGGATTCGAGTTTTCTGACTGCCAACCAAGTCAAGGCTTCTATTAGAGAGGAAGCCCAAGTATACATGATCTTATCTTCCCTGGAAGTAGAGAGAAAGGCTGAGGTTAAGGATGTGCCAGTTGTGAGAGAGTTCCCAGAAGTTTTTCCAGAGGACATTTATAGTTTGCCACCTGAGAGAGAGGTTGAGTTTAGCATTGACTTAGTGCCAGGTACAGGACCTATATCCATAGCACCTTATAGGATGTCCCCTCTAGAGCTAGCTGAGTTGAAGAAACAGTTAGAGGAATTGCTCCAGAAGCAGTTTGTTAGGCCTAGTGTGTCTCCGTGGAGAGCGCCGGTGTTGTTGGTGAAGAAGAAAGATGGCAGCATGAGGTTGTGTGTCGATTATCGACAACTCAACAAGGTGACCGTTAAGAATAGGTACCCTCTTCCTAGGATAGATGACCTTATGGACCAGCTGATAGGAGCCTGTGTGTTTTCTAAGATAGATTTGAGATCAGGTTACCATCAAATTCGGGTCAAGTCTGAGGACATTCCGAAGACTACGTTCAGAACACGCTATGGCCATTATGAGTACCTAGTTATGCCTTTTGGTGTGACTAATGCCCCTGCTGTGTTCATGGACTACATGAACAAGATCTTTCATCCATACTTGGATAGGTTTGTAGTTGTTTTCATAGATGATATCCTAGTATACTCTAAGACTAGGGAGGAACATGAGGAACACTTGAGGATAGTCTTGAAGACCCTTAAGGAAAAACAGTTGTATGCCAAGTTGTCTAAGTGTGAGTTCTGGTTAGAGGAGGTGAGTTTCTTAGGACATATCATCTCTAAAGGAGGAATAGCCATAGACCCATCTAAGGTAGAAACCGTGCTCCAATGGGAAGCACCTAAGTCAGTGACTGAGGTTACGAGTTTCTTGGGTTTAGCCGGGTAATATAGGAGGTTTATAGAAGGATTCTCTAAGATAGCTTTGCCTATGACCCGCCTTACTAAGAAAGGTCAGATCTTTGTGTGGGACTCTAAGTGTGAGGAAAGTTTTCAGGAGTTGAAGAATAGGTTGACCACTGCACCTGTGTTAGTGTTGCCCAATCCTAGTGAACCTTTTGTGGTGTACTGTGATGCTTCCAAGCAAGGTTTAGGTGGTGTGTTGATGCAGAATGGTCAGGTAGTAGCATATGCTTCTAGGCAGCTTAAGACCCATGAGAAGAATTACCCTACCCATGACTTGGAGCTAGGAGCCGTAGTGTTTGCATTGAAGATTTGGAGGCATTATCTTTATGGAGCTAGATTTGAGGTCTTTAGTGATCATAAGAGTTTGAAATACCTATTTGACCAAAAGGAGCTGAATATGAGACAGCGTAGGTGGATGGAATTTCTTAAAGATTATGAGTTTGAGTTGAGTTACCACCCAGGTAAGGCCAATGTAGTGGCTGATGCGTTGAGTAGAAAAACCTTACATATTTCAGCCTTGATGGTTAGAGAGATGGATTTGATAGAGGAGTTTAGGGATTTGATTTTAGCTTGGGAAGCTACCCCTAAGAGCATTAGACTAGGAATGTTGAAAATTACTAGCAGTTTGATGGAGCAGATTAGAGAAGGGCAAAAGATAGATGTATACCTTTTAGACCAGAGAGAGTTGATTGCTCAGGGTAGAAACCTTAGTTTTAAGGAAGGGACTGATGGAATTTTGAGGTTCCAAGATAGGGTTTGTATACCTGATGTTCCAGAGCTCAGGAAGTTGATCCTTGAGGAAGGACATAGGAGTGGTTTGAGTGTTCACCCAGGAGCCACGAAGATGTATCAGGATCTGAAACGGATGTTTTGGTGGCCTAGGATGAAAAAGGATGTGGCTGAGTTTGTGTATGCTTGCTTAGTGTGTCAGAAGGCTAAGATAGAGCACCAGAAACCTTCGGGTAAGTTGCAACCTTTGAGTATTCCTGAGTGGAAGTGGGATAGTATCTCTATGGATTTTGTGTCTGGACTCCCTAGGACTCCAACTGGTTGTGACGCCATATGGGTTGTTGTGGACAGGTTAACCAAATCTGCCCATTTCATCCCTATGAACATGGAATATCCATTAGAGAAGTTGATCGGGTTGTATATCAGAGAAATAGTTAGATTGCATGGGGTACCGTCTAGCATAGTTTCAGACAGAGATCCTAGATTTACCTCTAGATTTTGGAATAGTTTGCATGAGGCCTTAGGAACTAAGCTTAGATTGAGTTCAGCTTATCACCCACAGACCGATGGTCAGTCTGAGAGAACAATCCAATCCTTAGAGGACTTGTTGAGGGCGTGTGTGCTAGAGCAGTCTGGTAGTTGGGATAAGTTTTTACCCCTTATAGAGTTCACTTACAACAATAGTTTCCATTCCAGTATTGGGATGGCACGTTATGAGGCTTTGTATGGTAGGAGGTGTAGGACACCTTTGTGTTGGAATGAGCCTGGAGAGAATGTTATGTTAGGACCTGAGGTAGTGCAAGAGACTACAGAGAAAGTGAGGATGATACAAGAAAAGATGAGAGTGGCACAGAGTAGGCAAAAGAGTTACCATGATAAAAGAAGAAAAACTCTCGAATTCCAGGAGGGGGATCATGTGTTCTTGCGAGTTACTCCAACAACTGGGGTTGGCAGAGTAATGAAAGCGAGGAAACTTACTCCTAGATTCATTGGCCCTTACCAAATTCTAAAAAGAGTCGGTGAAGTCGCCTACCAGATAGCTTTACCCCTGTTCTTGTCAAATCTTCATAATGTGTTTCATGTGTCTCAACTTCGAAAGTATGTTCATGATCCAAGCCATGTGATAGTACCCGATATCATTCCACTAAAGGATAACTTGACTTTCGAGGTGTTACCGCTTCGGGTTGAAGATCGAAGGGTCAAGCAACTGAGAGGGAAGGAAATTCCCTTGGTCAAGGTCGTTTGGAGTGGAGCTACAGAAGAAAGTGTTACTTGGGAGTTGGAGAGCAAGATGAAGGAGTCATATCCGCATATGTTTACTTAAGGTGAGTAGAAATTTCGAGGACGAAATTTTTATAAGGGGGTGGAATTGTAACACCCTGTTTTTTTTTTTTTTACACTATGCTTATATGTGTTAATATTTGCTTGTATATGTTGTATATATGTTGTTTATGATTGTTCTTGATGTCCAAGTTCATAGTTGGGGTAGTTTAGCCTTAAGGAATGGTCAATGCATTCAAGTCCAAGAAACATGTTTTACGGTTTTGTTCATATCTTGAGTTCTAGACATCCGATTGAGGTGATCTTGGATGCGTTGGATAGCTTAGAGAATTATCTACAAGTCTTATTTCAGGTGTTAAGGCCAAATTCGGCTTCTAAAGTTTCGCGTCGCAAGGATACATTCGCCTCACGAACCTGACAGCCAGATTATTGCAGCTCTCTGGTTCGCCTCGCGAAAGGCTACTCGCCTCGCGAATCTGCGCGCACCAGAATCGCGTTTTTGGGCTTCTAATCAGCCCATAATGACCCTAACTCATATTTATACCATAAGACTCGACCTAAACCTATTTTCTAAGTCGAATTACTCTTAGAAACTGCCTCTTCCTCTCCAAACAAGGATTTCTAAACCCTTTCCAAGGATCCTTGAAGGAGATTGCTCCATTGTTCATCGTTCTTCGTCTTCTTCGCTTGAAGAGCATCACTGCCATCACAAGCCCTCTTCCTAGTTGCTGCTCTTGAACCTTTTGGGGCTGTGATCGTGAAGTCAAGCATCGTAAGATCGAGCATTCGTGTAGACGCAACCTTTTCCGGACCTTTTTCCTTCCTTTGTGCATTGTGATCATCATACCAGGTATGGGGGGAAGAAATAGATCATGAGTATGTGGGTTTTGGGATAGGTTAAGATGAAGGGGTTAACCCATGACCCCTATATGTTTGTCTATATGCATTGTAAATGCCTATGTATATGCTATGAGTGTAATTATGTGTATGTTATGTATATGCCATGTATATGCCTATGTGAATATTGTATAAATATACATGTTTATGGTTCTATGATTATGATTATGGGTGTTTGTCTTGATGATATGATTCAAATATTATGATGTGCAATGAATAGTATGAATATAGATACGATATGCATTGATGAGATTTTATGATGTGCAATGATAATGATGACTTGATGATGATGTGTGTTACGATGAAGAAAATAGGATTCGTGAAAGAACATAGCTTAGGGACGTTTGGCACCCCATAATGAATGAGTTGTTATGAGAGGTGAGATTGATAATATTGGATTAGTTTTGGAAACCCATAGGGATGATTCTTGAGAGATGGGATGATAGGCATAGGGATAACTTAGAGAAATTCTTAAGATTCCCACATCTGTCATGATTCGCCTGGCGAATATCCATTCGCGAGGCGAGACAGAGAGACCATTCGTGGTCTGACGTGATTCGCCTAGCGGATTGTAATCCGCGAGGCGAATGAGAGAACCAAATATTGGGGCTCTCGGGCTCGCCTCGCGAGCCAGGATTCGCCTAGCGAATCTGGGAACCTGTTTAGGAGCTCTCGGGCTCGCCTCGCGAGCCACGATTCGCCTAGCGAACCTGAGAACCTGTTTAGGAGCTCTCGGGCTC
Organism: Ammopiptanthus mongolicus; assembly: GCA_039655645.1. Lineage (NCBI taxonomy): Eukaryota > Viridiplantae > Streptophyta > Magnoliopsida > Fabales > Fabaceae > Ammopiptanthus > Ammopiptanthus mongolicus. The sequence continues at coordinate 60,386,589 of CM077343.1, read as the reverse complement.
GCCTCGCGAGCCACGATTCGCCTAGCGAATCTGGGTTTCTCACCCAGATTCTGTTGTGAAGAAGAAATAAATAGGGTAATGGAAAAATGACTGTGAGATCACAATTCAAGGTTGATAGTATAGAAAAGAACGTTAATATTAATAATGACGATATGATAATATTGGCAATGTTGATAAAGGCAATAATGATGGCTAGCGCCTAGTTGTTTGATGATCATCGTTGATGGTCATTGTTGATAATCAATGTGATTGATTATGATGATAATATTAGCAATGTTGATAAAGGCAATAACGATGGTTAGCGCCTAGTTGATTGATGATCATCGTTGATGGTCATTGTTGATAATCAATGTGATTGATTATGATGGTGGATGGTTGGACATGTGTTTGCATGTTGTTGAGCATAGCATGCATCATACGTTGACGTTGATATGTTGGGTGGAAAGCAAACGATGAATCGCGATAGTGGAGGCCACGATGGGTATTATCCCGGCCTTACGGGTACGTTGGGTATGGAAGTTCCAGGTGACATGGGCTAGCTACCTATTGTCGGAGTGACCTAAAGAATAAGCTTGAGTACCCTGACTAGCCACTATACGTTATCAGGATTAGTGAGAGTGTTCGGGGATGGCCCATGGTCTGGCATATCATCCACGTTGATAACCGGACATGTACTCCTAATCGTCTTTCCAGAGTTAGAGTTGTTGGCCACATGCATGCGGAGTAGTGATGTTGCATTCGCATTGACATGCATCCTTGATATATATTGATTATATCAGTGTTGATTGATGTATGTTGTATGCCATCTTAATTACTATTCCATTCCATTTACATATATTGATGATTGTGTTTCTTACCCCTCTCTTTGTTATTCTTGTGCATATGTTGTGGTATATGCAGAAGAGGGTGAGCATGCTGACGAGGAGTGATCCCGAGGAGATCTCTCTCACTAGTTAGGATTTATGATTTATGTTATTCGATTTTATTCCGATGTATTATCGGTATATGTATACCAGCTCTGATATGTGACATCAGGACTTGGGTTATGTTTATTATTTATGTTTTCCGCAGTTTGTTTTTAAAGGATTTTGATTATTTCAGATTCCTATGTTTTACGTTATAGATGATGTGATGCACATTACCCTTGAGGATATGTTTTTATTTTAATTGTTATATTTTTAAAGACATGTATGATTTTATTTATGTTTTATTATATGCGGGGTAGTGGGTGTCACATGCATAGTTTCCATCCTCTTATTATTATTCTCAATTTCTTGTTCCCAAAATTGAGCAGTTGTAATAGCTCGAAGGCACATGACTTGTAGACCTTCCAGGCTGGCTTTAGGACCTTGCTTTCGTAGCAAGCTCATATCGGCAGGCCTAAGGAAGTTCGGTTGTAGAGCGAGAGATGGGGTAAAATCATTCCCAAACACGGTTGATGAACCGGGCTTTGCGGCCGAGTTATACCATTTGGTGGGAGCTGGAGTTAAGGGAAGATTTACTAGCTGGTCAGTTATGAGTTGAGGGTTGGGAACACTTGTTACAGATGGACGTTTGGATTTAGGATTCTAAGATCCTCCTCCCTCCCTTCTTCTTTTTAGTTGGACAGTCGATGAGGGCGCAGATTGAGGATCGGGGGCAGAACTTGCTGGGATAACAACATTCCCTTTGTCTTTAGGGTCCCCGGCAGAAGAGGAATGAATTGCTCCCTTTCCTTTCTTCAAAGAGCGAAAATCGAATTTTTCGATGATCTCTGTAAAACAAGAAACAATGATTAATATCATTAATAACAACATAAATGTACAACTAAAATAAAACACTCACGCTTCAAATCGGCCTTTGGAGTACTTGAGGTAGGGAGTCCTAATAGAAGTTTACACTTCAACGGTCTAGGCAACTTATTTAATATCGAAATACTCTCTTTTTCTTCAACGGTCATAGCATCAAGACACCATCCAGAAAATTTAATGGGACATCTCATCCAGTATAAAGGAAAACGAGGTTTTCCCTGAGGATCGAAGAATAACCCATTGAAGCCATCAGCTGGATGAACTTTAAAAAATTATTCTTTAAAATCTTTATAAGAAGATGTTAAAGGACCGATTATTCCACCTCGGTCCCCACCACTCAAAGAAATCCAACCGATCAACTCGCCAAACCGAATACGGTAATAATAAAGGAAGATAGCTGCAGTAGGAGTAATATTTAACACAGAGCACAAATTTTGAAAAGCTTTCATGAATGCCCAGCTGTTCGGATGAAGTTGTGTAGGGGCAATATGGAGAGCTGACAATACTCCACATTCAAAATTTGAAAAGGGAAGAGAAATATGAAGTGTGTCAAACAGAGTTTTATAGACATAAGTATAATGGGGGCAACCTCCCGAAGCTGAAAAAAACACATGTTCGGAATCCGAGCATGGTTCAACCACAAACTTATCAGCATACTGAGATGAGAAAAGGGAAGTAGAATTTCTAAGCTCACGAACCGACTCAACCGTTTGAAAAGATGAAAAATATACCCCAACTTGATCCTTTACCCATTGATAACCAGGAAGAGAAATTGGGGGAATGGGGTCTTTTTCAACCCTAACAACCTTGTTGAGCCGTTTTGGGGGAGGAACCCTTAGAGAAATCTTTTGAACATCTTCGCCTTCCTCAAACCTAGGATTTTGACGAGGGGGTGTTATTCTCAGAATCGGTGATGTCAAGGGAAGTAGATGTTTGAGAATGATCAGATGAATCCATGATAAGAAAAGGAGTAAAAGGATGATAAAACACAGCAGGAAGGAAGTAGACACGTAACTGGAGAAATAGAGGAAAACCCAGAAAAGTTGCAGAGCAAAGAAGGAGGAAATGAAAACAAACAAGTTACTATTACTATTTATAAATTCAAAACCAAGAGACAATAAGAAGGAAATCGAAACAGCACCATTCATAAATGAGGAAAATAGCGAAACGACACATAGTGTGACAGAGAGAACGCGTGTATAACACGATTGGAAAATTAAAAGATGTTATTACAGAGAAATGAAAGGACATGTTAAACGGCTAGTCGCAGTAATAAGTGATGTCACCCTCGAAAGTAGGAACTTGCCTTGGGAAGGCAAGCTAGGCTAATCATAGCTGAGAAATAGCTAAGAAATGATGAAGTGAAAAGATGTGGTTATAGACACCGCGCTTGAAAAAATTCAACCAACTCAACCACTGAAGAAAATATCCGAAAGTGTATGTCGGTGATACATCGTTTAAGCTCTTTCACTTAACTAAGTTTAGAGCTTGGGGGGCTTGTGTATTGGCCGAGCATAGGTAAGATCGGATAACCGACATAGTAAGATCGGATAACCGGGTATGAACAAATAGAGGTATTAGAACCAGCTCGGTATGTACTCGGTTATGATACATAAGATTAAATATGGATCTGGGCTAAGTATCCACATTGCGGCCCATGTAGACCACGTTTTCTTCAGGGATCGGCACTACTGATTCGACCCCATAATTAGGAACCACGATTCCCCACTCATGGCTATTAACTGTTAAAGCATTACACGATGAAGGATAACTACCACGTTTTCCCACAACTCAGCAACACGAAGGGATGTCGAGCATGGGGAGTAACTGCCATGATAAAGATTATAAATAGGGGGTTCATCCCTGGAAGAGAACTATGTTTTAGCTTTGATTCCAGATCGGATACGTAGGAGCAGAATAGATTATTCTGTCAAGCTATTCATTGAGAGATTCATATTGTGAGAGAAACACTTGTGAGATTAAGAGTATCATACTAATTCCCTTCACATATCTCGGATAGAGATATTTGGACGGAACAAGAAGCAAATAGACAAAGTAGGAAACCCTTGGTTTAGGGTTTTCCCTAGACCAAACCCATAAACCATTTTCACCACCACCAATGTGGTGTGATGAGATTCACTCCCACATTACCTTAGTGAATATCTTTAGGGTGAGAAAACTCCAAGCTCCAAGAAAGAGTGACAAGGCCGAACTTACATAGAAAGAAAAGGTAAGATCTTGAACTTGTTTCACAAAATTCGTGAACTACGAGAAGTTGTTTCATGATCTCCACTCAAGAAACTTTCTTCACCAAAGTTGTTCTAGAGACCAAGACTAACAAAGCTATGGTCTTAGAATTAAAAGATGAAGTTTGGATGGTGAAGAACTAGGAGGAACCGAATAGAGAGTGGTTAGAGAGAGAAGAGAGAATTTGAAAAACTTGAGAAAGAAGAGAGTTTTATCTTGGTAAGTGAAAATGAGAAGTGTTTTGGGTGTTCCTTGGAAGTGCATGGCCGAATATTATCATGGAGTCCAAAAATTAGTTGATGTGTTTATGACATGGATGGAAATTGTGTAAGTAATCCAATGGCCAAAAATTAAAGGGATGATACTTGTTGATCTCATATTAAAAGTAGTAGAGATTAACCATAAATAGTTTAATTAGCTTTCTCCATAAAAGGAAAGGTTGATTGGTTATTAACCAAGAGTCATAGAAAGTTAATCCATTGGTTAAAGGAATGAAAAGGTGATGGATGGTTGACAACGTCTCGTGAAGCGTGACATGCGGTCATGAACTACTCTCGGCTCTGGGCCAGAACAACTTCCCCGGCCTGTAAAGCTTTATAGTATGAATTAAACAGTATTTATGTGTTTTTATTTTATTGGAGGGTCTAGAGAGTGAAATAAAATAATCTGATACCATAGTCACGCTCTACGCTATTGTAGGAAGCTATGGTTAAAGTTTGGGTCGAAAACTCAGACGGAGCTCGGTCTGCGTTTTTCACTGATAGTAGTGTTTTACTACTATAAAGACCTAATTTTGACTCATGAACGAGACAGTAAGTCTTAGAATTTAATTCTTTACAAATTTGATAAAATCAGTTCTTGACGTTAAAAAGTGAAAATAATATAAACTATTCGGGCGAAAACTCGAACCGGGAGACGATTGGAGCTGCAGATGGATTTAACGGGATCCGCTAACGGATAAACTCAGTGTCATATCAAGTAACATCACATTGGGAAGCGTGCCAGTGTCATGATGGTTTTTTCAAAATATTTGGACGCGAAATGACCAAAACGCCCTTGAGTTTTCATGAAATTACAACTTAACCATGCTGAAATGACCAAACTACCCCTAAGTGAGAAAATATCTCAACTTCTCTACCTCACCCTTGGCCAAATTCGACCAGCCCTCTTTCTTTCTCTCTATCTCACTTGTTCTTCTTTGTTCATCATTTTCTTCCAACTTTCTCATCATTTTCTTCTTGAATCTTCAAGTCTTTTGGTGAAACAAGTTGATTTTCTTCTTAAGCTTCATCATCTAGGAGGTACTAACTCCAATCTTCATCTCTTAATCTATATCATCTCTTAAATTTCTTGATTCATGGAGGTTAGAGTTTTGATTCATAAACTTCATAAATCCATGAAAATTTGTAGAAAAATCCTTTTAATACCAAACCAATTTCTATGAGTTAGTTTCATCATTCTCTTTCATAATCCAAGAGCTTGAACCAAAAGAGTTCGCCAACTCATATGGGTATATATGGCCGAATTGCCTATGTTGAAAAAGTTTGAGTTTTTGATTCAAGCTTTAAACAATAAGACTTGTTTTATTGTTAGGTATATCTAAGGATCATCCATCCAAGAGATAAGAAATTTTGGACATCTCTAGCTAAATTTAAAATTTAGAGGCCAAACCCTAAGTTGGTAAGAATAGGATAAATTTGTGTTGTTAGATGTTAATGTTTGATTGATTGTGTGATTGTAATTGTGTTGAGTATTCGGGCGAATAATCGGGAGATTCGCGAACCGGTCAATCGATTTTCATCCGGAGGATTACTTCACCAACAGGTATGGGGAGTGAACCTCATCACACCAAAATTGGTGGATGTGAAAATGGTTGTTTATGTTGTGTGGGTGAAACCCTTTTGTTTTGGTTCACTACTTTTTTGGTAAAGTTCTCTTGGAGAACATGAAATGTAATAATGGTTCTATGTTTAGTAGTTTATGATGATGTGTGATTGGATGAAAAATATTTCATGTATGTTGAAAACCATACTTTGATCTCTAGATCAAATAAGGATTTTTATGCTTGATTATGATAGAATGATGCATGATTGTTATTTGTCATAATATTGTGGGCATTTTGAGCCATGACTTGACAAGTTGGTGAAGCAAAATCTTCACATTCCATTATGAGAGCATTCGGCCTTGGCTAAGAATAAAAGGAAGAACATGAGTTGTTCTTGAACATTCAATGTTTTGAAAGTAAGAAAGTGTTTTAATAACTTATATGTCAAAGCAAAACAAGAATTGGTTTTGATCCAAAGATCAAATAAAGCTTCAACATTTAAGTGTTTTAAAGGAGAAAAAAAATGATGAAAGTGATTTCATGGAAGTAAAGTAACATGAAAGTTGCCTTAGATTTTAATGAGATATCACCTTTATATTAGAACTAAGATAACATTCCTTTTTTCAAATATAGAGAGGGCCTTGTCCTTAAGTTTTGAATTAAATGAATCATAGTTAGAAAATTAAATGAGATTACATATTCTTTTACACTAACTTAGATCATGGTTTTACACTAAGTTAGTAAGGAAAAACCTTTTTCAAATTAGTTAAGGTACTTTACCTTAATCAGGTAACAAAGTTCTTTCAAGTCAATGTGTTTTCAATTAGAAAGGTTTTGGTTTACAAAGAGAATTTTCAACTCTAAATTGTAAAGTTTAACGCGTGAAAACCTAATTTAAAGACCATACACTATACCATTGATGACTTAGTTCATCAATGACTCCATAAGACTTAAGTGAATCAACACTTATTTCATTATTGGAAATCCAAGGAATTAATATCTTAGAAAGGAACAAAGACTTATTTAAGAGGATTCTTAATCCTTCTTCATAATGTTTAGGACTTGAGACATAATTCATAATACATAAACACAAACATAAAACGTTTGGGGTTTTGAAATAGTAGATTTGATGACGGACCGGTGATTCGGATCCAGGTCAATCGTTTAATTGTTTCATTCTTGTGATGACTTGATCCCGGAGGGATCACGAGATTTATCCGGTGGATAAAAATTTGGTAATACAAAGACACGTATAGTTCCTAAGGAAGAGAACCTTAGTGAACCTTAAGGTTTATCCGGTGATAGACATTGCTTTATCGCATCTGCTTTGTGTAAGCATTGGCATTTCATTGCATCAGTTATAAGGCCTTGAGCCTAGGAGTTGAGCTTACACCTTTATGCGGGTGCGAATCTTACGTGACGTTTTAAATAGTCTTGGAAGTATCAAGGTTGGAAAGGCTGACATGTGACCAGTTGGTAGCTCTTCTGTGTTGTGGCGAATCCTAGCAATACACTGATATCCTCGACTAGATGCCGTACTTTTCATGTTTGGTGTAGAGTGTTTCCGTAAAACTAGACACGTGCATGTTACGAATGTTGTAGCATCTTGCCCATGGCTAGCATACACGGAACATGTCCTCCCATTCACTCTCTTCGATGTTTTGTTAGCTCCATGGAGTAAGGGTCAGAGTTTGACCTTTGTGGCATATGGCATTGAGTCATGTACATTGCATTGCATTGCATGGCTGTTGATGATTACATTTACTTGTTGTACATCGCTGTTCTATTTTCGAGAATGCCTTATTTTATGCTGCTAATTGATTAACATGATATATTGAGATTTATAGTATGCATGTTAAGTATGTTATTACTTGGTGAGTCGTCCCGTTTTTACTTCTGCTATTTTGCTGTGTTGATGATTGGGAATCTCACCCATATCTGTATGTCTTCTCTGCTGGTATTGTTGTTTCTGCTTAAGCTGATGGACGCGACGACGGTTCAGTTCAGCATATACTTTGAGTCCGGCGGAGGACTCCTTTTGCTGTTTAGTTTTGGCCAGGCTGTGTCAAGTGTCTGTTGTACCTTTTGGGGAGCTGTGACTCCTAGTACTTATTATATACTTATTGTCAGTTAGGCTTGGACCTATGTCTGTATACAGTGTTGTTTCTATTTCAGCACTTTAATTCTGTATGACTTCTAGAAATGCATGGTGAACCTAAGTTCATTTATTATTACTTATCTTTACTAATCCCATTACATCATTGTGAAAAGAAAAAAAGAAAAAAGAAAATCGTATTTTCCGCATTAATATTATTTTCGGCCTTATAATCGTTCGGGAATGTGACACTCGGGAAAGGGTATTGCACGGCCTGGCACGCATCCCAAGGTAAAGCGGTCTCGATCAAAATAATAATATTTGTACCGGTTCCGAGTCAAAACAACACAAGAGGCTCAAAACAACATTTTATGATTATTAAGCTCATAATTGAAATCCAGACATAAATTTCCAATCATTAACCATTCTTATGATTAAACTTAGTCGAATTGTATTCTCAGTCAAGTTATTCACACAAACCGTTAAGAGAAACAGATATAGGATTTTTGGGATGTTACAACTTTAGTGTTCAAGTTAGGGTTCGAAAATGATTTTGATACTTAACTTATGATCATATGATTTACCTACGTCATAGATTGATTTAATTGAACTAGTCTTGAAAGGATCAAATCTTACTTAGATTTGTGATCATACACTTCAATTAAGTGATTTAAAAAAAAAAGTATGTCAAACTCAATAAGTGAAAGGTGACACTAGTGCACAATATGCGTTCCACGTCAGGGATTTACAACGGTTGTTATAAATCCGTAGTAGAAAATAATGCGGTGGCAATTTTGTAATAAATTGCATTCTGATTAAGACTTTCTACTACGGTTCCCTGTATAATCGTAGTAGAAAGTCTTTTCACTATGGTTGCATTTAGAACCGTAGTAGAAAGTAGCACGGTGGCAATATTGTAATATTCTGGACTACTCAGGGAATGACTTTCTACAACAGTTACATTTTGAACCGACGTAGAAAGTGTAATTTTGAAATAACCTAAACAATTCTTTCCTTTATGCGCCATTACAACGTTATACTCTGTGCGCCCTTCTCTTCTCACAGTAAACCCTCTTCTCTTCACACAGCAAACTCCCTCACCCGCGAGGCAAACACTGCGAGGCAACCACCGCGAGTCTCTCTTCTCTCTGGTGAGTTGTCTTCTCTCTTCTCTCTTCTTTCCCATTCTCTTCTTCAAAATCTTATTCTCTTCTCTCTTCATTCTCGTAGGTGCATGAACAAACACAACCCTGTTCATTCTCGTAGGTGCACAAACAGGCTACACGCTCGCAACTGGTTCATCCTCCTCATTGTCCTTCAACCCTGATTCTCCATTTGGTTCATACTTGGTGAGTGAAAAAATTCTTTTTGATTTTTGAGTGGAGATAAACTTTTTAAATATTATTGGAGATAAATTTTTTTCATTTTTCCTTTTCTTGTGTTCTATTGTCAGAGTAAATTTGAGAAATTAAACTCTTGTGGTCTTGTGTTCTATTTATTTTTTCAGTTGGACTGAATTGTTCCTGTTGCTAGCTACCCCTTGCTGCTTACTGCTTCTCATTTTTTTTTTTTGATTTTTTCAGCAAGGTACAACCATTTTTGCTTTTAATTTGTTTGTGTTTTTTCGTTAAAAACTCATACTTTTTTTTTTCCATTTTTAATGTTAATAAATTAACAAAGCCTTCGTTTCCCGTTTGAGATTCAATATTAATGAGCATATGTACTTTTTTAAGGTACCACTTATTGTATTGAATCTTGAATTGTCCAAGTTGGACAGTTTGGGGAAAAACTTTTTCTTCATTTAGTTGATGAAAGTTCGGTCTGATGCATTTCCTTTTGTTCTCCGGGTGCATACTTTATCGCGGTGATGTCACCGCGTTCAAGTCGTGTACGTCGGAGACCGATGGGACAAAATTTCGTTAAGTATGGGCATGAGAGTTAAGGACTAACTTTGAACTGAGTGTTGGAAAAGTTTCTTCTCGAATGGGATAGGGCCATACCCTGTGATAAGAAGGAGTGGAAGATCTTGGACTAAGTGAAGTTGTTGTTGTAGGTATGGATCGCAGTTGGATGAATAGTAAACGCACAAATGATGAGTATTTGAAGGGATTGGAAGAGTTTCTAGAATTTTGTCAAAGAAATCTTCCTGATAGTAATGGAAGGTTTTGTTGTCCTTGTGTCAATTATTTGAATATGAGGAAATGTGAAGTTGAGAAGATATAGGAGCATCTAATTTGTGATGGGATTTGCAAGAGTTATACAAGATGGATATGGCATGGTGATGAATTTTTAAACATGCCAAGTGTGTCCCAAAGAGAGGAAGACGACGTAGATATGGAGGACGATCAACTAGAGGACATGATCCGTGATATTGGACCGGAGTCTTTTCAGCGAGCACATGTGTATGAAACATTGTGCAATGATGCGGATAAGCCTTTGTATCCGGGGTGCACTAATTATACATGGTTGTCGGCGGTGTTAAAATTGTTCAGTGTGAAGGCGAGAAATGGGTGGAGTGATAAAAGCTTCACCGAATTGCTTGAGTTGTTGAAAGACATGCTTCCAGAAGGCAACACATTGCCGAACCGTAACTATGAGGCGAAGAAGGTACTGTGTCCGATGGGTATGGAGTATAACAAGATACACGCATGTCCTAATGATTGCATATTGTACAGGGATGTGTATGAAGGGATGCACGACTGCCCCAAGTGTGGGGTATCACGGTACAAAGTGAAGGATGGTGATTCTAGTTGTGATGTGATGACAAAGGGGTCTCTTGCGAAGGTGTTGTGGTATCTTCCAATAATTCCAAGGTTCAACCGATTGTTCGCTAATGCAAATGACGCAAAGAACATTAGATGGCATGCAGATGAGAGAAAATGTGATAGACAACTTCGCCATCCAGCTGATTCTTTGCTTGGAAGGTAAAAGTAGGGTCAAGAGTAAAAGCCTCAATGGACTTGCCCACGTGTAAGTAGTTAATCCGAGATTGAATTAGAGGTTATATATATAATAATAGTTATATAACCTTATATTAATTTATTGTTTATCATTGTAGTCTTATCGACAAAGTGGTGGCTGGGAGTGTGGATATTATGTCATGAGAACGATGTTCACTATTGTCTCCTCAAGTATTACTTCTCAATGGGCGGAGGTAATTATTAATAGAATTTTTAAGTACAAAAGTTAGTTAAATTATTATGTTTGTTTTATTACTTGATGAGCAAAATGTTTAATTTAATTTTCTTATGTTATGTGAACTTGTAGACTTTCAACAACCCAGCTCCGCTATCTAACGATGATATTCAAGACATCAAGGAAAAATGGGCAAGCTTCTTTGTTGGCAATTTTAAAGATCATAATATAGCTTAGATGTATGTAATTAGTTTGACATTCATATAGGTTTTGTAGGAATCATATATATAACTCAATTAGATGTATTTAATTTTGACACTTGTTGCCATGTTTGTATATATATCTTTGTTAACCCTGATTATATATATATATATATATATATATATAGGATCAAATTACATCGGTGTAATACTTGGGCATTGTTACACCATTCAATAACATCTCACCGGATAAATATCTTTTAAAAACAACCGTTGGATTGAAAGTTATTACCATATAGATCATATCTATAAATTTTTACATAAATATATAATCATTTGCTATGTCATCAAGATACGTCAAGATTAACGTCAACGATGTAATTGTATATAACGTTAATCTTGATGCATCTTGACGACATAGTAAATGATTATAGATTAGTTTAAAAATTTATAGATATGATCTATATGATAAAAACTTTTAATCCAACGGTTAATTTTGAAAAACATTTATTCGGTGGGATGTTATTGAATGGTGTAACAATGCTCAAGTATTACACCGGTGTAATTTATAGATATGATCTATATGATAATAACTTTCAATCCAACGATTAATATTGAAAAACATTTATTTGGTAGGATGTTATTGAATGGTGTAACAATGCCCAAGTATTACACCGGTATATATATCAGTTAACACTTGGTTTAGTATGTCTGTTATTGTTGTTGGATTGGATCTGGCTGTTTGTATCAAACTGAATGAAAAAATTATGAAAGGGAAGAAAGGAAAACAGAAGAGATTATTAAAAAAAAAAAAACACACTTTCTACTACGGTTATGGTCACAACCGTAGTAGAAAGTTACTTTTTGGAAGTCTTTCTTCATCCAGAAAGTGACTTTCTATTACGGTTGGAAGACACAACCGTAATCGAAAGGTCACGTTCTAGAAAGTCACATTCTGGATGACTTTCTTCATCCAGAAAGTCACTTTCTACTACGGTGGTGACCATAACCGTAGTAGAAATGTAACTTTCCACTATGGTTCACCAACCGTAGTGGAAAGTTCCCACTTTCTACAATGCAACTTTCTACTACGCTGGTCCAACCGTAGTAGAAAGTCAAAACCAATCGTAGTAGAAAGTGTATTCTGTAGTAGTGTGACACCATGGTTTAGGCGGTGGAATTGACCCTGCTTTAGCTTGATAAGTTTGCTTAATGGCTTTTCTAATGAGGCTTGACAGCTGTTGGCTCACAAGAGTTATTTATTGAGATTTAAGAGTAAGGACAAAGGAAGTATACCTTTGAAACTCTTCAATAATTAAATTACTTCATGTAACTTAGGAGAATTATCTTATCACCTTAATATGAGATAGTTTTAGTGGAGTAAAGGAAATGTGAGACGACCCCCACTTACGCAGGATAATCCCATCAGTCCCCAAGCTTATATTATTAACTATACTTTAACCGTACTATAACGTTAGTGCATTATACAAGAAACATAGCGGAAGCATAGAACAACAAAGCATACAGCGCATACGGAAAAGGTAAAAACAAACATCAAAGTAAAGTGCAGGTAAACTATAAATATACATATCACATGCATAATTAAATTATAGCCCCATTAGTAGGGAACTGAAATACTATATACACACAAACAACTGTACAAAAAGAATTGTAAAGATAAACAAGTACATCCAAAAGAAACAAAAGAGCTCTCACAGCTTGCCAGCTCTACCCGCCCATCACTCCAAAAATACATGAAAAACTCTCAGCTCACTACCTAGACAACTGGCAGACATCCACCATCAGCGATGCGGATGCCCTGAACTACCCTGGCCCTCACCGTGAGTACGCCTATAAGTCACTAAAGGCTCATACTCAGACGATGAACTGGACACCACTATCGTACGCCTCCGGTAGGTCCTCAAGTACTGCTCCGTCCTCCTTAGCTGCCCTCGCAGAACGAAGACTCTCCGGCTGGAAGCATGTGATGTCGTTGGAGTTACCCAAGTGTAGTCCCACTCATGGTATCTCGACAGCCACCACATCTGTGTGAAGGGTAGAAACTGGACGACTCTATAAGGTCCCAAAACATCCTCTCTATGTGACACCCCTCCTTGAAATAGTATGCTCACCGGTCCAGTGTAGACCATCAAGAAAGTTGAAGGGTCCACAAGCCACCCTCTATCATCGTGATAGATGATCTCGATCAGCCCCAGCATCGGCATCCTCGGTACTGATGTGATGAAAGGGTGCTCCCTCGGGCCCATCGTCAAAGGCTGATGGCTCCTCGTCCTCACACAAACAAAGAGCAAACGACCAACCAGAAAAACAACAGGGAGATAAGGATACAGTGCATAAGGCCGGAATAGCAAAAGTAGAATAGTAAACACATAACACATATAGAAGGTATGGCACATATAACAGATATCTCACACAACCAAGCATCTCTCGAGTCAGCACATGCAACAAGCATCAATCTCCATAAATCTCACCCACAAATCAATCCTCTAGATTGGGATTCTAATCCCATGCAGCATGTCGATCGAATCTCGAAACATAGAGTACCACACCGGAACAGGAGTTAGTTTGTCCAAGAAAACGAACTGCTCGCCGTGACAAATAAGAGGGCATCCCCTTTCTGAAACCCAGAACCGGGGTGTCTCGGTCGCCTCTGAACGGTAGCCTGGAACGTGGAAAGCTCACGGATTAGTCAGGCAAACCGGACTGGATCGAGCATCACGACAGGATAGGAGCTACCTCATCCATCATTGTAGATTATTCCCGAGACCGGCAACATCCCCACGGCCGCCTCTTCCGCTCTCAGTACCCGCGCTTAGGTACAACTAACCTCGCATGACGTTGGCAGCCCATACTACCTGTCATACGACCTCGCCAGTTGGCAACTTATGATATGCAGCAAACATCCTCAACGAGATGATACCGGACCCTCACGCCTAAGCGCTCAATCGCAAATCAACATCAGATGCCACACATCAACACGAGCCATAACTCCAACTTAACCAACACATTGCATCACAACAGCAAAAATGTCCACAGTATCAACTCGCACATGCACGGCTCACAGCCACTTAACGACTAACGTAGGCACACCGCCATAACTGTAATACCCTTTCCAGGGGCATCACATTTACGGACATTTTATAAAACTCTAAGGCCGAAAAAATGGGTTAATTAAAAACATTTAAGAAAGATGGGGTAAATTTTTCCTTTTCGCAAGGTATGAATATAAAGGCTTGTGACGTTTATGCATGCGAGGTAAAACATTTCATAATAAAAGGTCATAAGTTCATAAATGATTTACATTAAACCCAACCCGACTATAGAAAGTAAACAGAAAGATACAGACTCAACATAAAGAATTGGAGACGCAGCTCCTAAACACAAGATACTTGGAGACGCAGCTCCACAACAGATAAAAGAAAGGTACAGACACTCTGACACCCTACACTGACCAACAACAGACTACACGAAAAGACATCCCTCGGATCGACCTTTGAATGCTTCCACTGACTTCTCCTTTATGGAAGGACCAGCGAAAGGAATAGGAAGGCGAAGATAGATCACCTCCCTCCTAATCTCCTTGCTTCTTGCCTTCCAAAGAGGACCCGTCACACAAGGCCTAACAGGAATCCTAGCAGGGACTACTGCTGGAGTTCCTATGGAAGACATCGCAAAAGTTGACTTAGAAGCAACTTTGCTAACAAGCGGCCTATTCCTAATAGAGGAAGAAGGCATTGAACACTTGGTGAAAAAACCCACCTAGCGTTCAACTTGCTACCACAGCCATGACGGCAAACGACATGAAGACAAGAGGTGAAGCAGTTAAGAACCCTTCCCCTACGACCCATGCGGATAGTGAGTGTGGCTCTTCACATGTATGTTGCTAGAATCCCATTATGACTAGATGTCCAAACGCCGAAACCACCAGGAAGCTCAACCGCGAGATGCATCTGAAGCACCGGGTGAAGTCTCGGTATCACGGCCTTCTCGGGAGACCACCAAAGAAGCACACAACGATGTAATACAAAGTAATGAGGTGAGATTCCCATTCCTCAACATAACACACGACAGAAGTAAAAACGGTACGACACGCAAAATAACGGCATACTAATCATGCATATCATACATTTCAATATCTCATATTATTCAATCAACAACATAAGACATCATCAACACAGGATAATAATGCATAACATATAAAGGTATCCATCAACAATCATGCAGTGCAATGCAATGTACATGACTCTATGCCATATGCTACAAGGGTAATGTAACATCCCAAAAATCTTACGTCTGTCTTTTAACTGTTTGTGTGAATAACTTGATTGAGAACACGATCTGATTAAATATAATCTTAATAGTAGTTAATAATTGGAAATTCATATTTGAATTTCAATTATGAGCTTAACAATCATAAAATGTTGTTTTGAGCCGACTGTGCTGTTTTGAGCTGAAACCGGTAAAAATATTATTATTTTAATTAGGATCGCTTTATCTTGGGATGCATGCCAGGACCGAAAAGTTATTCTGGCCCACGGCCGGGAGTAGTTCATGATTGCGTTTCACGCTTCACAAGATGTGGTCACCTTTATGTCAACCTTCCATCACATTTTCTTTCCCTTTAACCAATGGGTATATGCCTTGATCCATTGGACAAAGAAGTTTCTACTGTCTACAAAAATGGATAAGATCAACAAGTGTTATCCTTGAATCAATCTTAGCCATTCTTTTCTTACAATTAATCAAATGAAAGTGTCATGCAAATTTGATGAAGCAAAATTCTTATCCTATGTGTACTAATTAATGCTACTCGGTTTTGAAGTGTAGTATTACACTTGAATTCTTTTAATCCTCTTCATGTGTAATCAAGATACAAATATCACTAACATCTTTTAATTTCAAAATATCTAAACCATACCATTTATGGTATAAACCAAATTTGACATTTTACCAAAAGTGGCAAGTTGTCACCTCTACATCAACTTTCTCCTAATCACACTCCACCATTTCTTTTTTCTATTTTTCTCTTTCCTTTCTTGCCTTTTTCCTCACTTGGCCGTATGGCCCTCCCACTCTCACAATCCATCTACTTTTATTTCACTTAAACATACTAACTGATAAACTTCATCTCTCTCATTCTATGTTTTTCACGGGGGCTTTTGCTCATGCCGATTCAGAATGCTTTCTCATGATAATATGAAATCTCTCTTTTGTGTCCATTCCCCAAAACTCTCTCAAACTTCCATGGAGCTAGGTTCGGCCAAGACTAAGCCTCATAGGTCCATCTTATCTCTTCCAAAACAAAATACATATTTGAGATCCTCTCATCATTCTAAGCAACTTTCATGAAGGAAGTTTCTTCATTGGGGCACTATTACTTGGAGTTTCAAAACCTACAACTTCTCTTTTCATTAAGCTCTTCAAGGGTAAGTTGTTCTACTAACCTTCATCTACCTTTTTCCCTCTTTGAGCTTTTGAAAATAATCACTTTTCCTTCAAGTGATTTTCAAGCATGCTTCCCTAAAAGCTTAAGTGATTTTATGTTAGGATCTCCTATTCTAAGCACTTTCACAACTTGAACTTCAAGGAGATTTTAGTGGATCTACAAGAGGTATGGGGGAGTGAACCATAACACACCTTATGTATGGTTGTTTATGGCTTTTGTTATTAGAAAACCCTATGTGTGAAAAGGGTTCTCTATTTTGATGTTTAGTGATTTGGTTTGTAATATTTTCATTTTCGGATTTTCTGAGTATGTGTTACTATTTTCGGTTTTTCTCTTTGCCTAGATCTCCGATTGTGAAAATTCTTTTTGATATTGAACATAGACTTATGGGGATTCGTTTTGGATATACATTTCGTGTGTTTTCATGGATTTTTTGTCCCTGAACATCTATTTCAAAAAGTGATCCAGAATCTGTTTCAGATCTGACCTTGTGTTAGTAATTCCTGTTTTTCTCTGAACTTAGACCTCGTACTTAAAAAAATTGTTTTTGATCTGAAACCATACATCTTAGGCTCCATTTTGATAACAAATTTCGTTTGGTTTCGTTGAGATTTGACCCTTGAATATCTGTTTCAATCTAAGCATATATTTTCTGTCTTGGATTCTGACTACAATGACTTATTTTGTGAAACTGTACCAATTGGTTTACTTTTTGTGAAAAATAATTTCATAGACTAAAATTATACATCCTAATATTTCATATGAGTCCTCATTTTCTTAAATTCGAATTCGTTTGGTCAATCAAATGTTTGTCACAAGTTGATGGTTGACATGCTGAAAATTCTGTATACGGGTTTGATGTTGAATTTTTGGAATTGGTTGTTATGTTATTATCCATATTGATGCATTTATGATTAATCTTGTTCATGATGGATATTGGTGAAGCAAAATCTTCACATTAAACCTATTCGGCCAAAGCATAAACATAAATGATTTTCAACTTCAATCTTTGAAACTCAAATGATTTTATAACTCTAAAATGGAATCACTAAACAATGAACCAAAGCAAAACAAAGAAACCTTATTTGAATGAAACGTAACATTCATTCAAGAAATTCTTAGAACAAGGGAAAGAGTATTTTAATCTTAAGTTATGGATTCAGTAAATCACATGACGTTTTGGAAAATTAATAAATCAAGTGTTCTCAATAACAAACGACTTTGAGAAAATCTTATGTAACATTCGGTTACTAAGTAGGTTTTGAATGTAAAACCAATCTTTGATTACAATAAAATGTTTTAGTTTCAAGTTTAAGTATAAATGATTTCATGTTGAAAACAATTTGGACTTAAAAAGATTTCTTTTATTTAGATTATACAAAAGAGTTTTAAACTCCAACTTCCGACTTTAAGTTTAATTGAAACTACAAGCTTTTTGAAATAATGTTTTCAAAGTATAAGATTTTGAATCAAAGGTACCAAGGCACTTTGCCAAGGTATAAAGCAAATAAGTGTTTTGTACTCACCTTTTTACAAAAGTGTCTTGAACTCAAAACTAAGAATTTTCCTAAGTGAAAACCCTAAGTCAATTAATTGACTTAGAGTGAAAGAAAGAGATAAGAAAGTGTAATGTGTGGTGGAACAAGCCCATATCTTACACCATTGATGATTCATTCATCAATCGACTCATAAGACTTAATGAATCAAGATGTATTTCGATCATTACTCGAAAGACAAGTACCCTCTAACTTTGAAAGGATCTAAGACTAAACTAGAGGATTCTCAATCCTTCTTGATAAGACATTTAGGACTTGAAAAATATATCATAAGACATGAACACAAACATGAAACGTTTTTGTTTGGAACATTAGTTTGATCACGGGCCGGTGAGTCGGACCCGAGGACATCGTCTAACTATATAGTCTTGTAATGACTCGATCCCGGAGAGATCACGAGATTTATCCGGCAGATAAAAGTTTTATAATACAAATACGCGTATAGTTCCTAAGGAAGAGAACCTTAGTGAACCTTGAGGTTTATCCGGTGGATAGACATTACTTTATCACATCTGTCTTGTGTAAGCATTGGCATTTCATTGCATGAGTTTGTAAGGCCTTGAGCCTAGGAGATTGAGCTTACACCTAGATGTTGGTTCGAATCTTACAGTGGCGATCTTAAATGGTCTTGGAGGTATCAGGGTTGAAAGGGCTAATATGAGACCAGTTGGTGATTCTTTTGAGTCGTGACGAATCCGAGCAATACACTGATATCCTCTACTAGATGTTGTACTTTTCATGCTTGGTGTAGAGTCTTTCCGTAAAATCCAGATACGTGCACGTTACGAATGTTGTAGCATCTTGCCCATGGCTGGCATACACGGAACTTGTCCTCCCATTCACTCTCTCCGACGTTTTTGTTAGCTCCATGGAGTAGGGATTAGAGTTTTACCTTATGGCATATGGCATAGGGTCATGTACATCGCATTGCATTGCATGACTGTTGATGGATACATTTGTATGTTATAAATTATTATCCTGTGTTGATGTGTCTTATGCTGTTGATTGGGCATTATGAGATATTGAGATGTGTGATATGCATGACTAGTATTTTATTGTCTTGTGTGTCATACCATTTTTACTTATGCCATGTGTTGTGTTGATGAATGGGAATCTCACCTCATTACTTTGTACTGCATCGTTGTGTGCTTCTCTGGTTGTCTCACGAGAAGGTCTTGTTATCGAGACTTCACTTGACGTTTTGGATGCACCTCTCTATTAAGCCTCCCAGTGGTTATGGCGTTTGGACATCTAGTCATGATGGCTTGTAGCAGAGTACATGGGAAGGGTCACATTCGCCATCAGCACGGATCGCAGAGGAAGAGTTCTTGACCGCTCCACAACTCATCTTCATGTCGTCTGCTGTCAAGGTTGTACTCGTAAGTGGAAGGCTAGATGGACTTTTCCACCAATGCGTTCAGTGCCTTCTTCCTCTGTTAGGGATAGGCCACTTGTTAACAGAGTTGCTTCTAAGTCAACTTCTGTTTTGTCTTCCATAGGAATGCCAGTAGTAGTCTTTGCTAGGGTTCTTGTTAGGTCTCGTTTGATGGGTCCTGGTTGGAAGGCGATGAGTGAAGAGACTAGGAGTGAGGCGATTTATCCACACCTTCCTATTTCTTTCGCTTGTCTCTCCATAAAGGAGAAGTCCGAGGAAGTATTCCGCGGTTGACCCGAGGGATGTCTTCCCGTGTAGCCTATTGTCGGCCAGTGTAGAGTGTTAGAGTGTCTGTACCTTTCTTTTATCTTTTGTGGAGCTGCGTCTCCAAGTACCTTTTGTTTAGGAGCTGCGTCTCCAGTTCTTTTTGATGAGTCTGTATCTTTCTGTTTTATTTTCTGTAGTCAGGTTGGGTGTTTATGTAAACCTTTATAAACTTATGAACCTATGTTATGAAATTTTTCTATTTATCTTACACGCATAAACGGTTACCAGTTTTTACAGTTATGCCTTGTGAAAAGGAAAAATTTACCCATCTTTATTAAATGATTTTAATTAACACGTTTTTCGGCCTTATAGTTTTATAAAATGTCCGTTATGTGATGCCCCCCCGGAAAGGGTGTTACAGGTAAGACTATGACCCCTACTCCATGGAGCTCAACATAACTAAAATGAGTGATTGGGAGGACATTGTCTGCGTTATCTCAGCCCCACAGTGCCACATCAAAGATTCCAATTGCTATAATGGCTCACGCTAGATGTTCTTTACCCAAATCATGATATGACCGGTATTAAGTCGTGTTTTCGATGGGTAACCACAACATAGAGGAGCTACTCTCTGGCCACATGTGTCCTCCCTAACCCCAACGTCCCCAAGATCCTCAAAGATCGCAACCTCAGACAATCGCAACTGCACCAAGGTGTAAGCTCAACTCCCAGGCATAACGCCCAACTCATGCACAGATGCGTATGCATGTCAATACAATGTCACAACACAAAACACGTACTACACTATTACTGTAGCACGGCATTTATCTCTGGATAAACCACAGGGCACCCCGACGTGACCCACTTCCACACGACTTGCCATCAGTCGCCCATTCTTGGTTCTATTCCTTGTGTCCGCGTACAACTTTGTCGTTAGTAAAATGATGTTCGTGTCTTATGATATATTATTCCATATCCTAACATATTATGGAAAACAAAATCCACAAGGATTCCTTCATCGTATCTTCTCACTTATTTATCAAAGGAAACATTACTTATTTTGTATAATTAATTCTTTGTGGTTAAGCATTATGGATCCTTAGATGACCTAAATCATCAAGGGCGTGGAACATGGTTTTCCATGACCACAAGGTATAGGTACATGTCTTTTATTTAGTCTTTGTGAATCCATTATGGAACTCATTGCATTCCTTAGGAGATATTACGTACTTGCGCTATTATAGTAAAGTCTTTAAAATACTTTTCTTGGTAGTAAACAAGTTGACGAAATCTCCTTTATCAAACATAGTTTGAAAACTTATACGTATACTCATAAGATATCTAATTTAGTGTAAAACTCCTTTGAAATGATTTCTATTTCTTTTACTTAGCGTAAAAAGAAAATGTATCTTACTTTAGATCACCTTTTCATTTTCAAATGAAACTATAACCCATTTATTTTGTAAGATTCCAAATTGATAATAGTAGTGTAAAAGACTCATTGTTTTAAAGAAAACACTTACAGGCATTCTTATTTCTCTTTCAAAATAGGTTTACTAACCAAAATCTTTGAGAAACAACATGGACCATCTAGAAAGCTCTTTTTTCTTGAAAATATTTTCCTTAAAACAACATGTTAGAATAGGTGGTTGATCACCATCAACTTCCCTATCCTTAAAATACTTTTCATATAACTCCAAAGATACTCATTTTCCAACACTCAGTTCTTTAGAACCAAAACTTGATTTCTTAGAAAACCTTTTTGATTTCTATCTCCGTTACACCTTAGTATGAATGTATTAAACCTCTTAACATCAACATTTTAGGTTCCTAGCCCTAATTACTATGGTATAGCCGAATGCCTCCATGTAAATAAGGTAGGTCTTTTTAATTTCTTGTGCCTTCTTGGAACCATTTAAGTCCATTACACCATTACTTGAACATAGAAGCTTTGGCTTCCCTTTATAATCAACAAGGCCGAAATATACGTGGTAGTTTTCAAACAAATGTATGTCATCCAACAACATTCTAGCATCATGAAAATCATCTCACATATAGTCATTTCATCAAGTATTAAAAGCATGAACAAGTTCATCATTCAAAAATCCTATCCTTAGGTATTGAACTTAAGAATATTTTTTCACCATGCCAAAAGGATTTTCAACACTAATACTCAAACACAAATAGTCACACCAACACCATAACATACAATTCCAAAAATCAACACCAAAACCCGTATACAGAATTTTCAGCATTTCAAGCAACAACTTGTGACAAACATTTGATTGACCAAAAAAACTCGTATTTGAGCAAACGAGGGCTCATATGAAAGCTTAGGATGTCTACTTTGTGGTTAAAAAATTCATTTTCACCAAAAGTAGCCGAGTTAGTACAGTTTCACGAAATAAGCCATTGTAGTCATAATTCAAGACAGAAATTTATGCTTATATTGAAACAGATTTTCAAGGGTCAAATCTCTACGAAACTAAAATAAATTTGTTATCAAAATTAAGCCCAAGATGTCTAGTTTTAGGATCAAAAAGAAGTTTGGAAATCCGAGGTCTAGGTTGAGAGAAAAACCAAAATGACGCACACAAGGTCAGATCCGAAAATCACATTTTCATAAACTCTTTTCAACAAAAAGATGGAGGAACCCTAGGTTAGGGTTTTTCCCACACATAAAAGTTATTTTCAACCATTCAAACACATCAATGAACACAAATCAAGCCACAAATAGATATTACAACATTGTTCTTACAACACCCTTCTCAAGTGGTACATTGTTTGTGACACTGTTAACATTTTATAAGACCGAAAATGAAATATATGGAAATTTTAAGCTTAGGTTTGTTCATAAATGCGGTTTCTCTTTTCGAAAACGTAAGATAATAAATAATATCATAACGTGATGTAAACATTTTCACAATAGGTTCGAGCTTAGAATCATTTTCTGCTACAATATAAGATCAAAGTGAAAGAGGGTTCCATAATATAAAACAAGGTAACCAAATATCTATTAAAGTCCCAAATGTAGCCAAAATAAATACAAAAAGAGACTAGGAGTCGCAGCTCCTCAAAATATAGGTTTCTAAATCGAAGACCAAGATAACCAAACTGGCCCAACACACACACTACCACTCTGAAGACTCCTCAACAGACTTAACCATCATCTCTGGGTCCTTCTCTGGGTCCTCCTCGGGATCTTCCTCCATGTCCGACTCCGAGTCCTCCACCGAAGCCTCCTCTGTGTCGCTAGGAATCATAATCGGCACAGGCTCCTTTCGAATGGGTCTAGGCCTATAGAGAACGTTCTTCCAGGCCGTATTCCGAATGTGAGGGTGCAACAGCATATCAGGAGGATCGCGGGGTGGAAGCACCGTGGGAACATCGCCATCCGCGGCAGCAATAGGAAAAGCAGGTATCGGCACCAGTGATGCAACAAAAGGGGCAGCTGTAGATGCTATCCATTTCCCCATGGAGGGCAACCACAAGAAGAAGCAGAGGAACGTGGTCCAATAACCCTGATCTTGGTCACTGCCCGCGGGCCTGTCCTCTTCCTCTGATGCCACTCCATGTGGAGAGGTAGATGGATGGTGAACCATAGGCAGCCACTCTGGCTCTCCCGGATGGTGATAGAGGCATCTCCAATGTACTCCATGTTCCGAGTGTACGTGTGCTCGATCCCTGAGTCATCTCCTCTGTGGAACTCAATGTAGATGTAAGGAGGTCTAACACCCCCTCGAGGTGTCACAGCTCGTAACCCAAATTTTCTTTTACGGTTGATTAAAACCTTTTTGAAAATATTCATTAGATTTATTGCAGAAAATCGGATACCAATTTAAAATTTTAACAACAATAGAGAAACAATTCAACTCATCATTTCTATCACTCATTCAACTTCGCCTTATGGCATACATCATTTCCAATATCTTAATACATATCGTACTGAGTCACAGTCAAAGGACCCGACTTTAAATATGAAAATCCGAAGAGTTGGTCTAACAAAACTCTAAGAACAGTAAACATACTACCTAGCATGCATCGTCCAAATAATACTGGGCCTCGTCATCAACAGTCCATCCGTCTTCGTCGTCAACACCAAGGAACTCAGCTACAGGGTCCCGCAGTGACCCAGAGGACCGCTGGAAAACATCTGTACATGTGTTCAAAAAATACAACAGGGTGTCCAACATGTATAGGCAAGTGTGAGATACTCTTACACAAGTTTATCGAAATAGCCACAAGAGTAAAGCATCATACAAATATTGCATCAACACAGTCATGCGATAAAATATAAATATTCAATATAATATCACCTTCAAATATCATACTCATTTATCAAGATAAGTCAAATGAATGCATGAGACTTCAATTCGACTCTCTAATTCATGTACTCCGAAGATTCCTAACTTCCCTTCCTCAAGCGATGGGCCGCGAATACTCCCATAACATAATTGTTCTCGTGAGTCGGCCTCTTAATTTAGGTCCGAGCTCCAATTATTCCGGGTACCACATCTAACCATATCCTGAATAGTCCAGTCTTTGATTGAGTTCATTCGTGTTGAGTAGCCGATTTACCACGGCACGGGTTAGGAGGCCTCCGGCCACTTGTGGAGTTTCGAACACAGAATGCCCCTATAGACCTAGTGGTCGTAACTGGCTCAATTCTCAACTACGTAAGTTGTAGCTCGGTTCGTATGACACGTCGACCGACTCATGCATGAATGCGGGAAGTTTTCTATTCTTTCTTTTCGTTCAATCTTTCTTTTTCTGTCAAGGCACAAAGCTCGAGACTCATTTTAAAGGACAAATAGCTCGTTCAATTCAAATTTCAGGACACGAGGTCCAAGTTTTTGATTTGCGAAGTACTAGGCTGACGTCGCGGACGCTAGACTTGCATGGGACACTAAGTCCATTCTTTTTCTTTTTCAAAACATAGGACACGTAGTCCGAGTGCTCAATCCACAATGTACTAGGCCGACATCGTGGACACTAGACTCGCATATCGGACACAATGTCCGTTCATGTCACAAAACTCTAGCCCGACGTCTCGGTCACTAGGTTCATGTGCTTCACATGCGTGAAGGGGTAATCACCAGTTTCATCAAATTCATTTTCGTAGTTCAAATCTCAAAAACAAAACTCAGGTTCTTCTTGGTATAAACCGAACTCGTTTTCGCTCTAAAACTTATTTTCCACAAAACTTTTCTTTACAAAAACATTCTCAAAGACTCAAGTTCTAAAGATACATTTTCAAAGGATTTTGGCTTAAAAAGCCTTTTCTAAAGTTTCCATCGTTTTAAAACATTTTTCTAAAGATTATTATCGGAACAGCTTTCATGAAGAAACTTTTTCGTTTTTGGAACATCAAATACTCTCATAAGATACTTTCTTTAACAAACTAAATACTTTTCAAGGTTTCCTTTCTTTGTATAACATGTTTAGGAAATAATGATAAAGCAACTTTTCACTATTTTCCTCACCATCTCTCGACTTCCTAAGTCTTATTCAAAATCATCTTGGGTTTTTAACTTAGTGGCTTTTTAGTAAAATTGGTCATTATAACCTTCAGCTTAGAAGCTTTTCATTCCTCAAATCAAAACATTTCAAAATTGTCGATTAAGACTTTTAGTTAACTTAATCTTCTTTATTGAGCTATAGCTAGTGCTATGCTCTTAACCAGTCCAGGATATATATATATATATACACACACACACAGACACACATCAAATCTCAATCAAGGCATCAATGCCACAATTCATATTCCAATTATCCAGGCATATACTTCATCAAGTTCATACATATGTTCAATCCAAGGCAAAAATGCCGCAACTTATATTTCCATATCAAATAACTCATTCAAGACAATAACACCACAATTCACACCTTAATATTCAATCACACACATACAACACCCTTTCCCGAGTGTCACATTCCCGAACGTTTATAAGGCCGAAAATATTTCTTAATGCCGAAAATACGGTTTTTTTTTTTTTTTTCTTTTCATAAGATGCAATGGGATTTAGTAAAGGTAAATAATACTAATAAACGAACTTAGGCTCGCCATGCATTTCTAGAACATACCACAGAACAGAAACAGAAATAGAAACATCAACATTATTATATACAGACATAGGTCTAATGTATAACTGACATAAAAGATACAATAAGTACTAGGAGTCGTAGCTCCCAAAAGGTACTACAAAACTGACATAGTCTGGCCGACAACAAAACTAGACCACAAAAAGAAGGTCCTCCTCAGGGCTCAAGGAACTACTGGACTGAACCATCGTCACGTCCATCTGTTCAAACAGCAACAGCAAGTACCAACAGAAAACATACAGATATGGGTGAGATTCCCGTTCATCAACACAGCAAAACAGCAATAGTAAAAACGGGACGACTCACCGGGTAACAGCGTACCCAACATGCTTACAAGAATTCTCAATGTCAAACATATTAAGCAGTTGACAGCATAATATCATGTTAAGCAGTTAACAGCATAAAATAAGGTATTCTTAAACAGTACAACGATGTATAACAGAAAATGTAAACATCAATAGCCATGCAATGCAATGCAATGCATATGACTCAATGTCAATGTCACTGGGTACTACTTTGACCCCTACTCCATGGAGCTAACAAAACATTCGGAGAGAGTGAATGGGAGGACATGTTCCGTGCGCGCCAGCCTTGGGTAAGATGCTACAACATTCGTAACGTGCACGTATCTGGCTTTTACGGAAACACTCTCAACCAAACATGAAAAGTACGGCATCTAGTAGAGGATATCAGTGTATTGCACGGATTCACCACGACACAGAAGAGCTACCAACTGGTCACATGTCAGCCCTTCCAACCCTGATACCTCCAAAAAGACCATTGAAGATCGTCACCGTAAGATTCGCACCCGCATCAAGGTGTAAGCTCAACTCCTAGGCTCAAGGTCTTACAACTATGCAAATGAAATGCCAATGCATACACAAAGCAGATGCGATCAAGCAATGTCTATCCCCCGGATAAACCTCGAAGTCTACTAAGGTTCTCTTCCTTAGGAACTATACGTGTCTTTTCGAAAACAAAACCTTTATCCACCGGATAAATCTCGTGATCCCTCCGGGATAGAGTCATCACAAGACTGAAACAATTGAACGACTGATCGGGGTCCGAATCACCGGTCCGTCATCGAACTACTGTTTCAAAACCCAAAACGTTTCATGTTTGTGTTTATGGCTTATGAAGTCATTGATGTATTAAGTCATCAATGGTATAGCATGTGGTCTTGCTCCACTACATACCATACTTAATTATCCTTGTTTTCAACTCTAAGTCAATTACTTAACTTAGGTTTTTAAAACGTAAAACTTTACAGTTTGAGTTGAAAAACACTCTTCATAAACAAACCATTTCTCGCGAGGCGAAGGTCTATGCCGCGACGCGAGGCTGAGAAGTTATCTTTACTGCTTGGAAAGTCCTTCTGCTTCGCGAGGCGAGGATTGTATCGCGACGCGAGGCAGAGAAGTGATCTTTTCTATTCAGATAGTCCTTCTGCTCCGCGAGGCGAGGATTGTATCGCGACGCGAGGCAGAGAAGTTGCATCTTCACTATTTAGGCTGTTCGCGGGGCGAGAACTGCTTCGCTACGCGAGGCCGAGAAGTTGCATCTTTGGTGCTTAGGCGGTTCGCGAGGCGAGACGACTTCGCGACGCGAGGCCGAGAAATTTCATATTTGTTGCTCGGGCTAGTCCACTGTCTCGTGAGGCGAGGCAATGTTAGCCTGGCGAATGGATTATCTTCCCTCTGTCTCGCGAGGCGAGATGGGGTTCGCTGGGCGAGTGCCCTGTTTTTCATTTTTCCTAACTCCTTCATTAATTCTTCTTTTGAAACACTTAGTTTGATTAAAAGACCTATGGCTAAAGAAAAGACATTTTCCCACTTTGATGACACACTTTAAAGGTTAAAACTTCATTTGATCTTTGGATCTAAAATCACTTTTGTTTCTCTTTGAAATCCTAGGTTATGAAATCATGTTTTGTTGCATCAAAACTTTGCCAAAACAAGAACAACATATGTTCTTATATTTTCCTCTTACTAAGGCCACAAGCCTACTCCAATGCAAAATGGAGACTTTACTTCACCAACAAGGTAAATGTAGCTCAACAGCTCACACAATTATGGTAAACCACAATACACATTACTACATCATAATCAAACATATCCATCACACATCATGGTCTCATAATCAAACAATAAAAGTCCATACTTGATCTAGTGATCAAAGTAGGTTTTTCAACATACATGGAAATGATTTTCATTCAATCATATCTTCATCAACATATGCTAAAGCACACTACAACATACTCAAGCATAAACTCATCATGACAATCTTGTTCTGCAAGAGAACTTAACAAAACTTAACATATAAAAGTGAACCCAAACTAAAGGGTTTCACCCACACATAAAATTAAACAACCATTCTCACTACCACCATCTTGGTGTGATGAGGTTCTTCTCCCCATACCTGTTGATGAGCAGATTCCCGGATCAAAGTCGGTTGATCGGTTTGTGAACCTCCTGATAATCGTCAACAACTACAACAACACAACAACCAACATTAAACAACAATCAAAGCCAATCTCAACTATCATAACAAAGAGGATTTCGGCCACCCTAGGTTAAAAAGGTTAGGAATTGGTTTTGGTTTTCCATTTCATGGATTCAAAGGCATTAGGAAAGCTAAGGATGAAATCAAGTGTTAAAAATCAAAAATTGATGAAAACACTATTCATCATCATCCAAAAGGGTTCGGCCAAAAATGATTTTTGAGCTATGATGAGAGTTGAATCATAAGCTCTTAGGTTTAGGTGGAGATTGATGATGTGAGTTCAAAGAACTTGGTCTTACCTCAAAAGGATTTTTCTACAATTTCCTATGGATTTTCAAAGTTTTGGATCTAAGAAATTATTTTCATGAAAATGAAGATTGATCTTGAAATAAAGAAAGATTCAAGAAGCTAAGAGATCATAGAAGTGATCTTACCTTGAAATGAAGAAAGATTGCTCAAGGAATCAAGTGAATCCAACAAAAACTCAAGCTTTTCTAGGTGAAAATGGAGTTTTCTCTCAAGAACAACTATGGAGCTTCTAAGGATGAGGCGCTTTGCGAAAATTGTGAAGTGAGGGGCTGAGTTCAGCCTCTTAAAAGTTCACTTAAGGGTAAAAGGTCATTTGCTAAAAGGGTATAATGGTAAAAGTGTAAAAGACAAAGGTTAGGGGCATTTTGGTCATTTTGCGTCCAGATATTTCCGAACGTCATGACGACTCTGGCATACTCTCCCAAGTGTCCTGGGATGATGTGATATCAAGATTATTTGTTGGCGAGTCCCGGTAAATCCATATGCGGCTCCGTTCGTCACCCGATAGAGGATTCCGCCCGAACGAAGGTCAGGAAGTGATTTTTCTGAAATTTTTACGAAATTTAACCAAAACGTAGATAATCGAATTCTAAGACTTATTGTCTCGTTCACGGGTCCATCTAAGGTCTTCTGAGCAGTAAAATCATACTGTCAGTGTAAAAACGCAGACCGGACTCCGTTTGAGTTTTCTACTCAAAACTTAATCGTAGCTCCCTACGATATCGTCGAGCATGACTGTGGTCGCGGAATATTTTATTTCCATTCCTAAGACCTCGAATAATATACAAACATTATAATACTGAAGAAATAGAAAACATGAAAATCGGGGCGTTACATTCCTACCCCTCTTAAAAGAATTTCGTCCTCGAAATTATACGTACCTCTTAAAACAAACTCGGATACTGTTGTTGCATGTCCTCTTCTCTTTCCCAGGTAGCATCACCTGTAGTCTCGTTCCAGATAACTTTGACCAACGCTATCTCCTTCCCTCGCAGTTTCTTTATCCTCCTGTCCTCGATCTTAACCGGCAATGTCTCATAGGTTAGGTTATCCTTTAGCTGTACTGAATCAGACTCTATGACGTGACTGGGATCAGGAATATACTTTCGCAATTGCGAAACATGAAAAACATTATGAAGGTTGGATAGAAAAGGCGGTAAAGCTATTTGGTAAGCTACTAGACCTATCCGACGAAGAATTTGGTAAGGTCCAATGAATTTTGGAGTGAGTTTTCTGGACTTCAGGACCCTGCCCACCCCAGTCATCGGAGTGACTCTCAAAAACACATGATCCCCTTCCTCGAACTCAAGTGGCCGACGTCTTTTATCCGCATAACTCTTCTGTCGGCTCTGAGTCGTCCTCATCTTTTCTTGAATCAGTTTCACCTTCTCGGTTGTTTGTTGCACTAGTTCAGGTCCTAATGAAGCACTTTCTCCATCTTGGTACCAACACAAAGGTGTTCTGCAACGTCGTCCATATAAAGCTTCGTAGGGTGCCATCCCTATACTCGAATGAGAACTGTTGTTGTAGGTAACTCTATCAACGGTAGGAAATTCTCCCAACTTCCGGCATGTTCCAACACACACGCCCTTAACAGATCCTCTAAAGACTGAATCGTCCTTTCCGATTGTCCATCAGTTTGAGGATGGTAAGCCGAACTTAATCGTAACTTCGTTCCTAAAGCTTCATGTAAACTTTGCCAAAAACGCGAAGTAAATCGCGGGTCTCTATCCGATATGATACTTGAAGGTACTCCATGCAGTCTCACAATCTCACTGATATAAATCTGAGTAAGCTTTTCCATAGAATACTTGAGATTAATCGGTAGAAAATGAGCTGATTTCGTAAGCCTATCAATTATAACCCAAATGGAATCGTATCCTTT
Source organism: Ammopiptanthus mongolicus (assembly GCA_039655645.1). Lineage (NCBI taxonomy): Eukaryota > Viridiplantae > Streptophyta > Magnoliopsida > Fabales > Fabaceae > Ammopiptanthus > Ammopiptanthus mongolicus. Next base: position 60,355,834 of record CM077343.1, on the reverse strand, counting down.
AGGTGTCCTTGGCAAACACGTCACGAAATCCATTGCTATGCCGTCACATTTCCACTCTGGGATATCCAACGGAAGTAACATTCCAGCTGGCCTCTGATGTTCAACCTTTGCTTTCTGACACACTAAGTAAGATGCCACATAATCGGCTACATCTCTTTTCATGCCTTGCCACCAAAACAACCGCTTCAGGTCTTGGTACATCTTGGTTGACGCTGGATGCATACTCAACTTGCTTCTATGAGCTTCGTCCAGAATTAACCTTCTTATCTCTGGGTTGTTTGGCACATAAACCCGTTCTCCTCTTCTTAGGATTCCATCTGTTCCTTCTTTGTATTCAGACGTCATCCCTTTCTTTAGATTCCTTCGCTCTTTCTCCAGATACTGGCCATATACTTGTTTCTCTCGAATCTGATCCATCAGATCACAAGATACCGTAACCATACCTACACATAGTCTTCCTGGCATACTAACCACGGACAAATGCATATCTCTGAACTGTTCCAACAGCTCGTGTTCCTTAACCATCATGGCAGACACATGTAACACTTTTCTACTCAGGGCATCCGCTACCACATTAGCTTTTCCCGGATGATACTGTAACTGGAAATCATAGTCCTTCAAAAATTCCAGCCACCGTCTTTGTCTCATATTGAGCTCTTTCTGATCGAACAGATACTTCAAGCTCTTATGATCGCTGAAGACATTGAACGTCGAACCATACAAGTAGTGCCTCCAAATCTTCAACGCAAAGACTACCGCTGCTAACTCCAGATCATGAGTTGGGTAATTCTTCTCGTGCACTTTCAACTGTCTCGAGGCATACGCTACCACCTTCCGATTCTGCATCAGAACACAACCTAATCCTTGGTATGAAGCATCACAGTACACTTCAAAAGGTTCGCTTGGATCTGGCAATATCAACACTGGTGATGTAGTTAGCCTCTTCTTCAACTCCTGAAAACTTTACTCACAGGCTTCAGTCCATTCAAACGCTTTGTCCTTCCTCGTCAATTGGGTAAGAGGTCCTACAATCTTGGAAAATCCCTCGATAAACCTCCGATAATACCCAACCATACCCACAAAACTGTGTATCTCAGTCACTGTGGTTGGTCTTTCCCACTCAAGAACTGCTTCGACTTCCGACGGATCTACAGCAATTCCTTCCTTTGAAATTACATGACCCAAAAACTACACTTCCTCGAGCCAAAACTCACACTTGGACAACTTGGCATACGACTGTTTCTCTTTCAGAACTTGAAGAACCACACTAAGATGTTCAGCATGTTCTTCCTGGTCTTGCGAATAGATAAGTATGTCATCTATGAAGACAACGACAAACTGATCTAGGTATGGACGAAAGATCCTATTCATATAATCCATGAATATAGCTGGAGCATTCGTCACACCAAATGGCATCACAAGATACTCATAGTGCCCATAGCGTGTTCGAAACGCTGTCTTCGGTACATCTTCTGCCTTCACACGAATCTGGTGATAACCCGATCGCAAATCAATCTTGGAGAAAACTGCCGCTCCCCTCAACTGATCCATCAAGTCATCTATCCTCGGAAGTGGATACTTGTTCTTAATAGTAACTTTATTCAACTGGCGATAATCCACACATAAACGAGAAGTTCCATCTTTCTTTTTCACCAACAGCGCAGGTGCTCCCCACGGCGACACACTGGGTCTAACAAACTGCTTCCCCAATAAGGCTACCAATTGTTCCTTCAAAGTTTCCAACTCAGCAGGTGCCATACGATACGGTGCCATAGACACTGGTCCTGTTCCTGGCACAAGATCGGTCGCAAACTCGATGTCCCGAACTGGCGGCAAACCTGGTACGTCTTCAGGAAAGACTTCCGGAAACTCATTCACGACAGGTATGCGCTCTAAGATTAGCTCGCTCTTGACCTCCAAAGAAGATAGTAACATGTATCCTTGAGCTCCTTCTCTCAAAGAAGCATTTACTTGGTTGGCAGTCAAAAATCCAGAATTCTCACAACCAGGGAAAACTAAGGTTTTATTTGCACAGTCTAACAAAATATGATTAGAAGATAACCAATCCATTCCTAAGATTACATCCATTTGCAAAAGAGGCAAACAGATCAAATCAATCAAAAATGTTCTACCTTTAACAGAAATAGAACAGTTCAAACAAACTTTAGCAGTTATAACAGGCTTTGCAGTAGGCGTAGAAATTACCAAATCAAAAGGTAAAGAAGACACAGGTAATCCCAACAGATTCACACAGTCATAGGCAATAAAGGAATGTGTTGCGCCTGAATCAAACAGTACAGTTAAGGTTTTACCTCCCATGACACACTGACCTTGGATCAAGTCTTCATTTTGAGAAGCTTCAGCACCTCCCATAGGGTAGACTCTGCCCTTCATCTTAGGCCTTGCAGCTTGGACATTGTTGACAGAATGCTCCAATTTCGGTTGCATGCATTCACGTGAGATATGTCCCGGCTTCCCACACTTGAAGCAGATAATCCCTTTGATCGAACAGTCTCTGGTAATGTGATTGCTCTTCCCACACTTCATGCACTTGGTTGGGGCGTTTCCAGACTGACTGAAACTCCCACTGCTTCCTCCAACAGAACGTTGTTGTCGATCTTGTTGCTTTGCATAGGGCTTCCATCGAGATTTGTTGTCTCGACCACCGCTTCCTCTCTGAAACTTGCTCGGTCCAGAACTCAGTACCCGCTTGTCCTTGGGCTCCAAACTCTCGATCAGACGACACTTTTCCATTAGCCTCGGAAAAACAGAAATTTCCAATGGAACTGCAGCTCTCTTCAAGTCGATCCTTAGACCTCCTTCGAATTTTCTGCACTTCCACTCCTCCCTTGGGTTGTCCAGAAAGTAATTTGAGAACTTTGCTAGACTTTCAAACTTAGCCCCGTACTCAGCTACGGTCATTCCCCCTTGTCTCAGCTGGAGGAACTCCATCTCTTTCTCATGCCTTGCACTCGCAGGAAAATACTTCTCCAGGAATTTTCCCTTAAAAGCATTCCAATCCACAGCTTGTTGATCGTGAATCAGCATCTGACGGGCTCCTTCCCACCAGTATTCAGCATCCTCCACCAGTATATAGGTTGCATAGACAACCTTGTCATTCTCAGTACATCTCATCGCTCCAAAGATTTTCTCAGCGTTTGGATCCAGCGTTCAGCCAACTCAGGATTGAATTCACCTTTGAATTGAGGTGGATTCCGACGAAGAATTTCGTCCAGTCCTCTACCTCCGGCAGCTCTTTCGTCACGTTGAACCATAGCAGCAGCCATTTCCCGTCTGGCGTTCACAGCAGCAGTCAGGTTTTGAGCAGCCATTGCTACCTTCAAAACCAGAGCTGTCAAACTCAAGAACCACAACTAAAGCAAACAACAGAGAAACACACAGAGAACACAACACAAACAAGACAGACCATAACCTACAACCCCAAAAAGACTCGGCCAGCTCTGATACCAAACAATGCAACACCTTTTCCCGAGTGTCACATTCCCGAACGTTTATAAGGCCGAAAATATTTCTTAATGCCGAAAATACGGTTTTTTTTTTTTTTTTTTTTCATAAGATGCAATGGGATTTAGTAAAGGTAAATAATACTAATAAACGAACTTAGGCTCGCCATGCATTTCTAGAACATACCACAGAACAGAAACAGAAATAGAAACATCAACATTATTATATACAAACATAGGTCTAATGTATAACTGACATAAAAGATACAATAAGTACTAGGAGTCGTAGCTCCCAAAAGGTACTACAAAACTGACATAGTCTGGCCGACAACAAAACTAGACCACAAAAAGAAGGTCCTCCTCAGGGCTCAAGGAACTACTGTACTGAACCATCGTCACGTCCATCTGTTCAAACAGCAACAGCAAGTACCAACAGAAAACATACAGATATGGGTGAGATTCCCGTTCATCAACACAACAAAACAACAATAGTAAAAACGGGACGACTCACCGGGTAACAGCGTACCCAACATGCTTACAAGAATTCTCAATGTCAAACATATTAAGCAGTTGACAGCATAATATCATGTTAAGCAGTTAACAGCATAAAATAAGGTATTCTTAAACAGTACAACGATGTATAACAGAAAATGTAAACATCAATAGCCATGCAATGCAATGCAATGCATATGACTCAATGTCAATGTCACTGGGTACTACTCTGACCCCTACTCCATGGAGCTAACAAAACATTCGGAGAGAGTGAATGGGAGGACATGTTCCGTGCGCGCCAGCCTTGGGCAAGATGCTACAACATTCGTAACGTGCACGTATCTGGCTTTTACGGAAACACTCTCAACCAAACATGAAAAGTACAGCATCTAGTAGAGGATATCAGTGTATTGCACGGATTCGCCATGACACAGAAGAGCTACCAACTGGTCACATGTCAGCCCTTCCAACCCTGATACCTCCAAAAAGACCATTGAAGATCGTCACCGTAAGATTCGCACCCGCATCAAGGTGTAAGCTCAACTCCTAGGCTCAAGGTCTTACAACTATGCAAATGAAATGCCAATGCATACACAAAGCAGATGCGATCAAGCAATGTCTATCCCCCGGATAAACCTCGAAGTCTACTAAGGTTCTCTTCCTTAGGAACTATACGTGTCTTTTCGAAAACAAAACCTTTATCCACCGGATAAATCTCGTGATCCCTCCAGGATAGAGTCATCACAAGACTGAAACAATTGAACGACTGATCGGGGTCCGAATCACCGGTCCGTCATCGAACTACTGTTTCAAAACCCAAAACGTTTCATGTTTGTGTTTATGGCTTATGAAGTCATTGATGTATTAAGTCATCAATGGTATAGCATGTGGTCTTGCTCCACTACATACCATACTTAATTATCCTTGTTTTCAACTCTAAGTCAATTACTTAACTTAGGTTTTTAAAACGTAAAACTTTACAGTTTGAGTTGAAAAACTCTCTTCATAAACAAACCATTTCTCGCGAGGCAAAGGTCTATGCCGCGACGCGAGGCTGAGAAGTTATCTTTACTGCTTGGAAAGTCCTTCTGCTTCGCGAGGCGAGGATTGTATCGCGACGCGAGGCAGAGAAGTGATCTTTTCTATTCAGATAGTCCTTCTGCTCCGCGAGGCGAGGATTGTATCGCGACGCGAGGCAGAGAAGTTGCATCTTCACTATTTAGGCTGTTCGCGGGGCGAGAACTGCTTCGCTACGCGAGGCCGAGAAGTTGCATCTTTGGTGCTTAGGCGGTTCGCGAGGCGAGACGACTTCGCGACGCGAGGCCGAGAAATTTCATATTTGTTGCTCGGGCTAGTCCACTGTCTCGTGAGGCGAGGCAATGTTAGCCTGGCGAATGGATTATCTTCCCTCTGTCTCGCGAGGCGAGATGGGGTTCGCTGGGCGAGTGCCCTGTTTTTCATTTTTCCTAACTCCTTCATTAATTCTTCTTTTGAAACACTTAGTTTGATTAAAAGACCTATGGCTAAAGAAAAGACATTTTCCCACTTTGATGACACACTTTAAAGGTTAAAACTTCATTTGATCTTTGGATCTAAAATCACTTTTGTTTCTCTTTGAAATCCTAGGTTATGAAATCATGTTTTGTTGCATCAAAACTTTGCCAAAACAAGAACAACATATGTTCTTATATTTTCCTCTTACTAAGGCCACAAGCCTACTCCAATGCAAAATGGAGACTTTACTTCACCAACAAGGTAAATGTAGCTCAAAAGCTCACACAATTATGGTAAACCACAATACACATTACTACATCATAATCAAACATATCCATCACACATCATGGTCTCATAATCAAACAATAAAAGTCCATACTTGATCTAGTGATCAAAGTAGGTTTTTCAACATACATGGAAATGATTTTCATTCAATCATATCTTCATCAACATATGCTAAAGCACACTACAACATACTCAAGCATAAACTCATCATGACAATCTTGTTCTCCAAGAGAACTTAACAAAACTTAACATATAAAAGTGAACCCAAACTAAAGGGTTTCACCCACACATAAAATTAAACAACCATTCTCACTACCACCATCTTGGTGTGATGAGGTTCTTCTCCCCATACCTGTTGATGAGCAGATTCCCGGATCAAAGTCGGTTGATCGGTTTGTGAACCTCCTGATAATCGTCAACAACTACAACAACACAACAACCAACATTAAACAACAATCAAAGCCAATCTCAACTATCATAACAAAGAGGATTTCGGCCACCCTAGGTTAAAAAGGTTAGGAATTGGTTTTGGTTTTCCATTTCATGGATTCAAAGGCATTAGGAAAGCTAAGGATGAAATCAAGTGTTAAAAATCAAAAATTGATGAAAACACTATTCATCATCATCCAAAAGGGTTCGGCCAAAAATGATTTTTGAGCTATGATGAGAGTTGAATCATAAGCTCTTAGGTTTAGGTAGAGATTGATGATGTGAGTTCAAAGAACTTGGTCTTACCTCAAAAGGATTTTTCTACAATTTCCTATGGATTTTCAAAGTTTTGGATCTAAGAAATTATTTTCATGAAAATGAAGATTGATCTTGAAATAAAGAAAGATTCAAGAAGCTAAGAGATCATAGAAGTGATCTTACCTTGAAATGAAGAAAGATTGCTCAAGGAATCAAGTGAATCCAACAAAAACTCAAGCTTTTCTAGGTGAAAATGGAGTTTTCTCTCAAGAACAACTATGGAGCTTCTAAGGATGAGGGGCTGTGCGAAAATTATGAAGTGAGGGGCTGAGTTCAGCCTCTTAAAAGTTCACTTAAGGGTAAAAAGGTCATTTGCCAAAAGGGTATAATGGTAAAAGTGTAAAAGACAAAGGTTAGGGGCATTTTGGTTATTTTGCGTCCAGATATTTCCGAACGTCATGACGACTCTGGCATACTCTCCCAAGTGTCCTGGGATGATGTGATATCAAGATTATTTGTTGGCGAGTCCCGGTAAATCCATATGCGGCTCCGTTCGTCACCCGATTGAGGATTCCGCCCGAATGAAGGTCAGGAAGTGATTTTTCTGAAATTTTTACAAAATTTAACCAAAACGTAGATAATCGAATTCTAAGACTTATTGTCTCGTTCACGGGTCCATCTAAGGTCTTCTGAGCAGTAAAATCATACTGTCAGTGTAAAAACGCAGACCGGACTCCGTTTGAGTTTTCGACTCAAAACTTAATCGTAGCTCCCTACGATATCGTCGAGCATGACTGTGGTCTCGGAATATTTTATTTCCATTCCTAAGACCTCGAATAATATACAAACATTATAATACTGAAGAAATAGAAAACGTGAAAATCGGGGCGTTACAACACATACCACAACCAACTTCATGCGGCTATCAAACTCATTGGAGCTAATCTCCCCTTACCTTTAGAAGTCATCCTTCGAAGGTAAAGTCGCCCGATCGGTCCACAAATTCTCCCGATTCCTCGTCTGAGTATCCGACAACAACTACAAACACACAACCACACCAATCATCAACAAATAACAACATAATAATCAACATCAAAACATAGATTCACCTTCCCCAAAAATGGTCTAAGGTTCGGCCAAAAATGGTGAAAAGGGCTAGGGATTTCATTTGGTTCCAATCTTTTGGAAGGTTGGTTCTTAAGCACTAGTGTTCAGCCAATAACCTTTAGCTTGAACACTAGTGTAAGTCCTAATACCCAAAAATTTGAAACAAAACTCATGGTTCCTCATACTCATAGGTTTCGGCCATGAAGAGAAAGTTGGGCTAGGAATTGATTTGGTTTTCCATCACTTGGATTCAAAGACAATAGGAAAGGTAAGGATGGAATCGAGAGTTAGAAATCAAAAATTGAACAAAATCAACATTCATCATCTTCCCCTAGGGTTCGGCCACTTTTAGAAGAAAAGGCTAGGATGAGAGTTTGATCATATGTGTAACACCCCCCTCAAGGTGTCACAGTTCATAACCCAAATTCTCTTTTTCGGTTAATTAAAACCTTTTCGAAATATTCATTAAACTTGTTGCGGAAATTCTGATACCAATCCAATACTTTAACAATAAGAAAGGAATAAATTCAAACTCATCATTTATAAACTCATTCAATTTCACCTTATGGCATACATCACTCCAATATCTTAATACATGTCATATTGAGTCACGGTCAAAGGACCTGACTTTAAATTTCAAAATCCTAAGGGCTGGTCTAACAAAACTCTAAGAATAATAAACTTACTACCTAGCATGCATCGCCCAAATAACACTGGGCCTCGTCTTCGACAGTCCACTCGTCTTCGTCGTCGACACCAAGTAACTCAGCTACAGGGTCCCGCAGTGACCCAGAGGACCGCTGGAAAAATTTGTACATGTGTTCAAAAAACACAACAGGGGTCCAACATGTACAGGCAAGGGTGAGATACTCTTATACAAGTTTATCGTAATAGCCACACAAGTAAAGCAGCATACAAATAATGCATCAACACAGTCATGCAATAAAATATCAATATTCAATATACTATCGCAATGGGATAATTTCACTTTCAAATATCATACTCATTCATCAAGATAAGTCAAATTAATGCATGAGACTTCTCAACTCTCTAGTTCATGTACTTCGAAGACTCCTAACTCCCCTTCCTCGAGCGATAGGCCGCGAATACTCCCATAACACAATTGTTCTCGTGAGTCAGCCTCTCAATTTAGGTCCGAGCTCCAATTGTTGTGGGGTCACACGTCAAACCATATCCTGAATAGTCCAGTCTCTGATCGAGTTCATTCGTGCTGGATAGCCGACTTACCATGGCACGAGGTCGCGAGGCCTCCGGCCACTTGTGGAGTTTCAACACACAGAATGCCCCTATAGACCTAGTGGTCTTAATTGGCTCAATTCTCAACCACTAAGGTTGTAGCTCGGTTCAAATGGCACGTCGGCTGACTCATGCATGTATGCAGGAGGTTTTCCATTCTTTCTTGTCGTTCGTTCTTTCTTTTCTTTCATTCATTCTTTTTCTGTCAAGGCACAAGGCTCATGACTCATTTTAAAGGACATATAGCCCGTTCAATTCAAATTTCAGGACACGAGGTCCAAGTTCTTGGTTTGCGAAGTACTAAGCCGGCGTCGCGGACACAAGACTTGCATGGGACACTAAGTCCATTCTTTTTCTTTTTTAAAACACAGGACACGTAGTCCGAGTACTCAATCCACGATGTACTAGGCCGACGTCGCGGACACTAGACTTGCATATAGGACACAAAGTCCGTTCATGTCACAGAACTCTAGCCCGACGTCTCGGTCACTATGTTCATGTGCTTCACATGCGTGAAGGAGAAATCACCAATTTCATCAAATACATTTTCGTAGTTCAAATCTCGAAAACAAAACATAGGTTCTCTTTGGTTTAAACTAAAACTCGTTCTCGCTCTAAAACGCTTTTCCATAAAACTTTTCTTTAGAAATCATTTTCAAAACTCAAGTTCTAAAGATGCATTTTCAAAGGATTTTGGCTTTGAAAGCCTTTTCTAAAGATTGTTATTGGATCAACTTTCATGAAAAAACTTTTTCGTTTTCGGGACATCAAATACATTCAGAAGATCTTTTCTTCGCAAACTAAATACTTTTCAAGGTTTTCTTTCTTTGTACAACATGTCTAGAAAATAATGATAAAGCAACTTTTCACTATTTCCTCACCAACTCTCGACTTCCTAAGTCTTATTCAAAATCTTCTTGGATTCTTAACTTAGTGGCTTTTTAGTAAAATTGGCCATTATGACCTTTAGCTTAGAAGCTTTTCATTCCTCAAATCAAAACATTTCAAAAATCTTTGATTGAATACTTTTAGTTAGCTTAATCTTCATTATTGAGCTATAGCCAGTGGTAATGCTCTTAACCAGTCCAGGATGTGTGTGTGTGTGTATATATATATATATATATATATATATATATATATATATATATATATATATACACATCAAACCTTAATCAAGGCATCCATGCCATAATTCATATTCCAATCATCCAGGCATATACTTCATCACGTTCATACACAAATATATTTATTCAAACTTAAATTAACATCATACACATGTTCAATCCAAGGGAAGAATGCAACAACTCACAACACAACCAACCTCATGTGACTATCAAACTCATTGGAGCTCACCTCCCCTTACCTTTAGAAGTCATCCTCCGAAGGTAAAGTCGCCCGATCGGTCCACGAATTCTCCCGATTCCTTGTCCGAGTATCCGACGACAACTACAAACACACAACCACACTAATCATCAAAAAATAACAACATAATTAACAACATCAAAACATAAGTTCTCCTTACCCAAAGATGGTCTAAGGTTCGGCCAAAACTATTGAGAAGGGATAGGGATCTCATTTGGTTCCAATCTTTTGGATGGTTGGTTCTTAAGCTTGATGAACACTAGTGTAGGTCCTAATACCCAAAAATTTGAAGCAAAACTCAAGGTTCCTCATACTCATAGGTTTCGGCCATGAATAGGAAATTGGGCTAGGAATTGATTTGGTTTTCCATCATTTGGATTCAAAGACAATAGGAAAGGTAAGGATGGAATCAAGAGTTAGAAATCAAAAATTTGAACAAAACACTATTCATCATCACCATCAAGGGTTCGGCCACTTTTGGGAATTTAGGCTAGGATGAGAGTTGGATCATAAGCTCTTGGGTTTAGGTAGAGGATGATGAAGTGAGCTCAAAGAAATTGGTTTCCCATTAAAAGGATTTTTCTACGATTTCCTATGAATTTTGGAAGTTTTGGATCATAAACTTGATTTTCATGAAAACAAGATTTGATCTTGAGATTGGAAGAGATTCATGAAGATTAGAGATCATAGAAGTGATCTTACCTAAATAATAATGAAGATTGATCAAGGAATCAAGCTTTTCTTCCATGGATTCAAGCTTTTTCTCCATGAAAAAATGGAGTTTTGGTGCAAGGAAGAAGATGAAGCCTTGGAGGCTCACCTAGGGGCTGTCTTGCGTGATTTAGGGGCTGAGAATGGGGGCTGACCAGCCCTTAAAACAATTCACTTGAGGGCATTTTGGTCTTTTCCTTCAAGGACCAAAATGTCATTAAAGAAAAGGTTAGGGGTATTTTGGTCATTTCGCATCCCGATATTTCCGAAAGTCATGATGACTCTGGCATGCTTCCCCAAGTGATATGACATGATGTGATATCAAGATTATCCGTTGGCGGGTCTCGATAAGTCCATATGCGGCTCCATTTGTCACCTGATTGAGGATTTCGCTCTAACGAAGATCAGGAAGTGGTTTTTGTGAAATTTAAGCAAAACGTAGAGAACCGAATTCTAAGACTTATTGTCTCGTTCACGGGTCCATCTGAGGTCTCCTGAGCAATAAAACCATACTGTCAATGTAAAAACGCAGACCGGGCACCGTTTGAGTTTTCAGTTCAAAATTTAATCGTAGCTTTGTATGATAATGTTGAGCATGAATATGGTCTCGGATTATTTTATTTCCCTCTTTAGACCCCTCAATAAAATATAGACATATAAATACTGATTAATTAGTATTGGAGAGCTTTGAAAAATTAGGATGTTACTATATGCTCTTGGGTTTAGGTAGAAGATGATAAAGCTAGCTCAAAGAAATTGGTTTCCCATTAAAAGGATTTTTCTACAATTTCCTATGAATTTTTGAAGTTTTTGATCAGAAACTTGAAAACTATGAAGTCAAGATTTCAAACTTGAAATTGGAAGAGAATGAGGAAGATTAGAGATCATAGAAGTGATCTTACCTAAGGAATGATGAAGATTGATCAAGATGCAAGCTTTTCTTTCAAGGATTTCAAGCTTTTTGTCTAAGAAAAATGGAGTTTTCTCAAGGAGGGAGATGAAGTCTTGGTGCTTTCTCTTGGGGCTGTTCTTGCGTGAGAAATGGGGCTGGAATGACCTTAAATTAACTTACTTAAGGGCATTTTGGTCTTTTCCTTCAAGGACCAAAATGTCATTAAAGAAAAGGTTAGAAGTATTTTGGTCATTTCACGTCCAGATATTTCCGAGCGTCATGATGACTCTAGCATGCTTCCCCAAGTGATATAACATGATGTGATATCAAGATTATCCATTGGCGGGTCCCGGTAAGTCCGTATGCGGCTCTGTTCGCCACCCGATTGAGGATTTCGCTCGAACGAAGGGCAGGAAGTGATTTTTGTGAAATTTAACCAAAATCGTAGAGAATCGAATTCTAAGACTTACTGTCTCGTTCACGGATCAATCTGAGGTCTCTGGAGCAGTAAAATCTTACTGACAGTGTAAAAACGTAGACGGGGCTCCATCTGAGTTTTTGGCTCAAAATTTAATCGTAGCTTCATACGATAGCGTTGAGCGTGAATATGGTCTCAGAATATTTTATTCCCTCTCTAGACCCTTCAATAAAATACAAACATATAAATACTGATTAATTAGCTCTATAGAGTTTTGAAAAATTAGGGTGTTACAATACCACCCCTCTAAAAAAATTTCATCCTTGAAATTTCGTGACTCAAAACTGGATAGGATTCTCTTAATTCCCAGGTTCCACATCTTATCCACTACACCATATCTTAACAAAATGCCTATCACTTCTCGCCTATCTTGTTGACAGGATGTTCGTAGTTAGAGTAATACACTTACTCCCAACCAGTCCTTCAAAGATCGAAACGTTTTCTTGCTCGTCCACTTGAGTTAAGGGAAATCAGTTGAACTTAGTCGCTACTCGGCTCTTGAAGAATAAGGAAAGAAATCTTTCAACAAAAGAAACTTTCAACAGAGAAAATTTTCTTGGTTTTACTCTCATAAGAAATTATATAGAAGGATTTTATCTCTCAGAAATGAGTACAAGAATATCCAGTATGTAAAAAGATTCTTCTGTATGTTCGTGAGTGTAAAAATGCATAGCTAATATATGTTTACAATCATGACTCTAATAAAGTCCTTTCTTTCATAAGAACCTTCCAACAAATCAGGGAATCAAAAGATAAACAGTCTCGCAAAAATTTCAGACTAGATCACAGTTACCAACAGTAAAAGTGATTCAACTAAGTTTCATCGAGAAACTTCCAGTATCAAGAATTTGTCTGTGTTACAACTCAAGAAATAGTCATAACAAATCTTTTGATGGAATGACATGAAAATATCCAGGCCAAAGGTCACTATTAACCAATTCACCTAAATGTCTAATACACAGTGGTTTATGCAGGAGCGTGAGTACAAATGCTCGTCCAGGATCGCATACCCTAAGAATTTTACCACCATCGAGTCAAACTCGTACTATAGTAACTTCATGACAACTCTTCTCGCGTAGGGTCTACAATACTTAACGCGGAGTCTCCTCATGTCCCTCGTGACTCTTAGAGTAAACGAGAACATCGCTGATGATGACGAATCTCATAAGAACCAAACGAAGTTCCACTTCATGCAGTCCAATCTGGCCAGCTTCGTAGGTAATATTCTACCCAAACAATGGAGATCTGACTGAATCTAGAAACTAGATCAATCGAAAACTCAATGTCCTCTGCAACGCAACTCGGAATATCTTCAGAAAATTTATCCTGAAAATCTTCCCAGACAGGCACATCGTTCAAATGTCTGCCACGGTCCCAAAAGGACAACGATGTGTCAACATGAATACAAGTACCTTTCTCTAAACGTGAGTTCTCACAAGGTCTCAACTTGATTAGAACTCAAAAAAACGCACACCCTTGAGTGACGACACATTGTTTAATCAAGGAAACAATTTCAACATGGTCCTACTCTTTTGGAGAAATAAAACTAACTTCTGAAACTTATCATCCGTCTTTTGCTCATCCCTCGACTATCGGGAAAATCATTCCCTATTTACTTACATGCTAGTCCGTCATTCTCTACTACCAATTCTTCGCGAAAGACTTACCTCCATGGTTAAGTCAAACACATAAACTAGTTCTTATCCCATTATTACACTTCTCAATCTCATCAACTTTAATGCACTCTAAAACCCAATAGATTCACTTAAGAGTTCCAATATCTAAGTGAAAATCCAAACTCAATATCAAACTTAGCTCAAGTCCTCGAATTTTTTTTTTTTTTAAAAGCATCAAAACGAGGAGTCATCCATATCCGCAGATAGTGGTCGTTGTAAACGAGTCTAAACTCATCTGTCTTACTCATCTCTGCCGATCACTGCCTTAAGTTCTATTAATCAAGACAATACTCCCATCCATATAGGATTCCTTGTAATTCTTTCCTCTATTGATACCAGTCCTAAGGACACTCGTTCTATAGCCAAAGTTCACATTTCAATTCTAGTTCACTCAGTCTCTAATCATTCTCAACCTTTGAAAGCGTATACTTAGGTATTATACAAATTCTTCACCAACATCAACATCGATTACAGTCTACCCATAAGGTGTAGCCTTTCATCTATCCTAATGGGGAAAATATACTATCAATCAAATTCACCAACAGCGGAGGCTCCAATCGTTTCTTAAAATACTAACAGAAGAAACTTCACACAGTACCACACTTTCATTGATTTACTGGAATTCCGTTCCAGTCTCTCAACTCCTTTGGAGCACATATCATTATCTTGTCATTCCTTTGGTCGCTTACTAGCTACCTATGTATCTACTCCAAAAAAAATTTTGGTATTCTTCCACCTGCCTAAGGTACGCTTGTTCCTTCGGCAAACTTTCCCAACATTCAAACTTTCTTCACATACCAAGGAGTCTTTACTCGCTTGATAACTAAGAGTCTAACATCCTTGACTCATAAAGTAAAGGTCATATTCAAGCCTATTCGCTAGAACTGACTAAGGAGCTATCTCAAAGCTTACCTTAGATGTTACCTCTTAATAACTCGGATAACTTTTCTCATAAAAGTCTTAACGTATCTCAATCATCGGATCCAATCAAACCAATTGGTTTTATTCCAAAAGAAACAAGTCATCACAGACTATTCTTACTCTTACTGTCCTCCATCAAAACAAAACACAGAGTAAACACAGCAAAAACATCATGAATCCATAACCTAGATCCCAAAAGACATCGACCAGCTCTGATACCACAATTGTAACACCCCCTCGAGATGTCATAGTTCATAACCCAAATTTTCTTTTTCGGTTGATTAAAAACTTTTCGAAAATATTCATTAGATTTATTGCGGAAAATCTGATACCAATTTAAAATTTTATCAACAATAGAGAAACAATTCAACTCATCATTTCTATCACTCATTCAACTTCGCCTTATGGCATACATCATTTTCAATATCTTAATACATATCGTACTGAGTCACGGTCACAGGACCCGACTTTAAATATGAAAATCCTTAGAGCTGGTCTAACAAAACACTAAGAACAGTAAACATACTACCTAGGATGCATTGTCCAAATAATACTGGGACTCGTCATCAACAGTCCATCCGTCTTAATCGTCAACACCAAGGAACTCAGTACAGGGTCCTGCAGTGACCCAGAGCACCGCTGGAAAATATCTATACATGTGTTGAAAGAACACAACAGGGTGTCCAACATGTACAGGCAAGGGTGAGATACTCTTACACAAGTTTATCGTAATAGCCACACAAGTAAAGCAGAATACAAATATTGCATCAACACAGTCATGCGATAAAATATAAATATTCAATATAATATCACTTTCAAATATCATACTCATTCATCAAGATAAGTCAAATGAATGCATGAGTCTTCAATTCGACTCTCTAATTCATGTACTCCGGAGATTCCTAACTTCCCTTCCTCGAGCGATAGTCCGCGAATACTCCCATAACACAATTGTTCTTGTGAGTCGGCCTCTCAATTTAGGTCCGAGCTCCAATTGTTCCGGGTACCACATCTAACCATATCCGGAATAGTCCAGTCTCTGATTAAGTTCATTCGTGTTAGGTAGCCGATTTACCACGGCACGGAGTCGCGAGGCCTCTGGCCACTTGTGGAGTTTCGAACACAGAATGCCCCTATAGATCTATTGGTCGTAACTGACTCAATTCTCAACTGCGTAAGTTGTAGCTCGGTTCGTATAGCACGTCGGCCGACTCATGCATGAATGCAGGAGGTTTTCTGTTCTTTCTTTTCGTTCAATCTTTCTTTTTCTGTCAAGGCACAAGGCTCGAGACTCATTTTAAAGGACATATAGCCCGTTCAATTCAAATTTCCGGACATGAGGTCCAAGTTCTTGATTTGCGAAGTACTAGGCCGACGTCGCAGACGCTAGACTTGCATGGGACACTAAGTCCATTCTTTTTCTTTTTCAAAACACAGGACACGTAGTCCGAGTGCTCAATCCACAATGTACTAGGCCGACATCGCGGACACTAGACTCGCATATAGGACAAAAAGTTCGTTCATGTCACAGAACTCTAGCCCGACGTCTTGGTCACTAGATTCATGTGCTTCACATATGTGAAGGGGTAATCACCAGTTTCATCAAATTCATTTTCATAGTTCAAATCTCAAAAACAAAGCGCAGGTTCTTCTTGGTATAAACCGAACTCATTTTTGCTCTAAAACTTAATTTCCACAAAAAATTTCTTTACAAAAACATTCTCAGAGACTCAATTTCTAAAGATACATTTTCAAAGGATTTTGGCTTAAAAAGCCTTTTCTAAAGGTTCCATCGTTTTAAAACATTTTTCTAAAGATTATTATCAGAACTGCTTTCATGAAGAAACTTTTTCGTTTTCAAAACATCAAATACTTTCATAGGATACTTTCTTTAACAAATTAAATACTTCTCAAGTTTTCCTTTCTTTGTACAACATGTTTAGAAAATAATGATAAAGCAATTTTTCACTATTTGCCTCACCAACTCTCGACTTCCTAAGTCTTATCCAAAGTCATCTTGGGTTCTTAACTTAGTGGCTTTTTAGTAAAATTGGTCATTATAACCTTTAGCTTAGAAACTTTTCATTCCTCAAATCAAAACTTTCCAAAATTGTCGGTTAAGACTTTTAGTTAACTTAATTTTCTTTATTGAGCTATAGCCAATGCTATGCTCTTAACCAGACCAGGATATATATATATATATATATATATATATATATACATCAAATCTCAATCAAGGCATCAATGCCGCAATTCATATTCCAATCTTCCAGGCATAAACTTCATCAAGTTCATACATATGTTCAATCCAAGGCAAAAATGCCGCAACTTATATTTCCATATCAAATAACTCATTCAAGACAATAACACCACAATTCACACCTTAATATTCAATCACACACATACCACAACCAACCTCATGCGGCAATCAAACTCATTGGAGCTAATCTCCCCTTACCTTTAGAAGTCATCCTCCAAAGGTAAAGTCGCCTAATCGGTCAACGAATTCTCCCGATTCCTCGTCCGAGTATCCGACAACAACTACAAACACACAATCACACCAATCATGAACAAATAACAACATAATTAACAAGATCAAAACATAGATTCTCCTTCCCCAAAAATGGTCTAAGGTTCAGCCAAAAAATGGTGAAAAGGGCTAGGGATCTCATTTGGTTCCAATCTTTTGGAAGGTTCGTTCTTAAGCTTGATGAACACTAGTGTAAGTCCTAATACCCAAAAATTTGAAACAAAACTCAAGGTTCCTCATACTCATAGGTTTCGTCCATGAAGATAAAGTTGGGCTAGGAATTGATTTGGTTTTCCATCACTTGGATTCAAAGACAATAGGAAAGGTAAGGATGGAATCAAGAGTTAGATATAAAAAATTGAACAAAATCACTATTCATCATCTTCCCCTAGGGTTCGGCCACTTTTAGAAGAATAGGCTAGGATGAGAGTTTGATCATAAGCTCTTGGGTTTAGGTAGAGGATGATGAAGCTAGCTCAAAGAAATTTGTTTCCCATTAAAAGGATTTTTCTACAATTTCCTATGAATTTTTGAAGTTTTGGATCATAAACTTGAAAACTATGCAATCAAGATTTCAAACTTGACATAGGAAGAGATTCATGAAGATTAGAGATCATAGAAGTGATCTTACCTAAGGAATGATGAAGATTGATCAAGATGCAAGCTTTTCTTTCAAAGATTTCAAGCTTTTTCTCTAAGAAAAATGGTGTTTTCTCAAGGAGGGAGATGAAGTCTTCGTGCTTTCTCTTGGGGCTGTTCTTGCATGAGAAATGGGGCTGGAATGTCCTTAAATTAACTCACTTAAGGGCATTTTGGTCTTTTCCTTCAAGGACCAAAATGCCATTCAATAAAAGGTTAGGGGTATTTTGGTCGTTTCACGTCCAGATATTTCCGAGCGTCATGATGACTCTAGCATGCTTCCCCAATTGATATAACATGACGTGATATCAAGATTATCCGTTGGCGCGTCCCGGTAAGTCCGTTTGCGGCTCCGTATGCCACCCGATTGAGGATTTCGCTTGAATGAAGGTCAGTAAGTGATTTTTGTGAAATTTAACCAAAACGTAGAGAAACGAATCTAAGACTTACTATCTCGTTCACGGGTCAATCTGAGGTCTCTGGAGCAGTAATATCTTACTGACAGTGTAAAAATGCAAACCGGGCTCCGTCTGAGTTTTTGGCTCAAAATTTAATCGCAATTTCATATGATAGTGTTGAGCATGAATATGGTCTCGGAATATTTTATTCCCTCTCTAGACCCTTCAATAAAATATAAACATATAAATACTGATTAATTAGCTTTAGAGAGTTTTGAAAAATCGGGGTGTTACAGGAGGCATCGTTCTTGTCCGAAACGATGTCCTCTTTACAACAGAAGGGAAAAGCATGACAGAAGAATAACAATAATAGGTGAGATTCCCATTCATCATTCACAACATAAGGTAAATGAAGATAGAACGACACAACAAAGCAAGAATACTCATATAGTCACATATACAAGTTATATTGTCATGATCATTCATATAACTCCAAATCATAAAGCATCTCAATTAAACAAGTAAATGTCATGTGGGATGATGTCATGATGCAATGACCAACAATGTGGTGATGTGACACAATTCCTACTTCATGGAGCTAGACAAAAGTCAAAGAGAGTGATCAGGAGTACACGCTTTGCTTGCGCCAGCCAATCGGCTATATGTGCTAAGACATTTGAATTCATGGGTGTACACTGGCTTTATGCAAAGACGTTCTACACCAATCTTGAACAAGGCAGTGTCTAGTAGAGAATGTTGGTGTGGGATCTTGATTTACCATGGCACAAAAGAGCTACCAACTGGCCACATATGGAGTTACACACCCTAATGTCTCCAAGGTTAAATCGGTCGTCACCACTATATTCGCACCCGCACAAGATGTAAGCTCAACTCCTAGGCTCACAGGCCTTAACTAACAACAAATGCAACATGTTGAACTTCTCATGCGAATGCAATCAATGTGCGTTCAACGTCTAACGACGTGTTTCTCCAAGAAACTAGCCATCACCAGGCCTCATAAGGTAACTCAAGTTACTTGATCGATCTCCACGCCTCCTTTCGTTAAGTTGTTATCAAACTCGTGGTTTCATTCGTGTTCATGTATTATTCGATTGGCTTACAATCCTAAAAGTCTTATGAAGGAAGATTCACAATCTTTCCCTTATCAATTTTTTAATCCTTACTAAGACATAATCACTTATTGATCAAGTATTTGTGAAACATTCTTTGTTGTTTAAGTATTATGGTTCACTCGTGACTAATGACAGTAAGAGAAAGAAATTTAGTCTTGATCCACTACATGACACACTTAAGCATTCATATTTTAGAATTCTATGTCCTTCTTTGACTTAGGTTTTCATTTCGTAAAAGCTTGTCCCATAAGTCTTTAATATTCTTTTAAGGTTAAGATGAGAGAATTCCTCTTGCCCTTAGAATTATGGAAAAGAGGTACATGGGTACCTTTTTAGTTATCTTTAGGTAAAGAAACTTGTTGAAAAACAATTGAGTTCTAAAGGTACATAGACCTTTATCCTTACTCAAAACCCTCAAAAAAATTGAGTGATAATGAACACAAGTCAACCAATGAATGGATATGGGGAATAAGTACAAGTTTACTCCCAGAGGGTCCGTCCAAGCCTAAACCATGTTTGCACATCTCAATTATCTTTGGTTTGAAAACATTTGGAATCAAAAGGTCCTTAAGTTTAAACTTCAAAGCCATTTTCCTTTTAGAAAGGTAATTCCAAAACAAGAAGGAGGGAAAAAGTGTGTAGAACACTCCTTGCCTGTCACGGCCGTGGCCACCATCATGGCCAGGCCGTGATAGGTTTTTTCCCTAACACACAGAAAGATCATGGCCGTGATACTCTCTGTTTCTCATTTTATGGGGTATCACGGTCGTGACACCCATCAGGGGCAGGCTGTGATCCCTACTGTTTCATCCAAAACATTTTCTTAATTTTTCCAAAAACTTCCTTGGTCCATTCTTAGGTTTTTCATGAAAATCAAAACATGGTATAGTTCCAAAAACTCATAAAAACATTATATCCTTTAACATTATAGGTTCAAGCAAAACCCGCCATCAGAAGGCTAAGCATAATATGTACATGAATATACTAAACACCTCATAAACATTATAGATCTAAACATATCATCAAAATCGCATGCCTTGACCAAAGTCAAGGCTAGGGTGTTTCATCATTTTCAAAGCATAGCATCATATAAGATATCAAACAAGTATATATAGTATGAAACTAAGATTATTACAAACTAAATTATCAAATACACAACCACACAAGATAGGAAGACCTATCAACACAACTTAGGGTTCTCACCCAAACTAGAAGCCATGTTCATCCACCTATGAGGTGAGATGAAGGTTTCAATCCCCATTAACTTTGAAGATTTTCGAAGGTTGAGAACAGAAGAGATGAGGTTCCAAGATTCCCAAGCTAGCTTCCTAGAAGATAACAACAAACTCTTAGGAAGGTCATTTTCGAAAATGCCATGAACATGACAAGGAGATCATGTTTTTGAAGTAGAAAATGAAGAGAAAGATGTAGATAGGATGCTCACCACAAGAGCTTCAACTTTGAAGGAGATGGTGGTTCTTGACCCTTAGCTTGAATCCTCCAATGAAGAAATCTCCTTCACTAAAGATGAAGAGCATGAAGAGAAGGTTAGAGATATGAAGTTAGTTCTTTAAAAGAACAAGAAAATGTATGAGGTAGTGTGAACTTCAAAGGTCCAACAATGAAGTTTGAAGATGAACACTAGGGTTCTTACCCTTAGAGAAGATAAAGATGGATGAGAGAGAAGAGAGCAAATGGACTCTTTGTCTCCCTTGGGTGGCTTGGTTGAATATGATGAGAAAAAGGGAGGGAATTTTGAGTCTAGCACTCCAAGTGTGATGGGATGAAGGGTTGGGATTGAAGGAGGGGATTTGACTTGTTGTATGAGCATTACTTGATATGGGAGGAACAAAAGGGTTGGTAGAGAAAAAGCATAATGGTCTCTTACCATAAGGGGAAAAAGTGAAAATATTGTTGGGAAAAGGTGGAGACAAGGAGAGAAGGTGTGATAGTAACATGTAGATGAGGATATTAGGTTATGGGCCTTGACCCAGCTCCAGGCCCAAACATTTCAGGCCCTGAGCCCAAGCCCAAAACTTCACGGGCCAGATAATATTTTATCAGTTTCGCTCCCAAACATTAGATAAAACTCAATCAACCTTTTATGAGATTAGGGTTGAATTTCAAATTCCCTAAGGAATTCTAGGTATCTGAGACGACCCTCCTTTCTCAGAAGGATAATCCCATTAGACCCAAGCTTATATTATTAACTATTTCTAACCGTATTAAAGCGATAGCATGGTATTCAAACAACGTTGCGGAAACGAGCGCATTAAAACATACAATCATTTGGAAAGCATAGAAGACCACATCAGAGTAAAGCGCGAATAAAACAACTGTACATAACTGCAGATAAGCATTGCCCCATCAGTAGAACACTGTACATACATATACATACGGTCTATACAAAAAGATAAACTCAAAATACATCAAAAGCAAAAGAAGAAAGAACCCTCAGAGCTCGCCATTACTTCCCAGCCCACACTCAAAATAAATCCAAAAACCTCGCCACTCAGCCCTAGAGACTCACTGGCAGGCCTTCACCATGAGTGACGAGGATGCCCTGAGCTACCATGTCCCTCTCCATGAGTACGCCTATAAACCCGCGTAGGCTCGTACTCGAAAGAGGAACTCGACATGACAATGCGACGTCTCCTATACGTCCTCAGGTACTGCTCGATACGCCTCCTCTGCCCTCTATAGATGAAGCCTTGCTTGCTGGATACCAGTGATGACTGTGGCGCTACCCATCGATAGTCCTGCTCTCTGCCTCGGTGGGTGCCAGATCCTTAGAAAGGGAAGGAACTGCATAACTTTGAACTGCCCTATGAGATCCTCCACTTACGATGCCCCTCCTTTGAAAAGTATGCTGACCGGTCCTATGTAGACCGTCAAGTAGGTAGATGGGTCCACGCGCCACCCTCTCTCGTCATGGTAGACAATCTCAATCAACCCCAACACTGGTATCCTCGATACTGACATGATAAAGGGGTGTACCCTCAGGTCCATCAGCTGGCTCCTCGTCTTCACGCGAACCAAAAACGGAACAGACATACAAGAAACAATAGGGAGATAAGAAATACAATATACGCAAAGTGGGAATAACAATAGCAGTGCAGTAAACAACATCATGTAGCAAATAGCAGTATAGCATGTATAACAATGACTGTACACAACCAAACGTCTCCCAAGACAACACATGCAACAAGCATCCATCTCCATGATTCTCACTCTCAGATCAATCCTCTAGACTGAGATACTAATCCCATGCAGCATGTCGGTCGAAAGCTCACAAAACTAGTTCCACACCGGAACGGTTCCGCACCTGAACAAGTCCACACCGGAACAGGTTCTGTATTGGAACGAAGTTAGTTTGTCCAAGAAACCGAACCGCTCTCTGTGACCAATCAGAGTGCATCCCCCTTCCACACTGGAACTGAGGTGTCTTGGTCGCCTCGGAACATTAGCCTGGAACGTGGAAAGCTCAGGGATTAGTTGGGAAAACCGGACTGGATCGGACATCACGACAGGATAGGAGCTACCTCATCTGTCACTATAAACTATTCCCGAGAACGGTAACATCCCCAAGGTCACTCACTTGACCGCTACTTCTACTTTTCGTACCCGTACTCAGGTACAACTAACCTCGTATGACGCTGACAGCCCATACTACCTATCATATTGCCTCGCCACTTGGCAGCTGTTAATATACAACAAACATCCTCAACGGGCTTGATACCGGATCTCAGACCTAAACACTCAATCAGAAACAGCACGATGCCACCTCATCCACACGGCCACAACATCGACGCCATGCGTCCACGAGCCACAGCTCAAACAACACGGCCACAGCCTCAAACAGTCAGCATAACAGCAACGACACCATCCACGATATCAACCCGATAGCTAACACGACACACAGCCAAACTTAACTTTAACTGGCATTCCGCCATCACATTTAACATCATAGCATACAACAGAATAGCAATAACAACAACGGTAATAACATCAACAACAACATATAACAGGCATATAATGTACCAAGTAGCCTGTAGGCACGTATATAGATAGCACAACAGCAGTCAACACTATACAGTCATACAAAGCAGATCATCCTCAATCAAAAGTTCTAGCCTAGGTTTTCCAAACTTGACGGCGATAGCCCAAAGTATGCTAAACCTAGGGTTTAGGTACTTTATTGGGGCTCAACCACTAGTAGGGTTAGGGCTTCCCTACACATAGCAGAAAATGCAACTACACTACTCTTGCCTTCCCGATAGTAGTAGTACTCTTTCTCCCCACCTGAAAAGTCGTAGCACGAACTCCAAAGCAAGCTCCTCCACACGTAGCTGCAAGCTCAGCCACCACACGCGGAGATCCTCCCCTCTGCCACACACAACCACGAGCACGAACCTTGCCCTAATCACGAGTACAACACATATGCAATGGTGTTAGCCCTAGGGCAAGCTCAAAGATCAAAGAAGAAAGGTAGGAACTCAAAGGACCATTAAGAACACGAAGAACGCATGTTAGGGATTCGAATTTAGCTTTGGCGAATCGAGAAAGTAATCCGTCATAGTCGTAGAAGACTTCGCTGTGATCACAACCGTGTAGCCGGAATCTCGATTCGAAGCTCCAATGTCCCTCAAATCCAAGCTTTCTCTCTCAAGAACTCGTAGTCTCTCTCTCCACTCTCTGTATTTCGTGCTCAAGAACAAGAGAAATGAGCCAAATGAAAGAGAAAGGAAAGACTTCACTTGTGGCATCCTGCTGAGAACGCTAAAATGTGGACCATCAGCACGCTTGAGCGTGGGGTTCCCTCCACGCTTGAGCGTGGAGCCTCGACCACTCCGCCTTCACCCTGGCCTGACACGTGCAGCACACGCATCAAAAAGCACACCAGCTGGCAAACACACTCAGCATGTTGGAGCGTGCACAAGCCCAACGCTTGAGCGCTAGCACGCTAGGGCGTGCTCCCTTCCCATGCTTGAGTGTGCTGCTTAGCTGGGAAGAGCCCTCCAAAGTTGACTTCCCCAGTTTCTCGTTTAACGCCTTAGGCACTTCCAATCTTGTTCAAGCCTATTCTTAAGCTTCCAACTAGTTCTTAAACTAACACAAAATCATACAAGCATTCAAAGCCCTAATTGCAACACCCTGCTTTTCACCTCTATGCTTGTATATGTTTAATATATATATATATGTGATGTGATGTGTTGTTATGCTTGCGTGGATGTTTGAGGACGTATTATAGTGTAGTTACCCTTAGAACAAGTGAAATGAGTGATCCTGACAAGACAGCATGCCTGTGCTCCCGTGCAGCAAGCCCGTGCTCTACTCGAGCACCAGAAACGCGTCTTAGGCTTTACGGCGACCCGTTTCACCCTAATCCTCTTTATACCTCTTTTGCTCGACCTAAAACTCATATCCATCATTTCTAGAGTTAGAAACAACCATCTCTGACCTTTCTCTTGGGTTCCCATTGAATCCTTGAGCGTTCCCCAATCCTTGTCGGGTGTTCTTCGTCAAGAACACATCCCTGTGTGTTTTCTGTTGCATTTCGGGTTAAGCTGCTTGCTTAATTTTACTCCGAGGTAAGGTAACCAACCTTGTTCATATGTTTCTTTGAATCCTTTAAGTTTAGTGTTGAACCGTTTTCTTCCTGTCAAACCAGACTTTGTTCTTCGTGTGCCAGTGCTGTGAACGACAACTAGCAGATTAGTTCCTCAAGGATCTAATCGAGGTATGCGTATAACCCTTGTGTTAATTCCCTTTCCTTTTCTTGTTTGGGGAATTACCTTATCCTTTTGCCTTGGTGTTTTTGGTCAAAGCTCGCTGAATCTGTTGAACCCGTTAGAGGAGTTAAGTGTGGACTTCGCTCTTGTTGACTCATAGGCTGGAATCGTCACGCCAGGTACGGCGAGAAGGGATTAGTATGAACATATAGGTTCTAGGGTACCGTAAGATGAGGGTTAACCCATGACCCTATTTGTGTGTTATATGCCTTAGTTGATGTACGAATTGGTTATAGTTGTTTATACATGATGTTAATTGTTTAATTGAATTATATGACCTTGGCATGACGTTCATGATGTTGTTAATGATGCTGATGATATGCCATAATTGTATGAATTGGTATGATGGAAGCTGCTATTAAAACTATGTTAATAAAAGACATAAGGATGTTAGCGCTAAGCCTAAAACTAGGATTAGTCTAATTGATGTGCATAAAACATAAAGATGTTGATGAGGGGTGAGATTAATACCAATGGATTAGTCAAGAACCTTAGGATTGATTTGGAGTGTTGAAATCTAGGAAAAATACTAAGTTTCCCAGAATTGAAATGTTGTAACAGTGTTGAGCACGCCCGTGCTCTACGTCCAGAAAAGCCAGCACGACCGTGCTCTCAGCAGCACGCCCGTATCGGAAAAACGAGAAAAGTGACGTTGTTTAGCATGCCCGTGCTCTCGCGCAGCATGCCCGTGCTCAGGCCGTGCCACTGTCAGAATTTAGAAAACTTCACTGTTTTAAATAAAAAGAGATTTAATAACCTTTTGAAGTAAAAATATGACATAAGAGATTATAAAACACGACATTGAGGATAGTTAATGAACAAGGATAATGATATGGCAAGATGTAATAATGGAGACTTAATAAAGAGATTAATTAATAAGAAGATGATGTTATCGGTAACGACGTATTTTTACCGATGTGGTTGGCTAAATCATTCTTAATGCTTAATGGTCAAGATTGATGTTGATAAATCACTTTGATGCTTATTGGTCATAGTTGATAGCCTGTGTTAATGGTGTTGATGGAGGTGGTTGCCATGTTGTTTGTATGTTAGCATTGGATGCATCATGACATGGTGTTGTTAGTTTGGGGGAAGTTACGATGATTGGGGAGTTCGTCCGAGAGTATGGCAAACTAGCCCATGGTGATTCATCCAAGATTTAGGTGAATCAAGTGCATCCGTGGTGGTCCATCCGAGAGTACGGTGGATCGGCTATCCAAGGGGTTCACCCCGAGTTTGGTGAACTGCCGGCGTTGGTGCTTATTGGCCAATGTGGATATGTAACTCCGAAATCGTCTTCCTGAGTTAGTTACTGGATCCACATTACATATGGAGTAGCGGAGTAAATTTGCATCATATAGCATGTCATAATGTGATATGATGGAGTATGTTATATGTTATATTATGATGTTCTACATGTTGTGTGATCATCTTGCTAACTGCTCTATTACCGTTTATGTTTATATGTACAGTTCCTTACTCCCTATTGCTATTGTTGTTGTTTTGCATGTACCTTTGGTTATGCAGAGGATGGTGAGCAACCAGCTGAAATCAAACCATAAACCATAATAGACAAAGTAGGAAACCCTTGGTTTAGGGTTTTCCCTAGACCAAACCCATAAACCATTTTCACCACCAGCAATGCGGTGTGATGAGGTTCGCTCCCCCATTACCTTAATGAAGATCTTTAGGGTGAGCAAACTCCAAGCTCCAAGAAAGAGTGACAAAGTCGAACCTACATAGAAAGAAAATGTAAGATCTTGAACTTGTTTCACAAAAATCATGAACTAGGAGAAGTTGTTTCATGATCTTATGGAAAGAAATAGATAGAAAAGTAAGATTAGAAACTTACTTAGTGAAGAATACATGATGGACAAGGTTGGTG
Source organism: Ammopiptanthus mongolicus (assembly GCA_039655645.1). Lineage (NCBI taxonomy): Eukaryota > Viridiplantae > Streptophyta > Magnoliopsida > Fabales > Fabaceae > Ammopiptanthus > Ammopiptanthus mongolicus. The sequence continues at coordinate 60,328,631 of CM077343.1, read as the reverse complement.
TTCTGGAAGGTTGTTGTTTTGCATGTACCTTTGGTTATGCAGAGACAATTTTTGGGCGTAGTGGTTATCTTGTATTTGTAGGTATACCCACTTGACTGAAAGTGTTGGGAGACTAATAGGTGGAGGTGTCCTGCCCAAATGTTTCCAAATTTGAAAATAAAAGGCCAAAGCACAGCAAGGAAAAGCTCCTGAGATGGCAAAAATTGCTACAAGAACTATTTTATAATGCTATGTAATTTTACAATGAATCAAAATGTAAAAGGGGTGGGGGTATGTATGTTTTGGTTTTAATTACCCTTAGACTATGGAAAAGGATATGTGATAGAAGCATTTGCAATTGGGATACTCTTTTTCCTTCTTGATGATTTTATCCCTAAGGAGGGTTTTGCATCAGAAGGTTTTAACGAGGCCCATTTGCTCAGGCTTGGGAAAGGGTGTATGAACGTAGGCAAACCTTAGGGATAGCCGAAACTTTGATACAGGCGTATTGTTTTTTTTTTTTTTTTTACTTTCCCTAGATTGGAGCATATGATTGTGTGTTATGCTTTCAACCCTTCCTAGATGGTGGGGAGAGCTTGCACTATGATGCTGAAGTCTAGGTGCTATTTGAATAAAATATTTACTTATCGAAAGAAAAAAAAAGTTGAAGATCTTACATTTTCTTTCTATCTAGGTTTCGGCCACTTTCTTTTCTTGGAGCTTGGAGTTTTGCTCATCCTAAAGATCTTCATTAAGGTCATGGGGGAGTGAACCACATCACGCCACATTGGTGGTGGTGAACATGGTTTATGGGTTTGGTTTAGGGAAAACCCTAAACCAAGGTGTTTTGCCACTTTGTCTATTTGGTTCTCTATGAGAACAATGTTGTAATAATTATTTATTGCTTGATTTGTGTTCATTGATGTTTTTGAATGGTTGAAAATATTTTTTATGTGTGGGAAACCCTTAACCTAGGGTTCCTCTATCTTTTGTTCAAAAGAGTTTGTGAAAATGTGATTTTCGGATCTGAACTTGTATGAGTCCTTTCGGTTTCCTCTCAACATAGACCTTGGATTTCAAAACTTGTTTTTGATCCTAAAACTATACATATTGGGCTTAATTTTGAGCACAAATTTCGTGTGGTTTTATGAAAATTTGACCCTTGAAAACCTATTTCAATCTAAGCATATAATTATGTCTTGGATTCTGACTACAGTGACTTATTTCGTAAAACTGTACTACATAGGTTATTTTTTGTGAAAATAAATTTTATAGCCAAAAAGTATACATGCTAAGATTCATATGAGTCCTCATTTTCTCAAATCTGAGTTCGTTTGGTCAATCAAATGTTTGTCACAAGTTGGTGTTTGAAACGCTGAAAATTCTATATACGGGTTTTGTGTTGATTTTTGGAATTGGTTACTATGTTATTATCCATATTGATGCATTGATGATTACTCTTGCTCATGATGGATGTTGGTGAAGCAAAATCTTCACATTAAACCTAGTATAGGATTCAGCCAAAGCATAAACAAAAAGTATTTTCAACTTCAATCTTTGAAACTCAAATGATTTTAAAACTCTAAAATGGAATCAATGAATGATGAACCAAAGCAAAACAAAAAAAACATTATTTGAATGAAGCACAACATTACATTCATTCAAGAGATTCTTAAAACAAGGGAAAAAGTATTTTGATCTTAAGTTATGGCTTAAGTAAATCGAATGACGTTTTGAAAATTAATGAATCAAATGTTCTCAATAACAAACAACTTTGAGAAAAATCTTATGTAACATTCGGTTACTAAGTGAGTTTTTAACGTAAAACCGGTCTTTGATTTCAATACAATACTTAGTTTCAAATTTGAGTATAAATGATTTCAAGTTAAAAGGAATTTGGACTTAAGAAGATTTCTCTTCTTTAGTTAATGCAAAAGAGTTTTAAACTCCAACTTCCAACTTTAAGTGGATTAAAGTTACAAAGCTTTTTGAAATAATGTTTTCAAAGTATAAGATTTTGAATCAAAGGTACCAAGGCACTTTGCCAAGGTATAAAACAAATAAGTGTTTTGTACTCACCTTTTTACGAAAGTGTCTTGAACTCAAAACTAAGGATTTTCCTAAATTAAAACGTAAGTCAAATAATTGACTTAGAGTGAAAGAAAGAGATAAGAAAGTGGAATGTGAAGTGGAACAAGACCATATATTACACCATTGATGATTCACTCGTCAAACGATTCATAAGACTTAATGAATTAAGATGTATTTCATTACTTGAAAGACAAGTACCCTCTAACCTAGAAAGGATCTAAGACTTAACTAGAGGATTCTCAATCCTTCTTCATAAGACATTTAGGACTTGAGAAAACATATCATAAGACACAAATACAAACATGAAACGTTTTGGTTTTGAACAGTAGTTCGATGACGGACCGGTGAGTCGGACTCGAGAACATCGTCTACTGTATAGTCTTGTGATGACTCGATCCCGGAGGGATCACGAAGTTTATCCAGTGGATAAAATTTTAAAACACTTAAAATTTGTGAAGATCCTACGGAAGAGAACCTTGTTGAATCTTGAAGTTTATCCAGTGGATAAAATTTTAAAACACTTAAAATGTGTGAAGATCCTAAGGAAGAGAACCATGGTGAATCTTGAAGTTTATCCGGTGGATAAACATTGCTTTGCAGCATCTACTTTGTGTAAGCATTGGCATTATGTTGCATGAGTCTATAAGGCCTTGAGCCTAGGAGTTGAGCTTACACCTTGATGCAGGTGCAAATCTTACGGTGACATTTTAAATAGTCTTGGAGGTATCAGGGTTGGAAAGGATGACATATGACCAGTTGGTAGCTCTTCTGTGTCGTGGCGACTCCGAGCAATACACTGACCTCGACTAGATGTCGTACTTTTCATGTTTGGTTTAGAGTGTTTCCGTGAAAGCCAGATACGTGCACGTTACGAATGTTGTGGCATCTTGCCCAAGGCTGGCATGGACAGAACATGTCCTCATATTCACTCTCTCTGATGTTTGTTAGCTCCATGGAGTAGGGGTCAAAGTTTTACCCTTGTGGCATATGGCATTGAGTCATGTACATCGCATTGCATTGCATGACTATTGATGGATACATTTACATGTTATACATTATTATCATGTGTTGATTCTTATGTGGTTGATTGAATAATAAGAGATATTGAGATGTATGATATGCATGACTAGTATTTTGTTGTCTTGTGTGTCGTACCATTTTTGCTTCTGCCATGTGTTGTACTGATGAATGAGAATTTCACCTCATTACTTTGTATTGCATCATTGTGTGCTTCTCTGGTTGTCTCTCGAGAAGGTCGTATTACCGAGACTTCACCCGACGTTTCGGATGCATCTCTCTGTTGAGCCTCCCAGTGGTTATGACATTTGGACATCTAGTCATGATGGGCTTCTGGTAATGTACATATGAAGAGACGCACTCACCATCCGCCAGGATCACAGAGGGAGCGTTCTTAACCGCTTCACTGCTTGTCTTCATGTCGTCTGCTATCAGGGTTGTAGTCGTAAGTGGAACGCTAGATGGACTTTTCCACCGATGCATTCAGAGCCTTCTCCCTCTGTTAGGGATAGGTTGCTTGTTAGTAAAGTTGCTTCTAAGTCAACTCCTGCTATGTCTTCCATAGGAATGCCAACAGCAGTCCCTGATAGGGTTCCTATTAGGTCTCGTTTGATGGGTCATGGTTGGAAGGCAATGAGTGAAGAGACTAGGGTGTCAGAGCGCCTGTACCTTTTTTTTATCTTTGATGGAGCTGCATCTCCATGTACCTTATGTTTAGGAGTCGCGTCTCCAATTCTTTATGTTGATTCTGTATCTTTCTATTTTATTTCTGTAGTCGGGTTGGGTTTTTATATAAACTTTTATGAACTTATGATTTTATATTATGAAATGTTTCTATTTACCTTACACGCATAAACGGTTACCATTTTTTATAGTGTGAAAAGAAAAAATTTACCCCATCTTTCTTAAATGATTTCAATTAACCCGTTTTTTGGCCTCATAGTTTTTATAAAATGTTCGTTATGTGATGCCCCCGAAAAGGATGTTACAATAGTGACACATGGACTCTACTAACATAAGCCTAATCCTCTAGGTTCATGACACCTAGCCTAAAACACCTAATGATTCCACTAACTAACAAAATATTCCTAATGTCATAATAATACTAAAACTAATGGAAATAGTAAAAGTGCCATCTTCCTTCTCTTCATGTGTGCCTGGAACAGAATGGTGGCTGAAGAAAATTTGCTTGGAGATGCCATTCTTGGAACTTTGGGAGCTTGCATGGTGGCTTAGGAGTGTCCATTTCAAGGTGGTAAAGTTGAAGAAAACACTCACCCTTCCAAGCTCTTCCTACTCCACCCATTGGTTTCACCATCCATCACACTCCTTTCATCTACACTCTTAGGTATGAACTTATATTTGATTTTCTGGGTTTCTATTGTAGTAAGACTAAAATTTGGTTGAGGATTTGGAATTTTCGCATGCTTAGATGAAGAGAAATGGAATTTTAAAGTTGCATGTTGATGAACTCGGATTTCTGGAAAATGTTATGTAAAACAGTGCCAGCGCGTAATTTTTCCTGAATTATTGGCTTTGAATTTTGACATGGGACCAATTGCTTTTTGTTCGTCCATGCGCTGGGTACCTCCAGTTAAATTTTCAAAGTTGTCCAAGATAATTTGACCATTCATTCACTCTTTTTACTAATTACAGTTCTAGAATTTCCTGACAGCTTGATGTTTGTGTGTTCATGGAGTCCTAACTTTTTATGCAAAACTCGTGTTTAAAACTGGGCACATATATGAAAAACAGACATATGGGGCTTGAATTTAGACAAATTATTTGCATGATTTGGTTAAGATTTGCTACCTTATAAAAATTTGTTCAAAGTTGTGGTATGGGTGCTAACAGTAATGAATTTCTTGATTGACGTTGGTTTGGTGTCAGTGCTTACGCCCTTGTTGGTCGTGGTTCTTTAGACTTGGAAGAGCAGGATCTTGACGAGTTGGAGTTTCCTCAGGATTGTGTACGTGCACTACGACCTTCACACAATCCAAAGACTTTGCCAGGTAGTGGGGAGAAAGAGTATTGCTGTCATCGGGAAGGCAAGAGTAGCGTAGTTGTATTTTCTGCTATGTGTAGGGAAGTCTTAACCCTACTAGAGGTTGAGTCCAGATAAAGTACCTAAACCCTAGGTTTAGTTTACTTTGGGCTATCACTGAGACGACCCCATACATATGAAGCCTTCCCATTAGTCCCAACCTCTTATTATTATTATTATTATTATTATTATTATTATTATTATTATTATTATTATTATTATTATTATTATTATTATTATTATTATTATTATTATTATTAACTATGTCTAGCCGTATATAAAGCGATAGCGTGGTATACAAGCAGCGTTGCAGAAAACAAAACAACATAAACAAGAACGGCAAGCATAGCAAATGATGATCAGAGTATAAAGCGCAAAATAAGCATAATTGTATAATAACATGCATAAGTTAGCCCCACCAGTAGGGCACTATACATACATATACATAATGTCGGGTAGAAACCAAAAATACATCAAGAGCAAAAGAAAACACTCGGAGCTCACCAGCAACCCCCGTCCCCTCCCAAAAGATACATCAAAAGCTCTCAGCTCACTCCCTAGGACGCACTGGCAAGCTCTCACCATCAGTGGTGAGGATGCCCTGAGCTACCCTGACCCTCGCCATGAGTACGCCTGTAACGTATAATCGGCTCATACTCTGACGAAGAACTGGACACCACGATCCTACGCCTGCGGTAAGTCCTCAAGTACTGCATGATCCTCTTGCGCTGGCCTTGGTAGACGTAACCTCTCCTGCTGGTCATGACCGATGACTGCGGTACCGCCCAGGTGTAGTCCTGCTCCCTCTGCCTCGGAGGTCGCCACATCCTCGAAAAGGGGAGGAACTGGTAGATGCGATAAGGACCAATGATATCTACATACGGAGGTGTACCGCTCCGAAAAATCAGGCTGACTGGTCCTGTGTAGACCGTAAAAAAGGTAGAGGGGTCTACCCGCCATCCCCTCTCATCATGGTAGATAATCTCAATATCGCCCAGCATCGGTATCCGCGGTGCCCCCGTGATGAACGGGTGAAGCCTCGAGTCCATGCTGAATCTTCGATGGCTCGTCGTCTTCAAGCGATCCCATAATAGACAACAAGGAAAAACGGAAGGGAGATAAGAAATACAGCGCGTCATAAAGTAGGAAAACAACAACAATGCAGTAAACACACACAACAGGTAGCATATAACAGATATTACATTTATAACATTTACTGCATTCCAGCACACAGCTCTCGAGACAACAAATGCAACAGACATCCATCCCATGAGTCTCAAACTCAGATCAATCCTCTAGACCGGGATACTAATCCCATGCAGTATGTCGGCCGAAAAATGCACTTATGCAGGTTCCGAACTGGAACGATTCCACACTCGAACAAGTCCACACCAGAATAGGTTCTGTGTCGGAATGGAGCTAGCTTGCCCAAGAAACCGAACCGCTCGCCGTGACCAATAAGAGTGCATCCCCCTTCCATACCGGAACCGGGGTATCTCGGTCGCCTCGGAACGTTAGCCTGGAACAACTGGAAAGCTCTGGGATTAGTCGGGCAAACCAAACTGGATCGGGCATCACGACAGGATAGGAGCTACCTCATCCGTCACTATACACTATTCCCGAGACCGGCAACATCCCCAAGGCCACTCACTTGACCGCCCCATCTACTTTCCGTACCCGCACTCAGGTACCGGTAACCTCGTATGACGCTGGCAGTCCATACTACCTGTCAAACGGCCTCGCCACTTGGCAGTTGATGATGATAAACAGCAAACATACTCAACGGGCTTGATACCGGATCTCATGCCTAAGCTCTCAATCAGAAACAACACGATGCCACTGCATCCACACAACCACAGCCTCGATGCCACGTGTCCACAAGCCACAGCTCAAGCAACACGGCCACAGCCTCAAGAAGTCAGTACAACAGCAACAGCACCATCCACGGTATCAACCCGATAACAACACGGCACGTAGCCAAACTTATTCTACGGCATTCTGCCACAACTCTTAATATTATAGAATACAGCATAGCAACAACAATAATATCACCATAGTAGCAGTAACATCAACAACAGCATATAAGCAGCTACCAGCATATCACATATACCAAGTAGCATATAGGCAGACAGATAGCAATAACAGCTGACAGCATACAGTCATACATCAGCAAACATCCTCGATTAACAGTTCTCTAACCTAAGGTTTCCAAACTTAACGGCGATAGCCCAAAGTAAGCTACACCTAGGGTCTAGATACTTTATCAGGGCTCAACCTCTAGTAGGTTTAGGGCTTCCCTACGCATAGCAGAAATCACAACTACATTACTCTTGCCTTCCCAACTGCAGCAATACTCTTTCTCCCCACCTGAATTGTCGGTACGCAAATCCACGTGATCACCGGCTCATTCCTCCTTCTTCAAGCTCGCAAGCCTCCTTCAAGAACAACCACCACGTGGCCTCCAAGAACAACCCCTCAACCGCAGCCCCAGCTCCAAACCTCGCACCACCGTGAGTACGAGCTTTGCCCTAATCATGAGCACAATATATGCATAATAGTGTTAGCCCTAGGGCAAGCTCAACAGATCAAAGAAAAAGGTAAAGACTCGCAGAACCCCAAGAACATGAAGAACACGTGTTAGGGGTTCAAGTTTACTTGGGGCGAATTGAAAAACTAATCCGCTGGAGTTGTGTAAAACTTCGTCGCGATTGCAATGGTGTAGTCAGAATTGCGTTCCAGAGGCTCGATCACCTCTAACCTCATGCTTTCTCACTCTAAAAACTCAGAGCCTCTCACTCTAACTCGCAGAAAACTTAGGAGATTTCGTGCAAATGAGAAGATGAAGGTGGAAGTGTTGGACAAAATCGCAAGTGCACGATTTCGTCGTTAAGTAATAAAAGTTCGTATCCACAGGGATTGTGACCAATTCGTAACTATACCAACGATGTACTAATTGAACTATTGACGAAGACTATTGGTGTTTGAAGTGTGTAACTCGTGTTCAGCAATAAGAAAATGACTAACAAAATATGTAATTTGGATATTAAGGAGAATAAGGTGACTAGGGCTCGAATCCCTTTGTCTCACCCTTTACGCTCTTGAATTCTATTCCAATGCAAGCAATGATGACGTATTTGAAGTTTAAATCCTCTAAATTAGGTTAACGAAAATTCCTTTCCTCTTAATCCCTTTAATTCAACCAATGAGCCCTAATCCCTTAGGTTCCTATTAATCAAATCAAGCATAAATGATATGGATTCATACAAACTCATGCCAACTAGAATTATATTCCTATAACCCTATAGATATGTCAAATTATCCCAAAGCACGTTTCAACCTCAACTTCCCAATTGATGCTGAAACCCTAGTTCAACCCCATGGTGATCAAGCATAGAATTGCATTGAGGAAAGAGATAATTGATCAAATGACATACATCAAACTTGCATTGAAAGTTCTGAATTCAATTACATAAAAGGATCCACAAAGTTCATCTTACCCTAGTACAAAGGAATTAGTTCCTCATGGAAGAGATGGAACCAAGCAATTGAGATGAAAAAATCGCTAAAGCCTCCATTGATTCCTCAAAATAGACTTTGATCACTTGTTCTTCATTCCATTCCCCAAAAATCCAACCCTAGGCCAATGTTTTCTGATCCTATTTATAGTTTTTAGACCAAATAGGGTTGACAAACTCTCCAAATTAAGTCAAAAACGCGAAATTTCAAGTCAGAAGCAAACCGCAGCACGGCCGTGGATCCAGGCACGGCCTGGCCGTGCTGCTCTTAAAGTACAAAGATAAAAATCAGCGCAGCCCGACACGGGTGTGGCTTTTAACACGGCCTGGCCGTGGAATTCACTGTTTGTGCAATTTAAATTCCTTCATGTCCACCAAGGCACGGCCGTGGCCTAGGGCACCGTCAGGCCGTGTTGCTCCTAAAACTTGACATCTTTTAGTGCTTTGGCCACCGAATTGGTTGTAACGTCCGTCTACGTGTATTAGCTCTGCTTTCCTAGGCCAGAAACCTTCCTTTCTACACAATCGACTCAAATCAAGTGCATTATCTATACTAATAAAAAAATGCATGAGAACTATGGGTAAAAACCACTAAAATGACTACCATGCAATGCAAAACTAACAACAAACTATATGCCACAATGAACGCATCAAATTACCCCAAGCTTAGAATCTTGCTTGTCCTCAAACAATTCCAGTGGCCACAGAAAAGCATAGAAACAAGAGATGCACTTATACGGCAGACCCCGAGATAAAGACAACTTCAAGCAATAGGCTAAAGGCTAAATAAGACAATAGGGATAACCAAAATCAAGTCCAATTAGAGAATCAGGCTCTCTGAAATCATGTCTCTCACTGATAGGGGCACTCTCCTTACCACTCTCAAAGTGTTTGAAGGTTATGACAAATCGCTCAAATCCATCCATGAAAGTGCTCTACCATAGGCTTGACTATTAACCAAATCTCAGCAAATAATTAATGAAAACACACAAGAATCAAAAGGTCTTCACAAGGTTGTAACGTGGCCAAGGGGTTATATATGCAAGGTGGGATAAAACAAGAAAAAGGAAAATTCAAGGGCTAGAATAATGGACAAGTAAAACAGCCCTTTTTAAGCAGCATAAGCGGAGCAATTCATTTTTTCCTTCTGCTTTCAACACCACTTTTTTTTATTTTGCTCCTCTTCTGTTATTTCACTTTATTGTATTTTTTTTTTTGGTTTTTTTTTTTTTGTTTTCTCCCCATTTGAGATTTTTTTGCAGTAATTACTGGTAAAGAGTTTAACTAGCAGAAGAGGTCCAAATTTCAAGCACCGCCTAATACACACAAGATTCACAACTAATTGCTCCCTTAGACCTGCTTTAAAAGGTACTGTAACATTTAGCAAGCACAAGGGTACCAAGAAAATTAATTTCATTTCAGGCTCAAGACAACTAGAGGAAGTTTTCATTCAACAATCAGAGGCTTGAAACATGCCTAAATTGCCTTAATCATATTCAAGTGAGTTGACAAAAAATTCAAGTTTTGAAACGGTTTCAAGTCAAGTTCTAGAGAGCACAATCAGGATGGACACACTCATACAAGGAGAAGGGGCATAAAAACATGATGAAGCACAACCCCAATACAAGCTCAAGTCTCACATTTAGAAGTTAAATTCAGTGAAAAACATCAAGTCATAGCGCCAGATGCTAATCAACAACTTATCAATTGACTATCCCTATACTTATTAAGAACGCAACCTTTAAGCCCATCACAAAAGAAAATAATTGGGTTCCGATTCATTGCAATCTCAAATTTCAAAACGATTATAGCACACATGCCAAAACACAAGAGGATAGCGTAACAATTTGGGGGATAAAATGATGCGAACAAATAACAATTATCACAAAAATGCAACACTAAAATGAAATGCAAGACTAACATGCAAAACTAAATGCAAAAAATTAAAACGCCCTACCCCAAGCTTAGGAATTGACATTGTCCCCAATGTAAACAACTAAACGGAGATAGGGATGATGCAAAGGAGGGACTCACCGTGGGGGGGGGGAGGAGGAAACTGGCCAGGATACTGCTGGAGGTGCCAGTTATACATTGCATAGACCATGTCCTGGATGTTGTGGACAGTGTTGTCCAGACCAGTTAGCTGGGTCCTTTGAGCAGCCATTTCTTCGTGAAGGGCAGCATAAGAGCCGGGAGGTGGCTGATGGGGAAAGTGCTGTGAAGAACGGGCAGCGGGCGCCTCAGGTACCTCCTCTTGAAGGGGTTCAGGTGGCGGGCCTCCTGGAAAATTCCAATTCCTCGAGTTTCTGACAGTGGTGTGTTCCGGGTCAGGTAAAGGATGGGTGTCCTCTGTATCAGGGAGCACCAAACAGTAACATTGGCCTTCCTTGACTATCATTCTCATTGCCAAGCAGGCCTCCATATCCAAGCGAGTGCTCCCACGAATAATTGGGAGGCCAGAGGTTGGATACCCAAGAGCCACAGCAATAGGGGTGATTAAACCGCCAATAACAATTTTACCAGCTGAAGCTTTCCCTACTTTAACCATGTGAGAAATGAGATGAGAGCCCGCATCTAGCTGAACTTCGGGGTGCAACAGCATATTCCATAAAAACAACAGTTCCGACTGACGGACAACACCATCACTATCTCCTCGGCCAAACAATGTGTTCGACATGACTCGGTGAACATAGCGAAAACAAGGGTTGCGCAGCTTGGATGATTTTGATGAGGAAGAGTCATAGGTGTCATTTGCTGTGAGTTGGTTCCACATAGATCTTGCAGAAATTCATTTGGGACCCTCCGTTGCCCGCCATAAGGAAAACCATATATATCATTGAATTGGCTCAATGACAAGGTATGCTCATTATTGAATAACCTAAAGGTTATCAAATTGTCATGGTGATCTGGTGGCCAACCCTCCGCATACAAAACATTGGCATTCACAGATGATAGGAACTCCAGAGTAATTTTGGCATGGGTAAAATATTTGAGTCCCACAAACTTTGTCCAACCAACATTTGCAAATAAGTAATGAACGTCATCTAACAACCCTAGAGTGTCTAAAGCATGTTCATCCATATAACGGGTCGGGACAATATTTCTGGCAGCCAGAGAATTATACCTTACCTCGTGGACATCGTCCCGAAACTGAATGCCATGAGGATTTTCGGTGACTTTTTTCTTCCCCTTGCCTTTTCCCCTGACCAATGTGGGTTCCTTGGTGCCTGAGGCATCACCCCTCTGCCTCTTTGACGCCATTAGGCCCTATAATCAGACCACACAACAAGCACAAACACACTGGTAAAGTGAGAAAAAATAAAATAAAAGATAAAAAAAATAAAAGGGGCCTGGCTGGTGGCCTATGTGAGGCGAGGACAAGGTTAAGAGGAAGAAGGAGGGGGCGTGGCTGAGATGGCAGGAGGGTGAAGAGGAGGTGGGGCTGGCGGCTGAGCTGGGATATGGGCGGAGTCGAGTGGGAAATGGTGGAGATGGAGGAGGCGAATGTGGAAGAAGGAGGGGGGAAAATGGAGGACGCGAATGGAGAGGGATAGAGGGGCTGTGGCGGAGCGGGGATGGTGGTGGGTGGCTCGTACGGCTGAGCTGGAGAGAAAAAAAAAATTAGGGTATGAAGAGGAAAGGGACGGCTGAGGGTTTAAAAGAAGGAAGAAAGGTCGAGACACGGCTGTGTCCTATAGCACGGCCCAGCCGTGCCTCACTGGGAATGCCTTGTTGTTAACTGAAGCACGAGCACGGGCATGCCCTAGGGCATGGCTTGCCCGTGGAATACACTGTCTCCCCCTTTTTGTTTTTTTTTTTTCTGGAGGCACGGCCGTGTCATCACACACGGCTTGCCCGTGGAATCCACTATCTCCCCCTTTTTGTTTGTTTTCTGGAGGCACGGCCGTGTCCTCACACACGGCTTGCCCGTGGAATCCACTGGCTCCTTTTTTTTTTGATCAAACTCTTCTACACCTTGGGTTGCCTCCCAAGAAGCGCTTCTTTAACGTCGCTAGCTTGACGCATGATGGCATGCTCAAGGCTCTTGCAAAACTAGAGCAACCTTTGCCCTGTCAAGCTCTCCTCCAAAATAATGCTTCAATCTTTGACCATTCACCTTGAACGATCGTTGAGATGAAGGCTCCTCCACCTCTACTGCTCCATGTGGCATCACTTCTTTAACTACAAAAGGTCCCGACCACTTGGACTTGAGTTTTCCCGGGAATAACTTCAAACGAGAGTTGAACAATAACACTTGCTGCCCAGGAGAGAAAGTTCTTTCTGTAACGTGCTTATCATGATAAGCTTTAACCTTCTATTTATAGATTGAGGCATTCTCATAAGCATGCAAGAGCATCTCATTCAACTCATGCAGCTGCTGAATTCTTTTCTCTCCAGCCAAAGTTGCATCAAAATTTAGGAACTTCAAGGCCCAAAATGCATTATGCTCAAGCTCAACTGGCAAATGACAAGCTTTGCCATAAACCAGCTGGTAGGGAGACATCCCCATTGGGGATTTGTAAGCGGTCCTATATGCCCACAAAGCATCATCCAGCTTATGGGCCCAGTCTTTCCTTGAGGCACTCACTGTCTTCTCAAGTATCTTCTTAATCTCCCTGTTTGACACTTCAGCTTGCCCATTACTCTGAGGGTGGTAGGGAGTGGCAACCTTGTGCTTCACATCATACTTTTTCAGCACAGCCTCCAATTTGGAGTTGCAAAAATGAGAACCACCATCACTGATTAAAACTCTAGGGACCCCAAACCGAGAAAAGATGTTCTTCTTTATGAATTTCACCACAGTCTGAGAATCACTTAACTGTGTTGCCACTGCCTCTACCCACTTTGAGAGATAGTCCACAGCTAACAAAATATACTGGTTAGAGAATGAGGAGAGAAATGGTCCCATGAAATCAATGCCCCAACAGTCAAAAAGCTCAACCTCCAAAATGGAGTTTAAGGGCATTTCATTCTTCTTGGAAATGCTTCCTGCCCTCTGGCACTTGTCACAACTCTTTATATGAGCATAAGCATCCTTGAAAATTGAAGGCCAATAGAACCCAGATTGAAGCACTTTTGCAGCTGTACGTTCACCATTAAAATGACCTCCGTATGGTGAATTGTGACAATGCCATAAAATTTTCAGTGCCTCATCATGCGCAACACACCTTCTCAGAATTCCATCTGGGCCTTGTCTGAAGAGATAGGGATCATCCCAAATGAAGTAGTTAGCATCCTTGAAAAACTTCTCCTTTTGTTGCCAAGTTAAATCTTCAGGTATAACACCAGCAGCTTTAAAATTGGCCATATCTGCAAACCAAGGCCTCTCAGTCACAACTAACAATTTCTCATCTGGGAACTCCTCTACAATATCTAACTCTCTAACTGTAACTTCAAAATTCACCAGCCTAGACGAATGGTCAGCCACCACATTTTCACTCCCCTTTTTGTCTTTTATCTCAAGGTCGAATTCTTGCAACAACAAAATCCACCGAATGAGTCTTGGCTTGGATTCAACCTTAGTCATAAGATATTTTATTGCTGCATGATCAGTGAACACCACAACCTTGGAACCAATCAAATATGAACGGAATTTTTCTAAAGCAAAAACTATGGCAAGCAACTCCTTCTCTATGGTAGCATAGTTGACTTGGTTCTCATTCAACACCTTGCTAGCATAATAGATGGCATGAAAGAACTTCTCTTTTCTTTGGCCCAAAACAGCCCCCACTGCATAGTCACTAGCATCACACATTAACTCAAAAGGTGACTCCCAATCTGGTGCAACTATCACAGGAGCTGAAATCAGTTTCTCTTTCAATAACTCAAAAGCCTTCAAGCAATCTGGGTCAAATTTGAAAGCAACATCCTTAATGAGGAGATTGCAAAGTGGCTTGGCAACCTTGGAGAAATCCTTGATGAACCGTCTATAAAATCCAGCATGCCCAAGGAAACTCCTCACTCCTTTCACATTCAACGAAGGAGGCAACTTCTCTATCACATCAATTTTTGCCTTATCCACTTCTATCCCCTTAGATGAGATTTTATGTCCCAGAACAATGCCTTCTTTTACCATGAAATGGCATTTTTCCCAATTCAATACCAAATTGGTCTCCTTACACCTCTTCAGAACATTTTCCAAATTACCCAGACAATCATCATAAGAGGTTCCAAAAACAGAAAAGTCATCCATAAATACCTCAATAGATTTTTCAATCATATCAGCAAAAATAGAAAGCATGCACCTTTGAAAAGTTGCGGGCGCATTGCAAAGACCAAAGGGCATCTGTCTATATGCAAAGACTCCAAAAGGGCAGGTAAATGCTGTCTTCTCTTGATCTTCTGGATTGACAGAGATCTGATTGTAACCGGAGTACCCATCCAGAAAACAATAGTAGGCTTGTCCAGCCAACCTTTCAAGCATTTGGTCCATAAACGGGAGAGGGAAATGATCCTTGCGAGTAGCTTGGTTCAGTTTCCTATAGTCAATGCACATTCGCCACCCTGTGACCGTTCGAGTAGGGATCAACTCATTTTTTTCATTTTTCACAACTGTCAACCCCCCTTTCTTTGGAACCACATGTACTGGACTAACCCATGCACTGTCAGAAATAGGATAGATCATCCCAGCCTCTAAAAGCTTCAATACTTCCTTCCTCACCACTTCTTTCATGACCGGATTCAGCCTTCTCTGTGGTTGAACAACTGGCTTAAACTCTTGATCCAACTTGATCTTATGCATGCAAAAGGCTGGACTGATTCCCTTTAAATATGAGATTGTCCATCCAATTGCCTCTTTATGTGCTCTAAGTACTCTCACTAGCTTCTCCTCCTCTAGCTTCGACAAGGAGCCACTAATGATCACCGGATTAAAAGCATCATCCCCAAGATAAACATACTTCAAGTGTGGGGGTAATTGCTTTAATTCCGAGATAACTTTCTTTTCTAACTCTCCACCTTGCAACTCCTCTTTCATTTTCATAACAGCTTCTTCAACTTGTAGAGCTTCAAGTTGTGCAAGAAATCTTTCAATTTCTTCTTCCTTCTCCTCATCCACCTTCTCAATAGAATTCACTAACATGTTCTCTAGTGGGTGTGAAGGTTGGTCTTGCTTTATTATTTCCAAAACAGAATCGTCAATCACATCAACTCTAGAGCATCTCTCAATATCATCCGGATGCCTCATAGCTTCAAAGACATTAAAAATCACCTTCTCATCTTGGAACCTCAGAATCAATTTACCTTGTTGCACATCAATCAAGGCTCTCCCTGTAGCTAGGAAAGGTCTGCCAAGAAGAAGAGGGACCTCCTTGTCCTCTTCCATATCAAGGATAACAAAATCCACTGGGAACAAGAACTTGTCAACTCTAACCAACACATCCTCCAGTATGCCATAGGGGTATTTCACAGATCTATCTGCCAGTTGCAAAGACATCTTGGTAGGCTTGACTTCGCCTCCTCCCAACCGTTTCAACATAGAGAGGGGCATCAAATTAATGCTAGCTCCCAAATCACAGAGAGCTTTTCCAATGTGCAAATTCCCAATAGTGCAAGGAATTGTAAAGCTTTCGGGATCCTTCATCTTTGGAGGAAGCTTCCTCTGGATGATGGCACTACACTCCTCAGTCAAGGCTACCGTCTCATCCTCCTTAAACCTTCTCTTTTTGGTCAACAACTCCTTCATAAATTTAGCATAAGTGGGCATTTGTTCAAGAGCTTCTGCAAAAGGAATGTTGATTTGGAGACGCTTGAAGATATTCATGAACTTAGCAAACTGTTCATCCTTCTGGTTCTTCTTGCTCAAATGAGGATAAGGAAGCTTCAAATGTGGCTGAATAATTTTGGGCTTCTCTTGTACCTGCACATTGTCAGTAGCAACATTGTCTTCCTCACCCTCTTTTTTCTCTCCTTTCTCAATATTTTCTTTTCTCTCATTTTCAACTTCTCCCTTTTCTTTTTCTACCTCCTCTTCTGTTTCCACTCTTTCTTTTTCTATTACTTTTTCTTTTTCACACTTTTCACTCTTTTTCTTTTTCTCTATTTCAGACAAAGGTTTTCCACTTCTCAAAGTAACAACACTACAATTTTCAGTTTTTGGGTTATCTACTGTGCTAGCAGAAAACTTACCTTTAGATTGTTCTGCAAGTTGTTTTGAGAGTTGCTCGATCTGATTTTCAAGATTCTTGATAGAAGCCTCTTGATTTTTGAAATGTGACTCATGGTTCTGGAAATTTGACTGAGTCATCTTCATGAATTGGGTAAGAGCTTCCCCCAGTTGATTTGGCTTCTCTTGCTTGGGAGGTTGTGGAGGATTACTCGATGATGAATTATCCTGTGGCTTCCAAGAGAAGTTGGGATGATTCTTCCACCCTAGATTATAGGTGTTAGAATATGGATTCCCTCCTTGTCTTTGGAAGTTGCCCATGTAATTAGCTTGCTCCTTGGATTCTCCCAAAGTATCACATCCTCCATTCTCATGAGGCCCTTAGCAAAAGTCACATCTCAAGCCTTGATTTACTTGGTTCACCTGAGCAGGGGAAGCGGTTCCCACTTTCAGTGCTTTCAACTCTTTTGTAATAGCCTCCAATTGTTGAGAGACTAATTTATTTTGATCCAAGAGCGCATCTTGTGTTTCCAATTCTAGGACTCCTCTTTTACCCAGTGTCCCTCTATCATTCTGACACAACTGCTCATTGGAAGCCATTTGCTCCACTAAGGTTCTTGCTTCTGCAGCTGTCTTATTGTTGATTGTACCTCCAGCTGAGGCATCCAACATCATCCTGGTGTTCGGCCTCAAACCATTACAGAACATTTGCATCTGGTTGAAATCATCATATCCATGGCCTGGACACCTCTTTAGAAGGAGCTTGAACCTCTCCCATGCCTCATACAAGTTCTCACTTTGGTTCTGTTGGAAGCCATGGATCTCACCTCTTCTTTTGATGAATTTTGAGGGAGGAAAAAATTTAGTCATGAATTTCTCCTCCAAATCCTCCCAAGTTGCAATGCTTCCAGTAGGCAAGGTGTCTAGCCAATCTCTTGCTCTCTCTCGCAGGGTCCAAGGGAAAAGCCTCAATTTCTTGCTTCCCTCAGTCACTCCAGCTAACCCAAAAGTATCACAGATTTCATAGAAGCTCACCAGGTGTTGATTTGGGTCATCTATCTCATTCCCCGCGAATTGGCTTTGCTTGAGAGTGTTTAACAAAGCCGGCTTGATTTCAAAATTGGCATTTGCCTCAGCCTGTTGGTAGGCATTTACAGCCCTGGCATGGTTGTTCCGTCTCCCAAAATCACCCAAAGTGCGTGGTTGGTCTCCCATCACTTCTTGAGTTGGGACTTGGGAAGTAGATGCAGATGATTGTTTTTGTCGTTGCTTAGCTTCCTTTGTCTTCTTCCTTAGTGCCTTTGCTGTCTTTTCAATTTCTGGATCAAACAACATTCACCTATGTGTTTACCTCGCATGCACAAAACTAAAGGAAAAGATCAGTAGCAAAGCAACAGTTAATATATATAATAAAATTTTTTTTTAACAAAACAAAATAAATTAAATTAATAGTTCAAAAAGGTACTCGTTTGCCTTGTTAAAAATTAATTCAACAATCCCCGACAACGGCGCCAAAAACTTGTTGGACAAAATCGCAAGTGCACGATTTCGTCGTTAAGTAATAAAAGTTCGTATCCACAGGGATTGTGACAAATTCGTAACTATACCAACGATGTACTAATTGAACTATTGACGAAGACTATTGGTGTTTGAAGTGTGTAACTCGTGTTCAGCAATAAGAAAATGACTAACAAAATATGTAATTTGGATATTAAGGAGAATAAGGTGACTAGGGCTCGAATCCCTTTGTCTCACCCTTTACGCTCTTGAATTCTATTCCAATGCAAGCAATGATAACGTATTTGAAGTTTAAATCCTCTAAATTAGGTTAACGAAAATTCCTTTCCTCTTAATCCCTTTAATTCAACCAATGAGCCCTAATCCCTTAGGTTCCTATTAATCAAATCAAGCATAAAGGATATGGATTCATACAAACTCATACCAACTAGAATTATATTCCTATAACCCTATAGATATGTCAAATTATCCCAAAGCACGTTTCAACCTTAACTTCCCAATTGATGCTGAAACCCTAGTTCAACCCCATGGTGATCAAGCATAGAATTGCATTGAGGAAAGAGATAATTGATCAAATGACATACATCAAACTTGCATTGAAAGTTCTGAATTCAATTACATAAAAGGATCCACAAAGTTCATCTTACCCTAGTACAAAGGAATTAGTTCCTCATGGAAGAGATGGAACCAAGCAATTGAGATGAAAAAATCGCTAAAGCCTCCATTGATTCCTCAAAATAGACTTTGATCACTTGTTCTTCATTCCATTCCCCAAAAATCCAACCCTAGGCCAATGTTTTCTAAGCCTATTTATAGTTTTTAGACCAAATAGGGTTGACAAACTCTCCAAATTAAGTCAAAAACGCGAAATTTCAAGTCAGAAGCAAACCGCAGCACGGCCGTGGATCCAGGCACGGCCTGGCCGTGCTGCTCTTAAAGTACAAAGATAAAAATCAGCGCAGCCCAACACGGGCGTGGCTTTTAACACGGCCTGGCCGTGGAATTCACTATTTGTGCAATTTAAATTCCTTCATGTCCACCAAGGCACGGCCGTGGCCTAGGGCACCGTCAGGCCGTGTTGCTCCTAAAACTTGCCATCTTTTAGTGCTTTGGCCACCGAATTGGTTGTAACGTCCGTCTACGTGTATAAGCTCTGCTTTTCTAGGCCAAAAACCTTCCTTTCTGCACAATCGACTCAAATCAAGTGCATTATCTATACTAATAAAAAAAATGCATGAGAACTATGGGTAAAAACCACTAAAATGACTACCATGCAATACAAAACTAACAACAAACTATATGCCATAATGAACGCATCAGGAAGCTCCACTTATGGTTTCTTCTGTCCACGCTTAAGCGTGGATTGCTTTGCACGCTTTAGCGTTGCCACGCTCTAGCGTGGGATCCATCCACGCTTGAGCATGGAACCTTGTCCACTCCGCCTGCTCCCTGACCTGACACATGTCTCACACGTGTCCAAACTCAGAGTAGCTGCTCAGCGCACTCAGCACGCTGAAGTGTCCAACTCCTCCCATGCTTAAGCGTCTCAACGTTTGAGTGTGGAGTCCTACCACGCTTGAGCGTCAAGCTCAGCGAGAGAAGAACTTCCAGCCTTCTGACTTCCTCAGTTACTCGTTTTATGCCTTAGACACCTCCAACCTTGTTCAATCCTATTCCTAAGCTTCAGACTAGGTCTCAAACCAAAACACAACAAACCACACAATCATCCAAAGCCCCGATCGAGGTTAACTAGCTCGATCAGAGTCACAGAGAAATCGGGATGTTACAATCACCGCTAAGTTTGAACCCTAGGTTAGACAATCGTTGATCGAGGATGGATTGTTTGGTATGATTGGTATGATGATGTGGTGTGTTATCCGCTATCTGTATACGTTCCTACATGCTACTTGGTATATCATATGCTTGCTATGTTGTTGATATTGATGCATCGATTGTTGCGGTTATGATTATGCATTGATTGTTGTGTTATGGCAGTTGTGCCTAAGTTTAGTTTCTAAGAGGCTATGAGTCGTGTTTGTACGAGATGATATCGTGGACGGATTGCCACTGTGGTGTGATGTGTTGAGCAAGTAGGAGTTGTGGCTTGTGTTGATGCGTGGCATCGTGTGCTCGTTTTTGCTGTTGAGCACTTAGGCGTGAGGTCTGGTATCATGCTTGCTAAGGAAGTTTGTTGCATATCATTAGTTGCCAAGTGGCGAAGCCGTATGACAGGTAGTATGGGCTGCCAACGTCATACAAGGTTAGTTGTACCTGAGTGCGGGTACGGAGAGCGGAAGGCGCGGTCGAGTGACCTTGGGGATGTTGCCGGTCTCGGGAATAGTTTACAGTGACGAATGAGGTAGCTTCTATCCTGTCGTGACATCCAATCCAATTTGGTTTGCCCGAATAACCCATGAGCTTTCCACGTTCCAGGCTAACGTTCCGAGGCGACAGAGAGACCCCGGTTCCGATGTGGAAGGGGGATGCACTCTTATTGGTCATGGAGAGCGGTTCGGTTTCTTGGACAAGCTAACTCCTGTTCTGGTGTAGAACCAGTGTTGTGGGAATTGGACGACATGCTGCATGGGATTACTATCCCGGTCTAGAGGTTTGATCTGAGGGTGAGACTTTATGGAGATGGATTCTTGTTACATGTGTTGACTCAAGCGATCTTTGGTGGCGTGGAATGCCTATTATATTTGTCGTACATGCTACTTGTTATATTTGTTTACTGCACTACTGCTGTCATTCCGATTTGCTATGCACTATATTCTTTTCTCCCTACTATTTTCCTGTTATTGGTTTTGTTCTTGGTTCGCCTGAAGACGAGGAGCCATCTATAGCGGATGATGGACCCGAGGGCGCACACTTTTATCACATCATTACCAAGGATGTCGGTGCTGGGGCTGATTGAGATCATCTATCATGATGATAGGGGGTGGCGTGTGGACCCTTCTACCTTTTTGACAGTCTATACGGGGCCGGTGATCATCTTGTTCAGAGGAGCGGCATCGCACTGGGAGGATGTTTTGGGACCATTCAGAGTCGTCCAGTTTCTACCCTTCACACGGATGTGGGAGCCGCTGAGGCGTCATGAGCGGGACTACACTTGGGTTGGGCCAGCTATGTCCTATGCGTCCAGCAGGAGCTTTGCACTACAGAGGCCAGCGACGGCGGACGGAGCAGCACCTGAGGACCTACCGCAGGCGTAGGTTCGTGGTGTCGAGCTCATCGTCTGAGTATGAGCCTCTCGTGACTTACAGGCGTACTCATGGCGAGGGCTAGGGTAGTTCAGGGCACCCTCACCATTGATGGTAGGAGCCTGCCAGTGCATCTAGGCTATGAGCTGAGCGCTTATCATGTATTTGTGAGAGATGGGCGGGTAGAGTTGACGAGTTGCGAGGGCTTTTCTTTTGTTTCTTGATGTATTTGCTTTATCTCTTCAGTTTTCATGTACAGACCGTGTGTATATATATTGTACAATGCCCTGCTGATAGGGCTATGTTTATGCATGGTTGATGTATATAATTATTTTCTAATTGCGCCTTACTCTGATGATCTATGCTTTTCCGTATGCTTGCATGTTTATAGTGTTTGTTTTCCGAAACATTTCTTGAATACCACGCTGTCGCTATAATACGGTTAGATGTAGTTAATAATTTAAGATTTGGGACTAATGGGATTATCCTTCTATAAAAGGAGGGTCGTCTCATGAGCTATGAGATTAAGATTTTTGTGCCAATCATTCTCCAAGTATTCTTCTGAGGGGCTAGATGTCTACTTGGTATTTTGTTTGCTTATGAGAGTAGTTGCAAATGAATAGAGGGTTGTGAAATATAGATTAGAAATGATTATCTATTTGTTTGATCTAAAGCTTGCGTGATTGTGTGATTTTATTTCGCACTTGATTGTGTATGACTGCATATGTTTGGGGGAAACTCCCTCACTAAGTCAAAGGACTCACCCCACCTTTAACATTTCAGCTATAGGTATCTGAGAAACCGCTGAAATCCTTGGATTGACATGTGGACAGTTTAAGGGTTTGAACCCTTAGTTTAGTTTTTTTCTTTGTAGTTTCTGGTTAAAGCAGGACTTTGTAATTTTGTGTTGCTAGTTACTCTGATGTATTATGTTCATTATGTTGTTACAATTAATGAATGCAATCGTTTACTTTAGATGAGACGAAATTAGGTATGCTTGAGGCTGCGAAGTGGAAAGAAGAGGTTGTCCCTTTCGGCCGGTCATGGCTACGATATTCGGGTCATGACATATGAAATGTTTTCTAAAGAGGATTTTTGCCTTATATAAAAGATAATTTCACACTGAATACACTTGTTAGAAAACTTCATAACATTCATTTAAATCATTATACAAATTTTTGGGTTCATCAAAACGTAAAGAAAGATAAGCGCATCAGACGTTTGGAGACTTAATAGCTTGGTGTGCAAAGAATACTTACTTGTAACTGTCAGTTATAGTTGAAAATCGTGTTGAAGCCAAAGACTGGATGTACGCTAAAGTTAACGAGAAACCAGGATAATATTTGTGTGTCAATCTCTCTTTCCCTTAAACTAGTTAGTTATTGATTTATTGTTTTATCTAACTGTCTAACAAAGGGTTAAAGTTGTGCATGTTAAATTGCTTTTAAAACATCTTTTTGTTACTTTTAAACTCCAAGTGATAAGACCACTTGTCTATGTCTCTTTAAGCGAGTCTTTAAAAACCTTTTAACATACGCATATTCTGTTGTCTTTTCTATTTTCTACTCACTTGCTTTTGGAAAAGCTTTTCTGCTTGCAAAAGTTTTTAGTAAACATAAATCAACCCTCGTCTAGTGTTTATTTTTATCATTTCAAATATTTCTGGAAGGATTTATAATCTTTACCTCCTTTGATTACATAATGATTTGCTTCAGTTATTTCACTTTTGGAGTCATAACCAATCCAGTGATGTTATTTCAATTTTGGAGTCATAACAATGCTAGAGATGCTCCATGCAAAAAATTAAGTCAAGTCATTGTAAATTAACCTATAAAAAGTAAAGGCAAAAAGATCATACTCAATCACTTTCAATTTTTTTTTCTTCCAATTTATTTTATTCATCTTTCGGTAGAAATAAAGGAACAAGGAGTCAAAGAAAAATATGCCCAACTTTAGTGAATTCTAAAACTGAATTTTGTTTTCACTTTCTTTATTTCAAAACATACAAGGAATGACCTTTTATAGGCCAAATACTACATTAAAAATTTTTTTGAGTTAGTAGTTTAGTAAACCTATTCAATTAAGAAAAAGAAGTTGAAAACTTGATCGTGAAGTAAACTTATTCAACTAAAAAACACAAGTTTTAAACTTAATAGTGAAGATAATACTAATTAGAAAATTAAGTGTAACACTTTCCAATATATTAAATACACAATTTATCCATATAAATTTTCCTTTTTTGATTCTTTAACCAATGCATTAAGGACACTCGTTAGCATTATCCTATTTGATATTTGATATTCTTAAAACTTTCTAGAATATGTTAAATGAACTAATCAATTATTAATGTGTTTGTCTCGCTTATATGCATCCTTGCAAAGTATAAACGAAACATTCTACTCAACCCCAATTAAATTTCCAACGTTCGCGCCCACACTTTTAACATTTTCGAACATTTCGGAATCTAGAAACACCATAAACCAATCAAAACGAAAAATTCAAATTCAAATCTTTCAATTAAAAAAAATCAACTTAAACATCCAAAGTTTTCTCTCGATTATCAAGATTCCGAGCAAGAAAAGAACACCTTACTCGGATATGTATTTCTAGTCTATATTCGAATGTGTCTTACAAGAGTTCAGGGTCACTCTATGTATATGCTCTTTGTACAATCTCTCCATTAAAGGTCTTTTATGGGTGAGATCCTGACTTGCCATGCATGCCTCCTTGTCCCGAGGACTTTTGGTCCGTATAAGATGTGACAATGTCTCTAATGCCGAGTATCCCGGGATTGGTCCAACTGTGGGGGAATATTCCTCTAGACATTCCCTCAGCTAGGGTTAGGATGCTTATTGAGGGGCCTTGTTTAGCTTGGGCCACTGATTACGACTCGGCGAACCTGCTTGTTTCCGAAGTGGGTTATGGTCCTCTTGAGATCTCGGTTGGGTTATACTCAGCCCATGTAGGAACAGAAGTCCCCCAGGCCTCGAGTTGCTTGTACCGAGAAGGATTCATAATTTTTGTCCGAGAATTCAAAGTTTGGCAGAGTATACATCCCTGTGTTCACAGGGTTCAAGGAAGTCTCCTATCTTGAGCATCTCGAGACAGCCTGTGTCTTGTGGTGGAGGTCTTGTCATTTGTGTCAGAGATATCTGTCACCTACTACGTCCTTTCATTGTGGCTGTTTTGAGGTGACATTACTCCTCATAGGGGCTCGAGCATCCATGCCTAGGGCCGCGTGGATACTTCAGAGCGCGTCTCTTCACTTGCTGACTCTTTGCGTTCCAACTATCGCACCACCTGGCCCTTCGTCTATCCTTCTTCTTGATCCCTAAGATCTAAGCATCATGCACCGTTGGATCAGAAACGCTTTTCTTTTAATTCGGTATTTAAGTTTCCTTTTTTGAATTGGCTATTACTCTTCATTTGAAACTCAGTTCTCTTAATAGTTTCCTGTTCATCTTCCTGTTCGTGACCTTCAAGCTTTCACTTTCCTCAGGTACGCCAAAATTTTCTCTGAACCCCTGTATTCTGCACATTTGCTTTTTTGGGTTTCTAGATTCCATCTTCTTTTCGTACATTTTATTCCATGGCTTCTGGTTCCCCAACAATACCTTCCTTTAGTTCTTCGGAGATGTTGTGTGCTGCCCCCTCCAAAGACAAAACAAACAACCCTGGCTTTTCTTCTAGAACTCCTTCCCCAGCTTATTGTCAACCTGTGTTTGTGGGGTCTTATGATTGGGTTGACCCTAGTGCTCTTACCTGGGTTTCTAAGTTTCAAACTGTTAGGTCTTTGGAGAAAACCCAAAATGAAATTTCTCACTCGAGGGAAGCCAGTGGTATCGTCATTTCTCCTTGCGACAAGGATGACCGAATATGTATGTCTGGCTCTCATCTTCAGCATGACTTCTTCTTCATGTATCACTATCTTTTTTCCAAGGTAAAACTCTGTCTCCCATTTTCGAACTTCCAATGCTCGGTTCTTCGATGCATGAACGTGGCCCCTAGCCGGTTACACCCGAATAGTTGGGCCTTTGTAAAAGCTTTCGAGATCCTTTGTTCCTTTCTAGGCTTTCGCCCAACAGTGGGCAAGTTGTTTTCCTTTTTTGAAGTGAGGTCGAGGGGCAAGGTGGGTTGGCTTTCTCTTAATAGTATTCCTCATCGGGGCATCTTGGATATCTTTACTTCTTCCTGTAAAGGTTTTTAAGATGGTTTTTTCAAAGTGCAATCTTGTGTCAACTATGCTTCCTTTTTTCTAGACGAGAGAGGTCAACCCAAATTTCCATTATACTGGACATCAAATCCCAACTATATCTCGGGATATAAGTGTCGTTCCCTCACCCCCCTCGAGAAAAAGGAAGTAGATTACCTTGAAAAGTTCCCTTTGTTGTGTAGCCGGGGATTAATTACTGTAGAAGATAACTTGGTCGGACTTGCTGCCCTAATGGGTGAGATACTTTGTTTTGATTTGGGTTTTTTTTGTTAATTTTTTGTTTTAAGAAATAAGTTGTTTGACTGTCTAGCAATTTTGCAGAGACCATAGCCCCGAGATTGAACAAGAAAGACTTCGAGAAATTCTTGGCTTTGAACCAACAAAGCGAAGGCTATGCGGTCCCCAGGGAATCTTCATCGGTAGCCGCCGGAGACTTAGCCGAGAAAGATGTTGAATCGGGACTTGTGAGGAGGCAGAGGAGAAAAACGAGTTTCACCGCTGATGACACCATGAAGAAGAAACACAAGGGGGGTTAAGGTCCCCCTCCAACGGTTGTTACCGAGGATACTCTTGCTGCCCTCTTGGCTGGTAACCCAGTTGTTCCTCCCGAGGTGCATTCCCTCTGGAACCATACTTTTCAATCGGAAACTATTGTTAACGGGCATTTGCTACACAATGCCGATCTCCGGTTGTACCATAAACTAGGTGGGCAACAATCTGGGCGTACCATGCAAGCCTGTAGGTTAAGGATGGCTGCTCTTGGTCGATATATGGAGATGGAGATGGTAGCTACTGCCAAGAAGAAAACCAAGCTGGAGGCGGACGTTGCCCGGTTGAACAAGAAAATTATTGCTGACTTGAACCAAGTTAACACTGTCAACAAACTGGAACTGGAATTGTCGAAGGCTCGAAGTCAATTGGAGCAAGCCATTGAGAAGGAAGCCAAACTTAATCAGCTTGTAGGAAATTTGACTGTCGATGTTAAAGCTGCGGAGGAAAAATTTGAAATTGCCGAAAAATCCGCTCGAGACAAAGAATGCCAGCTTTTGAGGGAGATTGAAGAATTGAAGATGGCCATGGTGAGGCAGTATGCGGAAGGTTTCGGGCAAGCCATGAAGCAAGTTGCTTGCCTTACTCCTAATTATGACTTCAGCAAAACTAGGTTGTTGAAAGAGGTCCGAAATGGAGAGGTGGTGGATCTTCCTGACGATAATGATGAAGAGGTGGAGAGAGTTGTCAAGGAACCACACTATGATGTACAACCCGCTGGTGGCAGCCCAGATGGTGATACTGGGGTAGCTGAAGGATTGTAATTTTTTTTTTTTTTGAATGTGTGTACTGTTGCATGTTTGGTAATTCCGTATTCTTGCCTTTACAGAAGACATTTGTGTCTCTCATACTTTGTGAATGTACGAATTATAATTTCGAGTATTTCTCGTTTTAATTTTCGTTCTTATTCTGGTGTTCTGTAAGGGTTTTGGCTCGCTTTCAAATTAAAGTCATATGCTTCCGAGTGTTTCTCGGATACCGTTTCGTCCCGGTTTCAAGTTTATTACTTGTACACAGGCTTTGGCCCGCTTTCAAATTATTTATTTGAAAGTCATATTCTTTCGAGTGTTTCTCGAATATTGTTTCGTCCCGGTTTCAAGCTTTTTACTTGTACACAAGCTTTGGCCCGCTTTCAAATTATTTATTTCAAAGAAGTTCTTCCGAGTGTTTCTCGGATATCGTTTCGTCCTGGTTTCAAGTTTTTTACTTGTACGCAAGCTTTGGCTCACTTTCAAACTATTTATTTGAAAGTCACAAACTTAAAAAATTCATATCCTTTTCTTTAAAAATACCTCATTTATTATTTTGGGATGTGCCTCGTTAAAACCTTAGTGGCCAAAAACCCTCCTTGGGGAAAAAAGACCAACAAGGAAAAAGAGTACACCATCCAAATACATCAGTTGTAATAGAATTTCAGGTGTATGGAGTTCCAAGTCCTCGGAATCTCCTTGTGTTCTAGGCTTTCTAGCTTATATGCTCCTTTTCCAAGCTCTTCCTTGATCCATAAGGGTCCTTCCCATCTTGCCGCGAACTTTCCTTCCTCTGACCTCTTTCTCGATCCTTGGCACAAACGTAACACTAAGTCGCCGCACTTTAACTTCCTCGGTTTGAGTCTTGAGTTGTACTTGCGAGCTACCTTAGCCTGTGCTACAGCGTTTCTGATCTGTGCCACCTGCCTGATTTCTTCCAAGGTATCAAGCTCGGCTCGACGTGCTTCATCATCCCTTTCAGCTATGAAGTGTACACAATGCCAGGAAGATTCTCCGATTTCAACGGGGATCATTGCATCTACACCATAGGTTAGACGGAAAGGTGATTCCTTTGTTGCTGAGTGTGGTGTTACGTGGTAGGCCCATAGGATACTAGGAAAGTCTTCCACCCATAGTCCCCCAGCAACAGCTACCCTATTTCAAAATTCATGCAAGAGAATCTTGTTAGCTGCTTTAGCTTGACCGTTCATTTGAGGGTGTTCGACCGAGGTGAACCTGTGTCGAATTCCTAATTGCTTACAAAATTCCTGAAACTTTTTATCAGTAAACTGTGTGCCATTGTCGGTTATTATTGTGTGTGGAACTCCATGTCTACAAACTAAGTTTTTCCAAGTAAATTTCACAATTTGTTTTGTGGAAATTGTGGCTAGTGGTTATGCCTCAATCCATTTTGTGAAATAATCAATGCTAACAAGGAGAAACTTTACCTGACCCTTTGCTATCGATAGGGGACCGAGAATGTCCATACCCCAGGAATTGAATGGCCATGGAGATGTGATGTTATGTAACTTTTCGGGAGGGGTGTGTTGAATTGGAGAGAAACGTTGGCAGCTATCGCATCGCTGGACCTTCTTTGCACAGTCAGCTCTCAGTGTGGGCTAGTAGTACCCTGCTTTCAAAATTTTTATTGCTAAAGTCTGTCCACCCATGTGCATCCCACAGATAATTTTGTGAAACTCCTTCATTACATACTCGGATTGATCTTCCCGTAGACATTTTAACATAGGGGTCGAAAACCCCCGCCGGTATAACTATTCGTTATCGATGATATAGAAGGTGGCTTGTCTTTTTAGTTTCTTGGCCTCAATGGAATCCTCCGATAACTTTTCGTTTGTTAGATATTTCCGTATTGGCTCCATCCAAGTTGTTCCGAAGATGGTATTAGTCAGGACGAGAGAACAACCTAGAGTATCTTCCTGTTCAACGCTTTGTGCATGCAAAGTTTCCTGGAGGACCGAGCGGTTTTGCCCTGTTTTTTTGGTGCTTGCTAATTTGGACAACAAATCCATCCGGACATTCTCTTCCCGCCTGATATGTTCAATTGTAAATTCATCAAAAACTATAATTCAACTTTTGACCTTATTCATGTACCTGGTCATTTGCGGGTCTTTGGCCTGGAAATCGCCCTTTACTTGGGCTGTAACCAACTGAGAATCGCTGCACACTCTCAGCTGTTTGGCTCCGACTTCTCTTGCTAAACTGATGCTGCTTACGATTAGGGCCTCGTATTCGGCTTGATTATTGCTTGTTGGGAAATTGAATTTTAAAGCCTGCTCCAGAGTTACTCCCGATGGTTCTTGTAAAATTATGCTGGCCCCGCTTCCCTTTGCATTTGAGGAGCCTTCAACATATAGACTCCACAGAGGAGCGTGTTTAGCTTCAAGGGCAGGGGTCAACTCGGCAACGAAATCTGCCAAACATTGGGCTTTTATAGGCCCCTCATTTCATATCTAATGCCGAACTCTGAGAGTTCGACTGCCCATGCCATCATCCTACCTACTATTTCTGGTCTCTGCAGGATTTGCCTAACCGTGTGATCCGTCTTTACCACGATCTGGTATTCCTGAAAATAAGGTCTCAGTCGGCGTGCTGCCGTTATCAAAGCTAACACAAGTTTTTCCACAAGCTGGTACCGAGTTTCAGCCCCCTGAAGCACGCGACTGATGTAATAAACCGGCTTTTGGTGCTTGTCTTCTTCCTGTATGAGGACTGCACTGATGGACACGTCAGTAACAGATAAATACAGAAGTAAATGCTTACCAATACCGGGTTTTGTTAGGATAGGGGGAACCGAGAGAAAATGCTTCAATTCCTGAAAAGCATCTTCGCATTCATTTGTCCACTTGAAATTTTCTGGTTTCTTCAATGTATTAAAGAAAGGATAAGCCCTGTTTACAGATCTAGGTAGAAACCTTTGTAAAGCGGCAACTCGCCCGGAAAGACTTTGAACCTCTTTAATTGTTTTCGAACTCGGCATTTCTAATATTGCTCGACATTTACCCGGGTTTGCCTCTATACCCCTGTTTGTCAACATGAATCCTAGGAACTTTCCCCCTTGGACACCAAAAACACACTTTTCAAGATTTAACCTCATATTATACTTGCGTATCTGACCGAGTATTTCTCGAAGATCCTCGATGTGAACCTCCTTAGTTGATGATTTTACTACCATGTCGTCCACGTATACTTCGATGTTTCTGCCGATTTGTGCTGGAAACACTTTGTCCATGAGACGTGGATAAGTGGCCCCAGCATTTTTCAGGCCGAAAGGCATCACTCGATAACAGAAATTGGCTTTGTCAGACATGAAGGCAGTTTTTTCTTCGTCCGACGGCTGCATTCGGATTTGGTTATATCCCGAGTAAGCATCTAAAAAACTTAGTATTCTGTGGCCAGAGGCTCCATCTACCAACCGATCAATACTCGGTAAAGGGTAAGAATCCTTCGGGCACGCCCTGTTGAGGTCTGTATAGTCAGTACACATCCTCCATCTCCCACTAGGCTTTCTGACCATAACAACGTTTGCTAACCAGGTCGTGTACTCAATATCCCTGATAAAACCTGCCTCGGCTAGCTTCTGGGTCTCCTCGATCACTACTTCTCTTTTGTCTCCTCCCATTCTTCTTTTTCTCTGAGCCACTGGTCTCGCTTCCGGACATACCGCTAACAGATGACAGATGACCTCTGGATCAATACCCGGCATATCTGCTGTCGTCCACGCAAAAAGATCTGCGTTTTCTCTCAGCAACTGCTTTATTTGATCTTGTATTTTCCTTGGGATGTTTTCTCCTTCCGAGTATACTGCTCTAGTGTGTCACCGAGTTGTATCTTTACCAGGGGGTCGACAGGCTGTGGATGCTTATCTATTGTGTCCTCCCTGAGATCTAACTCGACTAAATTCACGGTGCCGGAAGATCCGAGTTTCACCTCCTCTTCAAATATTTGCTTGGTTATATTCAGGCTGTCAACGTAACACTGTCTTGCCAACTTTTGATCAGCCCTTACTGTCACCACCTCTCCTGAAAGTGTCGGAAATTTCATTGCTAGGTACGGTGTGGATACCACCGCACCCAACTCATTTAGAGTAGTCCGACCAATCAAGATATTATATGAGGTGTTAGCATCAATCACTAAAAATTTAATAGGAATAGTACGACACAAACATTGTTCACCAAAAGTAGTTAACAATTCAACATAACCCTTTACCTGAACGTACTCGCCCGAGAATCCGACTAGAACACCTTGGTGGGGTTTGAGCATGTCAAGTGTGAGCCCAAGCTTTTTGAAAGTGGTCCAGTATAAAATATCTGTGGAGCTGCCTTGGCCAATGAGGGTCCTTCTGATAGTGTAGTTTGCTAACTCCACCGTTATTACCACCGGGTCATCTTGGTTTGGTGCTATACCTCTTAGGTCATCCGCTGAGAATGTTATGGGAGGTCCTGGGTTGTGTGGTACAGCTGCGACGACATATACCGTGTGTATGGCTCTCAAATGTCGCTTTCTGGCCGAGCTTGTTTCATCACCACCTGCGAAACCGCGGGCGATTGTGTTGATTACTCCTCTGGTTCGGGTCTGACCATCAGGGCGAGAACTTTGTGAATCGAGCCTCCTATTTTCCTCCTCCTTAGGTTGTTTGGGAACAGGCGTTATACCGTGAAGGTTCGTCTCATTTTTCTCTCTGTCCTGCCCCCTTCTTCCATCTTTTCTTGTAAATTGTTGTAGATGTCCTCTTCTTATCAGTCTTTCAATAACATCCTTCAAATTGCGACAATCCTCGGTGGAGTGTTCGAAGTTCCTGTGATACTCACGGTGTTTGTCTCTATCGGCTTCTTTTGGTTTTGATCTCGGAGGTGGTAATTGGATGAGATCTGCCCGGAAGACTTCTTTGAGAATTTCTGCCCTGCTTGTGTTGAGAGGGGCATAACTGTCGAATTTCGGTTGCTTTTTGCCTTTGTACCACTTTTGATCACGCCTCTCGGGATCACGGCTCTCCGGCCACTTTCTTCCCGTTGTCGGGAGTTGTCCTCCGTGACGGGAAAAATGTTCTTTAGGGCAAGGGCTACTTCCTCCATGGTCATATAGCCGGTCGCTCTTCCTCGGAGCTCGTCTATGTCAGCGAAAGGTTTTCTGGCTATTGAATTAGCAAATGGACCTTCTTTGAGCCCGGTCAAGATGGCATGCAAAGCTACAGTGGAGCTGAGATCTTCGATCATTAGAGTCTCCTGAGCAAATCTAGCCATGAACTCCCGTAAAGTTTCGCGCTGACCCTGTCTAAAATTAACCAAACTTGCCGAGGTCTTTTGATGGACCCGACTTGTTGAAAACTAAATGGAAAATTTGGAAGCAAAGTCAACGAAATTTGAAGTTGAATTTAAAGGCAAACGTGAAAACCATACCATCACGGGTCCCCTAAAAGTGGTTGGGAAAACCCAGCATTTTACCGCGTCCGAAGGGGTGGTGACCAACATTTG
This sequence comes from Ammopiptanthus mongolicus, assembly GCA_039655645.1. Classification (NCBI taxonomy): domain Eukaryota; kingdom Viridiplantae; phylum Streptophyta; class Magnoliopsida; order Fabales; family Fabaceae; genus Ammopiptanthus; species Ammopiptanthus mongolicus. The sequence continues at coordinate 60,296,160 of CM077343.1, read as the reverse complement.
TGTGTTAAAGATAGAGAGATATTCCTCGGGATTTGTACTCCCATCATAGGTTATGGTCAAACCTTTGAAGCTTTCAAGAAAGGGGGAGTTGACGATGTCCTCAGTGAATGGATGTCCACTATAGGTGGTCTTTCCACCCTCCCTTCGTGGTGATCTACTGCGTTGTCTGGTATAGGCTTCCGATTGGTCTTCCTCCTGATGCTCCTTGTTTCTGAGTGCCTCCATCTCCTGCTTCATGTGCTCGTTTTCCTGATTCAGCCTCTCGACCGTTGTCATTAGGAGCTGGAAAGCTACCAAATCAATCTGGTGATCCATGGGAGGCACCTGATGATTTTCGATTTGGCTCGGTATGTTGGTGCTTCGTGTTCGAACCATGAACAAGGCGAAGGAAAAGTTTTACCTGGCCCCACGGTGGGTGCCAACTGTTCTCTTGATTATCAAGATTCCGAGCAAGAAAAGAACACCTTACTCGGATATGTATTTCTGGTCTGTATTCGAATGTGTCTTACAAGAGTTCAGGGTCACTCTATTTATATGCTTTTTGTATAATCTCTCCATTAAAGGTCTTTTATGGGTGAGATCCTGACTTGCCGTGCATGCCTCCTTGTCCCGACGACTTTTGCTCCGTATAAGATGTGACAATGTCTCTAATCCCGAGTATCTCGGGATTGGTCCAGCTGTGGGGGAATATTCCTCCGGATATTCCCTCAGCTAGGGTTAGAATGCTTATTGAGGGCCCTTCTTTAGCTTGGGCCGCTGATTACTACTCGGCTAACCTGCTTGTTTCCGAATTGGGTTATGGTCCTCCTGAGATCTCGGCTGGGTTATATTCGACCCATGTAGGAACACAAAGTATAAACGTTTTTTCCTTCACCCTCTGCTCAAACCCAAACTCACTCTCTCTGTGTCTCTAGGTTGATACGTGATTCTAAGAGAAGCGAAAAATTAGTCTGTATTCGTCTCTGCCTCTGTATTCATCTACTACAACATTTTCTAGTTAGGTTAGCTAGATTGAGCAGCAACGAGGTTGGCTACCAGGACCAGCGGAGGTTCAAGCCCCAATGGGTAAGTTGTTGGGGCAGAGGAGAGAAGAAGCATAAATGAGTCCTACGCTAGAGTAAAATTTAGGAACTGGAGTTTTGTTATTTTTTTTTATTTGTTAAGATTTTAATATGTTGTCACGGGTTGTGTTCGAATATGACGTGATGGGTACGTGACTATCCAAATTTTACTCATAATAATCACATTACTGTCATTTGTTTTTTTCTTTAAACATATTACTATCAATTGTTAAATACGAACACCACTGTTAATTAAAATGTGTAGGTTTTTATTCTATATAAATATCAGCTTCTCCTTTCTAGCCAATTTATACCTTCCCACTGACTGTAAGATGAAAGAACTAATTCTCGTCAGACAAAGATGAAAGAATTAATTACAATGCACAAAGTCTAGTTATACGCCTATGTATCGTGTCAGCTAGAAGTTGGACACTATCAATTCGATGATGTTGGAGGTCTTTCTAAACGGATATAGTCATACATAACTCCTTGGAAAGGATTTATTGCTCTTGACTGCCTCAGATAGATGGTGTTCTTTCCTTTCACAAAATGATCGCTTGGCACATCAACGCTAAACAGCCTATGCAATCCATGGATGCCATGCCTTGCAATGGCATTGTCTCCACCTATTGGCCCTGTTGCAAAGTGGGGTGGATAGACGCTAGGGTCATTGAACCGAACCTAATGAGCCACACATCTCAAAGTGTTAATGAAAATAACCTACATAGCAATAATATAATAGGCTCATTAAAGAAAAGCTCGATTGTGTCAAAAATAAAGTGGCGTACTTGCAGGTCAGCATCAGCGGCAGATGCCAAGGCCAGTTGTAGTGTGTAGTTTCCTCTAAATATGTCATGTTGATGTTCAAATATAATCTGCCATGTCGTTGGCTGGTATGTCTTATTTCCCATGTTTCTGCAAAAATTGAAATTTAGTCAAAGCCCAACATAACTTAACAATTAACTGTTGTTAACCAAATCTACCTGGTAACTTGAGCGAAAAACCAATCCTTATTATAGTTGTTTACACCAACAGTGTATACTAGATCATCATTTGGATATAAATCAGCATAACGTTCCCACAACCCGTATTGCCTAAACCTGTCAAAATAAGATACTTTGAATGATTGTACAGACTAAGAGAGACAACAATTTTTTAAAATGGGTTTTGGACTAACTTGTCTCTGCGCTGTTCGTTGTATAATTTATTCATGAGCGTAGGGTAAGGGTCCGGTACATAGAATTCTGCAGCTGAGCGATCTGGGACCCCAATTTCCCAAAGGGTTGGTCCATTTCTTGGAGGACTATGAACCAGTGGACCCAAATTGATGATTCCTCCTACATTAAACAAGCGGGATAATGGAGCGAGTTATTACTAATTTTGGGGTAAACGCACATGCTCTTAACAGAGGAATTGCGGTGTGATTCTAAATCACATAAAAGTGCCGCAAAGAAATGGTGACACGGTCACAGTAGACCGCAATTGATTCAAAAATTCATCTACAAAAAATTTCACACTTCAAGCTGCAATTCGCATCACGATTACCGCAATGCTCATAATCGTAATAGCTATAATTACATCCACGACCACAACAACAATTTAAAATCATGCCCACTAGAAAGTAGTAGATATTTTACCTGGTGTGATGGTGATTGTAGAATTATATCTGTAATCACCAATGAAGCCAGGAACCCATGCATACAAATTATAATCTCCAGGTACAATATTTTTTATTGTGAAGTATCCCTTTGTGTCAGCTTGAGTCCAAAATTGATAGCCCTGTGAATAGAATAGAACTCAGATTCCTTTGTAGCTGCCTCGCTAACCCTTTAGGGTTCAAAAAATTAAATAAATTTCACTGGCTCCATCTTCAAATATACCTTGCTTTCTTTCTGCCATGATCCTACATCTCCAGGCAATGCTAGGCCAACATAAGCATTATTAGCACACTGAAACCTACCTCCCTTGATGTACCTGATAAAGCGTGGAAATGAAGGAACATCAGCTCCTTTTTATATTTATGTGCGATTGTATGAAATTAAGGAATAAAATGTAGATAATCAAGGCACTAAATATACCAATCTTGGACTAGTAATCTTCCTAATATTGTTCCTCGTTGATTGGGTGGAATGAAATCTTCTGATCGAGGAAAATCGTAAGGCCAGCTTTTGACTTCCTTGGATAGCTAATTGATTAAAGAACAAAATCAAATTATGTGCTATTACAAGCACTCCAATAATGCGTGATAAACAAGCACAGTTTGGTGCTGCTAGTGGTAATTAGTACCTGTTGCACAGCATCTGACCAGAGGGAGAGCGAGTCATCCGCGCTTGAAGCAGAGTTAAGGTAAACAAAAACAGGACCAAAAACCTTTTTATAAGTCTCCCCTTCTTGAAATGCCATGGTTACCTCCTTTCCAGCATAGTGCGTGCTCACAAACATCTGAATATAAATGAAATATGCAAATTACAAGGGAATTAATTTATGTACAAATATAAATTGCTGGGTTATTGGGGTGGGGCACGTAATTGTAAGAGTGTTTATATTAAAAATAAAAAGTTTAAATTTGTTCCAATGCTACATCAAATCGATGCAATCTATGTTAAAATTATAGGGTCTTGCTAAGGTTACTAGTTGAATAATTCAAAAATTAGAAAAATTTTATTGAACAATATAATATTTAAATGTTTAATATATTGAATATATTATATTTCAAGGCAAATTTTTTATCTGATTCCTTAAAGCACTGGCTAGCATTTGCCTAAATTATATATTAAAAGGATGAATATCGTGAGATAAAGATACAATATCACATTGACGTAAAAATATGACAAATTTTAAAAATTATAAGACGCGACGAGATAATGCAAGATAAAAAATTAGTATTAGACTAATATATAAGCACTAATCTTAAACTAAAGAGAGAAATAATATTTTAAAAGTTAATATGAGTAATTGCATATATAATAAAATGTTATTCTGTCTGTCCCAATATATATGTCATATTTGACTAAATCACATAGTTTAAGAAAAAATAATAAATGAATGAAAGATAATGATAATTTTACCAAATTAACCTTATTAATTATTGATGTATTAACTATTGTTATAAATGTAAAATGAAGTATTTAATGATATAATTGATAAAAAATATTTAATATTATATTAAAAATAAAAAATGATATATTTTGTGATAATTTATTTTATAAATGTGACATATCATGGAAAGGAGAGAGTAACATTTATCTAATTATTATTATGGCATATTCATTTATAATGGTATGAAAAACCAAAAATCAAAAATCAAAAGTAAAAAATTATTAAATATAGTCACGAGAATCCTAAACTGTCAATGAAATATCCGTACACGGATATGTTTCTAACATGATCACAGTGAAATGTCAAAGTTTGTCTCCTAACTAAGCGTGCATTGATGTTATCAAAAAACAAAAAACTAAGCGTGCATTGGGTAGAGTAGGTGGGTGGGCCAACTCCATTGACACCGTCAGAGTGTTAATGACAATTGACAATAACAATTTAAGGATTTTGTTTGTGCCTAAAAGTATCAATCATGTATTTGTGTTGGGTTTAGTTTGGACCGAATGAGATGTAGAGACATACAGAGAGAGTGATCGGGCCAACATGAGAAGTGAGGTCCTGCTTGATTGGCCCAGCATTGCGAAACTCATTACTAGGTGTTATCATCCAGAAACCCACGGGTGCATCAGAATCAAGACTAACCCATCCATGTAGAGAGTTGTCAGTGTTCTCACATGAGTATTGGTATTTGTCATCCACCTGACTCAATCATTCATTCATTCACGAGCATTTTGAACCAAAAATTCTTGTCAGTAACAAAATACAGAAAGAATCAAAATCTTGTGGCAAATAAAACAAAGCAAACATATACAGAAATAGAGGTACCTACCTCTCCTCTAAATTCTGGGTTAGTTGGTTTGGTTAATAGAACTGCCTCAGGGTATGCCAGGATTTGCCCTGTTTCTCTATCTCTCATCGTGGGCATGCTTCTTTGCCTGTTATCTGACATAGCCATGTAGTTGAACCTGTGCCGTCGATTTTTAATTAGTTAATCACAGCGTTTCAATTTTTTTCATAAACACAACCATGTGAAAATTACTCTTTCACTCTTTTTTCAATATACAACTTTAACATTTTAGTTTTTTTAGAGATCTTTGATCGAGTATCTCCATTTCCTACAATTATAACTGTGAAACTAACTCTCTTATCAGGGACAATGATTAAATAACGTCATCCCCAAATTTTGAAAAGTTTGAACATCAATAAAAAATGTAAAAAATAATTCTTATTTTCATTTATTTCAGTATATATATATATATATATATATATATAAAAGTTAGTATTTATGTATATAAATAAAATACTAAATAATTTCGAATAAATGTGAAATTTTACCTATATAATATGCATGCTATGGGTTACCAATCGACTGAATGATATTATGAGACCCTTATCCAAAAAGAATTATAGAAAGGTGTAGGAATGTATTTGTATTACAACCCTGCCAACCCATCATTCCCAAATTAGGGATCTCAACTGTATAAAAAATGCACTTATGGATTAGATTGAAATAAATCAAATCATTACACATAACTCATTCAGTGAAATTTGTCCGGCGGAAAACAAAAAGAAAACTAAAACTTTAGAGGACCAAATTAAAAAGAAAAAGCATCTGTTTCTTAACGACGGTAGTAGTAGTTTTCTGTAAACTTAAGAGTAAATAGAAGTACTATTGTTTTTCTCGAAGTACTATAATGCTTTTATTTTTTTTCCAAATTACCTGTTTTTATGGAGCTTGAAAACAATCCTAATTTGATCAACCTCCACTGCTGGCAATCCTTCAGGGCGATCAAATATTGCATATGAATAAAATCCTGAATCACCAATTCGAAAAATGTACCTGTATATATAAATTTGTTTCAATGAAAAGTTACCAAAATTTTGTGCTCTCAAATTTTAACAAAAAATAAGATTTACAACCCACCTTATGTCTATGTTTATGGGTACATTTGAGCCATTCATGGAAGATGTCCATGTTCTTAAAAATGAAACTTCTACCGAATTCTCGTCAGCTGCTATAACTGAAAAATTTGTCCCGTGAACTCTGTAGCATAGTTTCATTTCAACTATAAATTAGTTCCTTGAATCACTTTAGCATAAGAATTGTACATTATGTTGTATTGGTTGTCATCAAAGGTGTACCAGAACATTAACCTATAATTTAATTTTAATTGAGAAGACAAAAATCATACCTCTGAAAAATACCAGATTTTCCGGGTTCATTCCAAACAACGTCCAAGTACCTACAAAATGAACACGTTGGTTCGGTCAACTAAACTTATATGTCCATCTAACTTTTATGCCAACATTTAATTGATTATTTAAACCCAACTTTGATTAGTTTCCTATAAAGTAGGTACATACCCTCTATCTTGTTCTTCGTTGTCAGCTTCAAGTATATTGTCAATTCCATTGTACGATATTCCAAGCACGTAGCCCTCAGGGTTTGACAAAATGACGGAAACGATGCCATTGTCAACCACCAACTGAAAAGTTGAAACTCGAAGCGAATTGTAAAATTCAAAAACCAAGTACTTGTATAAGACTAAAAGAGAATATCTAACCAATGAGATCTTTTTCTATTTAATTTTTCTTCAACGAAATAACTTGTTCCAAAAGCCAGCTGGTATCACCTGCTGATTGTTTTCTGTATTCAGCTTGACTGCATAATTAGAAGATGCTGATTCCAGGCTTTTGATCTCCCTTAAATATCTTGGCAGATGAAGACATGCAAGGAAGGAAAATGTTTATAAAAATAGTAAAAACGTAAAAATTATTATGATGGAGATGGACCATTGGCTGCGTTAGCAGTCGTAGGGAATATTTAAAGGAGAAAGAATATGGTGACAGCTAATTGAATTAGAATATAGAGACAATTATGGGGGATTTTTCAGTTCTGTTAAACGGTTGATTTTATTTTCTGTTATAAGGATTACATATTTTTCTTCCTCTTAGCCTTCAAAAGGTTGTTTTTATGACTAATTGAATGTAAGTTGAGTGGAAGATAGTGGGAGAGGGAGTAAAAAGTGAAATTGGATATCAAAGACAAGTAAAAAAGTTTCATAGTTAAATTTGGAGAAATGATCCACTCACGCCCATTTGTGAACATAGAAGTAATGGGCACAAATATAAGCTGTAATAGAACATTATTATAGTTATAGATGTGTACATAGTAAGCGATTTGCATCGACATAGTAGATGATTTGCATAAGAAGGGTGCAAATAACATAACTTATAGGTACATGCATGGAGTTCTTTAACCTTTATTTATATGCTTTAATAATCGGAAAAGGGGATTTTTAATAATGATTATAGCAGACCATTACTACTGCTGCAGAGTTGGGGACAGAGAATGCAAATACAGAGTTTTAATCTAGCAACATAAGAATTATTTCAATTTTCATTAGAGTTGGTATCATAGGATACAAATGATATGTGCTGCAAGTTAAGACTATTTTGTAAGTAGACAGCATTCAGGAGAAATGCGAAACTAGAAGAATTAGACTGTACAGGGGAGACGTGGATACCAGCAGGAAGCCAGGAACAGATTTAGAGGGGAGCAGTCACACTGCTCATTTCTCGTCTTTAATATATTTTGTAAAATAATTATATGTTTTATAAAAAATATTTTACTAAATATAATACTTTTGGGGCTTGAAAGACATTGGTTAAGGATTCCGATAAAAGCAAGTATTTATTAAAATAAATAGAACACTCATTTAAATGGTGAATGCACCACTTTCTAATAATAATTGTTTTTTTTTATTCCTAAACTTTAGTGCCTAAAGGATTGGTTACCATTCTCCATACTTTTATACCACCTCTAATACTTTTTTAAATGCATCCCAGGATGCGAAATCGATTCTTTTCGTCGCCACAATGGCTAGCTTGCAAAATGTCTTTTCATTACCATAAAGTAATGCACACAAGTGAAAAGTAACATGAAATTCTATTCTAAAAGTTCACATGTGAGAAGGTGAAGAAACGGGAACACAAAAAAGACAAAGAAACCGTGACTCTTTTATTTTGCCTAAGCCCTCTTTCTCCCCCCGTTTGTTTTTTAAATTACTTTTCATGGAGACGATAAAAAAAACAACAACAACAAGGACAAGAACATCAACATGGAATATCTTCTTATTAGTGCTATCATGCTTCTGTCTCTCTGGCTTTCTTTTTTGTTCTCTCTGACACACGTAAAGAAAAGCGCAAATACAAAAAGCCTAAATTGCTATATAACCAAAATGAGAAGCAAAGGAAGAGGGCGAACCTCAATGATGTCTTTGAAGAACAGGCACCGTGAAAGAAGAGCTGCACAGCAATTCCAAACCACCACAGGAAGAAAACTCGTTTCCTTATCTTACCCACCACCTTCATCTCTTACCAATACGAACCTGCAAAAACAATTAGCAGCTTCGTTTCATATACAACAACAAGGCCACATATGAAGAAATTAAATGGCAGAATTAACTTAGATAATGTTGTTAAATGGTAAACACTAAAGAGTACTGCCAAACTACCATACCATCTGGTTGGTAATCAAAAGAAATTTAAACACAACGAGAATTTTGTAAGACATGGACAAACCTTTACAATTAAAAATGTCTTTCTTTCAGAGATCGTTTTTAAGAGTTACAGAAAAACAGAACAATGGGAGATGGAAGACCAACTGACAAAGAGCTATTACGAGTTTTTTCTCTTGGAATTGTCTGACTACTTGTGTTCTCTCTCTGTTTTCGTTACTAAATTCTCTTTGGAACATTAATAATACGCACCATAGAAAAACGTGCTGACATTTGCATAATGGCAAGTGAATGGCCTAATATATAACTGCAACTCAATGACCAAATCTACCTTCTCTTTCATGCTTACAAAATTTTTCGAGAGCGGGTGCTAATGTGTTGGGAAACCCCTGACCTGCCCCGCAAGTTTCCACGGAAACAGGTTTAATGTATTTTAGTTTATTTGCTCACTTCATACATCTATCTGTCCAGAAAAATGATATTTCGATATCCCATCAATCAAATGTTAGAAATAAATATAAATATTAATGAGTTGTGATTTTATTTTTTTAAGTGTCAAATTATTATTGATGGAGGATAAATAATATGACAGAAAATTATGACAAAGGATCTCCATCCCTATCTATCCATTTTATTAATAATACAAATCAATCCCAGATACAAGAAAACTTGCTATGATTTAAACGATTTTTTTTAAAGTAAAATAAAAAGAAAATATTTTTAAAAAATTGTATCCAAGTCAAAACACAGTAAAGGCATCAGGTTTCTTAGAGTATAATTGCTCTCATGCAATTATTCATGATATCGCGTTCAAATTATGAAAATATTTTCAATTGTCATATTTAAAAAGATTTGAATAATTTTTAATTACACAAAAAAGGAAAATATGTTAAAAAACATAGCCTTCAAGTCAAAAACGTGGGATTGCATCAGTTTTTCTACAATTTGGTTGCTCCGATGCAATTATTCTTCATATCATGTTCAAATTGGAAAGATAATTTCAATTCCCATATTTATAAGATTTAACCAATTATTTATAATAGAAGAACGAATAGGTCAATAATTGTTTTCAAGACAAAACCGTGGGATTGTATTAGTTTTCCTAGAATTTGGTTGCTCCGATGCAATTAATCCTGATATCACGTTCAAATTGAGAAGATATTTTCAATTCTCATATTTACAAAGATTTGAACAAATATTTACAACCAACAAACGAAATTATTTTAAAAAACATTGTCTTCAAGTCAAAAACATGGGATTGCATCAATTTTCCTAGAATTTGGTTGCTCTGATGCAATTAATCATGATACAACATTCAGATTGGGAAGATATCTTCCGCATTGCAAGGAAAATTTGCCACATATCATCACCAGATAAAAAATATTTGAAGGGTTTTTTAAAACAAAAAAACGAAAATAATTTTATAAAGAAATATTCAAATCTAAACTCACCAATTGCATCCATTTTTCAAGACTTTGATTGCTCTAACGCAATTTAACATGATATGATATTCAAATTGGGAAGAGATTTTTATTTTTCATATTTAGAAAGATTTGAATAATTTTTTTTAAAAAAAATATGAAAATATTCCCTTAATCACGTTGTTTCAATATTGGTTGTTTAAATATGTAAGGCTATATTTAGAAAGAACAATTTATGTTCTTCCAATATTAAGAAAATTTTTTGTTGTTTAAATATTAGTTGTTAATCCTGATATCACATTCAAAATTGGAAGAGTTTTTGTTGTTTACACTATCAACCAATAGTAAATTGCACATAATTAAAAAATTTTAATCATAATTATAAAAAACTTAAAGTCGTCAATATTATAATTTATCATCCTTTCATCATGTAATAAACTTTATACAATTAATGTGGCAAAATTCAAAATTTATATTTTACTACTAAATTTAGTAAACAGATAATTTAAAATTATAAGAACTATTATCTTTTATATTTTAGATAAAAATATTTTAAATAATTTAATTATGCTGCCTCATAATGTAAAATTATGGTTTTATATATGAGTTTAATTGCTATGCACTGACAGTGTAAAACATTTTTACACAGATAATCAATTACCAATCATGGTATGGATGACTTTTAAGGTAGTTAGGATAGGAGCCAATTTTTTTACTGATGTGACAACTTGTGATTGGATGTCTATGTAAAAATGTTTTACACAGTCAATGTATAGCAATTAAACTCTTTATATATTCAATACATTTCAAACTAATAAAAATAACCAACATGTGGTATCTCCAAGTGGTAAGGGACTCAAACACCTTAAGCAAGTGATCAGAGGTTCGAATCCTGGCTTTTGTGTATGGAGAAAATCTGGTTGGGAGAGGAGAACCCACCTTGTGTGCCTAACAGGTTCCCCGACGAAGATTAGTCACAGCTAACGGTGGTAGATACTTCGTACCTATATCGATCATGATTACCAAAAAAATTTAATAAAAAATAAATCACCCATCATTTATCTTGTGCAGGTATGGGATCAAACTCCAGTAATCTCACATTTAACAATTTTTATTGTTGATTGGATCTTAGTAACTAGTATCTTAAGAGAATTGGTTAAGGATCCAATAAAAGCACGTTTTTATTAGAAAATTAAATATAACACTTCTTTAAATATTGAATACATCATTTTTCAACAAAAACTTTCTTATCTTGATTTCTTAATCAATACCCTAAAGATACTCGTTAGTATTCTCCTTATTTATTTTAGGGTCTTGCTAACAAGTGTCCTAAGGACATTGTTTAAGGAATCCATAAATAGAAAAATTTATTGGAAAATATAATTTTTGGTTATTCAATGTATTGAATACACCACTTTCAATGTAAAATTTTCATATTTGCTTCCTTAATTAATGCCCTTAGGACACTGGTTAACATTTGTTTTTATTTTAACATACAATTTAAAAAATCATTATACGGCATCAATATTTTATATAACCACTATAATTTAGTAATAATTATTAAATAAATAAGTGGTTAATAGAATTAACTAAATGGTATAATGAGCTCCTTATCTTAGTTTTTGAAAGACTCACACGTATTTCCCAATCAATTAATTATTAAAATAAATATTTTTTTTTGTTGCATTAAAATAAATCTTAATTACCAATATTTTCAACTTTTACACATGTTTCACACTAAACAATATATTTATTTTGACATAATTTAAATTACATGAATAATTAGTTATCCTTATAGAATTTCCCAACTAGATATTGAATATAGTGATAAAAAAAAAAAACAGTTTCTTAAAGGATCTTTTCTTGAGCGTAGGACACGGTTAACTATTGAGGGGCATAAGTCTTTCCAAAGCGTATCATGAGAACAAATTTGATTTATGAAATTATCACATGACCATAGAAATAGTGCTAAAGTTTGACATTAATTACCCTCTACATAAATTTCATATGGTTAGGTTGAATAAGAATTTGTGTGAAAATGTTATAATACTTTTATGTATTAAGGGTGCGTTTGGAAGAATTTACAGTGAACTTATGAGAATAACTTCAAATAGTTTATGGTCTTCTCATAAGCTTTTTTGAGTTTATTTCTATAAGCTTGTTAGGAAAGCTTATGAAAATAAGCTGGTTTTAGTTTATTTAAAAAAGAGCTTTTTGAATAAGCTCTTAATTAAATTATGTAACCAAACGCACCCTAAAAATACTGATAATGACTCACTTGGTTAAGCTGCGGAATATGATGATTGTGAGAGTGCAGATTCAAACTTTTAGAATACGTTCCGCCCCTTCTCATTTTCTATTCCCTCTCCCTTGAAAGGTTTACCATGAATCTCCCAGTAAACAAAAATAAATAAAAATAGGGTTTTGCTAATAAGTGTTATAAGGACATTATTTAAGGAATCCAAAGTTAGAAAAAAATTTATTGAAAAATACAACTTTTAAATATTAATATATTAAATACACCACTTTCAATACAAAGTTTCTATTTTTAAATTTTTAACTAATGTCCATAGGACATTAATTAGCATTTGTCATAAAAATACTGACAATGACTAAAATTTAGATTTTTAATGTACTAAATAAAATGAGATCTGTTAATGAAGTTGTTTGTGCCGTTATACCAAAAAGTTGACAAAATAAGAGATGTGATTGGTTTGGTGGTAAAATTGATATAAAACTTGCTCCGAAGAACTTCTAGTCTAAATATGATTAATTCGTACTAGTTAAATGGAGGCGTTGGGTATATACCTAATCCCTAATGTTAGAAAATCATACATATGATTATTAGATTATATTAAATGCCGGACATTTTCTTTTTTTTGACTTAGTTAAATGACGGACATATTTCTTCAGAAGCCTACATTGTATATGGTATATATACCCTTCTTAACACATCTGTATATTACAAAATTTTAAAGTGCTTCAAAATTTCATTCCCTTACTTGAAGAAAAGATAAGAAGAGCCACCAAATATTCAGAACCTAAATTGGACAAAAAGCTTACCAAAATTCTTTGTGAAGCTAGGAAGGATATATTATTGGAATGGAACCGCCCCAATACAAACTTGGCAACCCAAAAAATTCCTACCTTCATGCATGTCAGCTGACACTCGATAGTGCCCGGTATGAACGGCACCCAGCCACCCACTATTCCCTGCTGGACATATATGGCTTATTTACCAACAAAAGTTCCTCCCGTGATACCTTTTGTTAAGGTCATTGATAAACTCTTAACCACTACTTTCTTGTTTATGTCAGATGCTCCTTTACCTAGGAGGTTTTTCTATTATAAAATACAGTATCTAGAAAGACCAGCACGGATAGAAAAACTAGGACAACAATTAGTTATGCTATCTTTATCTTTTTATTGCCTAATGGAGTGTTTGGTAACTAAAAAGTTGTTTGGAATAATTTAAATTTAAATTATGGTAAATAAATTTATATGTTACTTAATTATGAAATATGTGTATAACAGTAACGTTTTATACTTTAGTTTTAATTTGTATTTTTGAAAAATATTGAAACAAAAATGGTGAAAATATTTTTTTTTTTATTTCGATAAATTTATAGAAAAAACTTATATTGATTTTTTGAAATAATTTTTGTCAAAACTCAACATGGCAACCCCAAAAAACATATATATGCACAAAAGCATTGAAAGAGAAGAGAGAAAAGAGATGAGAAACACTTTTCATCAATTATTATTGATCTGAAGGAGTAAAAAGTACAAGGACACGATTGGTTCTATTTATAGTTGAACCTTCTCCTTCTAACTATATAATTGAAGCAACTAACTATGGCTATATTTACAACAATTAACCAGCTGAGAATAGCCAAGACTAATTGGGCTTAAGTGGGATCTGTGCGTTATAACACCTCCCGCAAGTTGGAATGTGTATATCAAGCATTCCAAGCTTGGAGTGATTCTTGATGAAGAGTCCAGGAGCCAATGGTTTGGTGAAGATGTCTGTTGCCTATAAGTGAGTAGAAATGGGAAGCAAATGGAGGGTCCCTGCTTGAACTTTGTCCCAAATCAGGTGGCAGTGCATTTCGATATGCTTGCTGCGTTCATGGAAGACAAGGTTGGCACCAATCTGTGGGGCCGATTGATTATCACAAAACATGGCTACTAGAGTGGTATTTGGAATGTAGAAGTCTTGGAGCAAATTCACTAGCCACTGAGCCTCACAAACTGCTTATGCCAGTGCTCTATACTCTGCTTCTAAAGATGATCTAAATATAATTGATTGTTTCTTGCTTTTCCAGGAAATTAGGGATGTTCCTAAGAAGAAGCAGAAACCTATAGCTGGCCTTCTGGTGTCTGGACATGCACCCTAGTCTAAGTCAGAAAAACTTGTTAGTTTGAGGTTTGAGTTGACAAGGAAGAACAAGCCTTGTTTTGGGGCATTCTTAATGTATCTGAGAATGCGCAAGGCAACATTGTGATGAATGCCAATGGGAGAATCCAGATATAATTGGCCAAGGTGTCCTACTGCATAGGATATGTCTGGTCTTGTATAGGTAAGATATATCAATCGGCTAAGGAGTCTTTGATATAGTGTGGGATTAGGAAGTGGGTTGCCTGAACCTTTGTGAAGTTTGGCTCCTATGTCCCCTGGGGTACCGCATGGTTTTACAGCAAGTAAGCCTGCATCTTGGAGTAGCTCCAAGGCATATTTTCTTTGATACAAGGCAATCCCATTTTGTGATTTGGCTATTTCAAATCCGAGGAAGCATTTATGACTTCCCAAGATCTTTATTGCCAAGCTTTTCATCAGGTAAAGCCTTCATTGAGTCAATTTCATGTAAATAACTTCCATCTAGGAGTAGGTCATCTACATATACCAAGATTGCAGTAAAACTGGCTTCTGTTTTCTTTTTAAAGAGAGACTAGTTTGCTTTGGATTGAATGAAACCCGAGCCTGTAAGGACTTGAGTCAATTTAACATTCCACTGCCGGCTGGCCTACTTTAATCCATTAAGGGATTTTTGCAGTTTCCAAACTAAAGTAGGAGAATCCACTTCAAGACCAAGGGGCACCTTCATGTATATCTCCTCATTTAAGTCACAATGCAAAAAGGTTGTATGCACATCCCGTTGGTGAAGATGCCATTGAAATTTGGAGGTAAGGGAGAGAAGCATTCGGACAGTTGTCATTTTAACAATAGGGCTGAAAGTCTCAAGATAGTCAATCCCAACTTTTCGGGATGTGAAACCCTTGGCAATCAGCTATGCCTTGTACTTCTCAATAGTGTCACCTGCCTTGTGTTTTACATTGAACACCCATGGGCACCCAATAGTCCTCTTATTAGGAGGAAGAGAAGTGGGAGACGAAGTGTGATTTGATTCAAGGGCAAGTAATTCAGACTTGATAGCATCCCTCCAACAGTCACGTTTCAGAGCATCAGTGTATGTTTGTGGTTCTATGCAAGATGTGGCAGCAAGGAGAAATGATAGTCCGTCAAATAGGTTGGTGTTCTTTTTTACCTCTATGACCTTCTAGGCAGCTGATTAGCATTGTGGACATTATGTGGTAGTTGGGTTGGTGGATCTGAGTTATGACAGTTGGCATTTTGTGGATGAAGTTCAAAATCAAACAAGAAAGGTAAGGCTGAATCAATGTAACGTCTCAGGTTGCTTTCCGGATTGATGATTGTCCCCACAAACCAACACGAGTCTTTTCAGTGTGCTTTGTCCTCACTCACACGCTTCCCAGGAAAACTTCCCAGGAGGTCACCCATCCCAGAATATCTCCAAGTCAAGCACGCTTAACTTTGGAGTTCTTAAGTGATGAGCTCCTGAAAAGAAGATGCATCTTGTTATTATAGGTAGTATCAATCAATTCTTTTAAGCCTTTCTGAATTGTGCAGTCTCATTCTTACACAGTCATAGGATCCCTCTCGTTCGGGTGTGAAATCAGGTCGTTCATGTATCCATCCGCTTAGAAGCCTGTCAGGAGCGACTCCTTGTCTGTGTTTCATCTGTTGCACCGGCGATCACTCCCCGCCGTCGTCAGCCTCGCCTAGAAGCCTGCCAGGAGCCACATGTATGGTTTTGTGGTACTTGAGGTGTCAGGATTTTGGTGTTTACAAAGGGAAAGACCTGCTCATAAAAGGCATTCTTTCTGTAAAGGAATATCTCCCTTGTGTGCTTACCATACAAAATGGAGCCTTTAGTGCTATGGTTATGGCCTAGTTAAGTACATTTTCTTGCTCGAGGGTCTAATTTCTTTCTATTGGCAGTAAGTCTTCCCACAAAGCAAAGGCATCCAAAAACTCTAAGATTGGAAAGATTAGGAGCTGTATTATACAAAATCTCATAAGGGAACCTGTTCGAGAGAGAAGTTAGAGATTTTTATTTAGCAAGCAAACAACATGACTTGTTGCATAATTCCAAAGACATTTTGGGATATTAGACTGAAAAATTAAAGCTCAAGTGGTGTTTAAAATATTTTGGTATTTTATTTTCACAATTCCATTTTGTAGTGGAGTTTATACACAAGATGTTTGACGGGTAATGCCTTTAGATGAATAGAAGTTAGTGAGTTTAAATTCGGGTCCATTATCTGATCTAACACATTTCAATTTGCTACTGAATTGTGTTTCAATCAGTTGGACAAAGGATTTAATGTGAGTGTTGTTTCTGACTTCAATTTCATGAAATATAGCCAAGTGTGTATAGTGTTATCATCAACAATTGTAAGAAAGTATTCGATGGCTAAAAATGGATGGAATAGAGATAAGACCCCAAATGTCAACATGAATCAAATCAAAAGGTGCTAAAGAACAAGTGACACTATCAGGAAAAGGAAATTTTTTATGCTTAGCAAAATGACAAACCTCACATAGATCTTTATTTTTATTACATTCAATAAAAGGATAGGTATTTTTCATAGCAACAAGTTTATCTTGAGACAAGTGCTCTAGTCTTAAGTGCCAGACATTACAATCATAGGAAATGGAAATATCCAATGGAGAGTCTGTCATTCCTCATAGCATATAGGCCTTGCTTCAAGCTAGCCGCACCAATCATTTTCAAGGTATCGGAGTCCAGGATCGGACAAGAATTTGGGGAAAAGGTCAAATGGCAGTTTAAAGAATAGGTCAATTTAGAAACTAAAATTAAATAGAAGCTAAAATTGGGAATATATAGGACATCTGTAAAGTATAATTGGGTTGAGAAGAAGACAGTTCCTAAAACACTTGTTGTCACTTGGCTACCATATGGTAATTTGACTAGAATAGGTCTTATCCTCTTATAGGTTTGAAATAAAAATAGGGAGTAACAAACACGATATATTGCTCCTGTATCAAGAATCCAATCTTTTGACTAATACATGTAATATTGACTTTTGTAGTTGGATTGGGGATGCTGGTCACTTGGTTGGCAAAGTGAAATTCTCAATTTTATGATTGTTGCAAGAGTGCTAGCAATGCTTTATGCTGTGAGGGTGTAAGTTTTAAACCTTCTAAGTCAATTATTTCCTTCTGAGAAACCATTTTGTCACTATCATCAAAAGTATCTTCATTAGGATTAATGCAGTTATTGATGGGTTCACCTCTTTTATATTTGGGGGGGGGCGGAACCCATGAGTTTTGAGGATCCTCATCCTCTTCCCACAGATCCTCTACCCGAGGATTGTCCTCGGCTTGAAAGACCAGAACCAAAGTCTTGGCCTCTACCTTCATTGTTCTTGTATTATCTTCTACCCCCATATCTTTGTTGAGCAGTATTAACAAGAACCTGTGATTCATCCATTGATCTATTCAATTATTGTTCCTGTTGTATGAGTAATGAGAACACCCTGTTGATGCTTGACAATGGCTCCATCAACATGATCTGAGATCTAACAATAGTATACTGCTCATTCAGTCCTTTAAAAAATCTAATGACATAGTAATTCTCTCTATAGGATTTAATGGTTGTTATCAAATTGCAAGAACATTGGACCTCACATGTGCAAGATGGTATTGGTCTGAAATTATCTAAATCTTGCCAAAGAGTCTTTAATTGAGTAAAATAAGTAATAGATGAATCACCTTGTTTGAAAGAATAAAGTTCTTCTTGTATTGAGGAACTTCTGAATATATCCTCTTGATAATACATTTTCTTGAGATCATCCAATACTTCAAGAGCAGTTTCCACCCACAAGATGCTTTGAGCTATAATGGATTCCAAAGACCGAGTGATCTAAGATAGGACCATGGTGCTGCTCTTGTCCTAGACAACATATTGAGGATCTGCTTCACAAGGCTTTGGGAGTGTTCCATCAATGAACTAGAGTTTATTTCTCGACCTGAGCGCTATAGTCGTGGCTCATGACCAAGATTGATAGTTTACTCCATTCAAGAGACTAGAATGTAACACCCTTTCCGGGGGCATCACATAACGGACATTTTATAAAACTATAAGGCCAAAAAACGGGTTAATTAAAATCACTTAAGAAAGATGGACTAAATTTTTCCTTTTCATAAGACATAACTATAAAAACTTGTAACCGTTAATGCATGTAAGGTAAATAGAAACATTTCATAATACAAGATCATAAGTTCATCAAGGTTTTACATAAAACCCAACCCGACTACAGAAAGAAAACAGAAAGATACAGACTCAACATAAAGCATTGGAGACGTAGCTCCTAAACATAAGATACTTGGAGACGCAGCTCTAAAAAGGATAAAAGAAAGGTACAGACACTCTAACACCCTACACTGGCCGACAACAGACTAACACGGGAAGACATCCTTCGGATCAACCACTGGATCCTTCCTTTGACTCCTCCCTTACTGAGAGACAAGCGAGAGGGAAAGGAAGGCATGGATAGATCACCTCCCTCCTAATCTTCTCACTTAACGCCTTCCAACTAGGACCATCAAACGAGGCCCAACATGAATCCTAGTAGGGGTTACTGCTAGCATTCCTATGGGAGACATCACAGAAGTTGACTTAGAAGCAACTTTGTTAACAAACGGCCTATCCCTAACAGAGGGAGAAGGCACTGAATGCATCGGTGGGAAAGTCCATCTAGCATTCCACTTACGACTACAACCCTGATAGCAGACAACAATAAAGACAAGCTGATGCGGAACAACCTAGGCTTAAGGAGATAAAGTCTCAAGACTCTGGATTGGATGAACCAATAACAAGAAGAAGGGCAAAAAGGATTAAAGAAAAACCCAAACACCAAGTGGCTTACTTTCTCAAGGCCAATGTTGGTGTTAAAAGAGAACCATATTTTGTAAATCTCTTAGTGGTAGATATCATATAGTCTTTTAGATATTGGTTTGTAATAAATAAATATATTGACTTTTGTATAGTTAGCTTGTTTTAGGGAGTTTGGCCTTGGGGCCCTTGTGTTAGTTATAAGTTGGTTTAGCTTTGGAACCTTGCATATAAAAGGCTCCTTGTAAAGAATATTTGGGAGTTTTTTGTCATAATTGGAAATTGAGAGTTTAGAGCTTGATGCTCCTCTATGTGTTCTTTGTGAACCTTCAAGAATCTTATCAAGAGTTTCATGTCTTGTGGCGATTCAATTGCACTTATCATTCATCCTTGAATGTGGCGTGTTGCATCAATTTTCCATCTCCTAATCTTCGCCACCTTGTGAGATTTTCTTCCCCTTTCTCTTTTGCATTCTTTAGGTCATGTTCTTGAACAAATTTGGGGATTTTTGTATTCTTGATCAATTTGACAATTGAATTCAAGGAAGATCCTACTCTAGCTCATATTATGTGGTATCAGTATTCAGGTCCTTGAGTTCAATTAGAATTTTGAACGAAAATTGAAAAAACGCAGAAAAATACTCTAACACATGAAGGTTCATGTTTTCCTTCGATTTCTGTGGTTTTGTTGATTGTTTTGTTGATTAATGAGTTGAATGATGTTGAGTTCAATGTTAGATGATGAATTGTTGAAGAACTTTGGTTGAAATCGGATGAATTTCGAATTCTGGAAATTTTCTGGAAAATTGAAGAACATTCAAACTATTCTTCAACTCCAGCTATGTTTGATCCTCAAATGTAAAATTCATTTTGGTGTTTTTGATTCAATACTTAGTCAAATCTGGATTTTCAAAAGCCAAAGTTGTATAGAAAAACAAGAGGAATTCAATAGTGCATAGAAAAAGCTAAGAAAACAGCTTCTGAAAAAAGTGATTTTGAAAAAAAGAACTTCACAAAAAAAACAAAACAAAAAGGCAATTATGCAAAAGGAAAAAAAAACGTGTAGCAACAGAAAAGGCAAAAGAGTTCACACTTGCAAAATCCAGGGACCAAACTGCAGAAAAATAAACATTCATCAAGTTTGGGGCAATTTTGAAAATATCAAAAGTTTAGGGTCAAAATTGCAATTTTGGAAAATGTTTCCAGAAAATAAAAATAATACCATTATCTTCAAGGAAATTTCCTGCCTAACAACTTTGTAGTTGACACTTGTCCAAGAAAACATCTCCTTCTATGTGAAATTTGCAAAAAGAACCGGTTGGAACACACTAAAACTGAAATTTTTTTCCTTCTTCCCTAAACTCCTCTTTTTCTTTGAGTCATACACTGTCCTTGAGTCTCATAAATTCTTATTTGAGTACTTCATTCTTTGTTTTAGCTTTTCTAGTTTGTCTTGTAAATTCATTGGTTTTGTCTTAGAGTCTCTTTTTTTGTCTTTTTTGGCCTCTTGGATGATATATGCATGTTGCATTTTCACATTGCATGAAATTTACCACAAGCTTGATAATTGATCATTGTTGGTTGGACTTAGAACACTTAAGAGCAAGTATCTAGGGAGTGGTAAAAGGCAAGTGTGAACATTCGAGAAAAAGCCTCAATTGAGTGAAACACGGGTGACACATCATTTGAGTGAAACACTTAGCGAGTGGAGAGGTCCTTTTCATTCTTGGTACTATTTTTTTTGTTGGACATTGTGGTTTCGATCTTGTGTAGCTATGGGTGACACTACACCTACTTCCCCAAGGACGGCCACACTTATTCTCATTTGACTAGAGTGATGACAACTCAAGTCAATGACTTAAGAGATGAATTTTTGCAACAAATGGATACAAGGTCTAATCGTGGAAGGCATTCCCATGATGAAGGCTATGATGATGAATCCGTTGGGATTAGAAGCCATGGGGATCGTAGACATAGAAGAAGGCATAGAGGGCATAGGAGACATCATAGAGATGAGAGAAGACATCAAAGACATAAGGACAAGTATGAAGGTGGTAAAATCACATTTCCCTCATTTCATGGGAAAAGTGATCCAGATGCTTATTTGGATTGGGAACTCAAGATGGATCAATTGTTTGAGGCACATGATATTCATGAAAATAGGAGGGTGAAATTGGCTTCTTTGGAATTCAAAAACTATGCTTTACTTTGGTGGGACCAAAATGTAAAGGATAGAAGATGATGTGGTGCTAGGCAAGTGGATGATTGGGAAGACTTGAAGAGTCTTTTGAGAAAGAGATATGTCCCATCTCACTACCATAGAGAACTACACCAAAGGTTACAAAAGTTGAAGCAAGGCTCCAAAAGTGTTGAAGATTATTACAAAGACTTTGAAACTTTGAGGATTAGATCCAATACACGGGAGGATGAAGAAGCTATAGTAGGTTCCTCAATAGCCTAAGCTATGAAATAAAGGATGTGGTAGAACTCCAACATTTTGCAGATATTGAGGAGCTTGTCCATCAAGCTTCTAAAGTGGAGCAACAAATTAAAAGAAAGGGCAACTACAAGAAATATTCCTCAAGCAAGGATAAGGATGCTCCACATTGGAAGGACAAGCACAAGAGGGAGGGCTCAAAGTCTCCCTACTGCCACCTCAAAGGAGGGTGGTAAGTCTTCTAACCCTTCTAAATCTATTTCTTCCAGTTCTTCATCCATCAAATGCTTTATATGCTTGGGAAGAGATCACATAGCATCAAATTGCCCAAATAAAAAAACCATGATTGCAAGAGACAAAGATGTTTATGAAATTGCTTCCTCATCATATTCTTCCTCTTCACAATCCTCTCCAAATTCTTCTTCAAGTGAGCAAGAGAGTGATTGTGAATTAGCTCCCCTTAAAGGAGATCTTCTCATGGTAAGAAGACTCCTAGGAGTCAACGTGAAAGAGCATGATGATTCTCAAAGAGAAAATATTTTTCATACAAGATGTTTAATTAATGGAAATATTTTCTCTTTGATCATTGATGGAGGTAGCTCTTCAAATGTGGCTAGCTCTACATTATTCAATAAACTTGATATGAAAACAACTCTCCATCCTAAGCCATACAAATTGCAATGGCTTAGTAAAAAAGAAGAACTATTGGTTGACAAACAAGTCTTGGTTTCTTTTAGCACAGGTAAATATCATGATGAAATTTTATGTGATGTTGTGCCTATGGAGGTCGGCCACCTATTGTTGGGTAGGCCATGGCAATTTGATAGAATGGTCATACATGATGGTAGAACCAATACTTTTTCCTTTGTGCATAAAAAGCATAAAGTCACTCTTTTGCGTTTTAGTCCCAAAGAAGTTTGTCATGATCAAATTTCTTTGAAACTAAAAAGGGAACAAGAGCAAAAGGAGGAAAAATGTAAAACTGTCTTGAATGTCTATAAATCAAATAAAAGGACAATTATGCACCCAAGGCTGAGAGCCTATTTGTTAGAGTACATGTGGTTAGGAAAGCATTGTTGACTAGACAACCTATGTACTTCCTTTATTACAATGATTTGTGCTTGTCTTTTTCACATGATGCTTTGCCTAGTACTTTGGAGTGTCTATTCAAAGAATTTGTTGATGTGTTCCCTAAGGATCTTCCCTATGGCCTACCACCCTTGAGAGGCATTGAGCATCAAATTTATCTCATGCCAAGTGCATCTTTGCCTAATAGGCCTCCATATAGGAGTAATCCAGAACAAACAAAAGAAATAGAAAGGCAAGTCCAAAAACTTTTGTCAAATGGTTGGGGTTAGAGAAAGCCTAAGCCCTTGTGCCATGCTGGTTATCTTAGTACCAAAGAAAGATGGTACTTGGTGCATGTGCACCGATTGTCGTGCCATTAATAATATCACCATAAAATATCGGCATCCAATTCCTAGACTTGATGACATGCTAGATGAGTTGCACGGGGCTAGTGTCTTCTCTAAAATTGATTTGAAGTGTGGATATAATCAAATAAGAATTAGAGATGGAGATGAGTGGAAAACCGCTTTTAAGACTAAATTTGGTCTATATGAGTGGTTAGTCATGCCATTTGGCTTGACCAATGCCCCTAGCACTTTCATGCGTTTAATGAATCATGTCTTGAGACACTATTGAAAAATTTGTTGTTGTGTACTTTGATGACATCCTCATTTATAGTTTGAACATGCATGATCACATTGAGCATTTAAGGAGTGTCTTGAGTGTTTTAAGAAGTGAAAAGTTGTATGGGAATTTGGAGAAATGTACCTTTTGCAGAAATGAGCTTGTGTTTTTGGGTTTTGTAGTGAGTGCAAAGTAGATGAGGAAAAGGTCAAGGCCATCCAAGATTGGCCTACACCTAAGTGCATGAGTGAGGTAAGAAGTTTTCATGGCCTAGCTAGCTTCTATAGGCACTTTCTGCCTAATTTTAGCACCTTGGCTGCCCCATTGAATGAAATTGTAAAGAAAGATGTTGTCTTTCATTGGGGAAAAGAGCAAGAAGAGGCTTTCATTGCTCTTAAGCATAAGTTGACAAATGCACCCATTTTTGCTTTGCCAAATTTTGCCAAAACATTTGAGATTGAGTGTGATGCATCTAATTTGGGTATAGCGGCTGTTTTGTTACAAGAGGGTCATCCTATTGCATATTTTAGTGAAAAATTGAGTGGGGCGTGCTTACACTACTCCACTTATGGCAAAGAACTTTATGCACTAATTAGAGCATTACACACTTAGCAACACTACTTACTCCCTAAAGAGTTTGTGATTCATAGTGATCACGAATCTTTAAAGTATCTTAAAAGCCAAGGCAAGCCTAATAAGAGGCATGCTGTGGGTGGAGTTTTTAGAGCAATTTCCTTATGTCATAAAACACAAAAAGGGAAAACAAATATAGTGGCGGATGCCCTTTCAAGAAGGTATTCCTTGATCACTACACTTCAAACTAGGCTCTTAGGTTTTGACCATGTGAAACAATTGTATGCCTTGGATGATGATTTTGCTTCTCTATTTCATGATTGTGAGCTCATGGCTCATGATTCTTTTTATAGGCATGATAGGTATTTGTTTAAAGGAAACCGTTTGTGCATCCCTAAATGTTCATTGCGTGAGTTGCTTGTGAGGGAAGTCCATGAAGGGGGTTTAATGGGACACTTTGAGGAACATAAGACACTTGAAATGTTGCATGAGCATTTTTATTGGCCTCACATGAAACATGATGTACATTTGGTATGTTCTAGGTGCATTGCATGTAGGAAGGCTAAGTCCAAATTAATGCCTCATGGTTTGTATACTCCTCTCCCAGTTCCTTCTTCCCCTTGGGTTAATTTGTCTATGGATTTTGTGTTGGGCCTTCCAAGGAACAAACATGGCGGAGACTCCATCTTTGTGGTGGTTGATCGATTTTCCAAAATGGCCCACTTTATTCCTTGTCATAAGGTAGATGATGCTTGTTATATTGCAAACTCGTTTTTGAAAGAGGTTGTGAAATTGCATGGCATTCCCAAATCAATTGTGTCGAATAGGGATTCAAAATTCTTGAGCCACTTTTGGAAAACATTGTGGGCTAAGCTTGGCACCAAACTTCTATTTTCCACCACTTGTCACCCTCAAACGGATGGGCAAACCGAAGTGGTTAATAGAACTCTTGGTACCATGCTTAGAACCATATATTACAAGCAAATTTAAAGGCATAGGAGAAATGTTTATCATTTATTGAGTTTGCATATAATAGAGTACCTCATGGCACTATTTCTCATTCTCCATTTGAGGTTGCCTATGGGTTCAATCCTCTAACTCCTATTGATTTAATTCCATTGCCTATTAATGATGAATTTTTGCATAAGGATGCCGTATCTAGAGAATAATTTGTGGAAGATTTGCATGCTCAAGTCAAGGCAAACATTGAAAAGAAGGTACAACAATATGCACAAAGTGCCAACAAGGGTAAGAAAAAGGTGGTCTTTGAACTCGGTAATTGGGTGTGGGTACATTTGCGCAAGGAAAGGTTTCCCTCTCAAAGGAAGTCCAAACTTCTCCCAAGAGGAGATGGCCCATTCCAAGTCTTGGAGCGCATCAATGATAATGCTTACAAGATTGATTTGCTCGGTGAGTATAATGTGAGTGCATCTTTTAATGTTTGTGACTTGTCTCCTTTTGATGTAGGTACCCACAAGGACACCATTAACGAGGACCTTAATTCGGGGTCGAATTCTTTTCAAGGGGGAGGGAATGATGCGGAACAACCTAGGCTCAAGGAGATAAAGTCTCAAGACTTTGGATTGGATGGATGAATAACAAGAGGAAGGGCAAAAAGGATTAAATAACAACTCAAACACCAAGTGGCTTACTTTCTCAAGGCCAATGTTGGTGTTAAAAGAGAACCATAGTTTGTAACTCTCTTAGTGGTAGATATCATGTATTTTCTTAGATATTGGTTTGTAATAAATAAATACATTGACTTTTGTATAGTTAACTTGTTTTAGGGAGTTTGGCCTTGGGGCCCTCGTGTTAGTTATAAGTTGGTATAAAAGGCACCATGTAAAGAATATTTGGGAGTTTTTTGTTATAATTGGAAATTGAGAGTTTAGAGCTTGGTGCTCCTCTATGTGTTCTTTCTGAACCTTCAAGAATCTTATTAAGAATTTCATGTCTTGTGGCGATTCAATTGCACTTATCATTCATCCTTGAATGTGGCGTGTTGCATCAATTTTCCATCTCCTAATCTTCCCCACCTTGTGAGATTTTCTTCCCCTTTCTCTTTTGCATTCTTTAGGCCATGTTCTTGAACAAATTTGGGCATTTTTGTATTCTTGATCAATTTGACAATTGAATTCAAGGAAGATCCTACTCTAGCTCATATTACAAGCGGTGGAGCGGTTAAGAACCCTTCCTCTGCGACCCTTACGGATGGTGAGTGTGACTCTTCACATGTATGTTTCTAGAGGCCCATCATGACTAGATGTCCAAACGCCATAATCACTGGGAAACTCAGCAGAGAGATGCATCTGAAGCGCCGGGTGAAATCTCTGTATCACGACCTTCTCAGGAGACCACCAGAGAAGCACACAACGATGCAATATAAAGTAAAGAGGTGAGATTCTCATTCATCAACACAACACATGACAGAATTAAAAACGGTGCGACCCACATATAAACCATATATCACATCAATAGTCATGCCGTTAGATGTCACCATGTAATTAATATTACAATTTAACCAAGATAACAATATCATAGATTCAAGTCATCTAATATGATGAACATAATGCATTCCATATGCATATGGGTATGACTCAGACCCCTACTCCATGGAGCTAATATGATCGTCGGAGACAGTGACTAAGAGTACATGTTCTGAGACAACCCTTTCCTTGGAGGTCCCATTGGTAACCTGAACTCAAATTCTAAACGTTGCAGCGCAGCGTGGTAATATAAAAATGCAGATATATTAAAACAATCCATCCACTGATACCATAATAATTTATACAGACATAAGAGTACTGGCTCCATCAGTGGAGCCTACAATAACTGGCATTAAAAAATCTCAGAGTACGTAACTAGTAAATAAAATGAAAGCATGGTAGCAAAATAAAGTACATGCGACTTCCTCTCCTGGCCCCAACTGGCCATAACAACTAAGACTACTAATCCCCATACGTCTATGACAAGGGTAGTGAAAACCCCCAAGCTCTACAGTCCTCCAGTGCTAAGATCAGGGGCTCTCCCGCCAGTATCCGGTTCAACAGGTATACCATCGGTCTCCTCTGGCAACTCCGCAGCATGATCTTCTCGTGCGATCGAGAATAAATAAAATATGACATAGAGAAAATATAGGGGATACGAAACAGGAACTCATCATAAATGGGAAAACAGCTAAAAAATAAATTATATAGATAGCAACACTCAACAACGTAGCAGTGCCAATCAATCAGCTCCCAAATCATTCTCTCTTAACTACTGTCTCTTACACTCAAGCAACTAACGACTATATGGATGTGATCACGATGCGACATCCCCAACAGATCAAGATGTCTCGTTCATCACTATGCCACCCCAACAGATCAAGAGGTATTGAAATTCTACCAACTCTTGGATCAATGATCCTTAAGCATGATTAAGACATAATCTAAGATTAATTGTCAAAGATTTGAACCAAAACCCCTTCAACCAACAAGTTAGGGTTTCGTCCATCATGGGTAAAAATAGGTTAGAGTTTGATTTGATTTTCTAATCACTTGGATTACATGATCATAGAATGGAAAAGGTGAAATCAAGGATCATTTAACAAAAATTGGACAAAACTCATCTTTCCCCTAAAAGTTCTAGGTTCGGCCCTCTCATACCCATATGGGTTAGAGAGCTCTCTTGGTTACAAGCTCTTGAATTGGGAGAGAAGAGGATGAAACTATATCGTAGAAATTGGTTTGATATTAAAAGGATTTTTCTACAATTTTCTAGAGATTTTTGAAGTTTTGTATCATAAACTTGATCTAGAGAAAATCCCAAGTTTCAATGGAGAATATGGAGATTAAGAGACCAAGGAAGAACTTCATACCTCTTAGATGATGAAGGTGAGCAAGGTTGTCAACTTTGCTTCACAAATTTCTCTAAGAATTGCTTAAGAAAAATGGAGAAAGTAAGGAGAAAAGGTGAGAAATGAAGAAGAAATGAAGAACAAGTGATGGAGGGGTTATGAAGGAGGGATGGCCGAATGGGAGAAGGAAGGAAGGGTGAGGATGAGTCAAAAATCTCACTTAAGGGTATTATGATCATTTTACACTAGGACCAAATGATAATTTCCTTAAAAGTTCAAGGGCATTTCGGTCTTTTCACGTCCAGATATTTTGAAAATCAGCATGACACTTAGCACGCATCCCAAGGTTATGTGACCTGATGTGACATCAAGTTTATCCATTAGCGGGTCCCGATAAATCCATACGCAGCTTCATTTGTCTCCCGGTTCGAGTTTTCGTTCGAATAGTTTATATTATTTTCACTTTTTAGAACCAAAAACCAATTTTATCAAAAATGTAGGAAGTATGATTCTAGGACTAACTGTCTCGTTCACGAGTCCAAATAAGGTCTTTTGAGTAGTAAAACACTACTGTCCGTGAAAACGCAGATCGAGCTCTGTCTGAGTTTTCGACCGAAAATTTGACCGTAACTCCCTACGATAGCGTAGAGCGTGACTATGGTCTTAGTTTATTTAAATTCATTTTCTAAACCTCAAATAAAAATATAAACATTCATTATACAAATTACTGATATAAACGCAGTAAAAGTCGGGGTGTTACATGTTCCGTGTACGCCAATCGTGGGCTAATGCTACAACATTCGTAACGCGCGCGTATCTGGCTTTTAAGGAAACACTCTACACCAATCGTGAAAAGTACGGAATCTAGTCAAAGATGTCACATCAGTGCACAGAATACCACGACACATAAGAATTACCAACTGGTCACTTATGGAATCCCCAACCCTGACATCCTCAAGACCATTTAAGAAAGTCACCGTAAGATTCGCACCGACACCAAGGTGAAAGCTCATCTCCTAGGCTCAAGGCTTACTGACTCACGCATAACAATGACAATGCTTACACAAAAGCATATGGGATAAAATGTCTATCCATCGGATAAACCTCATGATTCCACAAGAATCTTGCCATTATAAGGCTTACACAGATATCATGTGTTAATTCATAGAATAAACTCATAATTCCATAGGAATCTTCTCATATAGATCTTTCACTATTAAAGTATGTTAAACTTTTATCCATCGGATAATCTTGTGATCCCTTCGGGATCGAGCCATCACAATGCCATACAGTTAGACGATGTTCTCGGGTTCGACTCACCGTCCTATCATCAAACTACTGTTCTAAACGAAAACGTTGCATGTTTGTGCTCGTGTCTTATGATATATTTCTCAAGTCCTAAATGTTTTATGAAGAAGGATTTAGAATGCTCTAGTTAAGTCTTAGATCCTTTCTAAGTTAGGGGGTACTTGTCTTTCAAGTAATGAAATGCATCTTGATTCACTTAAGTATTATGAATCGATTGATGAATGAATCATCAATGGTATAACATATGGTCTTGTTTCACCATGTCCTATACTTTCTTATCTCTTTCTTTTACTCTAAGTTAATTACTCAACTTAGGGTTTTACATTTAGGCAAATCCTTAGCTTTGAGTTCAAAACTCTTTCGTAAAAAGGTGAGTACATAACATTCATTTGCTTTATACCTTGGCAAAGTGTCTTCGTACCTTTGATGCAAGTCTTATATTTTGAAAACATTATTTCAAAAAGCTTTGTAGTTTCAATTAAACTTAAAGTTGGAAGTTGGAGTTTAAAACTCTTTTGTATAAACTAAAGAAGAGGAATCTTCTTAAGTCCAAACCCTTTTTAACTTGAAGTCATTTATATGTAAACTTGAAATTAAGTATTGTATTGAAATCAAAGATTGGTTTTTCGTTAAAACCTACATAGTAATCGATTGTTACATAAAATTTCTCAAAGTTGTTTGTTATTGAGAATACTTGATTCATTTGTTTTCAAAACGTCATTTTGATTTACTTAAGCTATAACTTAAGATCAAAATACTTTTTCATTGTTTTAAAAACCTTTTGAATGAATCTGAGGTTGTGATTTATTCAAGTAATGTTTCTTTGTTTTGCTTTGATTCATTGTTCATTAATTCAATTTTAGAGCTGTAAAATCACTTAAGTTTCAAGGATTGAAGTTGAAAATCCTTTTTGTTTATGCTTTGGCCGAATCCTATACTAGGTTTAATGTGAAGATTTTGCTTCACCAACATCTATCGTGAGCAAGTATAATCAGCAATGCATTATCTAGTTTCAAAATGAAGCCCAAGATGTCTAGTGAGAAAGATGTCTAGTTTCAACATCCATCATGAGCGAGTATCAAAATGAAGCCTAAGATGTCTAGTTTCAGGATCAAAACGAGTTTTGAAATCCAAGGTCTAGGTTGAGAGAAAAACCGAAATGACTCACACAAGGTCAGATCCGAAAATCACATTTTCATAAACACTTTTCAACAAAAAGATGGAGGATCCCTAGGTTAGGGTTTTCCAACATATAAAAGCCATTTCCAACTATTCAAACACATCAATGAACACAAATCAAGCAGTAACTAATTATTACAACATTGTTCTCATAGAGAAGCCAATAGACAAAGTGGCAAAACCCTTGGTTTAGGGTTTTTCCCAAACCAAACCCATAAACCATTTCCAAAACTATGGTGTGATGTGGTTCACTCCCCCATTACCTTAATGAAGGTCCTTAGGATGAGCAAAACGCCAAGCACCAAGAAAGAAGGATGAGGCTGAACCTACATAGAGAAAAACAATAAGGTTTTGAAACTTTTTTGCAAAGATCATGACCTAGAAGAAGTTCACTCATGATTTAAAGTAAGGAAATGAAGAGAAAATGAAGATCAAAGCTTACCCAAGGAAGAACACTTTGAAGATCATGATGGTGTTTTAGAAGGTCAAGAACAAAGTTCCTCCAAAGAGAAAACTTTCTTCATCAACGATGATTAGGAGACTAAGACAAGAACAATTATGGTCTTAGAATTTGAAAGAGAAATTTAGATGATGGTGTTTATGTTATGGCCGAATAAGAAGTGAGTAGAGAGAGAAGAGAGGATTTTGAAGAACTTAGAGAAAGTAGAGAGTTTGATCTTTGGAGACAAAGTCAGAAGTGTTCCTAAGTGTTTTGGGTGGTGAATGGCCGAATGACCTTATGCACATGGTAACCAAATTTTGGTTAAAGGTTGATGGAAATTTGTGTAAGGAATTGAATGGCCAAGATATCATGCAAAGTAGTAGAGATTAAAATAAATAGGTTAATTAGCTTTCTCCATAAAAGGTAAGGTTGATAAGTTATTAACCAAGAGTCATAGGAAGTTAATCCATTGGTTAAAGGAATGAAAAGTTGATGGATGGTTGACATAAATGTGACAACGTCTCGTGAAGCGTGAAAAACAATCATGACCTGCTCCAGGCTTCAGGCTAGAATAACTTCCCCGGCCCTGGCATGCATCCCAAGGGAAAGCGATCCCGATTAAAATAATAATATTTTTATCGATTCCAACTCAAAACAGCACACTGAGTTCAAAACAATATTTATGAATATTAAGCTCATAATTGAAATTCAAATTATTAACTATTATGATTATGATTAATTAACTTGTGTTTTCAATCAAGTTATTCACATAAACAGTTAAAAGACAAACGTAGGAGTTTTGGGTTGTTACATAGAACACAAGAGATGCACCCAGATTTTCATTAGGATGCAAAAATAGAGGGTTTGTCAGATCCATTGCGAGATTGGCCACAACAACGAAGCCAAGAGAAAGAAACTCTTCTAGAATTTTTTCAAGAAGCAAAATTTTTCAAGAGAAACAATAGTGTTGCACAATGGAATCAGTAGAAGAGACCTCCCAAAGGAAGAGCTTTGATTCCATGTTAAAACTCAACATGGCAACCTCGAAAAACACATGCACAAAGGCATTGAAAGAGAAAAGAGCAAAGAGATGAGAAACACTCCATCAATTATTGATCTGAAGGAGTAAAAAGTACAAATCGAGCATGATTGGTTATATTTATAGTTGAACCTTCTCCTTCTAACTATATAACCGAAGCAACTAAATGTAACTAACTATGGCTATATTTACAATAATTAACCAACTGAGAATAGTCAAGACTAATTGGACCTCAATGGTGTTAACACTCTACTCGGGCTCTACATTTTACGTGACGTTTTAAGGTTGAAAAACAAGTTAGTAAAATTCTTAATAAAAACGTGGTCATGAATTATTCTTTTTCGCAAGACATGAATATAAAAGCTTGTAGCAATATATATATATATATATATATATATATATATATATATATATATAATGTAAATGAAAGACAGTCCATAATATAAGGCCATAAGTTCATAAAAGATTTACATAAAACCCAAACCGACTAGAGAAGGACATATACAAAAAGATATAGACTCAACATAAAGATTTGTAAACACAGCTCCTAAACATAAGGTACTTGGAGACCACTGCAACAGAAAATGCTTTTAATAGCGTTTATTTTTGGCATTTAATAGCGCTTAAAAGCGCTATTAAATCGAACGCTATTAAAGGTTGAATAAATAGTGCACAAACACCCTAAGCTGGACAAAAGGACACTAAACAGAAGGGTCGTTCACTGACAAAACCCCTAGATCCCCACTCTAGTCCCTCCTTAGATGAGGGTGGAATGAATTGAATAGAAACAACCCAGTAAACTACTATATCCCTATGCCTTCCCCGTACACCACGAGGAGGACGAACCTGTAACGGCCCGGACTGCTTTCAGGATTGTCGACTGTCCCCACAAACCAAAACAGGTCTTTTATGCGTGCTTTGTCCTCACTCACACGCTTTCTGGGAACCTTCCCAGAAGGTCACCCATCCCACAAGTTCTCCAAGTCAAGCACGTTTAACTATGGAGTTCTTTTCATGGCTCTCGAAAAGAAGATGCATCTTGTTGGTATAGGTAGTACAAATCAATTCCTTTAAGCCTTCCTCAACTGTACAATCTCATACCTGTACAGTCTCAGGATTCCTTTCATTCCGGTGTAAATCGGTTCATTCACGTGTCCCTCCGCCTAGAATCCTGTCAGGAGTCGTTCCTTGTCCGTTCCTCATGCACCGACGATCACTCTCTGCCCTCGTCAGCCCCGGGTGTTACAGAACCAACCAATGAGGCCTATGACCACTATCGTCATCGCCACTAGGGATACCACAGGACAAGCTCATTTCCTTTACGAGAGGAAAGTCATGGGATAATTCGGGGTATTAGACCACATAAGAGCCCATGAACCATCGACAGACACTCTCGATTCAAAGAGAGGAAAAACAGACAGAAAAATGTACACACCACTAACTTAGACCATCTGAAAACGTGATCATGGCATCCCCTAAGAGACTCCACCGGTTCGCCCTCATGTCGAAGCGTCCAATCCTCCTACTACAACATTTTGTGCTTCTAGCAACACTTTTTTCCAACAGGTATAAAATGTTGTCTAAAAGTACATTAGACAACATTTTAAGACTGTTACCATAAAGTATATGTTTTATGCAACACTTTTTTAGCAATAGTGAATAAGTGTTCCCTTAACATTATTTGGGTACAGTTTTAAATTGTTACTGTGATAATTCTTTTGCAATACTTAGTAAATGTGCCCTCATCTTTAACTGGAACAGTTTTAAAATGTTATATTGTTAATTATAAAAGCCTGCATTTCACAACTATTCCCTTATACTAAGTCATTAATTAATTTTCCCTCCAAAGCAACACACTGGCGCTAATTCACTCATTTTAATAAAAATTAAAAAAAAAAAAACTTTCAGCTTTCCAAAATCACACTTTCTTCCTTGCTCAAAATCACACAATCCATTTACTTTTATTATATATATATATATATATATATATATATATATATAATAAAATCAACTCCTATAAGAACACGTGTCAACCAATGACAGTCACGTTTTCCCGCTCAAAACACCCGTGCTGATACTGACATCCTGCTTTCCTCTCAATTCTAATTATTTTATTTTATTTCTCATTTTTTTATTATTTCTTTTATCAACTTTTTTTCTGCTCTGCACTCTATGCAATTTCTCTTTCTTTGTTTTACGATTTGTTCTCTTTCCCGTGACTCTTTTTTCCCTTTTCACAAAGTTTTCGAGAAAATCTTTGTTCTCTTTCTCTCTCAATCTCATCCTCTTCTCCATAGCACCATTTCCCCCTAACCTAACCATTCTCTGCATCTGTTCTCATGCATTTCTAGAGAGAGAAAACCAAACATGTTCTCTCTTCTAGGCCTTTTCCATCAACCACACTGTGACCTTTGGGATATTCTAAAATCAGCTTGGTTTATCAACTTGGTGGATTCTCCTTCCTTTGGGATAATTTTTTTTAACGGGAATACATTCTCCTAGAGTAAATACATTCTCATGCATTCTCCTAGGGTGTTGGCTAGGGTGAAGTACCTTAGTAAATGGTACATCCGTGAAGCAACAAAATTAACCATTGGATTTAATATTAAACAAATGAATGGTGGAGATCTATTCATCCAAAAAATAAAACATGACCTGTTACTGATAAGACAAGTTCAATTTGTCCCTCTTTATCTTCCTCGAACAATCCAACTTCGGTTTCAGATCGGAGCTCATAATGGTTTATACTAAAGGGGATGAAGAAAATTACAGACACAAAGGTTCATCTCCCTTGTAAGATCCAACTTTTGCAGACATGAAAACAGATACAATTCTCCTTTTATTATCATCATCCCCATCCATGGAAGTCTTGAAGGAAGCTCATCTTTTATGGCTCAAAATTACCCAGCAGACAGCACAACGAATCCTAAAGATATAAATAATTACTCAAAATTAGCTTTTGTTAGCTTCTAATCATTAATCATTCTCATTCATAACTCACAGGTTGCAAAGCACCCTCTTCCATCTATGCCTCCAAGCATTTTTATCTTTTTTAGGATTATGACTAAGTTTTACCGTGTGGGGTGCCTGCAAGTCATAATTTTTTCTGACACGTATCAGGTAAAAAAGGAAAAAACATCAATGCCCAGCTCAAGTTGTTACCAGTCATCTTCTAAACTTGCCACACCCAGCAAAGTGAATAATGTAGAGAAACCCAGCAAAGGGAAAAAACTTGCCACACCCAGCAAACGAGCTCTACATCAAGCAACACCATTACCAGTACGCATATATACCTACCCCAATACTGTCCTCACTAAAACTCATGAACAAGTAGATTTAGAAAGAGTTGTTGGCAAAGAAGTGTTGTTGGCAGTGAAAGAAACAGATCAAGGAGGATGAAGAGGATATCAAGAAGCACGGTGAAAGAAGAGTTTGCTTATGATATTTCAAATTTTTTTTTAATTTTTTATTTTAGTAACCGGTTTTACCTTTAATATCCGGTCGATTTCCTTCCTCACGAGTGAGGCACCTATTTAGGTACCTCACCCTAGACTTCACCTTCTCCTAGAGCAGAAACGAATGCATTCAAGATCTTTAGGTGTGTAAAGAATTAAATTATGAACATGATTGAAGTTTTCTGATGGGTTTGATGGGTTTTTAGTATCCTCTAATGCATTAGAATGAATGCATTTTATTGCTGCCGTCACAAATATATTATCTCCAATTTTGCTTTTCAGTTTCTCTCATTTTATTGTCTCAAATATAGTTGAATATAATGATGTTGTTGACAGTAGTCATATATTGTCAATTTCAATTGGAAATTGTTGCATTTTTTACCCTGCTTATGTGTTTTTATCATACTTATGTTGCAGCAATCAGTGCGTATAGATTTCAATGCATTAGAAAATTTGAATGGTATGAAATAATGGAGATTTATCAATTGTATTTACGTGTTCAAGATACACCATTTTTGAAATTGAATATTTTTAGTATTATGACAACCTTTTTTTATTTCAAATTTTCTGTGGCTAGAAAGTATTTGTGAAATGTAAGCAATAGCATATGGATCATATGCTTTTAGCTTAGCAGCATCGCCCCTCCCATTCCCTCCCCTCATAAAAACCAATGGATGTTTTATCTTACCAGTCATGTACATATCAGCTAACTTTTGCTATCACATTGCAGGCTGAGGATGTAAACTATGATATATCATGATGTCTCTTAATGCTTGAAATTTTTTTAAGAGTAATGCATCAATTTAGTTATTAAGTGTTGAGAGCGAGGCATTAAACTCACTTTTCTGGCCCAACTTTTTGTGTGTGTGTGTATTTGTTGGCATTATGTTATCAGTGGAATGACTGTATTGGGAAGGATATTTTGCCCATGCTAAAGATAGTGTGTTTGATTGGAATGGACTGGTACTAACTGTTCATCATGGCTGATATTTGATAGTCAATAATATTTTTTTAACAAATTGTTCGGTAATATGCATTTTGAATGTCTATTTTGAGATTTCCCCCCCTTATAGCATTGCTTAAACTCCAAAACTTTTCAACCGTTGGTGAGGTCTCCTCTATGACATTCCTTTAAGGGTTTTTTGGTAAGGTAAAACGAAATAAGTACTACATTTTAAGGATAGGAGTTTTATGGTGATTGAGGTTGACCATCAAGTGAGACTGGATTTGACTAGCTAATACAAATTATCACCTATGCTTCGGTTTGACTAAGTGAGTGATAAAAGAAAATTTATTCTATCTTGGAATTCCTTTGATAAGTAATGAGATATTTGTAAGAGGCAGGGAGTTAAGCAATATCATCCTTTAATTGATTTTGTAGGCATCATACTACATGTCTCACCAGGCACAAACACGAGGTTATTGAGAAGAGAAAGAAAAAGAGCTTCCTGCGAGAAATAGATTGAAACTGAGAAGCAAACAAGAGGTTATGGAGGATGTGAGAAAGAGCTTGCAGCGAGAAATAGATGCATTTGAAAGAATCTGGGAATGAATATATAGAAGAGGTTATTGAATGCGTTAGCCAGTATCGTTGGTAAGATGACATATTCAGTAGCTTCCCAACTAACTTTTGACTTATCTTTTCATTCTTTCCCTTATGTAGGTGTTTTTCCTTTTCGACTAGCTCTGTATTGTAATGACAGAAACTACGTAATGTTTCTGCTGATTTGTATATAGATCATAAACAATTACACCCACCATTATATAGGTGTACAAGAGGCAATCAATGACTCTATCTCAGGAAGAAAATCATCTAAAGCTAATAATGGTGCTGATCCTTGACCAGCTGAATATCAGTAATTGATCCTAACATGATTCTAAATTAAAGCTTAATTGACAGCTCATGCTAACTAATATACAAGCTAATATTCAGCGTCATTACTCCCCCTCAAGTTGGAGATTGAGGGTTGTGAGATCCCAACTTGACAGATAACTGTCGGAATTGCTTTGTCCCTAAGGCCTTTGTGAAGATGTCTGCTTGCTGTGATTTGGTTGGTATGTGGGCAGTAGATATAACCCCTTTTATGAGGAATTCTCTAATGAAATGACAGTCTACTTCAATGTGTTTCGTCCTTTCGTGAAAAACCGGGTTTGAAGCTAAATGAATAGTAGCTTGGTTGTCACAATGCAGAATTGTAGGAGAATCACATTTGACTTGCAAATGTGTAAGTAATCTTCGTAGCCATATGATTTCACTTGTGGCGTGAGCCATGGCCCGGTACTCTGCCTCACTTGAGGATCTTGATATGGTAGTTTGCTTCTTAGTTTTCCATGATATGGGGGCTGCTCCCAATTTCATTAGATAACCAGACACTGATCTTCTGGTTAGTGGGCACGATGCATAATCTGAATCACAATATGCAACTAGTCTGAGGTCATTATCCTTTGGAATGATGATTCCTTGTCCTGGTGAAGACTTCAAGTACCTCAAAACAAGCATGGCCGCATCCCAATGCCCCTGGTGAGGTTCCTGCATAAACTGGCTGAAAGCATGTACTGAGTATGTCAATTCCGGTCTAGTGATGGTGAGGTAAATGAGGCATCCCACCAACCTGCGATACTGTGAAGGATCCTCATACAAAGGGCTTGAATCCAATGCCAACTTATGGTGTGGCTCAAGTGGGAAAGATGAAGGTTTGCAAGCTAGCATCCCACATTCATTTAGAATATCCAATGTATACTTTCTTTGACATACAAACAATCCCGAAGAGCCATGGGCAAGCTCTAGACCAAGAAAGTATTTCAACTTTCCTAAGTCTTTCATGTGAAAACACCTATTGAGATATTGCTTGAACTGTGCACATGCCTTCGCATCATTCCCAGTCACAACAAGGTCATCAACATAAATTAATACAGCCATGAAGGTTGAACCATGCGAGTATGTAAACAAACTATGATCGGCCTCACACTCCTGGAAGCCATATTTCACCAATGCTTGGGACAACTTTGAGTACCAATTACGTGAGGCTTGTCTAAGACCATACAATGACTTCTTTAGGCGACACACCATCCCTGTATTGGAAATTTTGTAACCTGGTGGTACCTCCATATATACTTCCTCATCTAATTCTCCATGTAGGAATGCATTGCTCACATCCATTTGGTAAAGCTCCCATCCCTTGGCCACTGCAACAGTAAGTAAACACCTCACGGTTGTCATCTTGGCAACTGGTGCAAAGGTTTCGGTGAAGTCCTCTCCTTCAACTTGGGTGTATCCCTTTGCCATGAGCCGAGCTTTATATTTCTCAACTTCACCGGATGATTTGTATTTAACCTTGTAAACCCATCTGCAACCCACTGCCTTCTTTCCTTTAGGAAGCCTTGCCAGCTCCCACGTTTTATTTTCTTCTAAGGCTTTAAGTTCCTTTGACATGGCATCTCTCCATTCTTGTCTACGGGTTGCTTGCTTGTATGATTGTGGCTCTTCAATACTTTCAACAGCTGCAAGATAAGCTCGATGTCTCTGTGAGAACTCATCATAATTTACATAGTTTGATATAGGATAAACAATACCTGAAGAAGTTGATGAGTTTGGGGATGTGGATGTGTGGGTTCTCCTAGCTGAATAGCAATAGTATTCATCAAGATATTTGGGCCGATTTCTGCTCCTTGGCCCCAAGTCTATGTTTGCCGTGAGTTCGCTCTCCTCCTCATTCTGAGATTCTACTACTTCATTGACCATATCAGAATTTGTTTCAACAACTTATTGCTCTTCTCTTTGTTCATTGGAGATGTCAATCTGTGCTCGTTGCCTATCATGACTAGGCTCTGTTTCCTGTCCAACAGAACCAAAGTTAGGAGCAAATGTTGAAGAAGGATTATCCCCACTGTTGTCCTTTTCTTGTGGTGTATAAGGAAAAGTGTTCTCATAGAACACCACATCTCTTGATACATAGATTTCCTGTGTCCTTAGATTGTACACTGTCTAACCCTTTTGGCCCATAGGGTATCCCACGAACACACATTTTTCTGCTCTTGAATCAAATTTATCTTGCTGCTTGCTTGAATTCTTAACATAGCACAAACATCCAAAAGACTTGATATGCTCATATGATGGGGGTTTTCCTAGTAACTTCTCATATGGGGTCATTCCATCATTCACCATGGTAGGAGTTCTATTAATGAGGTAGGTTGCTGCCAAAACACATTCTCCCCAGAATGAGATGGGCAAGTGAGCTTGAAACCTCAAGGCCCGTGCAACATTGAGTATGTGTCTGTGCTTCCTCTCTACCCTTGCATTTTGTTGAGGCGTTCCCACACATGAAGTCTCATGTAGAATTCCCTCTTGTTGAAGAATTCCTTGAAATGCATGATTGGTAAACTCTGTCCCATTATCACTGCGCAATCTCTTGAGCTTTCTATTAAATTGAGTTCCTATCATGTTGAGAAAATTTGTTAAAATTCTTAGAACTTCTGTTTTGTCTTTTATCAAGTACACCCATGTTCCTCGCGTATAATCATCAACAATCGTAAGAAAATAGTGGCAGCCACTATGAGAGCTAGTACGATATCTCCCCCACAAGTCACAATGTATAAGATCAAAAGGACTCTCAACTTTATTATAACTAATATGAAAGGGAAGTCTACACTGTTTTGACCTATGGCATATGTCACAACAATGGATTTTATTTGAATTGAAATTAAACTTCACTAGCTGAGATATGCGTTGCATGACTTGAGGAGAGGGGTGTCCCATTCGTGCGTGCCAGAGAATAGTTTCGTCTTCATGATGAGCCGTGAAAGCAGACCTTTGGACTTGTTGCTTCAGCATGTAAACCCCACCATGCACATCACCTAAACCAATCTTCTTCTTCGTGGCAAGGTCCTGTATCATACAATGATTAGAGTAATAAGTCACAAAGCAATTTAAATCACGAGTTAATTGGCAGATTGAAATTAAATTGCAATCAAACTTAGGCACAAATAAAACATTGTGCAGAGTAATGCTTTTGCTAAGATCAATGGTCCCCATTCTTTCTACCAACACTATATTCCCTGTAGGGACAGTGATATAGAAAGGTTTCTCCAACTTGGTCACCCCTCTCATCAAGGATAAAAGAGGAGTCATGTGGTGTGATGCACCACTGTCCAGGACCCATTCTTGACCTTTGCATGATGTGTCATTACCAGCCTCAAGGTAATCCTGCTTTATTACACGTGATCCATGCAGTGCACGCCCCTGCGCTATCTCTTTCTCTTCCTTTCGATCTTCTGCGGCATGTGCATGGTGAGCACTAGACTGTCCTCCATTATCCCTTGGGTGGCGTTGCATCCTTCGTGTGTCCCAGTTCTCTGGGTATCCCACAATCTCAAAGCATCTTGCTTTAATGTGGCCAATCTTGCCACAATGATCACATTTTGGCTTCTGCCCATCTCTTCTCCTTTGTCTATTCTGATTAGAGGTATAAAATGCAGCCCCTCCAGATTCTCCTTTGGTTGTTGTCATCCTATCTTTTTCACCCACGATCCTAGCTTCTTCTCTAAGAACATGGTTGAAAACACGCCGTAGTGAAGGCAAAGGCTCGGTGTTCAGCACAGTCCCCTTAACAAGCTCAAATCGCTCATTGTTAAGACTTCCGAGGAACAAATGCACTTGTTGATCTTCTTCTCTTTGCTGGATTTCTTTAGATGCACCGCAGGTGCACTCTGGAAGCGGTTGCAACTCACCTAGTTCATCAAGGAGACTTTTGAACTTGGTGTAATACTCTGTCACGGTCATGTCCGGTTCATGCTCCATTAGGCACAGCATGCGCCATAGCTGATGAATCCTAGGAGCATTGGTTTGAGCAAATCGCTCCTCCAGATCCTCCCAGATATCTCTCGCAGTTGATGCATGCGAGATGGTGCCATGCATGACCGGATCTACAACATTGATGATCCATGCCATGACCATTGAATCAGCTTTCTCCCAGTTGTATAAATTTGGATTGGTCCTTGCAGGCTTCTTGATCGTTCCATCAATGAAACCCAGCTTGCTTTTTGTACGCAGCGCCGTCCTCATGGAACGTGCCCAATTGCGGTAGTTCTCGCCTTTGAGCGTCGCAGCTACGAGTGGCGTTCCTGGATTGTCCGAGGAACCGAGGTAGTACGGCGATATGTTGGTGACGGCGGAAGATGATTTGATGGAGGTATCTTTCTCCTCCAGCTCCTTCTCATCATGGCCCGAATCAGAATCGTGCTTTGATGCCATATTGTAATGACAGAAACTACGTAATGTTTCTGCTGATTTGTATATAGATCATAAACAATTACACCCACCATTATATAGGTGTACAAGAGGCAATCAATGACTCTATCTCAGGAAGAAAATCATCTAAAGCTAATAATGGTGCTGATCCTTGACCAGCTGAATATCAGTAATTGATCCTAACATGATTCTAAATTAAAGCTTAATTGACAGCTCATGCTAACTAATATACAAGCTAATATTCAGCGTCATTACTCTGTACTTCTAAATGTTGCTAAACTGAAAATTTCCAGGAGTAACAATTAACTAATGTGGTTTTTGTTGCCATTTTTTCATTGTTAACCCACTTTTGAAGCTTGCAATTTGATCAAATTTTTTTTAATATTGTTCTTTACTTTTAATTTTAAAATAATAGGTATTTTTCCTCATTGAGATGACACACCTACAGATTTTAGCTTGCATTTTCCCTCATTACTAGCCGGTTATTGTTAAATATGATGAGATGCATGGCTATTTTTACATTTGTCGGCTTCTAACCCTTTTGATGGCCATAAGCTGTTTTTAGGTTGCAATGTTTTGTAGAATATGATTATTTTTATAATTTATTTTAGATCTGAAAATTTGTTGACCATCCACTTTTCCAGGGCTGGGCATTGAAGTGGCATTGATATAGTGATTAGCCTTCTGATTTTACTGATGTCTTCTAAGCTCATATTAGGAGTATGAATTTTTTTAATTTATCACCGATTCTAGCCATGAATTCTTCCTTTTCCCTCCTGTATTTGGTGTATTAAATCTATTGGTTTTTTCAAATGGCATTTCACTAAAAACAATATCTTTTCTTAATAAATGTGGCTTTTGTGACCTAATTTCTTGCTTTTGGTAACAGGTGGACAGAAATAGTAAAGGTGGTTTCAGGCAAATAACTAAAAATCCAGTCTTTCCTTCATGCAAATACATAATAGCCATTTTTAAACATTAAGCATAAACCTGAAATGCCATAGCATGTTGGTTTGTTCTTGCTATTTTTGGTTTGTGTATTATTAAGCTTATTTTTTCACTTCTCCGATCTGCAGATTTGCCGGCAAAGAGGAAGCTGCCCTGCACCACAGCACAGGTATCATTTTATTTTCCCATATTTGTTTGCACCACAATTGAGGATTTGTGCTTGAATCTATTTTTGCTCTGTGATTTTTGCACCTTATTACTTTTCCATTGCTCATGTGATTTAAAGTTGCCCTGAATCTGTTTCAGCTATGTCATTCCTAACATTTCCATGCATTCTATTTTCCCCTCAATCGTAAGACTATAATTTAGTTTTAAATTTGCTAAACAATATTCACATGTTCAAGCAAGTCGATGCCTCCATATAGTAGAACCACTTAATTTATTTGATTGTTTCT
The DNA here is from genome assembly GCA_039655645.1 of Ammopiptanthus mongolicus. Taxonomy (NCBI): domain Eukaryota; kingdom Viridiplantae; phylum Streptophyta; class Magnoliopsida; order Fabales; family Fabaceae; genus Ammopiptanthus; species Ammopiptanthus mongolicus. The sequence continues at coordinate 60,253,226 of CM077343.1, read as the reverse complement.
TAGAATATTATTAAGCAGTGGCACAATCTGAAAATTAGAAAGATGAAAAACATATAGGTATCTACAATTAAGCAATGTATTCACTTTATTTGTTTCAGTAATTTTCCCTTCTTTATTTGTTTATTCAGAGATAGTATTAGTAGGATAGGTAGTAGGTACTCATTTTTAAACTACCTGACAGAAATAGCAACATATGTAGAACAAAAATAGCAACATTATTAGAAATATGTAGAACAAAAATAATATTGTCAGTACATGATTGAGAATTTTGTGATGGTCTGATGAATGTATTTGTTTTGATGGGATCATAATACAAGAAACAATTGAGATGCTAGTAATGCAAAAGGAGATATTTATAATGGGGAATATGATTATGACTACACCAAGAAAATAAAATATCTACCATTACCTTAAATTTTTTTCAAAATTTCAAATAGGGAGAACAATGGGTACTTGCTTTCAAGAGTTCTTCTTTTTTTTGTATTGATAAGTGCACAATTTGTATACTATCCATATTTTCCAGATGGGTTGTTCTATATGCAAGCTTGAGTTTATGTAATTAAATATATCTTTATCTTCTCTGCAGTTGGAATGCTTTGGACTAGAGAAAATCAGAGTCAAAAGTATTTGAGGAAAATATGTTATCATGCTTCAACACGCTACAAGGTTTCTTTTGCTTTCCTAAGGCAATACAGTAGGTGCATGGTAGTCTTCCAGTATTCATGCATCTGTGAAGCAAGTTATTGATTCTAGCTTCAGGTTGGTGAAGGAGATTATCTCTTTATATGGTAAAGTCTCTCTCTGAAACACTCTCAATAAACATGGAAAAGCATAACAGAACTTTAGTAATTGTTCTGTAAAGATAATTTTTGAACAGTGTATTTATTGTCGACAGTAAAAACTAATTTAATGGTTTTTATTTAGGACCCAACTCCTCTAAAGGTCAGCTAGGTGATTTTATATATGCCAATTGGGTTTTATACATGTTATTTTGATTGTTTATTTGGTCTACCGAAATTGATGAAATAATCTTCTGTCATTTCTTTGGACTCTAGAACTGTTACTTAATTTTATTTTAAATTGATGCAAAGCGGTGAACTATAAAAATGAAAAGTAAATTTGTAAGATAAACTTTCACAAAGATTGTTTCTATAGAAATGCAAAGCGGTGGCACTTTTATTGGAAGGCTATTTATTTCTGAGAGCAAGAACACCATTAGTTGTGGTGACCACTTGCATAATGGTGATTTAATTTACCAATTATTCTTACTGGAAAAAAAACAGTGATTTTGGACAAGTCTCTCAAGCTCAGCTCCAAGCATTATGAACTTTATCTAATGCTAAAATGATTGAGCCTGAAAACTACTGCTATTGTTGTAAATTTGTCATCACTTTCCATTTAGGGGTAATAGAGTGAATTGAAAACTTCAAGCTGTCTCATTGTCGTTGCAACACTTACGTTTTAAAGGTCATCAGGACACACTTTATTGTATCACTCTACTTGATCTTCTGATTTTTTCCATTTCCTTTTGTAGACATTTATCTGTTGTCACTTTCACATACAATGTAAGTGTTCATTGAGATTAATAGATAGCAAGCATACTGATTCATGCTTTGTCAAACCTCACTCCCGACTCCTCTTTCTCATGCCAGCATAGTTCAATTTCAAGCATGACTAAAATCATAAAAGATCCACTTGGATGCTTTAATGTAAAATATCAATATCATTAAAGGACAATCTTGCCTATTTTATATTTAAGTTTAAATTATTGGATCTGTAGTATCTTTGAACACACTATTCTGGAAATACCTCCAGAAATTCTCTCACCACAGGCAAAGAACTTGTTTTAGGAGCCTCTTTCACCTCCGCGGAGAACAACATCATGTATTCCTGAGATCCTTTACCTCCTTGATGATCCTCACTATTGGCAGGCATCAAACTAGGTTGCTCGGGGAATACTAAGGTCTTTCTAGCACAGTCTAACAGTAAATGGTTGGCTGAGCGCCAATCCATACATAAGATAACATCTAATTGTTGCATAGGCAAACAAACTTAATCGACAAGAAAATACTTATTCTCTACAATGATTGGACATTTTAAGCAAACATACATGGTAGTCAAAGAATTATTTGTAGGAGTAGAAACAGTCAGATTATATGGAAGTAAAGACACAGACAATTTCAAGTGTTTCACGCATTCAAGAGACACGAATGAATGGGTGGCTTCCAAGTCAAATAGTACGGACAACAATTTACCCGACACTAAGCACATACCTTGAATGAGATCGGGGGATCGAGAGGACTCAGCTCCTCTCACGGTAAACACTCTTCCCGTAGCTTGTGGTCTTGCCGCTTGCGATCCTACTGCTTACGGTCTTGCCCCTGCTCCTCGATTACCAGCAACGGGCTGCTGCTGTTGAGCTCGTTGTCTGCAGTCTAGCAAAGTCACCCAGCTTGCCACAGTGGAAACACTGCCTATCCCCACTCATGGTGCAGTCTCTGATAAGATGCGGGCCCCTACAGCTGAAGCATCCTTGCGGTTTTGGCTGTACCGCTCCCACTCCTCCTATAGCGGCTGAGCGCTCATATGGTTTTCCTCCAGGTTGGGGCCTACCCCCTCTGCCCTTGCCTTTCTGATAAGTGTTGTATCTTATTGGTCCCCCACTCCTTGGCTGTTGCTGCGATTCCCTTTTTCTGTCTATGTTCTCGATCACAGAGCATCTTTCCAACATCTCTGGAAACCTTGAGATGTTCAATGGTGCTATCATCCGCTGCAGCTCGCACTTCAGCCCGTCCTCAAATCGACGGCATACCCATTCCTCTTCCGGATATCTCTGGTAGAATTCGGAGAACTTGAGTACCGATTCAAATCTTGCTGCGTATTCTCCTACTGACATGCTTCCTTGTTTCAAGCTCATAAATTCCTTTATTTCTCTCTCCTCATCAGTCGAGGAAATTACTTTTCCAGGAAGCACTCTCGGAATAACTCCCAGTTGATTATTTTGCCCTCTCCTTCCAACATCCTTCGCTTTCACTTCCACCATAGTTCGGAACTTCCTGTTGGCACGAACGATGCATATGTCACCTTACGGTCCTCGCGACAATGCATAGCAACAAAAATTTTCTCTAGCTCTTGTATCCAGAGCTCTGCACCTTCCGGATCGAAGTCGCTATTAAACTGCGGCGGCTTCCCCTTAAGAAAAGTTGTCAGCCCAGCATCTTCCGCGTCCACATCATGCCTTTGATTCTATCTTTGTTGCTGTTGCATGGTCATCTGAATAAGTTCAGCTTTCTGCTGCGTCTACTGCAACATAGCAGTTGCCATTTCCCTGACTGCCCTTAAGGTCTCAGTGGAACCCTCCCCACCACCCGTGTGGGAAGTCTCTCCGTGTCCATTCCCTGGTTTAGGTGTTCTCCCTGTGGCCTTTCCACCACGTCCTCTTCCTTGGGCTCCTCTTCCGCGTCTTCGAGCCATTTAACTTCTTGTAAAAGAAATTATTAGCTTCCATTCATAAGACATATATTACTACTGAAAAATTAAGCATACTATATGCCTTATGAATGAAACAGTTATCATACACGATAAATTGCGTATCGGACACTCTACCCAACCCTTACACATAATCGGTACCCGCTTTGGGTCCAACTAGACACGGCCAGTAAGAACTTCCAAGACTCACAGTTATGATTCTAGACTCCACAGTCTCCGATAAGGACTGTGTAGCATCAACGACCTTCAAGGCCCGTTATGGAACCAAACTGCTCTGATACCATAATAATGAGACGACCCCACTTACGTAGGATAATCCCATTACCCTCGGACATTAACGCGCTTAACAAACATACGAGGATATTTAAAACTTTAACCATGCATACGTACTGTATATACATACACTGTACATGTCACATACCATTATCAGAGTAGCACAAGTCATAAAGAGGAAAGCATGATATAAAATATACAGACGACTTCCTCTCCTCGCCCAAAATACATCAAAAGACAAACTTACTGGCCATAAACACTAAGCATACTAACACAAACTGCTCCAGCCTGGACGAAGGATACTCCTCGCTTGATCTCGTCGCCACTCAGCGTGGGACGCTGATCACCACGTCTCTGCCACGCGTCGCGTGCGTGCTGACACGTGCACCCCATGCGTCCCCCCTTCCACGCTCTGACGTGCAACTACCCACGCTCTGACGTCAACGGTCAACGTTTGAGCGTAGGGTCTCTCCACGTCTAAACCTTGGACGCTGATTTACTCTGTTCTTTCACGTTTTTCCACTTTCTAGACCCGTTCCAAGGCCAAATTGTCCCAAATTTGAACCATGGCTTCCTCACTACATAAGGAACCTAATTAAGCCCTTAAGCATGCTTAATTAATGCCCCATACACTAATCAAGAAAACGGGGTGTAACATTTTGCCCACGAATATGTTGAGAAGAAGCCAATCATCGGTTTCCAATACTACTCATTTTTTATGAACCTTCATTATTAAAGAGTGGAAGGAACCCCTCTTCACTGAATAGTGAAATTTATATTTTTGTAGTGGAAGTCATGAGTCAAAATTAGAGTATGTTGACTAGTAGTTAACTTCAAAAGCTAAAACGTTGTAAATTCCCCTCTAATGGGTTTGGTTTTGTTCTCTGTGCTTATAGGTTCTGCGTCTCTTTCCCCTCTATCTCACTGGTTCCTGTAGCTCTTCTCAAATCCTGTAAGTCTATGCTTCTCCTCTATTCATTGGTTCATGTTGCTTACATGTTACTTGAATTTTTACTTGTTGGGTTCTTCTTTTGGGTTGTGACATCTTATATGTTAAATGTTGAATACATGTTGTTTGAATTGTTAAATATTGTTCTCCTCTGTCTTACATGTTGCTTGTTTCTTAAATGTTCCATCTCTGTGCTTGCTTTCTGGGTTGTGACAATTGGACTGTTTTAGAGTTGTAAAAAAGAAATCTTGGTGATTGTTTGTCCCTTGGATTCGAGGCCAAGAGGCCTATTGATTGATAGAAAATTATTATTGTCTCTTAGGCATGGCTGTTTTTACATGTAGGAAGGATAAAATTAAGTGCGGTGAATAAATTCTTTTAAAAAGGGTTAAGGTTTCTTGTTGTCTCCTTAATATGCTTTTAAGGCCATTATGCAACATTGTAATCCTGAAATTAGTATGGAATCACTGGAAGATATGTTAGGATTATCTCCTGAAGATGCAAATAGTGCCCAAAAGGTTAGTGGACAGTCATATGTACATTCTTCTATATCAACACATGTTCCAAATTTTGAAAAGGTAATCCTGGCTGATTGTGTGGGAATTATACATTATTTTGTAGTTTCTATTTCTTGTACCCATTATTTTTTCACTTAATTAAGGCATCTCCGGTGCTATTTTGTAGTCTAATAAAATATTTTTTATTTTCTTATGCAGCAAGGTCCCAATGCAGGAGATACAAATGAGGAGTTGCAAGATGATTCATTTTGATTTTAATTTCCTCTTTAGATACTCATTTTGGATGTATTTTTTTTTGTTAGACTCAAACTTCAGAGTATGATATTTGATCAAGTCATGTTGTTCTTTTGTTTACTATCGTGTATTTAGATTGATGTTCAAACTTAATATATGTTAAAAACATTGCAAAGCATATTTTATGTTACACTTGAATGATCTCCTTGTTAAATTAATTATATATGTATATTTAGGATCAAATTTAAATTGAGATTATCAAATTAAGGTTACATTTACAAGATAATATGATTATAAAATTAAGGTAAAATATTCTGAAAATCTATGAAATTAAAAATGATGGTTGTCCCAAAATTAAGGTTACATCTATAAAATGTTGCTTAAGACTTTTAAGCTACGGTTGCTATTGTACTCTAAAATGTTGCCTATACTTTATGCATACAGTTGAAAAGTGTTGTCTATAAGCTATGCCAACAATTAGGAAATGTTGCGTTTGAGATCTTTAGGCAACACTTATACTTGGTAACATTTAAAAACTGTTGTGTTAGGGTCGCGTGACAACTGTTGCATATTCATATAGCATAGGCAACAGTTTTCGATAGTGTGGTTATAAGGTGCGAAAAACTGTTGCCTTAGACAATAGGTAACGCTCGAATCGACTACCATTGAAAACTGTTGCCTATAACTTTAGGCAACATTTTTGTCAGTTTTGGCTACACTTTTTAACTGTTCCTATAAAGCAAAAATGTTGTAGTGTCCAGATGATCAGTTGGGGTAGCATAGAAATATGTCAGGAGCATCGAGTGAAATCCCGACATTGCAATCTTCTCAAAAACAAAAAAGATATATAGTAGGACAATACAAGCAATGAGGTGAGATTCCCAATCACAAGACAATCATACAACAATGAAAATAGTTCGACAAACAGAAAAATCACATCAATAGTCATATCATCATGAATTAGCAAGTAAACAACAATACAATTGAGCCAATTAACATTATCATCTAATCCAGGTCATGCTATGCAATGATCATGATGCATTCACTATGAAAATGGGTATGACACAAACCCCTACTCCGTGGAGCTAATGCATCGTCAGAGAGAGTGATTAGGAGCACATGTTTCGTATCTGTCAGCCTTCGGCAAGGTGCTACAATATTCGTAACTACTCGTAGAATTATGGCTTTTACGGGAAACACTCTCCACAAATCTTGAATAGGATAGTGTCCCATCGGGATAGTCAGTGCAAGATCTTGGATCACCACGGTACATGGGTGCTACCCACTGGCCACATATGGGGTTACACGCCCCAACTTTCCCTAGGTCAAACGGACCTTCACTACACCAATCGCACCTGCACCGGGTGTAAGCTTAACTCCTAGGCTCAACGACCTTAACTGACTTTCAAAATGTAGAACGATCAAGCAAAAATTCAAGTACGATAATGTTTATTCATCAAATAAACCTCACGATTCCCTCATAATCTTGCCATTTCCAGGCTTACGTAGTTATCATACGTTAATAAAACATTCGTTAAATAATTTCAAGATCTTTCGGAAGTCTTTCATTATAAGATTTTCCACACTTAAAGGTGTATAAATCTATTATCCATCGGATAGATCTCGTGGTCCTTCTGGGATTGAATCATCACAATACTATACAGGAAGACAATATCCTTGAGTCCAACTTCCCGGTCCATCATTGAACTATTGTTATAAAACAAAACATAACATGTTTGTGTTCGCATTTTATGATCTTGTCCTTCAAGTCCTGAGTGAATTATGTAATATGATTGAGTAATTGATGCGTGAAATCGGCAAGTGTACGGTTTTGTCGTCAAGTAATAAAAAGATCGAATCCACAGGGACTATGTTTATGAATACCAATTAACTAATTAATTCAATTAAATTAAACAAGGGGAATATAATTGTTGAGCGATAAGAGCATAGTAACCAAACAATTAAATAAAATAAATATTAAAATACAAGAGATCAAGAACAAGAATAATAAGCTTTTAGAAAAGGTTTTCAAATGTCAAGAAAGCTATCATGATTGGGGGTAACCACAATGATACAAGATGAATCTTAATTGAGAACCCTTTTATTAAAAATAAAATTCAATTGAAGGTGAATTACCCTAAATTAGATAATATTCTCTCTGGAGAAACAAAAATCGTGCCCAATTAAATCAATTCCTACTCTCGTGGTAATTGAATTTAAATTGAACCCTTTAAGCTTTATGGCAATTCATTAAGTCCTCGAAAGGTTAAACATACTCACGTGATTTAGACCTTAAGTTCAATTCTTATGGTTCCAATACCCAGGTTCACCTCTTGGTACGTCCCTAGATATCTATCAGATGCAAATATGTGGCCAGTAAATTCAAATGAATAAACGCTATAAGGATTGAATCAAAGAACATTCACAAATTAATAAAAAGAATAAACAAAGTTAATTAATCATCATCAATGTACCAAAGGGCATTGCCCAATCCTAGAAACAAAGGAAACTACTCAGACATGGCAAAGAGAGAAAACAGAAAAACGATAAAGAACAACCAAACCGTCATGAAGAGAGAAAGAAGGGAGAGGATGAAGAACAAGAGCCTCCAAAAGTGCCTCCTCCAAATAGAATGTCAACCCCAATAAGGTATTCTGACTATCTATATATACCTAGGGTCTAAAATTGGTCCAAGCCCAAAAGAAACAACTAAAAACGAAACTTAAAAATCTGTGTCAGACTGCGATCCACGGCCGTGGGCCATTACACGGCCAGGCTATGGACTCTGCTGCCAAGGGGAAAAATTACGTGCTGTTTAGATCTATGGGCGTGGGTCATTCCACAGACCCACGACCCGGCCGATCGATGGCCATGGGGAATTTCATGGCCAGGCCGTGGATGCCTCTGGAATAATCTTTTGCCCTCGTTTGCTCCTCTTTAAGCTTCAACTTCAATCATGCAAGCTTTCCACCCTTTTCTTAGCCAATTTACCACAAATCCTGCACGAGACACAATAAACGCCGCAGTTATCCAAACTAAAGGGAAAACAAACAAAAAAGGAAACTAATATGCCTAAATGAACTAAAAAGGCATGCAAAATAAGAATGAAATATGATGTTGTTTCACACACATCAAATCCCCTCAAGCTTAAGATCTTGCTTGTCCTCAAGCAATAACTAAGGCCAAACAAAGATGAGGGATCAAGAGACAATATTAAATGAGGAACCCAAGAAAACATACAACCAAGCAATAGGCAAAGGCAATCCAAGAAATAGAAAGGTAACCAATTTCAAGTATAATTAGAGGCTAAGGTTCTCATAAATCATGCTCCTCGCTGAATTAGGATCACTCCACTAACCACACTCAAAGTGTTTAAGGGTGAAGACAATGCGCTCAAGATTCCTCAAAGAAAATGCACATCCATAAGCTTGATAAGAAACCAAATTTCCACTAATAAATTGCAAGCATACTGGAATCAAAAGATCTTTCAAGGGTTGTAATGGGGCCATGGGAATGATGTTAGGAAAGGTAAAGAAAGGAAGGTATACACAAAGGGCTATCAAAATTTTCAATAAGCACAAATAACTCTATAGAATACAAATGGAGCAAAGATTTATCGCCATAAGGATAACTCCAACAGTTCCTTCCTTTTCTTTTTCTCTTTAATTTATTTATCAAGTTTTCACTTCATGATTTTTTTTTTCTATTTTCTTTTCCCTCTCCCCATATATTTTTTTTCTTTTTATTTGACAAAAGGGAGAGACTTCATCATTTTTTTAAAGAGAAAACTCCAAAACATGTAATTCCCAAAATAACTTTCAAACCCAATTTGCTCCATTTATTATTCTAAAAGATTACCAACAATGTATCATCATAGGCATCAAGAAAAATAATTATGCAATAGGCTCGAGATGGGCAACTAAGGGATGAAAGTGTGACAATTATTTCATAGGGCCAGAAAAATACCTAAGTTGCCTTAATCACATTCAAGCATGCAAGCAAAAAATTCGCCTCAAAATGGTTTCAAATCAAGTTCTAGAGCACAAAATCAATGAGGAATTATCACTCAACACAAAAGAATGGGAGAAAAATTCATATAGTGCATAAATCCTATACAGGTTCAAAATTCACATTTACATGTTCAAAAATCAATAAAAAGCACAAATTCAAAAAACGTGTGCTAATTATCAACTTATCAAAAGATCACCTCTACTTCCAATCAACAATGCCTGTTGCCTACCACAAGGTACAAAGATTGGATTCCGAAACAATATTATCTCAAAATTTCCAAGAAAAGATAAGGGCACAAAGTTGCTTTCTGAGGACCAAATAAACAAGGGATATAGTGATGGTGCAAACATGCAGTAAACATCACAAAATGCAATGCAATATGCAACATTAAAATGCATGAGACTATTAATGAAACTACAAAAACACCAAAAACGAAATACCCCCTCAAGCTTAGAAACTTACATTGTACCCAATGTAAAAACTAAAACAAGAGAAGGGATCAAAGGAAAGAGCTCACTATGGTGGTGGAAAGTGGGAAAGTGAAGAAGAGATAAGGCTGGTCTAAGAACAATGAGATAAAGATCATACCAACGAACCGACACACTAAAATCAAAAGAAAAATAAAAATTAGAAAGTATAACAAAGAAAGCTTGGGTTGTCTCCCAAGAACCGCTTATTTAAAGTCATTAGCTCGACTCCTTTCACATCAACCCGGATCAATAGGGCTTGGGAGTGAATGTACGACTCCCTTCTCACAAGTTCCATCTAAGAGACAATCCTCTAATATTGGCCTTTGCGCCACCGCTTTGCCCGCTTCCACTTAAGCTTCTTGGCCTTAGCTTCTTGAGTTGAAAACTCCATCTTTTTATGTTTTTCCACCTCATCCTCTTCATCCTCCGAGGTATCATTGGCTAAGCAATTTTAGGAGGGTCGTCAGCTCTAGACTCCTCTTTCTCCATCAGATGCAATAAATCAATCTTGCATAAAGAGTTCTCAAGAGAGGGTTGTTTAAAAGGATTAGTCAAATCAAAATCTATCCTCTCCTCCCCAACATTCAAAGAAAGCTTCCCCTTTTTAACATCTATAATGGCCCTAGCAGTGGCCAAGAAAGGCCTTCCTAGAATGATGGGGAATTTGGAATTCCCTTAATATCTAACACCATGAACTCAACAGGAATGAAGAATTTTCATGCCTTAACGGGGGCATTCTCTATGATTCCAAGAGGTTGCTTAATCGAACTATTCGAAAACTGTAAATAGATGCCAGTTGGTCTCAACTCACCTATCCCCAGTCTCTCAAAAGCAGACAAAGGCATGAGACTCACCTCAACCCCCAAATCACACAAAGCATCATCAACACTTACATCACCAATTGAGCAAGGAATAGAGAAACTACCTGGATCTTTGAGCTTAGGAGGCAATTTATTTTGAATTAAAGCACTGTACTCCTTAGTTAAAGCTACCGTCTCATGTTCCTCTACCTTCCTCCTATTATACAAAATGTCCTTAAGAAATTTAGCATAGGTAGGCATTTGTTGTAACGCCTCAGTGAAGGGTACATTTATGTACAATTTCTTAAGGACCTCTAGAAACTTCCCAAATTTCTTATCTAGCTTAGCCTTGGACAACCTTTGAGGGAAGGGAACCGGGGGTTGGTAAGGTTCAGGGGGTACATATTTAGACACTTTCTCATTAGTTTCCTTTTCTTCTAAGGTTTGTGTCTTAGTTATCTCTTTTTCCTCATTCCCCTTAACTTTGGGATCCTCTAAAGTCTTACCACTTCTTAAGATCACAACATTACAATGCTCATTAGGATTTATCTCAGGTTGACCAGGAAACTTACCAAGTTGTCTATTTGAGGTGCTGGCTTGATGAGAAATCTGAGTTTCCAACATCTTATTGTGAATGGCCAAATTGTCAACCGTAGCCGACAATTCTCTAATGGCCTCAGTTACAACCTTACCATGTTGCTTAAACTCCTCATTTTGCTTAGACTAACTCTCAACAAAATTCTCAAGAAGAGACTCAAGTTTAGAGGTCTGTACCTGTTGGAATCCAGAAGAGGGTTTAGCACTACCTTGGCCTTCTTGGAATTGGTGGTTCAACGTGTTATTGTTCCGGTAGGAGGGGTAAGGGTTGTTCTTCCTTCCTTGGTTATAAGAGTTTGGAGGAGCATAGTTGGGCAACTTTGGGTATGTGTCATAGAAGTTGTTGCACGAGTCCACTTGCTCACTTGGCGCGCTTTGGCATTCAATACCAATGTGTCCCTGCGCTCCACAACACTCACAAAAAAACATCAGTAGCACATATTGCATTCACATTTACTTTCTCAAGTTTACCAAAACGCTCATTTAGAGAATCAAATTTTGACATTATCAAATCAACACCATCTACCTCAAACTTATCTCTCGAAAGTTTTTTCGAGTTGTTGCCTCTTTCGTTTACCCATTGGTCCTAATTTGCAGCAACACTCTCAATGATTTCATCAGCTTCTGCTAAATTTCTGTTCATCAAAGCTCCGCCAGCTGCGGAGTCAAAAGACACCTTCGAAGAATATTCAAGCCCATTATAGAAGGTGTGAACAATCAACCACTTCTCTAACCCATGATGGGGTCAGGATTCCAGCAAAGCCTTGTATCTATCCCAAGCTTCTGACAATGACTCTCCATCTTTCTGAATGAAGCTTGTGATTTGGGTCCTCAGATTAGCAGTCTTGGAAGGTGGAATGAATTTGTCCAAGAAAGCTTGCTCCAATTGGTCCCACGTAGTGATTGTTTCAGCGGGCACATACTTCAACCATGCTCTAGCTCTATCTCTCAGTGATGATGGAAATAAGCGGAGGCGGATAGCATCAACAAGGGCACCTTCAATCCTGACTGTCTCACAGAACTACAAAAACATATCCACATGATCATTAGGGTCCTCTGACGGCAATCCTCCAAACTGGTTCTGCCTTATCATAGAGAGTAAGGTAGGTGGTATTGTGAAGTGTCTAACTTCAATGGTTGGCCTAGCAAATCTAGATCGCAAACCCCGAGCATTAGGGGCTGCATACTCCTTGAGTGGTGTAACGCCCCGATTTTCTTGTTCTCTAATTCTTCAGTATTTTAACGTTTGTATTTTATTGGAGGGTCTAGAGAGTGAAATAAAATATTCTGAGAAGATAGGAATGCTCTACACAACCATAGGAAGCCATGGTTAAGTTTCGGGCGAAAGCTCAAACGGAGCCCGGTCTATGTTTTTCACGGATAGTAGCCTCTTTCTACTATCGAGACCTAACTTGGACTCGTGAACAAGACAGTAAGTCTCAGGATTTTATTCTCTACATCTTTGTTAAAATCCGTCCCGACATCCGAAAAATAATAATATTATTTTATATTTGTCCTTATAGCCGAATCGGGAGGCGTTTGGAGTCGTAAAGGGATTCAACGAGACCCGACAACGTATAAGCTTGATACCACATCATCCCAAGACATGTGGGAGAGTATGCCAGAGTTGTCATGACGGTCGGAAAAATCTAGACGCGAAATTACCAAAATGCCCCTAACCTTAGCCTTTTACACTTTTACCATTTTACCCTTGAAGCAAATGACCATTTTTCCCTTAGGTGACTCTTTTTAAAGGTTGGTCAACCCCATTCAGCCCCTCATTCATGCACCAAGCTGGCCAAGAACAGCCCCAAATGCTCCATCTTCATCCATGGAGAGAAAACTCCATTTTTGCTAGAGAAAAGCTTGAATCCTTAAGAGAAAAGCTTGATTCCTTGACCAATCTTCATCAATCTTTAGGTAAGATCACTTCTATGATCTCTTAGCTTCTTGAATCTCTTCTTATTTCATGATTTAAGAACTTGATTTCTTGAGTTCCAACTTTAAGATCCAAACTTTGAAAATTCATAGGAAATTGTAGAAAAATCCTTTTGTTGTGAAACCAATTTCTTTGAACTCACTTCATCATTCTCTACCTAAACCCAAGAGCATATGATCCAACTCTCCTCCTAGCCTATTGTTCTAAAAGTGGCCGAACCCTAGGAGGAAGATGATGAATAGTGTTTTGTTCAATTTTTGATTTCTAACTCTTGATTCCATCCTAACCATTCCTGTTGTCTTTGAATCCAAGTGATAGAAGACCAAATCAATTCCTAGCCATGTTTTACCTTAATGGCCAAAACCCTTGAGTGTGAAGAACTTGGAGTTTTGTTTCACATTTTTGAGTTTTAAGACTTACACTAGGCTTAAGAACCAACCATCCAAAAGTTTGGAACCAAATGTGATCTCTAGCCTTTTTATCCCTTTTTGGCCGAAACTTAGGTCACATTTTGGAGAAGGAGAACCTATGTTGACATTGCTAATTATGTTGTTAATTGTTGATGATTGGGTTGGTTTGTGTTTGTAGTTGTTGTCGGATAATCGGACGAGGAATCGGGAAATTCGCGAACCGATCGGGTGACTTACCTTCAAAGGATGACTCCTAAATGGTAAGGGGAGATTAGCTCCAATGAGTTTGATAGTCACATGAGGTTGGTTGTGATGTGAATTGCTATAATGATTTGGGTTTTGAATGACTATATGTTGTGTATGTACTTGATTTATTTTCATGAAGTACATGTTTGGATAACTGCATATGAATTGTGGCATGGATGCCTTGAATTGAGATTTGATGTGTATGTATATACATATACATATACATATATACATATATATATATATACATATACATATATATCCTGGATTGGTTAAGAGCATAGCATTGGCTATAGCTTATTTTAAGGAATGAAAAGCTTCTAAGCTAAACGTTATAATGGCCGATTTTACTAAAAAAAGTATTTAGTTTGTCAATTAAGATCTTCTGAAAGTATTTCGTGTTCCGAAAACGAAAATGTCTTTTATGAAAGTTAACATAGTTTTAATGAGATTATATTTCTTTTACACTAACTTAGAACATGGTTTTACACTAAGTTAGTAAGAGAAAACCTTTCCAAGTTTGTTAAGGTACTTTACCTTAACCATGTAACAAAGTTCTTTAAAAATATTAATGTGTTTTCAAATAAGAAATGTTTTGGTTTATAAAGAGAGTTTTTAACTCAAATCGTAAAGTTTATGCGTGAAAACCTAAGTTAAGTAATTAACTTAGAGTTAAAGATAAGGGATAATTAAGTATGGTATGTGGTGGAACAAGACCATGTACTATACCATTGATGACTTAGTACATCAATGACTTCATAAGACATAAACACAAACACGAAACGTTTTGGGTTTCGAAACAGTAGTTCGATGACGGACCGGTAAATCCTGATCTAGGTCAATCGTTCGATTGTTTCAGTTTTGTGATGACCGAAATGAGAGATCCTGAGACTGTGCAGGTATAGGCCTGTACAGTGGAAGGAATCCTGAGGCTATGTAGGTATGGGACTGCATAGCTGAAGGAAGGCTTATCAGAATTGATTGGTACTACCTATACCGATAAGATTTATCTTCTTCTCGGGAGCTTAGAACATAAGAACTCCATAGTTAAGCGTGCTTGACTTGGATTAATTATGGGATGGGTGACCTTCTGGGAAGTTTCCTAGAAAGCGTGTGAGTAAGGACAAAACACACTGGAAAGACTCATGTTGGTTTGTGGGGACAGTCGGTAATTCTGAAAGCAGTCCGGAACGTTCCAAAGGAATCACGAGGTATTTATCCGATGGATAAATGTTTTATTTGATAGATAAATGTTTTATAAAACAAAGACGCGTATAGTTCCTAAGGAATAGAACCTTAGTGAACCTTGAGGTTTATCCAATGGATAGACATTGCTTTATCGCATTTGCTTTGTGTAAGCATTGGCATTTTATTGCATAGTTGTAAGGCCTTGAGCCTAGGAGTTGAGCTTACACCTTGATGCGGGTGCGAATCTTACGGTGACGATCTTCAATGGTCTTTTTGGAGGTATCAGGGTTGGAAGGGCTGACATGTGACCAGTTGGTGATTCTTCTGTGTCGTGGCGAATCTGTGCAATAAAATGATATCCTCTACTAGATGTCATACTTTTCATCTTTGGTCGAGAGTGTTACCGTAAAGCCAGATACGTGTACGTTACGAATGTTGTAGCATCTTGCTCATGGCTGGCAGAAACCGGAACATGTCCTCCCATTCACTCTCTCCGACGTTTTGTTAGCTCCATGGAGTAAGGGTCAGAGTTTTACCCTTGTGGCATATGGCATTGAGTCTTGTACATCGCATTGCATTGCATGGCTGTTGATGATTACGTTTACTTATTGTACATTATTACTCCGCTTTCAAAGATGCCTTATCCTGCTAATTGATTTATATGATATACTGCAATTTATGGCATACTTGTGGACATGTTGTTACCTGGTGCATTGTCATGTGTTAACTTTGTTATTTTAACTGTGGTGATACATTATTTGTATGCTGTATTCCTTGTGTGGCTATTATGATAAACTTGTGAAAGAGTATCTCACCCTTGCCTGTACATGTTGGACACCCTGTTGTGTTTTTTGAACACATGTACAGATATTTTCCAGCGGTCCTCTAGGCCATTGCGGGATCCTGCGTTTGAGTTACTTGGTGTCGACGACGAAGATGGTGGATTGTTGATGACGAGGCCTGTAACACCCCCCTCGCGGGTTCTACATACACAGACTCTAATGCGGAATAAATCAAGGAAATAAAACACTGGTTGCTTTCGGAAGATACTTTAATTAAGTAGCTACGTTCGAAAACGCGGCTCTAAAAATTTTCTGCATGCATAGGCAAACAACACAAGACGGAGGAATAAATTTCATATCACACATTGATATTAACTGTTCATAAAAACATAAACATAACGCAACACCTGATCTACTGTATAACGTATTACAGACTTAGAAATAATTCAACATATTTGTAGTAATATAATATAAGACTACTCAAAACAAAAGACCCCTAAGCTGGTCGGCTAAAAGTAGCCATTGGGGTACAACCCAACGTCAACTTCATCAGAACGCGCCGTCATCCGAGTCCTCACGTCTCCTCAGGGACCTATGATCAACATATGTTAGATTTTTATATACAAAGTCAGGTCCATTGACCGTGACTCAGTATGATGTGTGTTAAGAAACTGACTTGATGTATGGCTTAAGGCGAAGTGAATGAGTTCCATAAATGATGAGTTTGAGTTTATTTGTTTGTTATTGTTAATGTTTAATTTGGTATCAGAATTTTCGCAATATATCTCATAAGTATTTTCGAAAAGGTTTTAATTAACCGAATCATAAGAATTTTGGGTTACGATATGTGATACCCCGAGGGGGTGTTACAAGTGGCCTATTATCCACTGGGTCAGCCATGACAAGTATTGATTCAATTATTTCTTTTGCTCTTTGCCTTTGTTGTTTTCTCCTTCTATGAAAAGTTCCTTCAATTTCAAGATATGCTTCAGTAAGAGTCCCAGAACGTCTAGTACTTCGCATAAACTAGAGAAATTACCTGCAACGAGCCAAAGAAAAAACATGAACGTAATAATATGATAAAAAAAATAATAATAAAATATTTAAAATAATTAAATTAAAAATTAAACTGATATTCAAGAAAGACACAGTCCCCGGCAACGGCGCCAAAAACTTGATGCGTGAAATCCGCAAGTAATAAAAAGATCGAATCCACAGGGACTATGTTTATGAATACCAATTAATTAATTAATTCAATTAAATTAAACAAGGGGAATATAATTGTTGAGTGATAAGAGCATAGTAACTAAAAAATTAAATAAAATAAATATTAAAATACAAGAGATCAAGAATAAGAATAGGAAGCTTTTAGAAAAGGTTTTCAAATGTCAAGAAAACTTCCAGGATTGGGGGTAAGCACAATGATACAAGATGAATCTTAATTGAGAACCCTTTTATTAAAAATGAAATTCAATTGAAGTTGAATTACCCTAAATTAGCTAATGTTCTCTCTTGAGAAACAAAAGGGCATTGCCCAATCCTAGAAACAAAGGAAACTACTCAAACATGGCAAAGAGAGAAAACAGAAAAACGATAAAGAACAACCAAACTGTCATGAAAAGAGAAAGAAGGAAGAGGATGAAGAATAAGAGCCTCCAAAACTACCTCCTCCAAATAGAATGCCAACCTCAATAATCTATTCAGACTATCTATATATACCTAGGGTCTAAATTTGGTCCAAGCCCAAAAGAAACAACTAAAGATGAAACTTAAAAATCTGTGTCTGATCGCGATCCACAGCCGTGGGCCATTACACGGTCAGGCCGTGGACTCTACCACCAAGGGGAAAAATTGCGTTCTGTTGAGATCCATGGCCGTTGGTCATTCCACGGACCCACAACCAGGCCGTGGATCATTCCACGGCCGTGGACTTTGCTATCCAGTCACATTTGCGTACTTCAGCACAGCTGCCCGATCCATGGCCATGGGGCTTCCATGGCCAGGCCGTGGATGCCTTTGGAATGATCCTTTTGCCATCGTTTGCTCCTCTTTAAGCTCCAACTTCAAACATGCAAGCTTTCCACCCTTTTCTTAGCCAATTTACTACAAATCCTGCACGACACACAATAAACGCCATAGTTATCCTAACTAAAGGGAAAACAAACAAAAAGGTAACTAATATGCCTAAATGAACTAAAAATGCATACAAAACAAGAATGAAATATGATGTTGTTTCACACAGATCAGGAATTTCAATCGTTTATCTCTTAGATGCTTTCTAAGTTAGAGGTTACTTACTTCTTGAGTAACTAAGCAAATCTTGATTCGTATAAGTCTTATGAATCCATTGATGAGTAAATCATCAATAGTAGGGTATATGGTCTTGTTTCGCCATAAACCACACCTTCTTATCTCTTTTCTTTTAATCTAAAGGGTTTTAACATAGGAAAATATTTAGTTTTGAGTTCAAAATTCCTTCTTCTTATAGGTAATTAAATTCAAATTTCTTTTTAAGTTAAAACATCATTAACTTTAAGACATGATTAGAAAACTATATCATAAGGGTATTAAACGTTAATGACTACCTAAAAGCTTTTCCTTTTCAGAATATTGCTAACCAAATTACTTTATCCAAAAGTGTATTGAAGAGCATAAGTCCTTTACTTGGAAATAGATGAGTGCATAAATTCTTTTCCTTATACTTTGACAAAATGACTTAGTACTTTTTATTCAAAACTCTTATCTTTTGAAATAATTGTTCCTAAACGTTTCGTAAACTTTAGCTATACTTAAATCTACAAGTTGGATGTATCAAAGCTCTTTTGCCTTAACTTAAGAAATTAAATCTTCTTAAGTCGAAATTCATTTAACTTAAACTCATCTATACTTAACTCAAAGTCAAGTATTGAAAACACTTAGAATAGTTTGAAAAAGGTTTTTCTTCCCCAAATCATACTTTAAAAAAGGACCACCATTACTTAGGTATAATGCTACCAAATCATTTGAACAAGATACTTTAAAACCCTTAGAGGATTTGAATGACATAACTCCTCTGCTGTACTTGTTTTGGGTCAAATACCCTATAAGTTTAAACTACGGTTTTCTAAATCAAAATCCTTATTCTACTAATTTTCAAATATTTAATTTTACATTATGAAACACTAAGTTTAGTGTTTATGAGTAATCTTACTTAAAGTCCTAAAATTGGCCGAAAGCTTTCTAAGTTTGAAAATAGAAGTTCCCTTTTCTTAAAACTTGGAATCAACTGAGTTGATAACTCATGTTGGAGTCATAAAACATCAAGTTAAGATTTTAAAACATTTTCAACCCTAAAAGACAAAGCAGGGGCAAATCCACCAGTGGCAAATTATGTTAGGATTTCTTCTTGAAAAAAATAGTTCCTTTGATTTTCAAAACACATTTGGATTACATTAAACCATGATTTGAAAATCAAATATATCTAAGTGTAAAAACATCATCATGGCCGAATGTGAATGATAGATTTTAGGTCAAAATTTGTTCATTGTTGTACTTAGTTTCTATGGTCATCAAACTACTTAACAATCACTTAATTATCTTAGTTTTCAAAAGTTGAAGTTCTCTTCCTCGTATAACCACTCATGGCTGAATTGAACACAAGCAGGGGATGAAGTTTTACCTCACAAAATCATCTCAAAATCAAGTATGAACAACAACATAGCATGATAATCAACAATATAACACACATTTCTAAGAATCACCATAAAAATCCATACTTTAACCAAGAATCAAAGTAGGATTTTTACCAATCAAAAACCATTTTCTATCATGCCAATCACGTAATAAGCACATAAACACTACAAATAGATTATTACAAGCCAATTAACACCAACAATCAAGAATCAAAGAGGAGAACACAAAAGACTTAGGGTTTCCATAACCAAACAAGAGTAACCATCTTCATCTACTATGTGGTGTGACGAGGTTCGCTCCCCCATCACCTCAAAGAAGCTTCCAAGAAGAAGATGCAAGTGTAGCCCTCCATAAAGAAGGATGGCCAAACCTACATAGCCAAAATCTCAAGGTTTTGAAACTTGTTTTAAGAAAATCAGGAGCCAGAAGATGTTGCTTCATGATTTAATGAAAGGAAATGAAGAGAAAATAGATTAGAAACTTACTTTGTTGAAGAACACAAAGTTAAAGTTCTTGAAGCTCAAGAACAAAGTTGCTTCAATCAAAAACTTCCTTCACCAAGATGTAAAGGAGATCAAGACAAGCAAGACTATGGTTTTATAACAAGTTTTGGTTCCAAGATTAGAAGCCAAAACCGTATCGACAAGTAGATGAGAGAAGGGTAAGTGTTCTTGGTGTTCTTGAATGATGAAGAACAAATTACCTCAAAACGGAAAACTTTGTGAATGAAAGGTGTTTAGAAGATCAAAGTAAGCAAGGCTATGGTTTTTGTTTCTTGAAACAAGTTTTGATCCTCCAAAATGGAGCCCAAAACCATATTAAGAACAAGAGAGAGAAGAGAGGATTTGTTTTGTGTTCTTGAGGAAGATGAGTTTGATCTTGTGTGAGAGAAAAAAAAAATGACTTTTGGTGTTTATGGGGGTGCTTGGTCGTGTGGCCTTTTAGTCATTAATGTTGGATTATTTAATTCAAAATGGATGAGAAAAATGGTGATGTGGAAGGAAAAATGTTGTCGAGGGAGATCACATCTTACTTGATTTGGAAAAAGCAAAAAGCATTTTCGTAAAGCAAACCTGTCTCCCCCCTCCAAAAGGTAAAAGTAGAGATATTTTGTGAAAAGGTGAGAGTGACTTAATCTTGATTAAGAAGAGGGTTAACGTAATGGATGGTCATCAACTGCTCCCGGCTTCGAGCCAAAATATTTTTCCGGGCCCGGGCCCAATAATCAAAATTCAACGGATCTGAACAAAATAATAATATTTTTATCGACTCCGCTCTAAATCAACACAAAAGGTTCAAACAAATATTTCATGATTTTTGAGTCTATAATTGAAATTCAAATGAATATCCATTTATTAACTGCTATCAATAATTATACTTAGTCAGAATTATATTATCAACCAATTTGTTCACAGAAACAAGTAATAAACAGATACAGGATTTTTGGGGTGTTACTAGTGGGATCTGTGGGTTGTAGCAAATTTAATTTACAAAGTATTTAAATACAATAAACTTTTTTTTACTGAAAATACAATAAACTTAAATAATGCACAAATGAAAATAAAAATTAAAAATTGTAACACCTTGTTTTCTTGTTTAATGTGTGGGACATAGATTAAGCGGGTTTAAGGGCTTAATTATGTTCCTTATGTGTTGAGGAAGCCATGATTCAAATTTGGGATAATTTGGCATTGGAACGAACTCAGAACGTGAAAGAACAGTTGTGATCCAACACTTAGATGTGGAGAAATCCCACGCTCAAACGTTGACCGTTGACGCTCAAGCATGGGTAGTTGCACGTCAAAACGTGGTGAGTGGATCTGTGGGAGTACACATGTCAGCGCGCACGTGACGCTTAGCAGAGACGTGGTGATCAGGACCCCACACTCAAGCGTGGAATTTTCCCACGTCAGAGCGTGCCCACGCTGAAGTGTGGAGTTTTCCCATGCTCAAGCGTTTACAGCCTGACAACATCACTTAAGTTTTCTTCCCCATTTCATTTTGGACGAAAATTTTGAGAGTTTTCATGTCCAGAGAACATGGGAGAGAGAGAGAGCTAAGGTTTTAGTGAGAGAAAGTGATCTCGGGGAAGATTGAGGCATCGGATCGTGATTTTGAATACGTCATTATGATCGGGGATACGATCACTACAACCTACGCCTATCGATTTCGCGATTCGTCAAAGGTAAGCTCGAATCTCTAACACGTCGACCTTTACGTTCCTCGAGTTCTTCGTGCTTTTCCTTTGAATCTTTTGTGGTTTTGAGATTGCCCTAATTTACACGTTACCGTGATTACGACAAAGTTCGTGATTGTGCTCGTGCCAGCTCCCGGAGGAGGTCGCAGTTGCGAGTTAGTGGTTGTTTTGATGTTGATTTCATGGTGGTTGTGGTGGTGGGGGTGAGCTTGTGAACGTGTTTGTGGTCGCGGTTGCACAATCTTTCAGGTAGGGAGAAAGAAATTGTTATTATTAGGAAGACATGCATAGCATAGTTTGTACGCATGTGTAGGGGAGACTTCAACCTTACTAGAGGTTGAGCCCTGGACAAAGTACCTAGACCCTAGGTGTAGCTATCTTTGGGCTATCACCGCTAAGATAATACCCTAGGCTAGACGATGTGATTGTTGAGTGTGATATGTTAAACTGCCTATGCGATTATCTGTTTATCTGTCAACGTGATGATATCTATATTGGCATGCTTATTGCTGTGATATTTTATTCTTGTGATGGGTTGGATGATTGTTGATGAGAGTACGGTGAGATTGTGATGTTGTTCAGGTTGATACCGCCGTGATTATGACCGTGGAGCTGTGGCTCGTGGACGCAAGGTGTTGTGTTGATGTTGATGTTATCGTGGATACAATGCTTCGTGGCTGTGGCTGAGTGCTTAGGCGTGAGGTTCTAGTATCAACTTATGATGGATGTTTGTTGCATATCATAGCATATTTGATCCCAATGGGGGATGCCCAAATGGGAGCGAGATGTGTACCACCGATCCCGAGGCAGGATGTTCAATTGGGGACATTATTGATCCCGATGGGGATGTCCAACTGGGGACGTGGTGAAATCGGTCGACATGCATATAGGATTAGTATCCCTCATAGAAGTTTGATTTGAGAGAATAAATTTTGAGATGGCGGTGCTGCATGACTCGGGAGATGTTTGTTTTGAGTGTTGATTGTTGTATGTGATGCATGCTACATGTTTACATGTTATACTGCTGTCCCTCTCCTATGTTTGATGATATGCATGTTTCTTATCTCCTTGTCTTTTCTTTGTGTATTCTTTATTTTGCGAGAAGACCATGTGGAGGAACCAGTCGCTGAGGAGTTGGATGACATTCCTTATGATCCTGATGCCGATGGACGAGCTACGACCCTAGCCTCGAGAGGCTTTGAGTTTCTTTACCAGAGGAGGATGCGAGTTCCTCATTAGAGTATGTGCTCCTGCGGGTCTATAGGCACACATATGGTGAGGGATAGAGTGGTTCAGGACATCGCCGTCGTCGGCGACGGAACGCCGGTAGTGCATCTGCATAGGAGTGTGATGTGAGGGCTTTTTGATGTATTTTGAGTGGGGTGGTGAGTACTGTTAGCGTGAGAGTCTCCTTGATCTTTTGATACTTTTGTTTATGGTCAGTATGGATGTACTTTGTGTGTATATACTACACTAGCCCTATATATATATATATATATATATATATATATATATATATATATATATATATATATATATATATATATATAACTTTTATGTTTTATAGTTGTGTACTCTGATGTATGCGTGCTTTAGTTTAGTTTCCTTTCCGCTTCGCTTCGTTTGCTTTATAAAGCACACTAATGTTTATTATACGTTTAGGGTTAGTTAATATCTTAGGTTCTTTAATGGGATATTGGGTTGTCTCATTTGGTGGTATCAGATAAGTTCGATTCTAAATCGGACTGTGTGGTCATGCTAGCCAACAGTCTAGTCCGGATAGGGCCGTGGACTATGAGTCTAGGAAGTGTACTAGCTTGATTAGTTGGATCCGCATTGGGTGCCGACCGTGTTAGAGAAGGGGTAGAGTGTCTAACGCGCAAGTTATCGAGTGTGATAACTGTTTTATTCGTAAGACATATAATATGTATATCTGTTGATTAATATTGTATGTCTTATGAATCGAAGCTAATGTTTCCTTTTCATGCTGGAATGGCTAGAGGACGTGGTAGAGGAAGAGGAACATCAGCTGGAACCGGGGACTTCAACCATAATGGTGATACCTCTGGGACTGGAAGTGGCGGAGATTAGAATGAAGAGATGAGGGCCATGAGGGATTTGGCCACTTCTATGTTGCAACACACATAGCAGAATGCTCATTACATGCAACGGCAAGAAGAAAGGGAATCCAAACAGCAACAACTACGTCTAGTAAGGGAAGACGAGATGGTGGATACCGGTTTAGATGCATTCATGAAATAATATCCTCCCCAATTCCTTGGAGAATACAATCCAAAAGCTGTTGAGCTATGGCTACAAGAGATCGAGAAAGTCTTTGTCACTATCCACTGTAGGGATGACAAAAAGGTCACCTATGCGGCTTTCATGTTGGTTGGAGCGGCAGAAGCATAGTGGAGGAACAAGCAGAGACTGCTAGGGACTGAAGGAAGACTGTTGACCATGGAATTGTTCCGTGAGAGCTTCTTGGAGAAATATTTCCCAAGGAGTGTTCACCAAGAGAAAGAAAAAGAGTTTCTGAACCTGAAGCAAGGACAACTGTCGGTGGGAGAATACGCCATGAAATTTGAGGCGCTGCTGAAATTCTCTCAGTTCTATCAGGTGCGCCCGGATGTAGACTGGGTGTGCAGAAGATTCGAGGACGGGTTGCCGTTAAGCATTCGATCATTCCCTCAGTTGATAGAAAAGTGTACAGTACTGGAAGGGCATGATTAAGAGGGAGTTGCACAAGATCAAGTGAGGAGTGGTGGACCAGTCAGAAGCTTTGGCTAGAAGGGTCGTAGAGGAAAGGTTCAACAGATAGCAAAGCCTTACAGTTGCCCGAATCAATAACCAGTGAGTTCTGGAAGGGGGAGCAATAGTCAAGGAAAACTAGGAGTCTTGACATTTTTATGATGTGGCGGATCGCATTTGATCAGAGATTGTACCCAATCGCCTAACGTCAACTATTTCAAATGTGGTAAGATGGGCCACTATGTTTTCAACTGCAGGAAGAGGAATGATAGAAGGGGCCAGTTCTACCAACAAAGTGCAAGGACTCAAAGTAGTGGAACAGGAGAGCAAGCGGCAAGCCAGTAGAGTAGACCACAGACAACGGGAAGAGTGTTTGCTGTGAGAGGATCTGAAGCCTCTCGATGTCTCGATCTAATACAAGGTAAGTGCCTAGTAGCTGGGAGACTCTTATCTGTATTGTTTGATTCAGGGGCTACACACTCTTTTTATCATTAGCATGCATGGTGTAACACCCCCTTGGGCATTACATCTTAAACACGTGCAGAATTAAATTTAAAAGGGAATTGCTGGGTGCTTTCGGAAAAAGGTATTTACTTTAAGTCAGAAAACTCGGGTGTAAAAACTTTCTGCATAATACTTCAGAAACGTTATACACACATCACAATAATAAAATCACATTATACTTGACAACACACATAAACTGAGTTTATTCATAAATCATTTCACCATCACATATAAGCTTTCTTGAAATTGTTTTTCATTCTGAAATTCCAAACCATACAAAGGTTTTCAAAACCACATATACCGACTTTCTCAACTTAAACATTAAAAATTCTAAGAGCTGGTTTGATAAAAGAACTCTAAGGACAATAGAGCCTACTACCTGTCATACATCATACCAATGAGGCCGGGCCTCGTCATCGACAGTTCACACAACTTCATCGTCGACATCAAGAAACTCGAGCTACAGGGTCTCGAAGTGACCCAAATGACCGTTGAGAAGCATCTGTACACGTATCCAAAAACACAACAGGGTGTCCAATATGTACAGGCAAGGGTGAGTAACCAATATATTGATTTAAAAATGATAACTACATGTACGACACACAAAACAGCATTTGAACATATATAGTATCAACATAATACAATAGCAGAAGTAACACAGGATGACATACCAGGTAAACAACAGGCCCAACATGCATACCATAAATCACAACATATCGTGTTAATTAATTCGCAGCATAAGACATTTTCGAAAACAGAATAGTGATGTACAATAAGTAAATGTAATCATCAACAGCCATGCAATGCAATGTGATGTAAATGACTCAATGCCATATGCCACAAGGGTAAAACTCTGACCCCTACTCCATGGAGCTAGCAAATCGTCGGAGATAGTGAATGGGAGGACATGTTCCAGTTATTGCCAGCCATGGGCAAGATGCTACAACAAATGTAACGTGCACGTATCTGGCTTTACGGAAACACTCTCGACCAAACATGAAAAGTATGGCAGCTGGTCAAAGATGTCACAGTAGTGCACGGAATACCTCTTAGATAAGTCTTTGATCCTTTCTAAGATATTAATTCCTTGAGTTTCAAGTAATGACATAAGTATTGATTCACTTAAGTCTTATGAAGTCATTGATGAACTAAGTCATCCATGGTATAGTGCATGGTCTTGTTCCACCATATACTATACTTAATTATCACTTTTATTTTACTCTAAGTTAATTACTTAACTTAGGTTTTCCATACGTAAAACTTTACGACTTGAGTTGAAAACTCTCGATTTAAGACTTTGCAAACCAAAACCTTTCTAATTGAAAACTCATTTGATTTAAAAGAACTTTGTTACTTGCTTGAATTAAAGTACCTTAACCAATTTGAAAAGGTTTTTCCTTACTAACTTAGTGTACAACCATGATTTAAGTTAGTGTAAAAGAAATGGAATTTCATTTAGTTTTCCAACTATGATTCAATTAATTCAAACTGGAGGACAAGGTTCTCTTTATATTTGGAAGATTGAATGTTAACTTAGTTTCAAAGAGTGTGACATCCCATTAATCCTAAGGTAACTTCATATTACTTTTACTTTAATGAAATCACTTTCATCCTTTTATTTTTAAAACACTTAGTTAATTGGATAAACTATGACTAAAGTAAAACACATTTTCACCTTAGTAAAAACACATGAAGGCCGAAATCCTATTTGATCTTTGGATCAAAATCACTTCTTGTTTGTTTTTGAAATACAAGTTACTAAACCAATTATTTGCTTTCAAAAACATTGAATTTCAAGAACAAGCTCATGTTCTTCCTCTTGTAACCATTATGGCCGAATGCTATACCATGTGGGATGTGAAGATTTTGCTTCACTAACTTGTCAAGTAATAGCTCAAAATAACCATAATATTATGATGAACAATAATCATACATCGTTCAACCATAAACAAGCATAAAAATCCTTACTTGATCCAGAGATCAAATTATGGTTTTCAACATACATGAAAACACTTTTCCATCCAAGCATACATCATCACAAACATATACTAAGCATAGAACATTAATACAACCATACGAAGCTCAAACAGTACTATACAGACCAATCACGGATAATATATAGTTATCGAAAAAATCCCTCGGGCAAACTCCCCTTACCTCTTGAAGTCAAGCAAGGTTCTTTCCCTTTGGTCTTTCCAACACTTCCTTCTACACCACAAATCACTAACTCCATCAAATCAAGTGAAGCTACCAAGTGGTGTTCGCGGTCTTTGGTCTGAAACGATCCTCCGAAGCTCATCGTATTTCACGAATCGCCAAACTACAACTACTCAACCAATCATTCACCAAACAACATAATACAAGTTATTCTTTGAGAAGACTTGCTAATTCTTTATGATGTAGGTTCGGCCCTTCACTAATTAATTAGTCTAAGGATTTTGAAATTTTACTAACTCTTGGATTAATGATCCTTAAGTATGATAAAGACATAATCACTAATCATTTGTCAAAGATTTGAATTAAAACTCACCTAACCATTAGGTTAGGGTCTCGGCCATTCTTGGGAAAAATAGGGAAGAAATTTTAGTTTGATTCATGCTCTTGAATGATGAACATAGAGGTCTTGATGAGTTCATAGAAATTGGTTTCATGATCATAGGATTTTTCTATGATTTTCTAGAGATTTTTGAAGAAAGTTTCATGAAAGTGGATGATGATGATTCATTGCTTAATCTTGCCAGATGAATGAAGAAGAGATCATGATTGATCATGGAGAGAAGAGATTACCTCTTGGTTGATGGAAAGATTGCAAGAATCAAGCAAGTTGTGCTTCACAAATTTGCTTATGGATCACTTGAGAAACAAAACACATATATGTCAAGACAATGAAGCAAGGAGCAAGTTTACTAACTTGAGTCAAGAGAGTTTACCTCTAGGTTGATGGGAGAGTGGAGAGCAAGTGAATAACACTCAAGAACACCAAGAACAAAGGAGAGAAACTAAAAACTCTAACTTTGATCTTCAAAACCATAAAGTAAGCAAGACTTTGTGTTTGTGATAAAGTGAACAAAAATGGCTTATGATGGGGCTTTTGGGGCGTGATAAACGAGGGGTAGAAAAGTCCAAACTTTGTTCATTTAGGGACAAAAAGGTAATTTCACTTAGGGACAAAAATGTCATTTTAACAAAAGACTAGGGACCTAATTGTCATTTAAATAAAAGGCTAAGGACGTAAACGTCAAAACGCCCAAAAATATCTAGATATTTTTAGAAAGGTAATGATGACGAGTGGTGGGTCACAAGGCTAGAAATGTAATTTCAGAAATTTCCACGGGCAAAATGGTTTTTTCTCGCCCTAAATATCTTAGATATTTTAGAAATCCAGAAAATATCTTAGATATTTTTCGTAGAGGATAAGGATGGCTTGTGGTGAGTCATGGTAGTGACTAATCCTATGACTCACCGCACTCCGGTGACCTCTGCATGTCTATTCTTGCCTCCGTTGATTTTCCGATTTAGGTTTTACGCCCGAATAACGTATAATGACCTATTTATTTTGAAAATTTTCAAAATAACCAATATCGTTGGAAATAAAATATAAAACCTAATTGTTTCGTTCACGAGTCAAAATTAGGTTTTCTGATGAGTAAAATCTTACTGTCAGTGAAAACGCAAACCTGGCTCCGCCTGAACTTTCAATCCAAAATTTAACTGTAACTCTCTACGATAATGTAGAGTATGAATATGGTTTTGGGTTATGCAAAATCATTTTCTAAACCTCGGATAAAAATATAAAAGATATATATTTTTACCGTTATTAGAAAACAACGAAAATCAGGGTGTAACACATGGATCATTTGGAATTGCGAGTTTCATCTTTACCATATGAACTGACTATCTCAACACCTACAGGTGATTCTTTGACTACCTTTTTGTCTGCTTAAAATGCCCTGTTGTTATAGAAAAGAAATATTTTCTTGCAGAGCTGGTCTGTTTACCTAAGCAGCAGATTGATGTTATCTTAGGCATGGACTGGTTTTTGGCCAACCATGTAGTACTAGACTGTTCAAATAAGATCCTTCATTTTTTCGAGCAATCTAGATCATTGCCTGCCAGTGATGGTGTGTTGGGAGGTGTACAATCAAGAGAATGCATGGTGTTGTTTTCTTTAGAAGCCAAGGAAGCTCCTAGTCTAGATGCTTTGTCGGTAGTTCGTGAGTTTCCCGATATTTTCCTGGATGATGTGCCAGGATTGCCACCCAAGAGGGAGACAGAGTTCGCGATTGAATTGTACCTGGAATCGGATCGATTTCGATAGCACCCTATCGAATGTCCCCAACAGAGTTGGCAGAGCTGAAGAAGACCCTGGAAGATATGTTGAAGCAGCAGCTTATAAGGCCTAGTGTTTCGTCGTGGGAGCGCCAGTGTTGTTTGTCAAGAAGAAGGACGGTCGGTCAAGGTTGTGTGTGGACTACCGACAACTCAACAAGGTGACGATCAAGAACAAGTATCCGTTGCCAAGGATTGATGACCTTATGAACCAGTTAAGAGGATCAACGGTGTTCTCCAAGATAGATCTAAGATCGGGTTATCATCAGATAAGGGTAAAAGAAGATGATGTACCGAAGACGGCTTTCAGGAGTCGGTACGAACACTGCGAGTACCTAGTTATGCCTTTCGGTGTCACTAATGCTTCAGCCGTGTTCATGGACTATATGAACAGGATCTTCAGACTGTATCTTGGCAATTTTGTCATTGTTTTCATCGATGACATCCTTATCTGCTCCTCGAGCAAAGAAGAACATCAAGAACATTTGAGGGTTGTACTTCAAGTTTTTAAGGACAGACAACTCTATGCCAAGTTTTCTAAGTGTGAGTTCTGGTTGGAAGAGGTACAATTCCTTGGGCATGTGATCAACAAGGATGGCATAACAGTAGATCCTGCGAAGGTGGAAGCTATGGTTAAGTGGGAAAGCCCTAAGACAGTAAGCGAGATCAAAAGTTTCCTTGGGCTAGCAGCATACTACAAGAGGTTCATCAAGGGATTTTCGAAGATTGCACTACCTTTGACGCAGTTAACGAGAAAAGGAAAAGCTTTTGAATGGACAGAAGAGTGAGGCTAGTTTCCAAGAGCTGAAAGAGAGGCTAACAACATCTCCGGTACTATTCTTACAAGATCCATCGACGCCGTTAGATGTGTACTGTGACGCATCATATCAAGGCTTGGGTTGCGTACTTATGCAGGAAAGTAAAGTAGTGGCTTATGCCTCCAGAAAGTTAAGGGTGCATGAACGGAACTACCCAGCACATGACCTCGAGTTGGCTGCGATTGTGTTTGAATTGAAGATATGGAGACACTATCTCTATGGCGCTAAATTTAGCGTGTTTAGCGACCATAAAACTTTAAGGTATCTGTTCGACCAAAAGGAGTTGAACATGCGGCAGAGGAGATGGATGGAATTCATAAAGGATTATGAATTTGACCTACAATACCACCCAGGAAAGGCCAATGTGATAGCGGATGCATTGAGTCGAAAATCTTTGCATATGTCCGCTATGATGATGAAAGAGCTGGAACTACTAGAACAATTCAGAGATCTGAATATGGATTTGGAACTATCCAGAGATAAGATAAGTTTAGGAATGGTCACTATCACCAATGATTTCCTGAACGTAATCTGGAAGAAGCAAGGAGAAGATTGGTACTTATACGAGATGAACCAGATGGTGGAAGAAGGTAGGACCTCAGAATTTAAGATAGGTACTGATGGAATCCTAAGGTTTGGAGAAAGGATATGTGTGCCAGAGGATAGAGAGATTAGGGAGATGATCTTGGAAGAGGCACATAAGATCAATCTAAGCTTTCATCCAGGGGCTGCAAAGATGTACCAAGACTTGAAGAGAATGTTATGGTGTCCAAGGATGAAAAAGGAGATAGCAGTGTATGTCCAATCCTGTTTGGCGTGTCAAAAGGCAATTGAACACCAGAAGCCAACATGATTATTGCAATCATTGGACATCCCATAATGGAAATGGGATAGTATTGTAATGGACTTTGTGTCTGGATTGCCAAGGATGCAAAAGAGGTGCGATGCAGTTTGGGTAATCGTTGATAGGCTTACGAAAT
Source organism: Ammopiptanthus mongolicus (assembly GCA_039655645.1). Lineage (NCBI taxonomy): Eukaryota > Viridiplantae > Streptophyta > Magnoliopsida > Fabales > Fabaceae > Ammopiptanthus > Ammopiptanthus mongolicus. The sequence continues at coordinate 60,222,069 of CM077343.1, read as the reverse complement.
GTGCCCATTTCTTGCGGATCATTCAAAGTTATTCTCTGGAGAGGTTAACCCAGATTTACATCAAGGAAGTGGTAAGGTTGCATGGACTACCTTCAAGTATAATTTCGGACCGAGACCCGAGATTTACTTCTAGGTTTTGGCAAAGTTGGAACAATGCTTTGGGAACTAAGCTAGGGATGAGTTCAGCTTATCATCCGCAGATGGATGGTCAGTCTGAAAGAACGATTCAATCTTTGGAGGATCTTTTAAGAGCATGTGTTTTGGAAAACATAAGAAGTTGAGACGATTTCCTTCCACTGATTGAATTCACGTACAACAATAGTTTTCACTCAAGTATTGGCATGGCGCCATATGAGGCATTGTATGGAAGAAAGTGCAGAACCCCACTATGTTGGTATGAAGCCAAAGAGAACCAGTTGATAGGCCCGGAGATGGTGCAGCGAATAACAAAGCAAGAACAAAAGATTCAGAAGAAGATGAAAGTCGCACGGGATCGACAGAAGAGCTACAGTGACAAGAGGAGGAGACCCTTGGAGTTCCAGGAAGGCGACCATGTTTTTATGAGAGTCACTCCAAGAAATGGAATTGACAAGGCAATCAAATCCAAAAAGCTTACCCCTAGATTCATTGGACCATTTCAAATCCTCCGTTGAATTGGTCCAGTTGCCTACCAAATTGCTTTACATCCCAACCTATCCAATATTCATGATGTATTCCATGTATCCCAACTTAGAAAATACCATCACACATGATAGAGCCTGAATCAATACAGATAAAAAAGAACTTAGAATATGAGGCGCTGCCTGTACGGATCGAGGATAGGAGGATGAAAGAACTTCGCAGAAAGCAGATTCCCTTAGTCAAGGTTATATGGGATGCAACAACAGGAGATGCTACATAGGAAAGAGAAGAAGACATGCGACAACAGTACCTGAATCTATTTGAAAGGTACGACGAATTATGGGGACGAAATTCTTTTAAGGGGTAGTAACGTAACACCCCGTTTTCTTGTTTAGTTTGTGGGACATAGATTAAGCAGGTTTAAGGGTTTAATTATGTTCCTTATGTGTTGAGGAAGCCATGGTTCAAATTTGGGACAATTTGGCCTTGGAACGAACTCAGAACGTGCAAAAACGTGAAAGAACAGTGATCAGCGTCCAACGCTTAGGTGTGGAGAAATCCCACGCTTAAACGTTGACCGTTGATGCTTGAGCGTGGGTAGTTGCATGAGGGCGCGTGGGAGTACACGTGTCAGCACGCGCGCGACGGGTGGGAGTACACGAGTCAACGCGCACACGACGCGTGATAGAGACGTGGCGATCTTGCCCCACGCTCAAGCGCGGAGTTTTCCCACGTCCGAGCCTGCCCGCGCTGTAGCGTGGAGTTTTCCCACACTCAAGCATGGACAGCCTGACAACATCACTTAAGTTTTCTTCCCCATTTCATTTTCGATGAAAATCTTGAGAGTTTTCATGTCCGAAGAACGTGAGAGAGAGAGAGACAAAGCTGAGGTTTTAGTGAGAGAAAGTGATCTCGGGGAAGATTGAGGCATCGGATCGTGATTCCAAATACATCGTTATGATCAAGGCTGAGAGCACTACAACCTACACCTATCGATTTCGCGATTCGTCATAGGTAAGGTCGAATCTCTACCACGTCGACCTTTATGTTCTTCGTGTTCTTCAATCTTTTCCTTTGAATCCTTTGCGGTTTTGAGATTGCCCTAGGGTTAACGATGTTGTTTAAACGTTGTTCTTGTGATTAGGGCAAAATTCATGATTGTGCTTGTGCGAGCTCTCAGAGTAGGTTGCAGCTACGAGTTAGTGGCTGTCTTGAGGTTGATATCGTGGTGGTTATGGTGGTGGTGTTGAGCTTGTGGTCGTATTCGTGGTCGTGGTTGCACAATCTTTCAGGTAGGGAGAAAGAAATTGTTATCATTAGGAAGGCATGCGTAGTATAGTATGTATGCATGTGTAGGGGAGCCTTAAACTCTACTAGGGGTTGAGCCCTGGACAAAGCACCTATTGTTGGGGTTTCAAGAGAAATAATTTTTAAAAACAATTTATAAAAACCTCTTGAGTGGAAAAACCCCTTTACTAAAGGACCACGTATTGCACATGAATCACAAGGATATTGTGTTTACCTCTTGAAGCATAGCTTTACCACGAACACTGTGAGCACGTCAGTAGCACTAATAAATCATGAACACTGCTACAGTGTGAATGGCAACTTGATCTACATAGCTACAAAGCAGCAGATCTGAGGAATACTGCTGCTATCACCACAAAGGGAGAGGTTCTTCTCCTTCACTAGTATTGCAAAGTAGCAATACCTCTACTCAGTCCACATGAGCAAACCAACGTCAAAGATAGCGTAGTGCTAGCTATCAAGATTGGAAGAGGCATGACACACAGAGAGAGAAAAGAAGGTGCGCCTGTCAAGGGTGTACAATGGCCGTTATGAGTGCTCTATGTTGTGTGTGACTTAAGTGAAGTGCACAACTTACTAATAGCTGTCACTCACTTAACCTAACCCACTAGGGCTACTGTCCGCTACAGGCCCAATTTCTAATTATTAATTAAATCATATTTAATTAATCAATGAAATCAATCCCATTTAATTATTAATTAAATCATATTTAATTAATCAATTAAGTTAATTCTCTGAACATTTGCTCTATGCGTGTGATCCTATAAGTTCTCAATTAATTGGCAATAATATTAATTATTATTAATCATATTAATAATCAATTAATATTATAAACAAAGAGCGGCATCTAGCAATATATCATTGCTACCCAATTAATTAGAATATTGGTGATACAATTAAAACCATATTGTAACTATATATAATGTGAAGTCAACGTCCTTTCGTCACAATATCTTAATTGAACACAACATAAATGTGTCATCCTTGTTAGGTTCAATTATTTATTTCTTGATCCAGTAATTGACGTATGATCATGTGGGCCCAATATCTCATATTGTCCCACCTTAGCATGGGCATGTATTTCTACGTCGCATACCATCAAGAGACCTATAGACATTACTCCTGTTATCTAGGAGGGACGAATCCTATCTACATCACTCACATTCCTCAACATGTTTCATTGCAGACCCAATAACTATCTTTATAGTTGTCCTGTTACAACGTTTAATAGCATTAAAACCTACAACTACATATGTTAGGAATCGTAGTGACTTCAAGTCGAAGGACTACTTCACTATGGTCACCATGAGAATCGCTTATGACACTTACATAACTATTATGCAGAGTTCTCATAGCGGGTCACTCTAGTATAAATATTCCACTAATATTTATACTTATGTGAAGACTTGATATCTTATATCTATGACCCGTGAGATGTGGCCATCCGTACACTCACATAATAGTCTCAATGTATTATTATTGTCCTTATTAATAATAATACTTGACTATGGATATTTAAGAATAGTGTTCTATAATTTAATGGCATCTCACGGTCAAGTCACACTTGACGTTCCATTAAATGAGCTACCTATTCTAAGGACTTTATTATGCTATAAATATGATCATAAAATATAACATAATCAATAAATGCCTTATACATATATCAAATATATGATCAAAGTTATGATACAAATGATTATCTATTCAAAATAGATTGGCCACTTGGGCTTACCCCAATACCTAGAACCCAGGTGTAGGCTATCACCGCTAAGATAATACCCTAGGCTAGACGACGTGATTGTTGAGGGTGATATGTTGAACTGCCTATGTGATTATCTGTTTATCTGTCAATGTGATGATATCTGTATTGGCATGCTTATTACTGTGATATTTTATTTTTGTGATGGGCTGGATGATTGTTGATGAGAGTACGGTGAGATTGTAATGTTGTTCAGGTTGATACCGTCGTGGTTATGACCGTGGAGCAGTGGCTCGTGGACGTAAGGCGTCGTGTTGATGTTGATGTTATCGTGGATGCAATGCATCATGGCTGTGGCCTAATGCTTAGGCGTGAGCTTCCGGTATCAACCTGTGATGGATGTTTGTTGCATATCATAGCATATTTGATCCCAATGGGGGATGCCCAAATGGGAGCGAGATGTGTACCACCGATCCCGAGGCGGGATGTCCAATTGGGGATGTTATTGATCCTTACGGGGATGTCCAATTGGGGACGTTATTGATCTCGATGGGGATGTCCCACTGGGGACGTGGTGAAATCGATTGCCATGCATATAGGGATTAGTATCCCTCGTGGAAGTTTGATCTGAGAGAATAACTTTTCAGATGGCTGTGCTGCATGGCTCGGGAGATGTTTGTTTTGAGTGTTCATTGTTGTATGTGATGCATTCTACATGTTTACATGTTATACTGCGGCCCATCTCCCATGTTTGATGATATGCATGTTTCTTATCTCCCTGTCTTTTCTCTGTGTATTCTTTATTTTTGCAAGAAGACCCTGTGGAAGAACCAGTCGCTGAGGAGTTGGATGACACTCCTTATGAGCTTGATGCCAGTGGACGAGCTACGAACCCTAGCCTCGAGAGGCTTTGAGTTTCTTTACCAGAGGAGGACGCTAGTTCCTCATTAGAGTATGTGCTCCTGCAGTTCTATAGGCGTTCATATGGTGGGGGACAGGGTAGTTCAGGACATCGCCATCGTCGATGACTGAATGCCGGCAGTGCGTCTGCATAGGAGTGTGATGTGAGGGCTTTTTAATGTATTTTGAGCGGGGTGGTGAGTGCTGTTAGCGTGAGAGACTCCTTGATCTTTTGATGTACTTTCGTTTTTGGTCAGTATGGATGTACTATGAGTGTATATACTACACTGCCTGCTGATGGGGCAACTGATGCATGTATATATATATATATATATATATATATATATGTTTTATAGCAGTGTACTATTATGTATGCGTGCTTTAGTTTAGTTTCGTTTCCGCTTTTATCCTTTCCGCTTCGCTTCGTTTGCTTTATAAAGCACGCTAATGTTTATAATATGTTTAAGGTTAGTTAATATCTTAGGTTTTTTAATGGGACAACTGCTTGTCTCAAAAGTCGACTTCCTATATTTATCTATTCTCTATTTGTCTATCATTTTAATAAAATATATTTTCATATTTATCTGTCATTTTAAAAAATAAATGAAGTTTTAATTGTTTTTTGCTAACTTACTCATAATACTAATAAGTGAGGTTACCAATATGGCCCAACACTGTTAGTGGATAGGGGTTCCTTCAGCATGCAATGTGTGTGGAAAAAGGTCAAAAACTTTGTTGGGAGAGTCAAAACTCCCTTTAGTGATCTCTTCGCTTCGAAAGAGATTAGTTTCTGATTATTGATTAGGGATACCTGGTGCACACAAAATATACTAATAAGTGAGAAACTAATACGGATGAAAATTTTCTGCCTTCTACCTCTGCTTAATGCCAATCACACCAATTAAAAGATGCCTACACTTGTTTTATATTAGTTTCTATTAGAATTGAATGCCTTTATTGGTACGAACGGTTTTTGAGTTTTCACACTTTAATTTTTGGGCATTGTTTCTATGTCCACTCATTTTGAAGGGCACCGATGCCCTTACTATTTGCACAGTAAAGTTTTGATAGATATTAATTACTTTAAATTGGAAGTGTGTTCTTTGCTGCCATAATCCCACTTATTTTTTTTTTAAAATATATTGGCAACTTATACGTAAAATCTCTTTGATTTTAACAACTTAAACTTAGGGACTTTTCGTAAATTAAATTTATTTTGAACAAAAAATAAAATAAAATTGCATATTCTATACACTTCTCTCTCGTCTACATGACCCTGAATTTTATCTAATGTCCCTCACCCCAGCCACGACATTGCTTCTGACCTCCCACTTGCGTCCTCCACTTGATTCCCACATATCTGGTGACATATATTTGTGCATTTCTGCTTTCTTTGTTTTTTATTTTATTTTTCAATGTTTTATTTTATTTTGGGTATTTGTGCGGTGAAAATTTTCATTTATGTTCTTAATGCTATGGTATTTTGAGTTGGAATAGATATTTGGTTAATATTTATCGAAATTTTACTGATATAAATAGTAAGGGTATTGGTGCACCTCAAAATGAGTGGCATCGAAACAATGCCCTTAATTTTTTCGTTGTTGCAAATATTACATTATAGTGTTATAATACTCCTTCTTTTATCTTATTTGGCAGCTTTTAATTACTGTGAGAGACAACTGAGAGAAAGGTTCAGAAGATTTTAATCCGATTAATATAATGGTAATTATGTTTTGAGTATTTTAACGAGGGATAATTTAGCCAAATATAATTATTTTCACTTATTATTAATGTGATTTATTGACTTTAATTCTTGTACTACAATATTCAAATATGTATATATATATATATATATAAAATAATTGGCCAATCAAGGATTGGTCGAGTGGTAAGTATCTTGACCCCAAGGAGGAGAATGAAAGTTCGAATCCTGGTGGTAGATACTCTAGTTGCAAGGTTGCGAGAATAAAGGATGAGAGTATCTAATTTTTATAGATTAGAGCATGTTTGAAAAAGATTAATTTTTCCCATTTAAGCTGTTTTTTTTGGCTAAAAAGTTGTTTCATATATAATCTATCATGTTTGGCAATTAGCTTAAATTTATAAAAAAAAAAAAAAAAACTTGTTTTGAGGGTAAAATGCTGTTTTTTGTCATCTAATTTGTTTTTGGTTAATACTGTTGTGATTTAATTATTTTTCATTCTCAAAACTCTATTTCCTATTTACCCCTACAAAATTAACTTTCAAACAAATATTATTAAATTATACAAATAACTTTGTACCCTTTTTCGTAATTTATTATATAAAAGTGATTTTTTTTTTGCACCATCCAAACGAAATAAATTATCTTAAAATTGCATTTCAGCAAACATACCCAAACAAAAACAGATTCTAATTATAATCAATTATCAGCATAATCTATTTTTTTCAGCTTTCTCAAACACACTCTAATAGAGATGTAATAGACTACTTAATCCCAGCACATTAGCATTAACTGACATGATTTGTTATTTAACTTTAAACACTATACCAAACAATTATAATATAAGGGTGCTAGAGACTAGAGAGGAGGTAAACTCTAGAAAGTCAAACCAATTAGCATTTGGCACACGTCAAGTGTAACACCCCCGCTAGGTGCTACATGCTCGGACTCAAAATGCGGAAAATATCAAGAAAATAAGATGCTGGTTGCTTTCGGAAAATACTGTAATTAAGTAGCTACGTTCAAAAACGCGGTTCTAAAAATTTTCTGCATGCATAGGTGATCCAATTCAAGGCAAGGAAATAAACTTCTTAACACACATCAATATATTGTTCATAAAAACATAAGTAATACATAGGTTCAGGTCTGGTATATATATTACAGACTTAAGACACATTGTCAACATTCATGCAGCAAATAAATATAAGACTGCTTCAAAAAGATAGACTCCTAAGCTGGTCGGGCTAAAAGAGTAGCCATTGGGATACAACCCCAAAGTCAACTTCTTCAAAAGATTCCGTCCTCCGAGTCCTCACGTATCCGGGGGGACCTATGATCAACATCTGTACATATGTTATAAAAACACAACAGGGTGTCCAACATGTACAGGCAAAGGTGAGATACTCATTTATAAGTTTATCACGATAGCCGCACAGGTGACAAATGTAACATCCCAAAAATCCTATACCTGTTTCTCTTAACTGTTTGTGTGAATAACTTAACTGAGAATGCAATCCGACTAAGTTTAATCATAAGAGTGGTTAATGATTGGAAATTCATATCTAGATTTCAATTATGAGCTTAATGATCATAAAATGTTGTTTTGAGCCTGTTATGCTGTTTTGTGTCAGAATCGATAAAAATATTATTATTTTACTCGGGATCGCTTTACCTTGGGATACGTGCCAGGGCCGGGTAGTAATCTGGCCTGAGGCTGGGGAATGTTCTGGCCCAGAGCCGGGAGTAGTTCATAACTAATTTTCACGTTTCCCTAAACTCTATGAACCTTTGGTTAATAACCTATATACATTACCTTTTATGGAAAAACAATTTAACCATTTTTGATTAATCTTGCAACTTTTGATTAGGGGTCAACAAGTATTTCTCTCTTTAATCCTTGGCCCTTGGATTACTTAAACCTAATCACATCACTATGTCATAACCATTTGAATTAATTTGGAGCACTAAATCTAAAGGCCTCAAGGCCAAAGTGTCAGAAATAAAACTTCAAGTCATTTTCATTTCCATTCCAAAAGATCAAACTCTCTCTTCGCTCAAGAACTTTCATTTTCTTTCTTTTCTCTCTTTCTCTCTCATATTCGGCCATGCCTAGAACAAACCATCCAAATTTCCTTTGTGATTTCTAAAACCATAGATCAACTAGTCTTGATCTCTAGATCATCCTTGGTTAAGAAAGTTTTCTCTTTGGAGCAACTTTGATCTTGACCTTGAAGAACACCAACCTTGATCTTCAAGGTGTTCCTCACTAAGTAAGTTTATAAACTCATCTTCTCTTTACTTCCTTACTTTGAATCATGAGTAAACTTCTTCTAGTTCATGATCTTTGCAAAACAAGTTTCGAAATCTTATTCTGCTACACGTAGGGGTTTGGCCACCTCCTTGTTCTTGGTGTTGGAGTTGTCTCATTCACAAAGGATCTTCATTAAGGTAATGGGGGAGTGAACCTCATCACACCACATTGGTGGTGGTGAAAATGGTTTATGGGTTTAGTTTGGGTAAAACCCTAAACCAAGGGTTTCCTATTTTGTCTATTTGGTTTTCTATAAGAACAATGTTGTAATAATTATTTATTACTTGATTTGTGTTCATTGATGCGTTTGAATGGTTGAAAATAACTTTTATGTGTGAGAAAACCCTAATCTAAGTTTCCTCCATCTTATTGTTGAAAAGAGTTTGAGAAAATGTGATTTTCGGATCTGACCTTATGTGAGTCATTTGGGTTTTTCTCTCAACCCAGACTTGGATTTCAAAACTTATTTTTGATCCTAAAACCAGACATATTGGGCTTCATTTTGAGCACAAATTTCGTGTGGTTTCATAAAGCTTTGACCCTTGAAAACTTGTTTCAATCTAAGCATAAAATTCTGTCTCGGATTCTGACTACAGTGACTTATTTATTGAAACTTTACTAACCCATTTACTTTTTGTGAAAATGAATTTTATATCCAAAAACTAGACATCCAAAGCTTTCATATGAGTCCTCATTTGCTCAAATCCGAGTTCGTTTGGTCAATCAAATGTTTGTCACAAGTTGATGTTTGACATGCTGAAAATTCTGTATACGGGTTTGATGTTGAATTTATGGAATTGGTTGTTATGTTATTATCCATGTTGATGCATTGATGATTACTCTTGTTCATGATGGATATTGGCGAAGCAAAATCTTCACATTAAACCTAGTATAGGATTCGGCCAAAGCATAAACAAAAAGGATTTTCAACTTCAATCTTTGAAACTCAAATGATTTTACAACTCTAAAATGGAATCGATAAACGATAAACCAAAGTAAAACAAAGAAACCTTATTTGAATGAAACATAACATTCATTCAAGAGATTCTTAGAACAAGAGAAAAAATATTTTAATCTTAAGTTATGTGTTAAGTAAATCAAATGATGTTTTGAAAATTAACGAATCAAATGTTCTCAATAGCAAATTAACGACTTTGAGAAAATCTTATGTAACATTCGGTTACTAAGTAGGTTTTGAACGTAAAACCAATCTTTGTTTCCAATACAATGTTTAGTTCCCAAGTTTAAGTATAAATGATTTCAAGCTAAAAGGAATTTAGACTTAAGAAGATTTCTCTTCTTTAGTTTATACAAAACAGTTTTAAACTCCAACTTCCGACTTTAAGTTTAATTGAAACTACAAGCTTTTTGAAATAATTTTTTCAAAGTATAAGATTTTGAATCAAAGGTACCAAGGCACTTTGCCAAGGTATAAAGCAAATAAGTGTTTTGTACTCACCTTTTTACAAAAGTGTCTTGAACTCAAAACTAAGGATTTTCCTAAGTTAAAACCCAAAGTCAAATAATTGACTTAGAGTCAAGGAAAGAGATAAGAAAGTGTAATTTGTGGTGGAACAAGACCATATGTTACATCATTGATGATTCATTCATCAGTCGACTCATAAGACTTAATGAATCAATGTGTATTTCATTACTCGAAAGACAAGTACCCTCTAACTTAGAAAGGATCTAAGACTTAACTAGAAGATTCTCAATCCTTATTCATAAGACATTTAGGACTTGAGAAATATATCATAAGACACGAGCACAAACATGAAACGTTTTGGTTTGGAATAGTAGTTCGATGACGGGCCGGTGAGTCAGACCCGAGGCCAACGTCTAACTGTATAGTCTTGTGATGACTCGATCCCGGAGGGATCACGAGATTTATCTAGTGGATAAAGGTTTTATAATACAAAGACACGTATATAGTTCCAAAGGAAGAGGACCTTAGTGAGCCTTGAGGTTTATCCGGTGGATAGACATTGCTTTATCTCATCTGCTTTGTGTAAGCATTGGCATTTCATTGCATGAGTTGTAAGGCCTTGAGCATAGGAGTTGAGCTTACACCTTGATGCGGGTGCGAATCTTACGGTGACGATCTTAAATAGTCTTGGAGGTATCAGGGTTGGAAAGGCTGGCATGTGAGCAATTGGTAGCTCTTCTGCGTCGTGGTGAATCCGAGCAATACACTGATATCCTCGACTAGATGCCATACTTTTCATGTTTGGTGTAGATTGTTTCCGTAAAAGCCAGATACGTGCACGTTACAAATGTTGTAGCATCTTGCCTAAGGCTGGCGTAGACGGAACATGTCCTCCCATTCACTCTGTCCGACGTTTTGTTAGCTCCATAGAGTAGGGGTCAGATTTTTACCCTTGTGGCATATGGCATTGAGTCATGTACATCACATTGCATTGCATGACTATTGATGGATACATTTACATGTTATATACTATTATCCTGTGTTGATGATGCCTTGTGCTGTTGATTGGATATTATGAGATATTGAGATGTATGATATGCATGACTAGTATTTTATTGTCTTGTGTGTCGTACCGTTTTTACTTCTATCATGTGTTGTGCTGATGAATGGGAATCTCACCTCATTACTTTGTACTGGATCGTTGTGTGCTTCTCTGGTTGTCTCCTGAGAAGGTCCTGTTACCGAGACTTTACCCGGCATTTTGGATGCATCTCTCTGTTGAGCCTCCTAATGGTTTTGGCGTTTGGACATCTATTCATGATGAGTTTCTAGCAAAGTACATGGGAAGAGCCACACTCACCATCCGTAAGGGTTGTAGAGGAAGAGTTCTTGACCGCTCCACCGCTTGTCTTCATGTCATCTGCTGTCAAGGTTGTACTTGTAAGTGGAATGCTAGATGGACTTTTCCACCGCTGCGTTCAGTGCCTTTTCTCTCTGTTAGGGATTGGCCGCATGTTAATAGAGTTGCTTCTAAGTCAACTTCTATTATGTCTTCCATAGGAATGCCAACAGTAGTCCTTGCTAGGGTCCCTGTTAGATCTCATTTGATGGGTCCTTGTTGGAAGACGATGAGTGAAGAGACTAGGAGTGAGGTGATTTATCCACAACTTCCTATTTGTTTCGGTTGTCTCTCCGAAAAGGAGAAGTCAGAGGAAGTATTCAGCGGTTGATCCGAGGAGTGTCTTCCTCTGTAGTATGTTGTTGGCCAGTGTAGGGTGTCATAGAGTCTGTACCTTTCTTTTATCTTTTGTGGAGTTGCACATCCAAGAATCTTATGTTTAGGAGCTGCGTCTCCAATCTTTTATGATGAGTCTGTATCTTTCTGTTTTCCTTCTGTATTCGGGTTGGGTTTTTATGTAATCCTTTATGAAATTATATTATGAAATGTTTCTATTTACCTTACATGCACGAACGGTTACAAGTTTTACAGTTATGTCATGTGAAAAGAAAACATTTACCCCATCTTTCTTAAATGATTTTGATTAACCCTTTTTTAGGCCTTATAGTTTTATAAAATGTCCGTTATGTGATGCCCCCGGAAAGGGTGTTACAACAAACAACAATTACAGTCACACATAAATACAGTTATAATAACAGTTATTCATATGAAACAATATCTCGAACACTATCATGAGTTATAATAATGCATGAAACTTCAATATCATCTTTCTAATTCATGTACTCCGGAGATTCCTACTACCCTTCATCTAGCGATAGGCTGAAGTAACACCCGTAACACAATTGTTCTCATGAGTCAGTCTCTCAATTTATGTCTGAACTTCAATTGTTCCAGGGTACCATATCATAATCATATCCTGAATAGTCCAGTCTCTGATTGAGTTCATTCGTGTTTGGCAACCGATTTACCACGGCACGGGGTGTAACACCCCGATTTTCTTAATTTTTTAATTAATCAGTAATTAAGTAATTTTATTTTATTTGAGGGTCTAGAAACTTTAATAAATTATTCCAAGGCCATAGTCATGTTCTACGCTATCGTAGGAAGCTATGGTTAAGTTTTGGGTCGAAAACTCAGACGGAGCCCGGTCTGCGTTTTTCCTTGACAGTAGTGCTTTACTGCTATCGAGACCTAATTTGGACCCATGAACGAGACAATTAGTCTTAAAATCACGTTTCCTATATTTTTGGAAAAATTCATCCTGACGTCCGAAAATAAAAATAATATTTTTATATTAGGCCAGAAAATCGATCGGGTAGACGATTCGAGTTGTCTTAGGGTTTTTCGAGAACCTTGAGCCAATGAGCTTCATACCAGGGCTATGTTAAATCATTTGGGGACTCCTACAAATGTCATGAGGATTTTCAAATTATCGGGACGTGAATTGACTAAATTACCCTTGGTTAATTTTTACTAATTACCTACCATTATCTTTACCTATTTCTTAAGCCATAAGTCACCATTTAATACACTATTTTTCACCTTTTCTCCCCTCATTTCCCGCTGGCTCCAGCTGCTGCTTCTTTCTCCTTTTCTTCTTCTTTCTTCTTCTTCCTTCTTCTTCTTTCTTCTTCCTTCTTCTTCCTCCATTTTCAACTTCAATTTTCTCAAGCTTCCTCAAGCTTTTTCAAGAAAGTTTGTGAAGCAAAGTTGCTCCTCTCATCCTCCTCTATCACCTAGAAGGTATAGATTTCATCCTTGAGCTCTCAATCTTTATTTTCTCCATTATTTTCATGAATTTCAATTCCTAGATCTAAACTTCAAAAATCTCTAGAAAATTATAGAAAAATCATTTTGAGACCAAACCAATTCCTATGAGCTAGTATCATCCCCTACTATCATAATCCAAGAGCTTGTGATGAAATAAAATCTCTAGCCTATTTATCTTTTAAGGGCCGAATGTATGGGTTTTTGGGGAAAATGGGTGTTTGTTCTTTGTTCTTGATTCCACATGTTGCAACCCTTAATCATGTAATGCAAGTGATTAGGAGGCCAAATGAAACTCTCACCTATTTTTCATGGTGATGGCCGAAACCCTACCTTGTGAGTTTAAGGGGTTTTGTTTCAAATCTTTGATAATTGATCATTGATTATGCATTAGGTATGCTTAAGGATCATTGATCCAAGAGTTGGTAGAATTTCAATATCCCTAGCCTATTTAATTAATTAAGGACAATAGCTGATCCTAGATATTAGGTAGATTATGGAGATTATGGTTTCATTATTTTAATTTCTGGTTGTGTTTTACTGTATAGAATTCGACAGGACTCGAACGCTTGATTGCGCACTCGATTGACAGCTACGGAGTCGTAGCCGGAGCTGCACGAGAAAATCACTAAGGTGGGGGAGAAAGAACTAATATCGTCAGGAAGGTAAGCTTAGTATAGAGTATATATATTTGTGTAGGGGAACCCTTAAACCCTACTAGAGGTTGAGCCCTGGATAAAGTGCCTGGACCCTAGGTGTGGGTACTTTTGGGCTATCACCGCTAAGTTGATATTATGAATGATGAGACTGATTGAGGTTGATTGTGATGAATTACTTAATTGATTACCTGTTGATTTTGTTTCTGTAAACTGTATGTTTGATGAATTATTGCCTGAATTTATGATGATAACTGTACTGGAAAAATCTTCTGTTGCAATGTTTATTGTGATTGGTTGGTTGAGTGTTGATGAGAGTATGGTGAACGATGTTGTTGTTCGGGTTGATATCATTGTGGTCCCGACCGTGGAGCTGTGGGTCGTAGACACAAGGCGTCGTGATGCTGATGCTAATGCTGATGTGATGATGATGTGATGTTGATGTTGATGATTGATGTTGACGTTGATGTGATGCGATGTGTCGTGGTCGTGGACGAGTTTTTAGGCATGAGGTTCCGATATCAACCTGCGATGGATGTTTGTTGCATTTTCATAATATTTCATACCACAACATTTGGTCCCAAATGGGGATGTCCAATTGGGGACGTTACGTAAAATCCCGAGGCGGGATTTGATGTGATGTGATCCCGACGGGGATGTCCAGTTGGGGACGTGATGTATCGACCGACATGCATATAGGGAAGATAGCATATACATAGGGACTAGTATCCCTCCTATAGGCTTATTCGAGAGAACGATGTTTGAGATGATTGTGATTGGTGACTTAAGAGATGGATGAGGTTGTGTTATATATGTTATATGTGTTGTGTGATGTATATATATATATATGCTGTACTGATGCCCCTCTCCCATATTGATGATATATGTTTCTTATCTCCCGCTATTTTTCTGTATGTGTTGCTCTTATTTTATGGGAAGACCCCGAGGAGGAACCAGTTGCTGAAGAGCTGGACGGCATTCCTTACGAGCCTGACGCTGGAGGACGTGCCACGGACCCTAGCCTTGAGAGGTTGGGCAATGATCGTGGCTAGCCGGAGAGCTGTCTCTTGGCTTAGTTATGTATTTTGATTTCAGTCTGTACTAATATACACATGTAGTACTTTATTACTATAGCCCTACTAATGGGGCAATGCTGTATGTGATATATTTCTTTATATTTGAAGCTGTGTACTCTGAAGCGTAGCTTGCCGTTTATTATTTTGCTTCCGCGCTAAATTTCCCGCTTCGCTTCGTTTTAATAAGGCGCACTAACGTTTATTATGTGATTAAGATTAGTTAATATCTTATATTCTACTGATGGGGGTCATCTCACGGGGTTGCAATGCCATCGACCACTTGTGGAGTTTCGAACACAGAATGCCCCTATAGACCCAGTGGTCTTAACTGACTGAATTCTCAACTAAGTAAGTTGTAGCTCGTTTTCAAATAGCACATTTTCCGATTCATGCATGTATACAGAAAGTTTTTTGTTTTCTTTTTTGTTCATTCTTTCATTTGTCGAGGCATATAGCCCACGACTCGTTTTAAAGGACATTACGCCCGTTCAAATCAAAACACAGGACACAAGGTCCCAGTGCTCAATCCACAAAACACTAGTCCGACGTCTCAGTCACTAGTTTTGCATTAATCTCAAAGGTTCCTCGTTTTTCTTTTCAAAACAACTTGGAAAAACAAAACTCAATTTCATTTTCTTGAACTAAGATATTTCTCTTCAAAGAAAAACATTTTCTGGGGAAAACACTTTTTTGTGAACAAAACTCACATTGTAAAACTTGCTTCAAAACAACTTTTTCTTTTTCAAAGGACATAACCTTTTTTAAAAGAAGATCACTTTTCTTGAAAAAACAACACGTACTCCCAAAAACCTTTTTTATTTCAAAATCCGGTTTTCAAAACTTCGATTTAGGTTTTCGAGTATTTTAATTCTTTTATCGAGTCATAGCCAGTCCTATGCTCATCCAGTATATATACTTTTATATATATATATATATCAAGACAGCCCATAATCACAACAAAACATCACCCAAGGCATCAATGCCACAAATTATGATCAAGTGTACAAGTATGTTTCATTAAATACATCAAGTACATAAATCAATCATTCACATCTTCCAATCATCAATCAACACTACCACATCTCATATAACAAATCAAATGCCATGAAGCTATCAAACTCAAATGAACTACCTCCCTTTACCTCTCTAAGTTACTCAATCAAAACTCGAACGATTCTCGGCTTCGGCTCCGGTTTTGTCCGCGTCGCCTAAAACAATCAAATACAATTCAATTCTCAACAACCATCAACATCAAACTACAACATCAAAACACAATTTTTCTTCCCCAAAAAGGTCCAAGGTTCGGCCAAGAAAAGATAAAAAGGCTAGCGATCTCATTTGGTTCCAAACTTTTGGATGGTTGGTTCATAAGCTTGGTTAACTCTAATACAAGTCTAATTACTCAAAAATATGAAACATGACTCATGGTTTTTCTCACTGAAGGTCTCAGCCATGAAAGGAAAATTAGGCTAGGAATTGATTTGGTTTTCCATCACTTGGATTCAAAGACAATAGGAAAGGTAAGGAAGGAATCAAGAGTTAGAAATCAAAAATTTGAACAAAAACACTATTCACTAAGAACTCTAAGGATTGGCCACTTCTTTAAGAATAGGCTAGGATGAGTGTTTGATCATATGCTCTTGGGTTTAGGTAGAGGATGATGAAGTGAGCTCAAAGAAATTGGTTTTCCATTAAAAGGATTTTTCTACAATTTCATATGATTTTTGAAGTTTTGGATCATAAACTTGATTTTCATGAAAACAAGATTTGAACTTGAGATAGGAAGAGATTCGTGGAGCTAAGAGATCATAGAAGTGATCTTACCAAAGAAAGGATGAAGATTGATCAAAGATTCTAGCTTTTCTCTCAAGGTTTCAAGCTTTTCTTAAGAGAAAAATGGAGTTTTTCTAAGGAAGAAGATGAATTGTGTGGAGAAGGCTCTCAATCTGGTTTGGGGCGTGGAGATGGGGCTGACCAGCCTATAAAAGAACTCACTCAAGGGCAAAATGGTCATTTCCTTCAAGGGTAAAATGGTAAAAGTGAAAAAAGGTTAGGTTAAGGGTATTTTGGTCATTTCGCGTCTAGATATTTCCGAACGTCATGACGACTCTGGCATGCTCTCCCAAGTGATTTGACATGATGTGGCTCAAGATTATCCGTTGTCAGGTCCCGATAAATCCATATGCGGCTCCGTTCGTCACTCGATTGAAGATTTCACTCGAACGAAGGTCAGGAAGTGATTTTTTTTAAATTTAATAAAAACGTAGGAAATTAAATTCTAAGACTTACTGTCTCGTTCATGGGTCCATTTGAGGTCCTGAGCAGTAAAATCTTACTGTCAGTGTAAAAACGCAGACCGGGTTCTGTTTGAGTTTTTGGCTCAAAATTTAATCGTAGCTTCGTACGATAACGTTGAGCATGAATATGGTCTCGGTTTATTTTAGTTCATTTTCTAAGTTTTTGAATAAAATATAAACTTAATTATTTTCTTATTAATTTATAAAAACAGGGAAAAATCGGATGTTACATCAAGAAATCTTTGTTTCTCTCTAAAGACAATGACGGCCACGGATGGATGCACACATTATTTTAGAGAAAGAGCAGAAAGATGACTCAGCAGGTCGCCATTTGGTAAAAGGTCGTTGGTTAATTTATTCACTAATTGGTTGTTTTGTGGTGTTCCTTGAATAAAGAAAATCTGATAAAAGTTTGACAATAATTCTTGTCTGTTCAACCGAAAGGAAAAAAACTGGAGAGATGATACATTGTCATGGGTCAACAGTTTTGAAGCTAAACAAATGAATACGTTCATAGTTCCTCTGAAAGGAATAACGTGTGCAATTAGTTACCTCGTTGGAAAAGTGAAAGATCAACACAGTTTTTTGAAGCTAAACAAATGAATACGTTCATAGTTCCTCTGAAAGGAATAATGTGTGCAATTCGTTACCTTGTTGGAAAAGTGAAAGAACAACGCAGATGTCAAGCAAATTGAATATCAAGTCCAAAAAGATATAACTAATTAAGCAATTAGTTATGAAGAAAGTCTTTGGAAGCATTATGGATTTGAGCATCTAGTCGCCTACAACGACTTCGTGAATGTTTAGTTATTTTGTTTCTCAAAATTTCAAATGACCCTTTTAAAGGTTTAGAAAGAATTACTTTTGATGGGTAGGCGTAAATTCTTGACCGTAAAAAACTAAGTGACAAAATAAAACTATATATATCTTCTCTATTTCACACTAATTAATTAGTACCCTATATTATAGTGATTCTAATGATATTTTGAGGAATAGTTCTTGAAATAAACTTCAGTCAAAAAAAAAAAAAAAGAACTTGAATTAAACTCGGAGCATGCACATCCCATTTCTCCCATAAAAAGGAAAATAAATGAGTTTAATTTTTATATTTTGATAGAATAAAGTTGTTTACATTAGTAGCCAATCACATATTATCATGTGTGATTTTTGAAGTAATTGTTACAAGAGTTAAATATTTTTAATGACCTATCACTATATGATTGAATAAAATATTGTGATTGAGCATGATCTTTAAGTAATTTGAGATGTTGGATAAGACAACCCGCTATCTCATAAAAGAAAGTATTAATTAACTAAAACTTAGACCGTGTTATAACTGTTAGCACGCTTTATTAAAAACGAAGCGGAAAGAAAAAAAGGATTAAACATACAAACATCAGAGTAAAGAACAGCTAAAAGAAACATAACAATATACATAAACAGACAGAACTTGCCCATCAGTAGGACTACTACAGTCTATACAAACACCGTACATGGAAACAAAAACTGAAAATACATCAAGGGACTCAAAAGAAAATCTCTCAAACTGACCAGCTCTCACCCGTCCAATCTCAAAATACATTCAAATAAGCTCACCTCACATACCTAGGACGGACGCACCGGCGGCACCACATCCTCAATGGTGTGGATGCCTAAAGCTACCCTCTCTCTTGCCCTCACGTCATCATACCGGCGGCACCATACTTGCGCCAGTAAACCCGTCGGGGCACATAGTCAGACGAGGAGCTGGACACGACGATCCTCCGTCATCTGCAGGTCCTTAAGTATTGCTCACTCCGCCGTCTTCGTCCACGCTGCATGAAACCTCTCCGCCTGGTCACGTGCAATGACTCTAGCATGTCCCACATCTGGGCCTGGGCACGAGGTCGTGGCGGGTGTCACATCTGGTGAGAAAGGTAAGAACTGCACCACTCTGAAGGGTCCACCAATGTCGCCAAAAGGTAAGGCACCGAACCTGAACCGTAAACTAATGGGTCCGGTATATACGGTTAGGAAGGTGGCAGGGTCAACCTGCTAGCCCTCATCATCATGGTAGATGATCTCTAGATCCCCAAAGATCGGGATCTGTGGCGTGATGTCCAAAAAAGGGTGTCTGCTTGGATCCATGCACTCCTGGCTGCTCATCGTCTGCTTGGTGAAGAACAACATAAACATACAAAGAAAGGATATGGAGATAAGAACACATATCATGATAAACAGGGAGAACCAGTAGAACAGAATCTAGACATGTAGCATACAACACAATTAGCAGGCAACACTCAGGCGATCATCTCTTGAGTCAAACACGAGCCATCATCTCAGAATGCTCTCACCCTCAGATCAAACCTCTACTAGGGATACTAACCCCTTTATGCATGTAGGCTAATTCTCTTTGTCCCCATTTAGACAATATAAGTTCGCATCCCCTATTGGACGGTTCCCATTTGGACAAGTTAGTTCGTCCAGGGAACCCTTCTGCTCACCGTGACCAATAAGAGTGCATCACAATTCCACTATTTCGGACAAGGAGGTTTGTCTTGGCCGCATCGGAATATCCAAATGCGGCTTGGAACAGCTCAGGGATTAGTCGGGATAACTAGGCTTGACCGAGCATCACGATACGATAGGAGCAACCCCATCTGTCACTGTGGATCGGTCCCGAGTCCAGTTATATACCCAAGGCCCATCTCAGACCGCCCCTTCTGCTTTATGTACCCGCACTTAGGTACACTAACCTCATATGATTATTGTAGCCCATACTACAGTCATACGGCTTCGCCACTTCGAAATAAGAGTATGATATGCAACATCCACCCATCATGAGTTGATATCAGAACCTCACACCTAAACACTCGATCACAGCCACGATGCCTTGAATCCAAGAGTACAACTCAATGATAAGAACCTAAACGGTGTCAACCTGGTCAACTGAACAATCTCACCTCATAGTCATTAACATCCGTTAACCCTAGGTAATCAATCAACAATACGACAAGCATGCATAGAAATTCATCCTCAACAACAAATCGTCTGACCTAGGGTATCCCCTTAGCAGTGATAGCCCCAAAGATATCTATACCTAGAGTTTAGGTACTTTGTCTAGGGATCTACCTCTAGTAGGGTTTAAGGTTCCCCTCCACGTATAAATATTCTACACTACTCTTGTCTTTTCGACCATAATGATTCTTTCTACCCACCTAAAAGATTGTGCGAGCACGAGCACGAGCACCCCCACAAGCACACCAACACCACCACCACGTCTCAGCATCAACTTTCTCCTTCCACCATTAGCACCACCATGCCTTTAAACTTTGCCCTAATCACGGAAACAACACGCATGCATAATTGTTAACTCTAGGGCAACTCAGAATCATGAAAAGATTCGAGGAAAGCTTGAAGAACATGAAGAACACAAAATTCGACATATTGACGTGTTAGGGATTCGAGCTTACCTTCGAGAAATCGAGAAATCGATCGTTTGAAATTGAAGACATCGATGCCCTGATTGTTGTGGTGTAGTCAAAATCACGTTCCGTTGTCTCGATCTTCCTCAACCTCAAGTTTCTCTCACTAGAATCCTTCTTTATGTCTCTCTACTGGTTTTAGGATGAAGATGAAAATGATTTTGTGCCAAGAAGAAAAAGAAAGAAAAGCTCAACTATTGGCAGCCAGCTGAGCACGCTTGAGGGTGGGACTTCTCCATGCTTAAGCGTGGCACGCTGGTCGCCACGTCTCCTGCCACGCTCGCATACAAATTGACACGCGTACCACCACGTATACACCCTTCCATGCATTGACAGGCACCTACCCCACGCTCGAGCGTCAACGGTCAATCTTTGAGCATGGGCTTTTTAAACATCCAAACGTTGGGCGCTGATTTGACCTATTCTTCCACGTTTTTGTACTTCCTGAGCTCATTCTAAGGCCAAATTGTCTCAAAATTTGGACCATGGTTTTCTCAACATATAAGGAATATAATTAAGCCCTTAAACATGCTTAAATTATGCTCCACACATTAAACAAGAAAACGAGGTGTTATATTGGACTTGATGTTTGAATGAGGCCGAGGGTTGGAAATATACCTTGTGAATTTCCATAATTTTTCTAAGATATGGAAATGAGTGGAATTGTCATGACCTGAATTTCTTAGTCATGACTTATTGAAAGAGAAAAGAGAACCTTTACCTTTAGTAACCTATCAAACATACTCTATTCGTCTCATCCAAAGAAAAAGAGATTGTCATTCAATAATATCTCATAAGATTCAATAATATCATTAGAGTAATAGAAAACATAAACCTTTACAAAATCTTGAACGCATAACAAAAGAAAAGTTTGTCACCCTTAACAAAACCGGGTGCAAACCCTTAAAACAGAAAGGAAACTTCCAAATGACATGCAAAACATCAAGCAACTCCTAAGCATGAGATGGTCCGACCTGATCAGTACTTGTGACTACAACACAAATATAAGATAATATTTCAATATCATAATAAAGTGGTAAAAAAATCACATAATACATCTAGGACCCTTTTGTCCTCTTATAGGTTTCTTGTGAAATGGCTTGAAATTTTATAAATTTTACTAAGTCCCCTATCAAAGGATATCTCATAACATGAACATAAACATAAACATAAATCGAGTCTTTGGATCTCCTAGGAGGTGGGTTCACCGAGGACTTCCTACCCTGACGGTTTTGAATTGTACCCTGAAGATACCGCACCCTCCGACCATCAGAACAACCCTCCTCAACTCCGGGGTTGTTCACTAGGGTTCCCAACCCTGACAACGTTATTTATATCCTAGAGCCTTCCGTTTCTCCAGTTGGTTACCCAAAGATTCACATCAAGCCAATCCATTCCACTAAGAACCATTTCATAATTTCATGAATCATCAACAATTATAAATATATATTCTTTTTCACATCATATCTTGTAAACATCTCAACAACATCAGCATTTTATACACACATTATCATGACTTGCATAACCTTTATCCACATAATGTATATCTAATATATATAGTATGTTCAACATCATAAATACTCCTACATTGCACTACAACTATGTCATATTGTATTTTAAATCTTACAATAAACTTAAAGGTGTCACAATATGTATAAAGCGAAAAAAATATGATGACAACTAAGAAAAGGGGCAGATCTCGACACCATATAACATAAACTGCGACTCCATTCTAGTCAAAAAACACCATGTTGTGGAACTTCACCTTATAGGTAACGACGCTCCTGTTTGAAAATGGCAAATTCAACATCAGAAGTTGTTAAGCTGTCCCCCCGCCCCCATTTTGATCTAACTCAGCCATGAAAAAATACCCAACTCACATCCATAACTAAGCATTAATAGTGGATAACCTAACATAAATATTATATTAACATAAGATTCATGAAGAAGATGCAGTAACCATCAAACCCATAATCGTTATCTTAACCAAACATGCACTTGCTTATCCTTGACATTACCTCAGACCCATGAAATCACATATAAACACATAAAATCCTTCACCCCGGGTTCAACTTCTTAGGCCCATAGGGTTCCAAACAAAAGAGAGATGAAAAGTAAGAAACAACCAAAGCTCTTTCCTTTGACCTTCCCTCTTTTGGTTATTTTTTCAAATTCAAGAGGTGGTCAAATTGAGTTTTCAAAACATAAATTTTTTTTTTTAAAAAAATTCAAAAACCAATTTAAAGAACAATCTTTATTTAGGTTGTGTAATGGATATGAAATAATTTTTGTTTCTCAACAACAATAATAATAGACAGTAATTCAATGATTATAACATAAAGTATTAAAGATACGAAAGTAAAAGTTTAAGAAAGAGAATAATGTAACACCCTAGTTTTCGCTTGCTTGTAATAAAGTGTTGTCATGTGTTATCTATGGTTGTTGTGCTTGTTATAGATGTATACGAACGTGTTTGGGGTAGTTGGCCTTAGATAAGGGCCAAATCAGTGAACTTGATGTTTGAGCATGCCCGTGCTCTTAGGCAGCATGCCCGTGCTCTTGGGAGGCACGCCCATACTCTGGCTAGCACGCTCGTGCCCAATGGCCAGCACACCTGTGCTAAAAGGCTGCATGGCCGTGCTTCGAGCACAGCAACAAAACATAAGTTGGGTTTTTGTTCAATGTAATATCCCGATTTTTCTAAGTCTTAGTTAAGGCTAATCAAGTGATTAATGAAGCATAGGTATGTGTTATCGTATGGTTAAAAGAAGGGTTGAAGAGGGGTTTGGATTGGTGCAGAGGTTGGAAGAAAATAGGAAAGAGTATCCCAGCAGCAGAGTATGCGAGAAAATACGGGAGAAAACACGCGGACGTGCTGGAGAGGCAACATGCAGTGACACGTGAGGATGACACATGTCACTTTTGGACACGTGTCAGGGAAAGGAGGGTAGGTGGCCATGCGGCGACACCTCACCCCACTAACCCACCTAACCTAAGCTAAAATCAAGACACCTAGCTCCTAATGTTAACACCTTATCACCTACAAGATAACACCTAATCTAAACTAATCTAATGTAAGTAAACAAAAAGAAAAATTAAACTCATCTCCTATGTGAACTAAGAAGAAAAGGCAAGGGAGAGCAAAAGTGAAGCCATTGTTGGAAGCTTTGAAGCTTGGTTGGAGTGGTTTCAGTTATCGAATTTTCAAAACGATTGCATATTTGAGATCGAGACTTCGACGTCTTCATAGGTGCGTCTTTGCATGTGGCTTTCCTCAAGGTTTCATATTTCACCCTTGGTCTCACAAGTCCAGTAAGTTTCTAGTAGCAAAGGAGAGAAAAGAAGAGGAAAGAGCTCAACTCGTATGCATCTTAACCTGTCACTATAAAATCATTGCCAGAGATATGTTCACCGTTGGATCGGGTTGAAATTTTAGAAGTCGGTTCAGGGCATATGGTTATATTATTTCACTGTTGGGATCATCGATGCGAGGTCTGGAGCAAGAGATATTAATATCGCATAGTGAAGGTTTGTCACCTACCTCCCTCAGATTTTTGAGCTCGCACACTTTTGATCCTTGTTAGGGTTGTGGTTCTTACTAGTTGTTATGGTGACGTAAGAGCCTGGGAAGCTTATGAAAACTTGTTACCAT
Organism: Ammopiptanthus mongolicus; assembly: GCA_039655645.1. Classification (NCBI taxonomy): domain Eukaryota; kingdom Viridiplantae; phylum Streptophyta; class Magnoliopsida; order Fabales; family Fabaceae; genus Ammopiptanthus; species Ammopiptanthus mongolicus. The sequence continues at coordinate 60,197,731 of CM077343.1, read as the reverse complement.
CTTTGATCTTTTGTTGTGGTTGTGTTTAGTGGTGTTGTTGGAAGGCATGTCAAAGTGGTACCGATCGCAGAGCTGTGATCGGGGAACTCGTGCGTGTAATCATAATGGGAATCGGATCGGTGGGTATGCTTGTATGAACTGTGGTAGAATCGTGACCTTGGAGAAAATGCTCGTTGGTGTGTTTGTGATCGGTTGCGATAGAGGGTCAAGGCTGTTCGTTAGTTCATGAGTTTACATATATCCATTACCAGGTGAGAAGGAAGAAACCACAAATATATGGGAAACGTAGACGTAGAGTAGAACTTTTAACATCTGTAGGGCTCCTCAAACCCTATTAGTGGTTAAGCAACCACTAATACCTAACTCACATTGGGGACTACTGGATTGTGCTACCAATGTAGTTTCGGGCATTGTAGGTTTATTGTCGTTAGGTTGATCTATGATATTTGTTGATCGGTGATGTATGTATACCTGTTGTGATTGATATCATGATTAAATGGTGTCGTATGTGATAATATGCTCAGTGAGATACTCTGGTATGCTTATCGTGATAACATGTGTAGTTTCTATTTTAGTATGCCTGAGATACAGAGATGCTTGATTCTATGTGCTGTTGATGTGATTGTGATTGTTCTGATCTTGGTTGAATTTGGAGACGGTTGGTGTGATGTTAGATGGATAATTGTTGATGGTATCGGACTAGTAGAATAAGTAAGTTGGTCTAAGTTGAAGGTGGCTCTTATAGTTGGAGAGTGGCATCCTTGCAGTTGGAGGATGTGGACCATGAGACATTGGTTAAGTTGTTGTTAAGATGTTGTTGAGATGATGGATGCATAATCATAGCATTTGCATTGTTGTGGTGAAAGCCGCGTGTACAACTGCAACAGCAGTTGGAGTGGTTGTCACACGAGATTGATGTTCGAGGTGGACACTCCGGGACGACTAAGACGTCTGAACTCGCAGTTGGAGGGATGAAGGTGCTTTCTCGCAGTTGGAGAACTTCTCGGGTCTTCTCACAGTTGGAGGGGCTCGGGAAGGCAGTGCTCGTCACATTTGGAGGAACCACTATTGCACTGTGTTGGAAACTCAGGAGGCGGTTATCTGAACGTCCGACTTGAAGTTCTCACTGTTAGAGGCAACATTCTTACCTTGGTGAATAGTCAACCTCGCAGTTGGAGATTGGCTTCTCATTTCTCATAGTTGGATGAGGTTGACTGCTGTATTCTCATGGTTAGCAGTGCACGTTGTAGAATTGGCCAATCATGTAGACTCAGTTGTGCATGTAGAATATGCGATGATCCCTAATTGTGATAATTTGGTGGTTGACTATTGTGGTGATCTCGAGAGATGTTTATATTCTTTGGTTATGCGTGTTGACGTATTATATTCCACGTATTTTCCCTATGCATGATAGTTGTAGTTTCTTACCTCTCGTACATGTTTTTTCTATTTTCTTTATATGTGTTGTTCGGGTCGTAATCCGAAGACGGAGGTGCTGGTGGACTGATGAGAGTGTTGCAGTTGGTGAAGCTGAATCAAGGTGGGATCTTCCTTCCATAAGAAGGTTGACGGTGGTATTTCTTGAGTAGAGAAGGAGGCCTCGAGGTATCCTTAAGTCTTCTATAGTGTTTGTATCACAGCCTGTGGGACGTCTTTTTATGTATATTATTTTGATGCCATGGCTTCCAAGCGAAGCTCTAATGTAAGGTTTTGAGTTGCTATAATTGCTTATATGTTTTAAGTTTAAAATAATCTTTTCATTTTATGTTTACGGTATTAGAGCTAGTAAGGTTAATTTTTGGGAGCGTCACATTAGGTGGTATCAGAGCAGTTCTGTTCTGTAATGGACTGTGGGGTTTTTGATACAACATAATCTGGTTAGAATTTCAAACTGTGAGGTAGTGTTGTTGTTATTGGCCGTGTCTAGTTGAACCCACGGAGGGTATTGACTATGTTTAGAATTGGGTAAAGTGTCTGATTCGCAAGTTATCTATTGTTTCTGTGTTGGGAAGCAATGATAACTGTTCCAGTTATTCATAAGATATCTGGATCTACAAGTTAATTGTATGACCATATCTTATGAATATGAGCTAATGGTTACTTTTATAGAAACCTATAGCTTGGAGGACTTGTAGTGCAAGAAGTGATGGGAACGCAGAGGACGGCAATGAAAATGGTGGACCTCCTAGGACTGAAGGAGGAGAAGAATATTAAGTTATGAGGATTCTGGGAGATATGGCAAAATTTATGTTACAACAGTCATAGCTGAATACCCAGTCGATGCAACAAAAACATGAATTTCTGCAACGTATGCAAAATCAAGGAAGGGAAGAATGAGTAATGGATGTCGAGCTGGTTGCGCTCGTGAAAGGAAAGCCGCCAGAGTTCCATAGAGAGTATAACCTAGAAGGAGCAGAGTTGTGGATACAAGAAGTTGAAAATATTTTTCTGACTATGCGCTGCAGGGAAGACCGGAAGGTCACCTACGCATCTTTTATGTTGGTGGGAGGAGCGGAATCCTAGTGGAAGAATCGGAGGAAGATGCTGGAGGCAGATGGAAGGGTGATGACGTGGGAACTGTTTAGGACATGCTTTATGGAGAACTATTTTCCTGAAATCTTTCGGCATGAAAAGGAAAAAGAGATTTTCAGTTTGAGATATCAGAGTGGTGCTACGGAAGCATCTTGGATCCTTACGAAAATTTGATAAGGATGATGGATATATCTTTGAAAGTTAAGAGATGACATGTGACCATGGTATCCCTGACCGTCGCTGAATTTCGAGGAGGAAATTCTTTTTAAGGGGGTGGTAATGTAACATCCCGATTTTTCTAATTCTTAGTTAAGGGTAATCAAGTGATTAATGGAGCATATAGGTATGTGTTATCATATGGTCAAAAGAAGGGTTGAAGAGGGGTTTGGATTGCTGCAGAGGTTGGAAGAAATTAGGAAAGAATATCCTAGCAGCAGAGTACGCGAGAAAATATGGGAGAAAACACTTGGACGTGCTGGAGGGGCAACACGCAGCGACATGTGAGGATGTCACATGTCACTTTTGGACACGTGTCAAGGCAAGGAGGGGAGGTGGCCATGCGGCGACACCTTACACCACTAACCCACCTAACCTATGCTAAAATCAAGACACCTAGCTCCTAATGTTAACACCTTATCACCTAAAAGATAACACCTAATCTGAACTAATATAATGTAAGTAAAAAAAATGAAAAAGTAAAATCATCTCCTACGTGAACTAAGAAGAAAAGGCATGGGAGAGCAAAACTGAAGCCATTGTTGGAAGCTTTGAAGCTTGGTTGGAGTGGTTTCGGTGATCGAATTTTCAAACCAATTGCGTATTCGGGATCGTGGCTTCGACGTCTTCATAGGTGCGCCTTTGCACGTGGATTTCCTCAAGGTTTCATATTTCACCTTTGGTCTCACAAGTCTAGCAAGTTTCTAGTAGGAAACGAGAGAAAAGAAGAGGAAAGAGCTCAACCTTTATGCATAGCCGAAGATTTTTTCACCGTTGGATCGGGTTGAAATTTTAGAAGTCGGTTCAGGACATATGGTTATTTGTTTCCACCTTTTGGATCGTCGATGTGAGGTATGAAGCAAGAGATATTAAGCTTGCACAGTGACAGTTTGTCACCTACTTCCCTCAGATTTTTTAGCTCACTCACACTTTTGATCCTTGTTAGGGTTGGGGTTCTTACAGGTTGTTAATGTGCCATACGAGCCTGGGAAGCTTCTGGAAACTTGCTACCATCTTTGATCTTTTGTTGTGGTTGTGTTAAGTGGTGTTGTTGGAAGGTGTGTCAAAGTGGTATCGATCGTAGAGCTGTGATCGGGGAACTCGTGTGTGTAATCGGAATGGGAATCGGATCGGTGGGTATGCTTGTATGAACCGTGGAAGAACCATGACCTTGGAGAACATGCTCGTTGGTGTGTTTGTGACCGGTTGCGATAGAGAGTCAAGGTTGTTCGTTAGTTCATGAGTTTACATATATCCATTACCAAGATGAGGAGGAAGATACATACATATACATGCTGTGTAAACGAAACTGAAAATACCTCAAACATCAAAAGAAAAACTCTCGGAGTTCACCAGCACTACCCGTCCCCTCTCAAAATGTACATAAAAAAGCACTCATCTCACAACCTAGGACGCACTGGCGGGCTCTCACCATCAGTGGTGAGGATGCCTTGAGCTACCCTGACCCTGGCCATAAGTACGCCTGTACCACACCAAAGGCTCGTATTCTGACGAAGAGTTGGACACCATAATCCTACGCCTACGGTAGGTCCTCAGATATTGCTCCGTCCTCCAGCGTTGGCCTCGGTAGACGTAGCCTCTCCTTCTGGTCACAACTGAGGACTAGGGTGCCACCCACATGTAGTCTCGCTCCCTCTGTCTCGGTGATCGCCACATCCTATGGAAAGGAAGGAACTGGTACACCCGGTAGGGGCCATGATGTCCACATATGGCGACGGGTCCCGTGTAAAACACCAAAAAGGTCGAGGGGTCCACCCGCCATCCCCTCTCATCATGGTAGATGATCTCAATGTCGCCCAGCACCAGCATCCGCGGTGCCCTCGTGATAAACAGGTGAAGCCTCGGGTCCATCCTGTGCCTTGACTGGCTCGTGGTCTTCAAGCAAACCCAAAAATAGGACAACAGAAACAACAATAGGGAGATAAGAAATACAGTGCATAGCAATGTCGGAAAAAAACAATAATGCTGTAAACGACAACACATAGCATGTAGCAAGAATAACAAATATAACAGTTACTGCATTCCAACAGACTTCTCTCGAGATAACACATGCAACAAGCATCCATTTCCATGAGTCTCACACTCAGATTAAACCTCTAGATCGGGATACTAATCCCATACAGTATGTCAGCCGAAAACTTCACAAAGCTGGTTCCCATTGGAACGGTTCCACACCCGAACAAGTACACACCGGAACAGGTTCTGTGTCGGAACAGAGTTAGTTTATCCAAGAAACCGAACCGCTCGTATGACGCTTGTAGCCCATACTACCTGTCATAAGGCCTCGCCGCTTGGCAGTTGATGATGATATGCAACAAAAATCCTCAACAGGCTTGATACCGGATCTCACGCCTAAACTCTCGATCAGAAACAAGACGATGCCATTGCATCCACACGGCCACAGCCTCGACGCCACGCGTCCACAAGCCACAGCTCAAACAACACGGCCACAGCCTCGAACAGTCAGCATAACAGCAACGGCACCATCCACGGTATCAACCCGACAACAACACGGCACACAGCCAAACTTAATTTCTATGGCATTCCGCCACAACGCTCAATATCACAACATACAACATAATAACAACAGTAGCACATAACAGCATATCACATACCAAGTAGCATATAAGCACTTAGACCGATATAAACAACAACAATCATCATAGCAGTCATACGAATCATATCATCCTCAATCAACAGTTCGCTAACCTAGGGTTCCCAAACTTAAAAGTGATAGCCCAACCTAGGGTTTAGATACTTTATCGGGGCTCAACCACTAGTAGGGTTAGGGCTTCCCTATACATAGAAGAAAACATACTACACTACTCTTGCCTTCTCGACGGCAGCAGTATTCTTTCTCCCCACCTGAACAGTTGACACAAAAATCCACGCGATCATCGGCTTGCTCCTCTCACGCAGCCACGAACACAAAGAACAGCTCCGGAACAGACTCGAAGCTCCTCCTTAGCCGTAGCCTCAAGCTCCAATTTACAAGAAATCACGAGCGCGAACTTAGCTCTAATCACGAGCACAACACATATACAATAGTGTTAGCCCTAGGGCAAGCTCAAAAGATCAAAGAAAAAGGTAAAAACTCGAAGAACGCCAAGAACACAAAGAACGCATGTTAGGGATTCGAGTTTACCTTGGGCGAATAGAGAAAGTAATCCATCAGAGTCGTAGAAGACTTCGCCGCGATCACAACCGTGTAGCCAAAATCGCGTTCTGATCCCTCGATCGCCTTCAATCTCAAGCTTTCTCACACTAGAACACTGCTCCCCCTCTCTCTAGTTGCAGAGCTCCCAGAAAACCCAAGTGAAATTTTGTGCAAATGAGGGAGAGAAAGGAAAACACCCAACTTGATCCGCTGTGCACGCTTTAGCGTGGACTCTCAGCACGCTTGGGTGTGCTCATGCTTGAGCATTGGGTTCTCTCCACCCTTGAGCGTGGAACCTTGTCCGATCCGCCTTGACCTGGCCTGACACGTGTAGCACACATGTCAAAAAAGCACAACAGTTGGCAAACGCACTCAGAACGCTTGAGCGTGCAACATTACCAATGCTTGAGCGTTGGCACGCTAAGGCGTGCTCCCTTCCCACGCTTGAGCGTGCCGCTCAGTAGGGAAAAGCCCTCCAAACTTTTGGCTGCCATAGTTACTCGTTTAACGCCTTAGGCACCTCCAACCTTGTTCAAGCCTATTCCTAAGCTTCAAACTAGGTCTTAAACTAGCACATAACAATTCACACAATCATCCAAAGCCCTAATCGAGATTAACCAGCTCGATTAGAGTCACGGGAAATTGAGATGTTACAGAGGAAGATGCTGGAGGCAGATGGAAGGGTGATGACGTGGGAACTGTTCAGGACATGCTTTATGGAGAGGTATTTTCCTGAAACCCTTCGGCATGAGAAGGAAAAAGAGTTTTTCAGTTTGCGATATCAGAGTGGTGCAACGGAAGCATGTTGGATCCTTACGAAAAGTTGATAAGGATGATGGATATATCTTTGAAAGTTAGGAGATGACATGTGACCATGGTATCCCTGACCGTCGCTGAATTTCAAGGACGAAATTCTTTTTAAGGGGGTGGTAATGTAACATCTCGATTTTTGTAAGCCTTAGTTAAGGGTAATTGTGACACCCACTACCCCGTTCATGATAATTTATACAAAAGATCATACAAGTCTTTAAATTAAAAACGTATTAAATAAAAACTTGTTTAAAGAGTAGCAGGTATCACATTATACAAAACAATTAACCATATAAACCAAATAAGTTTTAAAACATTTAAAACTCAACAACCGCGGAAATAAACTAAACCCGAAACCCGATGTCACATATCAAAGTTGGTATACAATACACCGATAATACATCGGATAAAACGGAAAATACACTAGCAAATTAGCAACCTTACTATGAGCAAGCGATCTCCTCGGGATCACTCCTCAGCAGCTGGCTCACCCTCCTCTGCATAAACAAGGTACATGCATAGAACAACATAAGTAGGGAATGAGAAATCATATACATATGAATATAAACGGTAACAGAGCAGTTAATAAGATGAGCATACAACACACAATCATACAAACATAATATATCATGTTAAAGAATGCATGCAATACTATGCAACGTCACTACTCCATGCACATGTGGATCCATCAACTCTAACTCTGGAAAGATGATTAGGAGTACATATCTGTTTAACCAATAGGGACGCATCCCTAACCAGATGATCCCCACAGATACTCTCACTAATCTTGAAAACGTACAGTGGCTCGTCAAGGTAGTCAGGTTGTCAATATGACGCTCCGGCCACAGGTTGCAAGTCCATGCCATAAGGAACCTCCTTACCCAACTCTACCCTCATGGCCGGGATAACACCCATCGTGGCCTCCACCGTTGCTATTCATCGTTTGCTTTCCACCCATCAACACCTTCTATGCAATGATGCGTACAATGTCGAACAAACATGCAATCACATGTCCAACCATCCTTCATCGTAATCATTCATAATGATTAATAACCTTGACCATCAACGATGATCACAATCAACATCCGACGATAACCCATCGTTACTGTCTTTATCAACACCACTAATAGTAACACATCGTTACTACTAGCATCATTATATTTATTAAGTATTATCTGAGTTAACCAAGCCTTTATCCTTATTTTGCTTACCAATATTCTCACTAATGTTCTCATCTTAATTTCGTTAGTATCCTCAAACATATTCTTTAGATTATCATATTCTTCACTTACTTTCTTTATTTAGATATGTAAGTTCATGTAATTACATTCATGCCCGATAATCGATTATTACCAATTATCATCAATTACTGCTACGTAGTAATACATTATTGCTAACCTTAAATGTAACACCCCGATTTTCGAGTTTTCCTAATTATTCAGTATTTATGAACTTATATTTTATTCGAGGCCTTAGAAATGGCAATAAAATATGCTGACCAGATAGGAATGTCCTACACAACCATAGGAAGCCATGGTTAAGTTTCGGGCGAAAGCTCAAATGGAGCCCGGTCGGCGTTTTTCGCAGATAGTAGTCTTTTCCTACTATCAAGACCTAATTTTGACTCGTGAACGAAACAGTTAGGTTTTATATTTTATTTCCAACGATATTGGTTATTTTGAAAATATTCAAAATAAATAAGTCGTCATACGACTTTCTTGGGCGAAAACCTAAATCGGGTGAAGAACGGAGCTGAATACGAGATTTCAGTGACCCGCTACGGATAAGGTTGAAGTCACATGGTGTCCTATGACTCATCAGTGACTCATCAGTGTAATGATTACGTTTAGAAAATATCTGGACGTGAAACGACTATAATGCCCTTGACCCTTTTCATAATTACCATTTGCCCTTGAATGAAAAGACCATTTTGCCCCAGAGAATTTATAGAATAACCATTCTGACCCTATGACTCATCATGTCATCATTACCGTTCTAGAAATATCTAGATATTTATAAGGGAAATGACCAAAATGCCCCTAGTCTTTGAAGGAATTACCAAATTACCCTTTTTACCTATTTACAAGTTTGCCATAGGATGAAGATATAAATATCTCTCTCACTCTTTCACTAGGCCTTTCGGCCAATCACTCTCTCTCTCCTTTCTCTCACTTGTTCTTCATGTTGTTCATGAGTTCTTGAGTGTTCATCAAAAGTTCTTCACAAAAACCCTAGTTTGATCTTCAAAAGTTGAAGTTTTTGAGTGAAAACTTGTTTCTTCTTCACTAATCTTTGATCCTAGGAGGTATGATCCTCATCTTAACTCTCTCAATCTCTCTATTTCATTTCTTGAATCACTTGATTCATGAAGATCCAAGTTTAGATCTAGAACCATGAAAATCCATAGAAAAGTGTAGAAAAATCTTTTCGATACCAAATCACTTGCTACGAACTAGTCTCATCATTCTCTTTTACCATTCAAGAGAATGAAACCAAATAAGTTTTCTAGCCTTTTCTTCCAAAAGTGGCCGAAATCTTAGATGTGAAAAAGGTTGATTTTTTTTATTCAAATTTTAAGTAATAAGACTTGTTTTAGTGTTAGGAGTACCAAAGGATCAACCATCCAAAAGATTAGAAAGTTTGGACATCTCTAGCTAATTTTCTTAGGGTAGGGCCGAACCCTCTTTGAGGAAGAATAGATGATATTTGTCTTGTTTGATGCTTGTGTTTGATTGTTTTAGGCGACGCGAACAGAACCGGAGCCGGGGCCGAGAACCGATCGAGTTTGCATTGAACTTCCTTTGTAAGGTAAAGGGAGGTAGTTCATTTTGAGTTTGGTAGCCTCATGGCATATGATTGATTAGTGTGTTATGATTGAATTAAGACTTGATGTATATGTATACTTATATCCTGGATTCATTGGATGTTAAGTGTTGTGCATAGTTGGTTATTTGATATAACTGTGGCGTGGATGCCTTGGATGATATCTTATTGTGCTATTGAACTGTTGATATATATATATATATATATATATATTTATATCCTGGATGAGCATAGGACTGGCTATGTCTCGATAATTGTTAAAAGACTCAAAATCGAAAACAAAGTTTTGAAAAACGCGTTTTGAAATTAAAAAGTGGTTTTGGAAAACATGTTGCTTTTCAAGAAAAGTTAAGTTCCCTTTCGAAAAGTATGTTCTTTTGAAAAGTATATTCTTTTGAAAAAAGTAAAAAGTGGTTTTGTGAAAAGTCGTGCAAAATGTGTTTTATTCTGTAAAGTGTTTAAAAAAAGGCGTGAAACCTTAGAAAATGGTTTTGTTTTCAAGAAAGGTGTTTTTCCCGGAAAATGTTTCATTTGATAAAGAAAAGTTTTGTTTCAAGAAAACAAAGGTGTGTTTTGTTTTCTAAAGTTGTTTTGAGAAAGTTTGACCGAAAAGGAAAATGATGAACCTTTGAGACGAACCTAAACCTAGTGGCCGAGACATCGGGGCTAGTGTTTTGTGGATTGAGCACTCGGACTTCGTGTCCTGTGTTTTTTATTTGAGTGGGCTTAATGCCTTTTTGAAACTAGTCGTGGACTTTATGTCTCGACATTTGAAAGAATGAATGCAAAGAAAACAGAAAACTTTCTGTGTACATGCATGAACCGGCAGACGTGCCATTTGAAACCGAGCTACAACTCTAGTAGTTGAGAATTTAATCAGTCAAGACCACTAGGTCTATAGGGGCATTCTGTGTTCGAGATCCCACAAGTGGCCGGTGGCGTAGCAACCCCGTGCCGTGGTAAATCGGCTACCAATCAGGAAACAGGAATGAACTCGATCTGAGACTGGCGTATTCAGGATATGGTTATGACGTGATACCCTGAAACAATTGGAGTTCGGACCCAAATAGAGAGGCCGACTCATGAGAATAATTATGTTACGGGTGTTACTACGGCCTATCGCTCGATGTTGGGTAGTAGGAATCTCCAGAATACATGAATTAGAAAGATGATATTGAAGTCTCATACATTATTATAACTGATGATAGTGTTTGAGATGTTGTGCTGTATTATATAAATAACTGTTCATATAACTGTATTCATGCTGTTTGTCGCCTGTGCGGCTATCGTGATAAACTTATTATATGAGTATCTCACCTTTGCCTGTACATATTGGACACCTTGTTGTGTTTTTGGAACACATGTACAGATGTTGATCTTAGGTCCCCGCGGAGACGTGAGGACTCGGATGACGAAGCGTTCTGATGAAGTTGACGGTGGGTTGTATCCCAATGGCTACTTTTAGCCGACCAGCTTAGGAGTCTTTTATTTTGAGCAGTCTTATATTATATTACTGCACGCTTTTGAACTTATGTTTTCAAGTTTGTAATATGTTATATATTAGACCAGGATTTATATTATGATTATGTTTTATGAACAGTGAATACTTATGTGCTCTAAGGAGTTTGTATTGCCTATGCATGTAGAAAATTTTTAAAACCTCGTTTTCGAACGTAGCTACTTAATTAAAGTATATTCCAAAAGCAACCAGCGTTTTATTTTCTTGATTTATTTCCGCGTAAGAGTCCGAGTATATAGCACCCGCGAGGGGGGTGTTACATTAAACGTTTCTAACACTCATAGATTAACACTTATGTTTTGGACCTATACTCCTTGGGTTATCATTCTCACCTCTCATACTAACTCCATTTATATGAACTTTCATGGACCTATAAACGGGTCTATAGCTTAGAATTAATTTAATATCAACTATCAAGGCTTAATCAACGTAGCCACTCATCATAATTCATCATCATCAACATGAAACATGAATCAACGCGTATAATTATGCCATAAAAATAATAAATCACATCCAATAATCACAAGAATTAAGAATATCACATATAGTCATTTAACAACACCCCTAGTCATACATGAGTACATAGATAAGGTTCAAAAATCATGTATCATATGTCAACATACAATTAGGGTCATGGGTTAATCCTTCATCTTACGCTACCCTTACACCTATATTCATATTGACCTTCTCCCCCCATACCTGGTTTGACAAAACGAAATCCGAGGAAGAAGAGAGTGCGAGATTCGTTCTTGGTTCCATCTCAGGGCTCAAGCGCTTGATTACAATACAACACAATGAAAGGAATAGATTCAATTCCTAACCCAATAAAAATTAAAGGAAAAAGGATGAACTTTAGGGTTGGTTATCTTACCTTGATCACAAACTAGAAGACTCAAACTAGAACAAAGGAGAGGAAGAGTTGCCTTGTCCTTAGTTCAATACACTTGCTGCATGATGGTGCCAAACAGAGCCCAAAAATGTTCATAATTAGTCCCCAAATCAAGAAAACTCAAGGAGAATTGGAGAAGAGACAAGGGTACACGAATTTACCTCAAACCTAACCTATTAAGGTTAACAAGAATGAGGAAGAACGGATGCACAAGGGCTTCGTATCAGCTGCGATGATTTTCCAATGAAAACAGGTAAAACGGTTTACGTTCTTGATGAATCGCAAAGGGATTAAGAGAGAAACCTAAGAGATTGAGAAAGGATGTCTTCAGAGGTTTAGAGGCTGCCAAAATAGGGTTTATTTCGTGCTCAAAGAGTTATAAAAGGATTTAAGACAAAATGGGCCGAAATAAGGATTGAAAACTCGTTTCTGCAGAAAAACGTTGTCCTAGATAATCGATTATGATAATCGATTATGACTGTTCTGACTCGACATTCAGCGTTCTCGAATACCCATAATTGATTATTGGTTACCCATAATCGATTATGGCTGTTCTGACACTCATAATCGATTGACTACTCTGACTTGTAGATAATTCTCTAAGCTTTCCAACGCATCCAAGATCGCCTCAATCGGACATCTAGAACTCAAGATACGTCCAAAATCGTAGAACAGGTTTCTTGACCCTTTCTAAAGGCTAAACTACTCAAAACATACACTTAAACATTCAACATGGAACTAAGGACATAAATCAACATATAAACATATATTAACACATCGATGCATGTATAAACGAAAATTGGGGTGTTACAGTAATCAAGTGATTAATGGAGCATAAGTATGTGTTATCATATGGTTAAAAGAAGGGTTGAAGAGGGGTTTGATTGGTGCAGAGGTTGGAAGAAATCAGGAAAGAATATCCTAGCAGCAGAGTACGCAAGAAAATAGGGAGAAAACACCCGGACATGCTGGAGGGGCAAAACGCAGCGACACGTGAGGATGACACATGTCACTTTTGGACACGTGTCAAGGCAAGGAGGGGAGGTGGCCATGCGGTGACACCTCACCCCACTAACCCACCTAACCTAAGCTAAAATCAAGAGACCTAGCTCCTAATGTTAACACCTTATCATCTAAAAGATAACACCTAATCTAAACTAATCTAATGTAAGTAAACAAAATGAAAAAGTAAAATCATCTCCTACGTGAACTAAGAAGAAAAGGCAAGGGAGAGCAAAATTGAAGCTATTGTTGGAAGCTTTGAAGCTTGGTTGGAGTGGTTTCGGTTACGAATTTTCAAACCGATTGGGTATTTGGGATCGTGGCTTTGACGTCTTCATAGGTCCGACTTTGCATGTGGCTTTCCTCAAGGTTTCATATTTCACCTTTGGTCTCACAAGTCCAGCAAATTTTTAGTAGGAAATGAGAGAAAAGAAGAGGAAAGAGCTCAACCCTTATGCAACTTAACCTATCACTATAAAATCATCGCCGAAGATTTTTTCACCGTTGGATTGGGCTGAAATTTTAGAAGTCGGTTCAGACATATGGTTATTTGTTTTCACCTTTGGGATCATCGATGCGAGGTATAGAGCAAGAGATATTAAGCTCGCATAATGACAGTTTGTCACCTACTTCCCTCAGATTTTTGAGCTCTCTCACACTTTTGATCCTTGTTGGGGTTGTGGTTCTTACAGGTTGTTACGGTGCCGTACGAGCCTGGGACGCTTGTGGAAACTTGCTACCATCTTTGATCTTTTGTTGTGGTTGTGTTGGTTGGTGTTGTTGGAAGGCGTGTCAAAGTGGTACCGATCGCAGAGCTGTGATCGAGGAACTCGTGTGTGTAATTGGAATGGGAATCAGATTGGTGGGTATGCTTGTATGAACCATGGAAGACCCATGACCTTGGAGAACATGCTCGTTGGTGTGTTCGTGATCGGTTGCGATCGAGGGTCAAGGCTGTTCGTTAGTTCATGAGTTTACATATATCCATTACCAGGTGAGGAGTAAGAAACCACAAATATCTGGAAAACGTAGACATAGAGTATAACTGTTAACATGTGTAGGGCTCCTCAAACCCTACTAGTGGTTGAGCAACCGCCAATATCTAACTCACATTGGGGACTACTACATTGTGGTACTAATGTAGTTTTAGGCATTGTTGGTTTATCGCCGTTAAGTTGATCTATGATATTTGTTGATCGAGGATGTATGTATACTTACTGTGATGGATAACATGATTAAATGGTGTCGTATGTGATAATATGCTAAGTGAGATACTCCGGTATGTTTATCGTGATAACATGGGTAGTTTATATTTTAGTATGCCTGAGATAAAGAGATGCTTGATTCTATGTGCTGTTGATGTGATTGTGATTGTTCTGATCTTGGTTGAATTTGGAGACGGTTGGTGTGATGTTAGAAGGATAATTGTTGATGGTATCATACTAGTAGAATAAGGAAGTTGATCTAAGTTGAAGGTGCCTCTCATAGTTGGAGAGTGACATCCTTACAGTTGGAGGATGTGGACCTTGAGACGTTGCTTAAGTGTTGTTAAGACATTGTTGAGATGATGGATGCATAATCATAGCATTTGCATTGTTGTGGTGAAAGCCGTGTGTACAACTGTAATAGCAGTTGGAGTGGTTGTCACACGAGGTTGGTGTTCGAGGTGGACACTCCGGGGCGACTAAGACGGCTGAACTCGCAGTTCGAGGGATGAAGGCGCTTTCTCGCAGTTAGAGAAATCCTTGGGTCTTCTCATAGTTGGAGGGGCTCGGGAAGGCAGTGCTCCTCATAGTTGGAGGAACCACTATTGCACTATCTTGGAAACTCAGGAGGCGGTTACTTGAACGTCCAACCTGAAGTCCTCACAATTGGAGGGAACATTCTTACCTTTGTGAACAATCACCCTCACAGTTGGAGATTGGCTTGTCATTCCTCGCAGTTGGAGGTTTAATGTTGTATTCTCATGGTTAAGAGTTCATGTTGTAGAATTGGCCAATCATGTAGACTCAGTTGTGCATGTAGAATAGGAGGTGATCCATAGTTGTGATAATTTGGAGGTTGACTGTTGTGGTGATCTCAAGAGATGTTTATGCTCGTTGGTTATGTGTGTTGATGTGTTATATTCCACGTGTTTTCCCTATGCATGATAGTTGTAGAGTTTCTTACCTCTCGTATATGTTTTTCCTATTTTCTGTATATGTGTTGTTCTGGTCGTAATCCGAAGACGGAGGTGCTGGTGGACTGACGAGAGTGTTGCAGTTGGTAAAGTTGAATCGAGGTGGGATCTTCCTTCCGTAACAAGGTTGACGGTGGTACTTCTCTAGTAGAGAAGAAGGCCTCGGAGGTATCCTTAAGTCTTCTGTAATGTTTGTATCACGGCAAGTGGGATGTCTTTTTATGTATATTGTTTTGATGACATGGCTTCCAGGTGGAGCTCTGATGCAAGGTTTTCAGTTTCTATAATTGCTTATATGATTTAAGTTTAAAATAAGCTTTTTCATTTTTTGTTTATGGTATCAGATATAGTAATGTTAAGTTTTGGGAGGGTCACATTAGGTGGTATCTGAGGTTTGCTTCCTCATTTGCTTCTTCTTCTTCTTCCTCAGAGGAGCCAAGGTCTTCCCATGTGGCCATAAAGTTCTTTTTCTTTTTCTTGAAGAACTTCTTGTCCTTTAACAAGAGTCAATCAGCTTTGAAGTGGCCTGGTTTGTTGCACTCAAAGAAAACCATTTGGCTTTTGTCCTTGGACTCACCATGGTCCTTGAGGTTTTTCTTCTGGAATGGCCTTCGTTTTAAGCCATTGTTCTTTCTCCACATGTTTTGAATCTTCCTGGAGATGAAGGACAGCTTGTCATCGTCTGATGCTTTGTTTTCTGTTTGATTTGCATCATGACTTGTCTCATCAGCCTTTAAGGCCTTTGAGATGTTAGGCTTCTGAGCTTTCAAGGCAATGCCTTTGCTTTTCTTTCTGGGGTTGTCAAGATTGAGCTCTTGCTCATGTACTTGTAGCGTTCCCACCAGATCATCCAGGGTCAAAGTTGAGAGATCTTTGCCCTGAGTGATTGCAGCAATAAGTGCCCTCCACTCCTTAGGCAAGCTTCTAAGGATTTTTGTAACATTCTCCTTGGTGGCATAGACTTTCCCAAGGGACTTCAAGTTGTTGATAATCGTCTGAATATGACCCATCATGTCCAGGATGGACTCTCCTTCTACCATGGTAAACATCTCATACTAGCCAATGAACATGATAGTCTTTGAATCTTTTACCTTGGTAGTCCTTTCATGAAGATTTGACAAGGTATGCCAGATCTGTTTAGTTGATTCACATGCATGAATCTTCTGGAATTCATCTAGCCTTAAGGCACACATCAAAGCATATCTTGCTTTGTGATTTTGTTCCATTTTTGTTCTTTCTGTATCAGTGCACTCCTCTTCATCTTTGTCAGAACCATCAACATTAAGACAAACGTTTAAACCATTCATGATTCTAGCCCAGAGAACAGAGTTTG
This sequence comes from Ammopiptanthus mongolicus, assembly GCA_039655645.1. Classification (NCBI taxonomy): domain Eukaryota; kingdom Viridiplantae; phylum Streptophyta; class Magnoliopsida; order Fabales; family Fabaceae; genus Ammopiptanthus; species Ammopiptanthus mongolicus. The sequence goes on along the minus strand of CM077343.1, from coordinate 60,181,250 downwards.
TACTTAGAATGAAACCTTTAAATCTCTCCTTCCAGTAGAGATAATGAGTTCTGTTGAAGAACGGAGGTCTGGTCAGGAAATGCCTTCCATAACTGGTTGACTCCCACTTGGCATGCCTTGACCTGCCATATTTGCTTTAGGATCTTTCCTCTAACGCGGCTAATTACTCAACCCAGAGGCTGAGCTCTGATACCAATTAAAGGAACCTGTTTGAAACACAAGAAGGGGGTTGAATTGTGTTTCTTAAGTTTTTAAAAACTTTTTCGTAAGCAGATATATTTTCGAAAAGGTTTGGACGCAAATATGTTAACAGATGCACAGAGCGTGAACAATCAAAGTTGGACGCTCGTTGGGATTGTTTACTTTTAAAGATAAACGTTTTAAGAAAAAAATTTAATCCCAGGAGTTAGTTACAATCAAACTAAAGACAAAGATAAGGGAAAGAAGAATAACACAGAGATATTATCCTGATTCACTCTTAACCCAAGAGCTACATCCAATACCCTCTATGTGAGAGCTTTTTACACTATAACAAATCCTTGTTACAAGTATTCAACTCCTCTTCAGGCAAGTATTCTGCACATCTTCAAGCAACACTAAGTATTCTTTTACAGTCAAGCCTTTTCAAGCTTAAGTATTCTTTTCAAACAAGCCTCTCCAGGCTCAACCAAGATTGGTTTTGAAAGAGTTTTAAGTTCAACTAACTCAATATGTGTGAGGATATGAAACTTAAGAATAGAACTCTAAAAATCAACTCTACGTAGAGAGTGATATGAAAATGTAAACTCAGAGAAAGCTTGTAAGCTTTTGTATGATTTTGATTGCTAAAGAAAGCGTTCCTTGATAGTTCATGTGTAGGATCTCTAACTTTGCTTCCTCAGAGATGAAAGTATTTATAGCCTTCAAATCTTGAGCAATCTTGAATCTTCAACAGATAGCAAAAGAGTCGTTCTAATGGACATTAAATGTATTATCCCATTGAGTCTGATAGCTTGTATGAGAGCTTCTGAAAAGCAAGATAGACTATCAAGTTGATAGCTGAAAATGGTGCTGACAGCTTTTCCTTGTACCCGAAAGTTGCCTTTTGTCTTTCCTTTTGGAGATAGTCAATTCTTGTGTCAGGAATAGACTGGCTTCTATGCGTTCGATGGTACAAAGATTACAGAGAATGTTTGCATTAGGGATATTACCCTTTTACGCATAGGATAAAGAATTTAAACTATGCTAGTACAAGTTCGCGCTATTTTAGAGTCAAGATATTTAATTCTGATGGACTGTTACATTGGACTATGAAAGAAACTATTACAAGCAAGAGGTCTTTGGACTCAGGTAAACAAAAGCGATAAGCATACTTAGTCCAACGTGGACTTTAACGAACAAAAGATCGAGGGTTTGGACGAACAATAAGTCTTTGGACTTAGAAAGTCTTTGGACTTAAATTGATCTGCACACTTAAGATAAACGCGTTAGTCCATAACAAATCTTTGTTCACTTAATTTATTCTTTTGTTAACATCAAAATCATAAGGAGTTTATGGACCATAACCACTTTGGTTCCAGCAATACATTATCAGGATTAGTGTGAGAGTATCCACGGATGTCACCCATGGTTTGGTGAGTGTTCCAACGTTGATGAGACAACCCCTCCTTGGAGGTCCCATTCAGTAACTCGAACTTATATTCTCAACGTTCTAGCGTAGCGCGATCATATAAAATGTGGAAATAGTAAAAACAACCAACACTGATACCACTACCATACATAACATAGATATATAAAAGTACTGGCTCAATCAGTAGAGCCTACAACAACCAACCCCAACTGTCATCAGAGTACGCAACTACTATAACATATGCAGATGGAAAGTATGGTAGCAAAATAAAATACTTCAGTACATGAGACTTCCTCTTCTCACCCCCAAAGTACATATTCTCACAAAAAGAACAAACTCACTGGCCATAGCTACTACTACTACTACCCCTGACACAACTCTAACAGGGATACTGGGAACTCCCCACAGATGCTCGTTGTCTCCGACGATAAGTCTGCAACGCCTCTTACTCGGTCTCGTTCTTGGACATCACGATCCGGCGGCAACGGTACTCTCTCATCCTTCTCTCAGCATGACGACGTCAGCCTCTAGCCACATAACCGAACCTAGAGGATTCGTGAGATCTCCAACCAGCATCTGATTCATGATGATAGTCCCATGGCCTGTTCCACAGCCTCTACAATGGTAGTCTCTGTGCGATACGGAAGTCTCTTATTAAGTAGCTCCTGGACGATCCCCAAGCTCTAAAGTATACGGTAGTTGGCCCTGTATACACCACTCGTCGTTGGGAGTAATCAACCTCCTAAAAATGGTCATCGTCCTCATACAACAACTCAAAATCTCCCAACACTGGGATCGGGGACTCTTCCGCCAACATCAGGCTCGGTAGGTGTGCCATCTATCTCCTCAGGCAACTCCTCAACTAGATCTTCTCGTGCGATCGAGAATAAAATACAACATAGAAGAATACGGGAGATAAGAAACAGCAACACATCATAAATAGGGAAACAACTATAAAATAAGCTATACTAATAGCAACATCCAACAGCACAACAGTATCAATCAATCATCTCCCAAACCATTCTCTCTTAGCTACTGTCTCTCACACTCATGCAACTAACGACTATATGTGTAACATCCCAAAATTCCTATAGCTATATTTTAACTGTTTGTGTGACGAACTTAACAGAGAACACAACCTGATTAATAATAATCGTAAGAATAGTTAATAATTGAAAATTCATATTGACTTTCAATTATGAGCTTAATGACCATAAAATATTTTGCTATGTTATTTTGAGTCGGGACACTCACTGATAACCTATAGTTGTCAAAACACTAGTTGGACATGAATGGAACTCATAAAGAAGTCCAAGGGTAATTTGGTCTTTTCGCAAGGAATCTTAGATATTTTCTAGGAAGCTATCATGACAAATGATGAGTCATAGGACATGGATGGAATTCCATTAGTTCCTTGGGGTAAAATGGTCTTTTCCATCATAAAATATCTTAGATATTTCTAAAAGCAATCATGACTATGGTGAGTCATGAAGGCAAGGGAGAAATGTCATTGGTTCTTAGGGATAAAAGAGTAAAATCACCTAGGGACACAAATGATATTTCACTAAAAGGCTAAGGGCAAAATGGTCTTTTTGCCATAAAATATCTAGATATTTAGAGAAGTCATCATTACTAGTGATGAGTCATGGTGGTGACTCACCCACTGACTCATCACATGCAGGTGACCCGCGTCTCTCGTCCAGTGTCCGATTTTGTCTCTACGCGTTCGTTTTTGAATCCGTCGATTTCCCGATTTAATATTTCGCCCAAATAAAATATCTTATTTCATTTTTCGTGAAATATTTCAAAGTAACCAAAGTCGCCAGGAATTCGATCTAAAACCTAACTGTTTCGTTCACGAGTCGAAATTAGGTTTTTTGATCGGTAAAATTTTACTGTCAATGGAAAAACACAGACTGATTTTCGTCTGAATTGTCAACCTAAAATTTAACCGTAACTCTCTATAGTAAAGTAGAGTGTGGACAATCATCCTTTTTGTCAATTCATGACAACTTTCACTTTGTCAATTTTCTTTCATGGACAAAGCTAAACTACCTACTCTTGGCCCTTCTTTCCATCACACTCTAACAAATATCTTGGTGATAAGCTATGTAGGCCATTCGGCCATTAAACTTCATAAACACCATCCGACTTTCATTTTACACTTCTAAAGATCTAACACATCTTTTCTCTCAAAATCTCAAAATCCTCTCACTTCTCTCTACACGGTTCTACCTCCTAATCACTAACCAAAATTCCTTTTCCATTTCTAAAACCATACTTCATCTCGTTTTGATCCAAGGATCAACTTTGGTGAAGGAAATTTCTTGTTTTGGTGAAGTGTGTTCCTGAGCACCAAGAACACCATCCAAAACCTTGAAATTGTTCTTGAGTTGGTGAGCTTCTAAATCCTTTTTTCTTCATTTCCTTGCTTATTACCTTGAGCAATCATCTTCTAGTTCCTCATTTTCATGAAAATAAGTTCAAGATCTCACCTTTTCTCTCCTATAGGTTCGACCTCCTCTCTCTTTTAAGGAGCTTGGAATTCCTTTTACTTAAACCTGTTTGTAACATCCTTTCCAGGGGCATCACATTTACGGACATTTTATAAATCTATAAGGCCGAAAGACGGGTTAATTACAATCATTTAAGAAGATGGGGTAAATTTTCTTTTTCACAAGACATAAATATAAAAGCTTGTGATTATGTACCTGTATATGTAAATATGTAAATAGGGTAAGTGAGACAGTTTGTAAGAGATTTACATAAAACCCAACCCGACTACTTAAAACAAATACAAGATACAAACCTAACATAAAGATTTGGAGATGCAGCTCCTAAAATAAAGTACTTGGAGACACACCTCCGTTAAAGATAAAATAAGACATAGACGCAACACCAAGATACCCATTCTAGTCCCTCCTCAAACGAGAGTAGAATGAATCAGATAGGGATAACTTGGTAAACAACTCTATCCTATCGGCTTCCCGTAAACCACGAGGGGAAAGGCTCAGGATGATTCGGAGTATTAGACTACCCAATAACTCACAAACCATCGGCAGACACTCTCGACTCCAAGAGAAGAAAAATAGACAAAAGCCTGCATGTCATAACCTTGACCATCCGAAACATGAGGGCAATGCCTCCAAGAGACTCCACCGATCCACTCTCGAGCCTACCCATCCGACCCTCAGGTTGATCAATCGGAAGAGCGAGGATATATGCCTATAGCGTCAACAACATCTCAACACAGAAATCTTCTCAAACAACAAGGATACATAGCAAGAGAATATAAAGTAATGGATGAGATTCCCAATCATCAACATGGACATACAGCAAATGAAGATAGCACGACACACAGATAATCACAACATTAAGCATATCAGCATGAATCATCAATACACAACAATATAGTTAAGCCAATTAACAGAATCATCAAATCCATGTCATGATATGCGATGTTCATGATGCATTCACTATGCAAATGGGTATGACTCAGACCCTACTCCATGGAGCTAACAAAACGTCGGAGAGAGTGACTGGGAGAACATGTTCCGTGGACGCCAGCCATCGGCAAGATGCTACAACATTCGTAACGTGCACGTATCTGGATTTTACAGAAACACTCTACACCAAACATGAAAAGTACGGCATCTAGTTGAGGATATCAGTGTATTGCTCGAATTTGCCACGACACAGAAGAGCTACCAACTGGTCACATGTCAGCCTTTCCAACCCTGATACCTCCAAGACCATTTAAGACGTCACCGTAAGATTCGCACCCGCATCAAGGAGTAAGCTCAACTCCTAGGCTCAAGGCTTTATAAACTCATGCAATGAAATGCCAATGCTTACATAAAGCAGATGCGATTAAATTTCTATCCCCCGAATAAACCTCATTATTCCACAGGAATCTTCTCATATAGGTCTTTCACCATTAAAGTGTTTTATAACATTTATCCATCAGATAACTTCAAGATTCACCAAGGTTCTCTTCCATAGGAACTTCACACATTTTAAGTGTTTTAAACTTTTATCCACTGGATAAATATCGTGATCCCTCTGAGATCGAGTCATCACAACACTATACAGTTAGACGATATTCTCGGGTCCGACTCATTGGCCCGTTATCGAACTACTGTTTTACCACAAAACGATTTGGGTTTGTGTACACGTCTTATGATATCATTTTTCGAGTCCTAAATGCGTTATGTAATAGGATTGAGAAAATCCATTTATTAATTACTTAGATCTTTTCTAATTTACGAGGTTACTTGTTTCTCAAGCAACTAAACAATTCTTGATTCATTTAAGTCTTATGAATCCATTGATGAGTAAATCATCAATAGTATAGTATATGGTCTTGCTTCACCATAACCACACCTTATATCTCTTTTATTTTGGGTTAAGTGTTCAAGTTAAGAAAATCCATTTGAATTAAACTCATTTGTTCTCAACTAAAAGTCAAGTGCTGAAAACGCTTAAAATAGCTTGAAAGAGGTTTTCCTTGCACAAATTATTTTGCAAAATACTTTAAAATCCGTAGAGGATTTAAATGGAATAACTCCTCCATTTTCACTTTTTTTAAGTCAAATACCCTAGAAGTTCAAAGTATAATTTTTCTATATCAAAATCCTTATTATTCTAAGTTGTAAAATGTTTAATCTTACACTATGAAAATGCTAAGTTAAGGGTTCATGAGTAACCTCACTCAAAGTCCGTGAATTGGTCAAAAGCCCTCTAAGTTTGAAAATAGAAGTTTCCTTTTCTTAAAACTTGAAATCAAATAAGTTGATAACTCATTTTGAAGTCATAAAACACCAAGTTAAGGTTTTAAAACATTTTCACCTCTAAGAGGCCAATATGACCGAATTCATTAATGGTAAACGAGGTTAGGTTTTGTTCTTGAAAAACTTAGTTCTTTTGATTTCCAAAACACATTTTGATTACCTTAGACCCTTAGTTGAACATTAAAATATTTTTAAGTGTAAAAAGATCTTCATGGCCGAATTGCACGTGAAGGTTTTTAGGTTAATATTGTTCATTGTTGTTCTTGGATTCTTTGATCATTTAACCACCTAATAATCGCTCAAACGTCTTAATTTCAAAAGTTGAAGTTCTCTTCCTTACTTAAACACTCATGGACAAATTGCACACAAGCAAAGAGATGAAGTTTTACTCCACCCAAATATCTCAAATCAAGTATGAACAATATAGCATGATAATCAACAACATAATAAACATTCTAAATATTCACCATCAAAATCCACACTTTGACTAAGAATGAAAGTAGGGTTTTCACCAACCAAACCATTTTCTATCATGCCACCCACATAATAATCACACAAACACTACAAATAAATTATTACAACCAAATGAACATCAACAACCGTAAATTAAATAGGAGAACCCAAAATACTTAGGGTTTCCACAACCAAACGAGAGAAACAATCTTCATCCACCATAAGGTGTGACGAGGTTCACTCCCAATTACCTTAAATGAAGTCTCTTTGATGAGCAAACTCCAAGCATCAAATCCAAGAGGTGACCGAAGGTGGCGTTGACGTCTTGGGTTCCTTTGGCGCTTCCCAACACGTGCAAGCAACTCCATAACAGCTCTAAGAATGCATATCCAGCTCCCTCAAGCAAGCATAGCCACAACCAAAAACCAAGAGATAACATCCAAGCACATTCAACATCCAAACATATCAATTAATTAATCATCATTAAAAACATAATCTATTGAATTTAAATATTTTTTTAATAAAAACAGAATTGATTTTCCAATAAAATCAATTTGGGGAAAATAGGGTTCATTAACACAATTTAGGTGAAACCAATTTAGTCATAGAAATATGAAATTAACTTAGGGAATCATTAATTAACAACTCTAATTGCACTAAAACAGAATTAATTTCATGATTAGAGTAAGATAAAAATTAGGGATTTAGTGAAATTGGGGAAATCCGAATTCAAGAGGGAACTTGAACAATTGGCACAGGGAATTTGAAATTGATATACCCAATTGCATAAAAACAGAATCAATTTCACATTTCAAGCATGAAATCAAAATATTAAGGTTAGGGTTTCAAATTGGGGATTTAGGGTTTCCAATCAATTTGGGGAAGAACACAAGGAGGTGCAAAAGAGAGAGAAAAATAACTCACCAAAAGAAGAAGGTGAACGGTGGTGGTGGCAGCGCGCCCCAGCGCGGCGGTAGACGCGGCGTCTTGGTAGCCAAAAGGTTGGACTTGTAGAGGAAGGTGGGGAGAACACGGCTGTGCCCAGAGTTTGGTGAATGCTGGCCAGAAAGTGACCGAAAAAACGCATGAACAGCGGCGGCTTCCGGTGAAGGTGCCCAGATGCAAAAATGGTTCGGTGGAGAATGTAGAGGACGTTGAGGGGAGTCCGAATCTAAATTTTGTTTTGAGAAACTTGGCCGGAAACCACCGTGAGAGGCAGTGAAAATGGCGGTGGCTCCACCATCAAAGATGTCCGTTTGCGAAGATGCTCGGTTAGAAACATAGAGGAGAAGGTGGGGATCATTTCTATGGTTTTTGTTTTGTAAGGGGAGGTCGGAGGTGGCCGGAAAATAAGAGAGAAGGAGGAGAAAGTTAGAGAGAGAGGGAGAGGCATCTGGACGTGAAGAAGAAAGAAAGAAAAGAAAATAAATAGAAAGAGGAAGGGTGGGATGCGCTAGTGTTGGGGGAATTTGGGTTGTTTTCCCCTTTTTTTTCTTCTTTTAGTTGTGGTAGGTGGGAAAAGGAGTGGTTGAGATTGAGTCAAAAAAAGAAATAAATCTTGACCCTTGGATCTAAAAGCAAAGTGAGAAAAATCTCAAATTTCAAATTTTGAAATAGAGTAGAGATTGATGGTTGAATTTATCAATTTAAGGAATCAATGATCCAAAATAAATTTTTTGATTAAATCCAAACCACTTTATTTTCAAATCTAAAATTAAATAGATTAAATTTAGAAAGTAATTTCTTTCAACTATATTACTTAAATAATATTTTTCTAAACAGATAATAATAATAACAATAGCATAATATTTTTGTCTTGCAAACGTGCATAAATTGTGATAATGCAGTGTTAACGCACCCAATAAAATATATAAAATAATTTAAGCAAATAAAATTACTTGAATGATGCCTGATTATTGTTCATCATAATATTGTGAGCATTTTGAGCTATTACTTGACAAGTTAGTGAAACAAAATCTTCACATCCCATGTGTGGGAGTATTTGACCATGACTATTAGAAAAAGAAGAACATGAGTTTGTTCTTTAACTTCAATGTTTTTGAAAGCTAATAAGTGTTTTAGTAACTTGTATTTCAAAAACAAACAAGAAGTGATTTTTATCCAAAGATCAAATAGGATTTCGGCCTTCAAGTGTTTTTACTAAGGTGAAAAAGTATTTTTACTTTAGTCATAGTTTATCCAATTAACTAAGTGTTTTAAAAATAAAAGGATGAAAGTGATTTCATGAAAGTAAAAGTAATATGAAGTTACCTTTAGTTTAATGGGATGTCACACTGTTTTGAAACTAAGTTACATTCAATCTTCCAAGTATAAAGAGGACCTTGTCCTCAAGTTTGAATTAATTGAATCATAGTTGGAAACTAAATGAAATTCCATTTCTTTTACACTAACTTAGATCATGGTTTTACACTGAGTTAGTAAAGAAAAACCCTTTTTCAAATTAGTTAAGGTACTTTACTTCAAGCAAGTAACAAAGTTCTTTTAAAAATCAAATGAGTTTTCAATTAGAAAGGTTTTGGTTTGCATAGTCTCAAATCGAGAGTTTTCAACTCTAAATCGTAAAGTTGTACGCATGAAAACTTAAGTTAAGTAATTAACTTAGAGTAAAAGAAAAGAGATAATTAAGTATAGTATATGGTGGAACAAGACCATCCACTATACCATTGATGACTTAGTTCATCAATGACTTCATAAGACTTAAGTAATCAATGCTCTTTTCATTACTTGAAACTCAAGTAATTAATATTTTAGAAAGGATCAAAGATTTATCTAAGACGATTCTCAATCCTTCTTCATAACACTTAGGACTTGGGGTGTAATTCATAAGACACAAACACAAACATGAAATATTTTGGGTTTTGAAACAGTAGTTCGATGACAGACCAGTGATTCAGATCCAAGAAAGTAGTTCAATTGTTTCAGTCTTGTGATAACTCGATCCCGGAGGGATCATGAGATTTATCCGGTAGATAGAAGTTTTATAATACAAAGACGCGTATAGTTCCTAAGGAAGAGAACCTTAGTGAACCTCGAGGTTTATCCAGTGGATAGACGTTGTTTTATCACATCTTCTTAGTGTAAGCATTGGCATTTCATTGCATGAGTTGTAAGGCCTTGAGCCTAGGAGTTGAGCTTACACCTTGATTCAGGTGCAAATCTTACGGTGATGTTTTAAATAGTCTTGGAGGTATCATGGTTGGAAAGGCTGACATGTGACCAATTGGCAGCTCTTCTGTGTCGTGGCGACTCCGAGCAGTACACTGATATCCTTGACTAGATGCAGCACTTTTCAAGTTTGGTTGTAGAGTGTTTCCGTAAAGCCAGATACGTGCACGTTAAGAATGTTGTAGCATCTTGCTTATGGCTGGCATACACGGAACATGTCCTCCCATTCACTCTCTCCAACATTTTGTTAGCTCCATGGAGTAAGGGTCAGATTTTTACCTTTGTGGCATATGGCATTGAGTCATGTACATCATATTGCATTGCATGGCTGTTGATGATTACATTAACTTATTGTACATCATTATCTGTTTTTTGAAGATGTCTTATGTTGTTAATTGATTAACATGATATATTGAGATTTATGGTATGCATGTTGGGTATGATATTACTTGGTGCGTCGTCCCGTTTTTATTTCTGCTATTTTGCTGTGTTGATGATTGGGAATCTCACCCATATCTGTATATGTCTGTATACAGTACTATTTCTATTTTTGTATTTTAATTTTGTATGACTTCTAGAAATGCATGGTGAACCTAAGTTCATTTATTATTACTTACTTTACTAATCCCATTACATCATTATGAAAATAAAAAGAAAAAAGAAAATCCGTATTTTCCGCATTAATATTATTTTCGGCCTTATAATCGGTCAGGAATGTGGCAGTCGGGAAAGGGTATTGCAATATGGACGCGATCACGACACGACATCCCCAACAGATCAAGATGTCCCATTCATCACTGTGCCACCCCCCGTAATGCAGGGTTCGGCCAAGAGCCCTCTGGCTCAACTCAACTCATTGGTACGACATATTCCCCTGCCCGCAGGCTAGGTCAGAATATTCGTTCGTCGGCAACAACATTTCCCCTCGCTCGCAGGCCAGGTCGGGACATTCGCTCGTCAACAACTGATAGGTACGATCATCTCCCCGCAGGCAAGATCGATCGCCCGTACGCCAACACAGTGATGAACAACAACGATGCAACATGAATCTCATCAACTCATCTCGGGATCAACAACTTAGTGTCTCAACCGCAACTTGTATACAACCACAACCAACTTTCTCTGGCATAACCGGGAATCAACTTTATATCTCAACATGAATATATCAACATGATCTCTAGGTTGAGCACTACAGCATGTATATATCCTTGAAATCCTCACGACATGATCATCTCCCAAATTATCAGGAATTATTGCCTATCTCTACTCATAAAACAATAATCACAAATATCATATCATAGGCAATCATAATCATGCTCAATAATCATATTTATCATATCTACTCATAGACATATCAACTCATAGAAATTATTTAAGTAACCCTAAACATATTACTAAGCATACATGCATATCAACAAGAATCATTTTAAGAATACTAACACACAAGCATACAACCTCGACATATCATAAAATCAACCTATCGGCGATAAAACTACAATGCCTAAAACTGCATTGATACCACAACTTAGTAGTCGCCAATTTGAGTTAGGTGTTGTTGGTTACTCAACCACTAGTAGGGTTTAGGTTGCCCTACGCATATCAATATATATTATTTTACTCTTGCCTCCCCGACAATATTGTGGTTCCTTCTCCCACCTGATAGCAAATATAGCAATAATCACGAACTCAACGAATTCCACGAACTCTCCCCTAGCCCTTCATAGCCGCGGTCTCCACTCTTCCAACGGGTTCTGAATGCAACTTCAAAACTTGCCCTAATCTTGAAAACAACATGTAGACTATAGCATTAACCCTAATACGAAGCTATAACCGCGAATAGAAGCTAGAAATAAAGGAAGACATTGTATAACCACAATGTAGGTGGATACGGAACCTCGGCTTACCCTTAACGAATCAAATAAGTAAACCGGTAGAAATGTAGTAGAAGTCGAGCTGATCGCAAATACACGAACGAAATGGAAATCGGATCAACGGACGAACCACCAACTTGAATCACAACTCTCAACCTCAACTCTGCCTTCTCAATCTCGAACTCTCTTTGTCTCTGTAATAAAATGGAAGAGTTAAACTCTTCCCTTGGGGAAAATGAAAATGTATATATAGGGAAATATTCTAATGTCCACGCTTTAGCGTTGGAATTCTCCACGCTTTAGCGTTCCAACGCTTGAGCGTTGGCTTCTCCCACGCTTGAGCGTTGCCATTTCCTCACCGCCAAGGCACCGCCCATCACGTTCTAGCTGCGACGCGTAACCGACATGTGTCACTTTACGTCCCATCACTGTAACACCCTCTCCTGAGTGTCACATTCCGGAACGTTTATAAGGCCGAAAATATATATTAATGCGGAAAATACGATTTTTCTTTTTCTTTTCTTTTCATAAAGATGTAATGGGATTAGTAAAGGGAAATAAATAATACTAATAAATGAACTTAGGTTCACCATGCATTTCTAGAACATACTGTATTATAAATACAGAAACAGAAAACGAAAAACAGAAACATCAACATTACCATATACAGACATAAGTCTAATGTATGACTGACATAAGAACTACAATAAGTACTAAGAGTCATAGCTCCCAAAAGGTACTACAAAAACTGACATAGTCTGGCCGACAACAAAACTAAAACAGCAAAAGAGTCCACCTCCGAACTCAAAGGGACTGCGGAACCGAACCATCGTCGCGTCCATCTATTCAAGCATCAACAACAAGTACCAGTAGAAAACATACAGATATAGGTGAGATTCCCGTTCATCAACACAACAAAATAGCAGTAGTAAAAACGGGACGACTCACCAGGTAACAACGTACCCAACATGTCAAGCAGTTAAACAACATATTAAAACTCTCAATATAAATCATGTTAAACAGTTAACAGTACAATATAATGCATTCTTAAACAGAATAGCGATGTATAATAGTAAATGTAAACATCCACAAGCATGCAATGCAGTGCAATGTACATGACTCAATGCCAATGTCACTAGGTACTACTCTGACCCCTACTCCATGGAGCTAACAAAACATTGAGAGAGAGTGAATGGGAGGACATGTTCAGGTTTCTGCTAGCCATGAGCAAGATGCTACAACATTCGTAACGTACACGTATCTCGCTTTACGGTAACACTCTCGACCAAACATGAAAAGTACGGCATCTAGTAGAGGATATCAGTGTATTGCACGGATTCGCCACGACACAGAAGAATCACCAAGTGGTCACATGTCAGCCCTTCCAACCCTGATACCTCCAAAAAGACCATTGAAGATCGTCACCGTAAGATTCGTACCAGCATCAAGGTGTAAGCTCAACTCCTAGGCTAAAGGCCTTACAACCATGCACATGAAATGCCAATGCTTACACAAAGCAGATGCGATAAAGCAATGTCTACCCATAAGATAGACCTCAAGGTTCACTAAGGTTCTCTTCCTTAGAAACTACACACATCTTTGTTTTATAAAACATTTATCCATCGGATAAATATCTCATGACTCCTTTAGAATGATCCAGACTGCTTTCAGAATCGCCGACTGTCCCCACAAACCAACAGAGTCTTTTCAGCGTGTTTTGTCCTCACTCACACGCTTTCTAGGAAACTTCCCAGAAGGTCACCCATCCCATAATTACTCTAAGTCAAGCACGCTTAACTATAAAGTTTTTATGTTCTAAGCTCGCGAAAAGAAGATAAATCTTGTTGGTATGGGTAGTACCAACCAATTCTTATATGCCTTCCCTCAACTATACAGTCCCATACCTGCATAGCCTGAGGATTCCTTCCACTGTACAGTCCCATACCTGCACAGCCTCAGGATTCCTCTCATTCCAGTTATCACAAGACGGAAACAATTGAACGATTAACCTGGATCCGAATCACCGGTCCGTCATCGAACTACTGTTTCAAAAACCAAAACGTTTCATGTTTGTGTTTACGTCTTATGAATTATGTCTCAAGTCTTAAGCATTATGAATAAGGATTGAGAATCCTCTTAGATAAGTCTTTGAGCCTTTCTAAGATATTAATCCCTTGTCTTTCAATTAAGGAAACAAGTGTTGATTTCACTTAAGTCTTATGAACTCATTGATGTACTAAGTCATCAATGGTATAGTACATGGTCTTGTTCCACCACATACCATACATAACTAACCCTTGTCTTCAACTCTAAGTTAATTATTTAACTTAGGTTTTTCACGCGTAAAACTTTACGATTGAGTTAGAAAACTCCTTTGTAAACCAAACAACTTTTACAATTAAAAACTCATTTGATTTGAAACAACATTTGAACTACTTACTGCATTTCTAGCATTTTCTAAAAGGTGAAATCCTCTTAGTGAGAGTACATTCACTTAGCTAAATTAAGGCAATGATACCTCATTTGAACTTCCTTTCTCGCGGGGCGAACAGAAGTTTCGCGTCGCGAGGCTGAGAGCTGTATTTGCTCCTTACACAGATCCTCTGTATCGCGAGGCAAATATTGTCTCGCGTCGCGAGACAGAGAACTGTATTTCAAACTGACTTTCTGCATCGCGAGGCTATAATTGTCTCGCGTCGCGAGGCAGAGAGCTGTAATTCTTCACTGCTTAGGCGGTTCGCGGGGCGAGAAATACTTCGCTGCGCGAGGCAGAGAAGCTGCATCTTTGCTGCTCGGGCTAGCCCACTGTCTCGCGAGGCGAGGCAAGGTTAGCCAGGCGAATGCCTTGTTTTCCCTCTGTCTCACAGGGTGAGACAGGGTTCGCTGGGCGAGTGCCCTGTTTTCACTTTTCCTTAACTTCTTCATTAATTCTCTTATTGAAACACTTAGTTTGATTAAAAGATCTATGGCTAAAGAAAAGACATTTTCCCACTTTGGTGACACACTTTAAAGGTTAAAACTTCATTTGATCTTTGGATCAAATTCACTTTTGTTTCTCTTGAAAACATAGGTTATGGAATCATGTTTTGTTACATCAAAACCTTGCCAAAAACAAGAACAACACATATTCTTATATTTTCCTCTTACTAAGGCCACAAGCCTACTCCAATGAAAAATGGAGACTTTGCTTCACCAACTAAGCAAATATAGCTCAAAAGCTCACACCAATTATGACAAACCACAATTACACCTTATTACATCATAACCAAAACATACAAGTCCATCACACATCATGGTCTCATAACCAAGCATAAAAGTCCATACTTGATCTAGTGATCAAAGTAGGTTTTTCAACATACATGAAAATGATTTTCATTCAATCATCTCATCATCAACATATGCTAAAACACACTACAACATACTAAAGCATACACTCATCAAGACAACCTTGTTCTTGAAGAGAACTTAACAAAACTTAACAAATAAAAGTGAACCCAAACTAAAGGGTTTCACCCACACATAAACTTAAACAACCATCTCCACCACCACCATCTTGGTGTGATGAGGTTCACCACCCATACCTGTTGAAGAGCAGATTCCTGGATCAAAGTCGGTTGATCGGTTTGTGAACCTTCTGATAATTGTCACCAACTATAAACAACCAAACAATCAAACATTACACAACAATCAAACCAAACTCAACAATTCTCACAAAGAGGGTTTCGGCCACCCTAAAAAGAATAAAGCTAGGAATTGATCTTGGTTTTCCATTTCATGGATTCAAAGGCATAGGAAAGCTAAGGATGAAATCAAGTGTTAGAAATCAAAAATTGATGAAAACACTATTCATCATCATCAAGAAGGGTTCGGCAAAAAAGTGCTTTTTGAGCTATGATGAGAGTTGAATCATAAACTCTTGGGTTTAGGTAGAGATTGATGATGTGAGTTCAAAGAACTTGGTCTTATCTCAAAAGGATTTTTCTACAATTTCCTATGGATTTTCAAAGTTTTGGATCTAAGAAATTCTTTTCACGAAAATGAAGATTGATCTTGAAATAAAGAAAGATTCAAGAAGCTAAGAGATCATAGAAGTGATCTTACCTTGAAATGAAGGAAGATTGCTCAAGGAATCAAGTGATTCCAACAAGAAACCAAGCTTTTTCAAGAACAACACTGGTGCTTCTTCAAGAGTAACTATGGTGTTCTTCCCTTTTTTGAGAGGGCTGTGCGAAAATGAGAGTGTGAGGGGCTGAGTTCAGCTTCTTAAAAAGCTCACTTAAGGGCAAAATGGTCATTTGTCAAAAGGGTAAAATGGTAAAAGTGCAAAAGACTAAGGTTAGAGGCATTTTGGTCATTTCGCATCTAGATTTTCCCGATCGTCATGATGACTTTGGCATACTCTCCCAAGTGTCCTAGGATGATGTGATATCAAGATTATCCGTTGGCGAGTCTCGGTAAATCCATATGTGGCTCCGTTCGTCACCCGATTGAGGATTCCGCTCGAACGGAGGTCAGGAAGTGATTTTTCTGAAATTTTTACGAAATTTAACCAAAACGTAGAGGATCAAATTCTAAGACTTACTGTCTTATTCACGGGTCTATCTGAGGTCTCCTGAGCAGTAAAATCCTACTGTCAGTGTAAAAACGCAGATCGGACTCCGTTTGAGTTTTTGACTCAAAACTTAATCGTAGCTTCCTACGACATCGTCGAGCATGACTATGGTCTCGGAATATTTTATTTCCATTCCTGAGACGTCAAATAAAATAAAGACATTAAAATACTGAAGAATTAGAAAACGTAAAAATCGGGGCGTTATAATCACTGCCATTCAACTGGTCAGAGTGGCCACGCTTAAGCGTCAACCCTGCTCCACGCTAGAGCGTTAGCACGATTGAGTGTTCCATTTCTCTATGCTTGAGCGTTCTGCTTAGAGCCACACACTCTTCATCCTTCTCTAGTCTAATTTAACCCTAACTCTCAACATTCTTCCTAAGCATATCATCAAACCAACATATATTCATGCATTTTATTAAGGTGATGAAAATGAGGATGTTATAGTTGATGCAGGATGGTCAACATGGACATGTACTCCTAATCGCCTTTCCAAAGTTAGAGTTGATGGATCCACATGTGCATGGAGTGGTGATGTTGCATCGCATTGCACGCATTCTTTAACATGATATAATGTGTGTTGTATGATTGTATGTTGTATGCTCATCTTATTAACTATTCCGTTACCATTTTATTTTCATATGTACGATTTCTTACCCCCTATCTTTGTTGTTTCTTTGCATGTACCTTTGTTTATGAAGAGGAAGGTGAGCCCGAGGAGTAAGGAGTGATCCAGAGGAGATCGCTTACTCGTAGTTAGGTTGTTAGTTTATGTTTAAGTTGTTATCCGATGTGTTATCGTTGTTTTGTATACCATCTCTGATATGTGACATCGGGTTTTGGGTTTTGCTTTCTTTATGTTTTTCCATAGTTCATAGTTATGTTTTCAATGTTTTGGATCATGCGGTACCTGCTACCTTTTATGTTAAGTTTTATTTTAACTTGCATGTGTTAATTATTATTTATTTTATGCGGGGTAGCGGGTGTCACAAATAGCACACAAACTAATCTATCCTGGTTCAACCTCCAAACCACCGGTGACCTACATCTTGTCCCTAAAAACCTCTTCTCAAGGTTTATCCGCTAATCAACAAGCTTCAACCAGGTGCTTGTAACCTTTACATGAAAGAGCACTTTTCACCTTTGGGATTCCCCACCATTGTGCTCTTACCTCAATACAATTCTCAAATCTCAAAGTGATACCTCATCCTTACAAATATTCTTCTTCAATTAGAGAGATACCTCACTCTGTTCAGAATCACAAGATGAAAAATTTAATGTAATAACTCTGTAAGTATTTTTTTTTTTTTTAAACAGAAAAAGGAATGAAGCCTCGTTAAAACCTTTTGATATAAAACCCTCCTTAGGGAAAAAACACCATAAAGGAAAAAGAGTACTCCACCCTATATTTATTAAAAAAAAAATGAAAAAGAATACAAGAGGACCTTGGGGGGGCATTAATCAAACCCAAAAGTAAATCATTTAAACCTATAACTACGTAGATTTAACCTATTTCTAACAAAATCTTCCCTAACAAAGTCTAGAATTAAATCCCACCAGACAAAACCAGAAATATAAATTCCATGATTTGCAAGCTTGTCAGCACAAGCATTACCTTCCCTGTATATATGAGAAACCAGAAACCTCATTTGTTTTGTAAGTTCCACACAATTCATCCATCTGCTTTTAATCTTCCAAGGAACAAGGTCAAAGTTGTTAAAGGCCAGAACTACTAGCTTAGAATCACTTTCTAGCCAAAGAGAAAACCAACCCTTTGAATAAGCTAGTTCAATAGCAATCATTGCTTCATTAAGCTTTGCATACAAAGCAGAAACAGACCCCAAGTTAGCAGCATAGCATCCTAAGGTGGCTGCACTCTTGTCTCGAAAAATACCACCACAAGCACCTCTATCTGGATTGATCCTAGCAGCACCATCAGAATTGCATTTTATCATATTACAAGCTGGAGGATACCACCTAATTTCTCTGATTAAAGGAGCAATAGGAGGATGGCCATTTACTTTATAATATCTCAGTAAGACAAACTCAGAAACCGAATTGGACATTACCCCTGATGAAAGATTTCCAGTCAAAGAAACTTGAGAAACAATCCTGGCAATGTCAGTGTGAAGATTAATTCTTGCATCAAAAAACCTTATTTGATTCCTGCAAAACCAGATTGTGGCAAAGGTGTTTAAGATACCAGCAACTATAATTTCCAAAACTTGAGAACTCCATCCTTTTTTGCAAACTGACAGAATCGAATAAAATGAAGAAGTGTCCACATTTAAACCAATGCTAGCACCAAACCATCTCCATAAATCAGAAGCAAAAGAACACTCCAAGAAAATATGCTTTGTAGATTCAGCAGCATAACCACAAATACTGCAGACAAAAACCACAACACAACCTCTCTTCCAAAGATTTTCATCAGTCGACAGCTTATCATGAAGAATTCTCCAGAAAAGAAAAGATCTAGATGGAGGGATGCTTTTAGTCCAGATCAATTTATGCCAAGGAACAATTGTTCCTAATGGAAAATGAAAGAGATAAGCTTCCTTAAGGGAGAGATCTCCTGAGTCATTTTTAGTCCATCTCAGCTTGTCCGCACAAGGCAAAGGAATAATGATGTTCTCAATCTCGGGCTTGAGAAGAGGAAAATGGGAGATTAAAGATTTAGGAATAGACCAAGTACCATTAACAATAAAATCACTCACCTTAGCATCAAGAAGCCTATGAATGTCAGTTGGAATATGTAGTAAATTCACAACTGTATCAGACAACCATTTATCATGCCAGAAATTTATTTTCTGACCATTCCCAACCTACCAAACAGAATTCTCTAAAATTGAAGAGATGTAGCTTTTGATGCCAGGCCCAATGGATGACTTAATATGATAAACTACCATCAAGTTATTTCTGAAAACTCTAGATCTGATAAGAGCAGACCATGGAGCTACAGAAGTCATCATGTCCCAGCCCAGCTTTAAAAGGCCAGCCTTATTAACAGCCTTGATTGACCAAATGCCAAGGCCTCCTTCTGAAAAGGGCATACAAACTTGTTTGCAAGAAAGAGTGACAATCTTCTTAGTGTTGATATCTCCACTCCAAGCAAAATTTCTGATCCAGCTGTTCAACATGTTCATAAGACTGACAGGCCAAGCATAAATTTTGAAACTATAAATGAGCATTCCAAAAATAACTGACTTGATTAACTGAACTCTTCCCATGATGGACAACATAGCTCCTTTCCATTTGGACAGTTTACATTTGATTTTATCAACTATAGACATCAAGTGAATTCTTCTAGGCTTTCCTTTAAATAGAGGAACTCCAAGATATATGAAAGGAATTGAACTTGTTGAAAAACCAAGCAAAGCAGAAATGCTAGCAATCCTTGAAGCAGATAAAGAGCCATGAAAAAATTTCGACTTTTATGAACTGATGACTTGCCCTGATGCCTGATCATAGGCTGTGAATAGAGATGTAAGGCTTTGCAAAATCCTTTGAGAAGCTCTACAAAAGATCATTATATCATTGGCATATAAAACATGACTAGGCATACAAATACCTCGAGGACCAGCCATTAGTTGCAATTTCCCATCAGAAACTAGTTTGGAAATACCCCTGCTTAACACCTCTTCTGCCAGACAAAAAAGCAAAGGAGACAATGGATCACCCTGCCTCACACCCCTCCTGCAGCTGAAAAAACCAATGGCATGACCATTAACAGAAACCGATAGCTTAGCTGATTGTAAAATAATGCTAATCAAGGAGCAAAACTGACTATTAAAGCCAAAAGCATGTAGAACCTTGATCAGAAATTACCAATCAATGGTATCAAAAGCTTTTTTGATATCAATCTTCATAGCTATTTGACCACCATAAGCCTTCTTATCCAACATATTGATGGATTCAGAAGTAGTACATATGCAGTCCACAATTTTCCTTCCTTTCACAAAACCTCTTTGATTATCAGATATGATACTAGGAGCAACCATAGCTAATCTATCGGCAATAACTTTTGTGATTACCTTAAACAGAAAATTAGCTAAGGCAATAGGCCAATACAAATCAACCCTGTCAGCACCTGCCACCTTAGGAATCAGAACCACTAGATTCGAGTTTAAATTTGGGAGGATCCATCCCTGCTGAAAAATCTGCAAGGTAGCTGCATAAACATCTGAAGCTATAATATCCCAAAAATGATGATAGAAAAAGCCAGCAAAACCATCCGGGCCAGGAGCACTATTACCATTAAGAGAAAAAACAGCTTGCTTAACTTCCTCAAATGAAGGCAAGTTTGTAAGGATAGCATTATCTTGAACTGAAATCAAAGAAGGAAAAACTTCAGTCACAATGTCCAAGTCATTGACAACATTCTCAGAAGCAAAAAGCTTTTTGTAGTAATTAAGGATATGATTCTCAATCTCCTCTGAGGTTTCCAGTAGCTACTCCCCATTCTTCATAACTGAAATTTGTTTTGTAACATTCCTGATTTTAGTCATTCTATGAAAAAACTCAGTACTTCTGTCTCCATTTAGATGCCAATCAATTCTGGATTTTTCTTGCCAAAAATCCTCTTCCATTGACAAAGCTTGATGCAAATGCACTTGAGCCTCTTTTTCCTTGTCAAACAAATCCTCAGACCCTCCATCTCTACTGATTTGCTCCTGAACATCATCAACCAAAATCATAGTTGCCTTGACCTTCAAATGTACATCTCCAAAAACAGACTTATTCCAGTCCTTCAATCTGATCTTTAACCCTTCAATTTTTGAGATAGAACACTCATAGGACAGCCATATACAGGAGGCTGCCAAACGTCAGAAACAAGATTCAGACAATTAGGGTGCCGAGACCACATTTTTAGAAATTTGAAAGAAGAACCATATTGTTTTTCCACTTTCTTCAAAGTCATTAGAATTGGAAAATGATCTGATTTACTCCTTGTGAGAGTACAACAATCCACACTAGACCAATAATCCAACCAATCATCATTACAGATAGATCTATCAAGTCTTTTCTCTGTGTAGTGATTTCTTCTTCAACCATTAGACCAAGTGTATTGTGATCCTTTAGTATCGATGTGAATCAGATTATCCATATCAGTCCAGGATTTAAACTCATCACAAGACAATCTTGAAGGCAAACATCTCCCTTTTTGCTCATGAGATCCAAGAATGGCATTGAAATCCCCAACAAAACACCAAGGAGCCTTATAATTAGTCTGTAAATCATGCAATTTGGTCCAAAGATGCCTCCTGCTAATATAATCAATAGCAACATATATAGCAGACATATGTAAATTTTTATTATCAACCTTAAAACAAAAGGAAACTTGCTGAACAGTAGAATAAATAACCACTGGATCCAGAGAAACATGATAGAGGCGCCAGAGATTAGATAGCATATTATCTCTATCATTCTTAGCATAGACTTTAAGATTCATTTTGTTCCAAAAACCGGAAGGAATATCAGCAGAAGAAATCATAGGCTCTACTATAAACATGAAATCAGGCTTGTGCAAGGAAACTAAATTTTTCAACACTAACCTTGAGTCTTTGTTTCCCAAGCCTCTCACATTCCAAAAAATAACTTTCATTGAGAAATATTTCCCTGGCCTGCTCGGGACCTTGTTAATCTGACCACTTGATTACCAGTCTCCTTAGAAGCAATTTTCTTTTGCCTTTTTCCCTAAGATTTAGAAAGCACCACAGTAAAACCAGCTGCAGCTTCCTGAACATCAATCAAATATTTAGAAGCCTGGTTATCTAAGATATTTCCATCCTGATTATCAACAACATCTAGATCATCTTCTTCATTTGCATTATCATTGTCAGCCCATAACCTACCAACCGATGCTTGTATATTTTTGTTTACCACATCATTAGCATGAGTTTCTGAAGTATCCATCGAAACAACAGGTGATATAAAACCACTGACGTCAGATTTTTTATTAGAAATCGGAAGAGAGTCTGAAACATGAGAAACAACTGTCATAGTAGCCTGCTCCTCAAGAACATAAGGTATTCGACAAAAAAGAACCATTATTACCATCTTTAATAGGAATATCTTCTATATCCAAAATCTGTGCATTGTTAGTATCTAAAGATTGAGTATTCACTCTTGCTTCCAAATCTTGAACTTCTTGATTATTCAAATCCTTTTGCATACCTGTGTCCCCCTTCAACAGAATACCATCAGTAAAAACAACAATAACAGGATCTTTCCCTTTACTGTTAACTGTTTTTGAATCAAGCTTGGGAACATACCGGATTACCAATTTCTTGGGAGGCAAGAAATTTGAATTTTCCTTTCTATATGGCACCCGATCTTTCTGATTAAAGAAACACTTTTGACAGTCGTGATCTGCATGACCAATTGTTGAACATTGAGAACAAAATAATGGAATATATGCATAATTAATGTCCACAAAAAAAGCATAACCATCCCTCTCAACCAGAATTTGATATTGAATAGGATTGGTTAAATCAATATCTACCAAGACCCTTGCATAATGATCAAAAGTCCTATTTGTAGTGGCATCATCCAATGATAAAGGTGTCTCGATGCCCCTGGCTATAGCATAAATAATTTTTGGACGCCAATATTCTTGTGGCAAACCAAGAATCTTTACCCAAACTTGTACATTCGATTGCTTCACAAGGTTAGGATTGAAGTCTTGAGTCCATGAGAAGAGCCTCAATGAACCAGGATTCAAATTCAATGTTCCTCTGGCTAACACCCTTCTTAAATCCTCAACAGAGGAAAAAGAAAATTCATAATAACCTTTCCCTATCGGAATGAGTTTCCAATCACTAATCTGTTTCCACAAATTCAATAACTTCAGTCGCAAGTCATTGAGTTTTAGAGGTGAGTCCCCTTTAGCAAGTAACAGCCTTCCATGAAGGTTATTTTTGCATCCATCAAGCCCGGCTTTGTACTCATCTTCAGGAATTTTTACCGCAATTGCATCACCTTTGACACAAGGGATTGGCAATTGGCTTAAAGGAACATCACATGCATTCTTTAATGCTTGAGCAAAAGACTTGGGTGGAGGCGGTGAAGGAGAGGGTTTAAGAGAAGAGGAAGAAGAAGGAGAAGATGAAGAAGAAGATGGAGGAAGAAGGAATTCTGGAAAAAGATCCTGCCAAGGAGAGGCAGCCATGGTGCGAAAAGGGAACAACCATGCAAAACCTAGCAGAGCCCCCCAACCCTAAACGTCCAATCAATCCCAAAAGAATATGTTATGAGAAAATGAGAAAATGCTCACTTTCCAAAATAAGCTCTCAAAACAAAATTGTGTGATATGATAATTGCAATGTGTTATATTGATTCTTTCTAATGTCAAAATATGTCAGTTCAATCCCTATTTATAGAGTATCCAAAAATATGAACATTAGGATTGAAGATAAGGTTCTCCTAATTCTTAGGAAAGTCAATTTTTCAGTTACATAACGTTGTTCATCAATCACATTCTTGTACATGGATGTATTAAACCAAGATTCAACATTTTCAAAATGTGTACATCGATGTAATTCTTTGATACATCGATGTATAAATAAACTTGTAACACCCCGAAAATCCTATATTTGTTCAGTAATGTTTTCTGTGAAACCCTAATGACCCGAGGAAAGGTCTGAGCCAAATAAATCATAAACTAATTGTTTGAAACTCTCTGTTTTGTTTTGGAATGGTGCAAGTAAAAATATTATTATTTTAATCGGGTACAAGAAGTTTCGAGTTTTAGACTCGAGTGCTGGGGATTATCTTCTGGCTTGGAGTCGGGAGCAGAATCCATGATCATCCATTACTTAATTCGATTTCTCTTTAATTAAATGGATGACAATATGTTTGCCTTTTATGTTGAAAGCAAAAAAAAACCCAAAAATTGTTAATCTGGCCTACTTTAATCCTAACTCAACAACACATTGTACCTTTCATTTTCCACCCTTGGATCTCTTACACCATTTAGTTAAGCTTTTGAATTAAATTCTAGTGTATTTTTCCATGATAAGTTTGGCCAAAATGTTATAAAAACACTTCATCACTTCATTTTATCATATTTTCATGAATCAAACTCATTTCATCTCCAAAAACACTCCAAAAACCTCTTTACTCTCTTCTTTTTCTTGCTATGATTTTGGCTAGAAATCCTCTACCAGAACTTATTTTCAACTTTAAAAACTTGATCTTGCATCTCTATTACATTCTAAACAACTTTCATGAAGAGATTTTTATCATTGAAAGCTTTGTTCTTCATCATTTTCAAGGATTATTCAAGAACACTTTTTTTTCTTCTCTGTTCAACATGAAATTCGGCCATGCTTAGTTCTTCACCATAACCATTTGTTTATCAACTTATAAACCTTGATCCTAACTCTTATCCATCATACAAATTAACGTCTTTCATGAAGAGACTTTGACAATTCAAAGCCTTTTTCTTCTTGTTCTTCAAGAATCACTCAAAAACATCAAACTTTTATCCCTTCCCTCTCTTCATCCTATAATTCGGCCAAGCCTAGAAATCACTCTTCCAAATTGATTTTCTTACTTCTAAGTTCATATCCTTGCTTATTACTACCATCTAAACACTTTCTATTCACACAATTTCATCATAAAAGAAACTTTATTCTTCATCCTCAAGAACATTCCAGAACACAAGTTGCTCATTCTCTTCCATCAAGTTCTAAACTTCAAGAGATCTTTGTTTTATTGATTTTTCTTTGGAGGATCAACTTTTGGATCTTTCAAAAGGAGTCTTCATTGAGGTAATGGGGGAGAAGCACCACATCACACCTTATGGTGGTTGTGGAAATGGTTTTGGTGTGTTGGAAAATCCTAACCTAGGGTTCCTCCATTTGTTTGCTTGTGATCAAGAGTTTTAAAATAAAATGTGTGGCCTGATCTTGTGAGGTTATTTTCTTGTTTTCTCTTAGCATTGAACTCCTTTTGAAAAATTCAATTTTGGACCTGAAATAGATATCTTGGGATTCTTTTAGGTCAGAAATTGTGTTCGATTTCATGGAGATTTGACCCTTGAAAATCTGTTTCAAAGCTGAACATGAGAATTTGTTTTCGGTTCTGACCTTGGTGTGCTATTTCGTGAAACTGTACTAATGGGATGGTCATTTGTGAAAAATAATTTGATGGACGAAAATTAGACATCATAAGATTTCATATGAGTGCTCATTTGGTCAAATCGGAGTTCGTTTGATCCACCAAATGCTTGTCCTAAGTCGGTGCTTGAATGCTCAAATTTCAATGTACCCATTTTTGTGATGATTCTTTAAAATGGATTTATATTGTTTCTTTATCATGATTCATTGATGATCATACTTGATTGTGGATAAGTTTAGTGAATCAAAATCTTTACTTTAACCATAGATGATTTTCGGCCAAAGAAAATTAAAAGAGAAGGTCAACTTCAAATTTTATAACTTAATAAGTGATTTTGTAACACTTAAGTGATTTAATGAACAATGGAATAAAGAAAAGAAAGAACTATTTTTGAACTATTCCAACACTTGTAGATTCGGTCAAGACAACTAAAACGACTTAAGAAATGTTTTGATCTCACTTATGGTTTAAAAGAATCCAATGTTGTTTTGAAAGTTAAAGAAACAAGTATTTTCAAGAACAACGACTCTGAGAAAATTAGATAGCTTTCAGCTCATTACTATGTTTCGAAACAAAACCAAACTTTAGTCTTCAACTTAATATTTTAAACATTAAAATG
The DNA here is from genome assembly GCA_039655645.1 of Ammopiptanthus mongolicus. Taxonomy (NCBI): domain Eukaryota; kingdom Viridiplantae; phylum Streptophyta; class Magnoliopsida; order Fabales; family Fabaceae; genus Ammopiptanthus; species Ammopiptanthus mongolicus. The sequence goes on along the minus strand of CM077343.1, from coordinate 60,154,987 downwards.
TGTATTTGAATCAAGTACGCTTCATAGTTAAAAAGGAAGAAAAACCTCTTGTACACTTGATGTGTAATGTAGTCTTAAAGGATGATTTGTGAAAGAAAAACCCTTTTGAAAATATTCAAAGTGTTTTATGTTGGAATAATGGACAAACTCAAGAGGGAACGAATAGAGTATTTAAAAAATTTCTTAAAAAAATCACTGCTTATTTAATGGTGTTTGAATACAAACAAGGATAAGAAATCTTTCTTGAAAATTAATCACAAAAGATTTAATAATATCACAATAACAATGAATATACAATATCACAATATTAAAATAAAAGCCAATATATCTTGCAAGAAGTAAAAGTGTAAGGTTAGGAAGATTTACATAATAGATTTTATACTGGTTCGATCACAACCTTAATGGCCTACATCCAGGCCCCAAGCAACGCTTGAGTATTTCCACTAACTTGAAAAACCGTCTCTTACAAGCAAGCAACCAATAAAGAAATTTGCAACCTTTACCTTGATTGATATTGGGTTACCTCCCTCAATACTCAATCCTTACCTCTAAGGATACCCCACCTAAGAGCCAATTTGAATACCCCACCAAATTGAGATGCTTTGGATGCCTCACCAAAGACTTGTGAACAACTTCAAGGATACCTCGCCTTGAACGATCACCAAACTATCTTGTGAATGATTGAAAGAGAGACAATCTAACTTCTAGAGCAAAAAATGATTACAAATGAATATAAATCTCAAGTAGAAATTGCAAAAGCTCAAGTGTGTTTTTGGCAGAGCAACAATAGTAATCAACTTGTTAAATTTCGTGTCATACTTATACCAATTTATAGAGAAAGTGGTTTATATAATGAAGCTTTTGAATTTAAAATTCAGTTTCAAAAATACTTGAAGTGATTGATTACTTTCAAGAGAGTAGTCGATTAGTCGTATCAAGAAACTTCATTTTTCTGTAATAGACACAAAGTAGTCGCTTACTTGAACAAGGTAGACGATTACTTTGTTCTAACTGAAACTCAAGATCTAAGAACACGTGCAAGTAGTCGATTACCTTATCAAGTAGTCGATTACTTTGTTCTAAAACAAAGTTCTAACTTTTGGACATATAAAGTAGTCGATTACTTCTAAAGAATAGTCGATTACTTTACTTAAAAACATATTTTTTTCACTTTATGAAAAATTCCAGAACTTTGTCTAATTAACTTGGAATCTTGAATTAGAATATCTAAACCTTTTTCACTTTTTATTTCACTTGTTTATCTTATTAATTTCACACTTGATTACATTTAAACAAAATTAACTATCTATCAACTATAGCATGGTGGACTTTATATCTTCAAGTTCCATTTCTTGCACATATTAGGTCTTCATCAAAACCATAGAAAGTTGTAAATTGTTTTACAACTTCAGTCTCTCCCTTTATGATGATAACAAATGCTTCAATATTTTGATCTTTAAACTTGAAGAACTTTTTAAAACGTTGATAGGTAGGTTGTGTAACATTACTTTACTCCCCCTCAAAAGTTGCATAACCTGAAAGTAAAAACAAAACTACCTTTCTCCCCCTTTTGGCATGATAAAAAAGTAAATTTGAATGTGGAAGCGTGAAAAGACAATAATGAGAAAGAAGTTGTAAATATAAGCAACTTAAGGGAGCAAAATGAAATGATCCTCATATTAAGAATTAAAGAATTAAAAGAACAAGGAAAACAATGTTTATTCATGATGAGCTACAAAGTGGTGAAGTAGTACATCTTATTTGGGTATCATACAATCAACAAAAAATTGGAAAACCAATTTTAACAACACAATCAAATGTCCTCATTATTGGAGGGACTTGTGTTTGAATCGTCGGAGACTTCCGGAGAGGTGTAGGTAAGTGGTGAATAGTCAGGAAGTCCAATTGTGTTGGTGATTGTGCATAGTTGATCTTCGAGTTTTGAAATACGACCCATAATAAGGGCTAGTAACGAGTCAATCTTAGCAATGTCATGAAGAGAAGATGCGACTAGAGATGTAGATGGAGATGTTGCTTTTGAAGACTCCATGTAAGTAGCAACTAGTTTACCTTTCCCAACATAAGGAATGTTGAAATGATTCAACATGCAAATAACGAAAGAAGAATGTTTGAGGGAAATGCAAACCAAGTATTTTTCCAAGGTAGAATTGGAATGAACATAGGATTGCATAAATTCTTCATTGATGACATCTTGTGATGAAGCATCTTTTGATTTCTTCAGACAACTACATTTGAAGGACTTATGAGAAGTCTTACGACATTTATACCAGAAGGAAGGACCTCGTTTCATATTGAGTCGAAGGAGAATATGAAGAAATAGAGAAGTAGTGGAAATGAAATGATTTTAGCAGAAGATCAACGTGAAGTTAATAATGCCATGATAACGAGATTGAGAAGAAATGAGTTTTGAAGCATGGCAAAAAAGAGTTTGAATTTATAGAATTTTCAATATTTGGCAGAAGTAATCGATTACGATGAAAAAATAATCGACTATGTGACAGTTAATGTTCGTAACTATTTTCAATTAAGGAAAGGTAATCGATTATCAACATAAGGGAATCGATTACTTGATCAAAACACAAAACATGGTCTCGATAAAATAGAAGTAATCGATTATTTATTAAGAGGTAATCGATTACCATATGAAAATTTCTTTGTAAAGACAAGATTTGTGAAAGAAGAGATCTTTAGAAAAGAGAATGATATTTGAGACTTATTGTAAGCATGTATCATCGATTATTCCAAGTTCTCGTCTTATATAAAAGAAATTTTCTCTTGCTAATGGTTTTGTGAAAATATCGGCTTATTGTTTATTTGATTCAACAAATTCCATAATGCAATCACCCTTTTGAACGTGATCGCGTATGAAGTGATGCGTTATTTCTATGTGTTTAGTTTTGGAGTGTTGAATTGGATTTTTGGTTATATTAATTTCACTTGTGTTATCACATCTTATGGGAATATGTTCTAATTTTATACCATAATCTTTTAGTTGTTGTTTCATCCATAGTATTTGTGCACACCAACTTCTTACAGTAACATATTCGACTTCAACAGTGGATAATCCAACACTTACTTGTTTCTTGATAAACCAAGAGACAAGTGAATCACCAAAGAGTTGACATTTGCCACTTGTGCTTTTTCGATCTAATTTGCATCCAGCAAAGTCGGCATTAGAATATCCAATTAACTCATAATTAGAACCTTTAGGATACCATAATCCTACAGTTTGAGTTCCCACAAAGTATTTTAATATTCTTTTAACAACATTTAAGTGACACTCTTTAGGGTTAGCTTGGTATCTAGCACACATATACAAACACTGAACATGACAGTTAAGTATAATAAGGATCCGATCATAACTCGATATCGTGTTAACTCAACAGGCGTACCACCTTCATCCTTGCCTAAGTAGCATGATGTTCCCATGGGTATAGCAACATGTTTGGGATTCTCCATATCAAATCATTTGAGTAGTTCTGTACAATAATTGGATTGATTAATGAAGATACTATTTTGAGTTTGCTTTATTTGAAGTCCAAGAAAGAAAGTCAGTTCACTCATCATGGACATCTCGAACTCACTTTTCATTTGAGAAATTTCTCTACATGAGACATCCCCCTTGCCTCATTAAAGAACCTAGTTAACTAATCCTAATTACGGTATAACTGTTAGCACGCATACTACACATACAAGGGTATTTAAAACTTTGAGCATACAAACCTACTGTACTTATGTTGTACATATAGTCATCATCATTAGAGTGCACAACCATAAAAAGGAAACATAGTATAAAGATATACAGACGACTTCCTCTCCTTGCCTAAAATACATCAAAAGATAAAGACTCACTGGCGATATACACTTAGTAAGCTAATACACTCTACTTCAGCCTGGATGACGGGTACTCCTCGCATGTCCTCGTTGTGCAGCCACTTAGAACCTACCAAGATTGGGGTCTATGGCTCTCCCACCAGCGTCGGCATCGTATGGAATGCCATCCAGCCCTTCCTCATCTGGCTCCGCTATCGGGTCTTTTTACCACGATAAGAGTACATACAATATAGGAATAACAGGGGATAAGAATTGCATCTCATCACCGATAGGGATAAAGGTAAAGCAGATACATTAATAGCACAACCACACACACAATCATCACCAACAACCATCCTCGGGGTTTATTGATCTTAACTACTCCTCTCACACTCTCATGCACCTGGGCCTGACATGAAGACGCGGCCACATTCCTATGTCACAACGTATCCCCTACCAAACAGGATACTCATCCCCTACCAAGCAGGATGAAAGTCAAACTTCATCCGAGCAGCAAGTTCCATTACACCCACAAGTACATTACATCCCCTACCAAGCAGGGTGACACTATTCCCCATTCCTGATAGGAATGGCTGTCCCTGTGTCGGAAAGCGCATTGGAGATCTCGGAAGCTCAGAGTAGACCTACCAAGCGTCCATCTGTAGTTCCGGTTTGACCTCGCATAATCCCAGATCTATGCGGTTGTGACATCACCACACAATGCAATCTAGTATGAATCCTCACGACTCAACCTCTAAGTGTTACAACGTAGCGTGATTCCATAAAAATGCGAAAATATTAGAACAACCAACACTGATACAATGAACATAAAAAACATACATATATATATATATATATATATATATATATATATATATATATATATATATATATATATATATATATATATATATATATATATATATATAAGTACGGCCTCTCTCAGTAGAGCCTACAAGAACCAACCTCGACTATCAGAGCACGCAACAAACAATATGTACAAACGGAAAGCACAGAAACAAAGATAAATACATCAGACTTCCTCTCCTGATCCCAAAATACATTTCACTCAACCCATGTAATGGTCATAACAAAACTAAGACTACTACCCCACCATGACTCTAATGAGGGTAGCGAGAACTCCCAACCGAATCTCGCTGCCTCTGACAATAGGTCTGCATCGCCTCGTACTCCGTCTCGCACTCTGACATCAAGATCCGGTGACAACGGTACTCTCTCATCCTCCTCTCAGCACGACGACGTCAGCCTCGAGCCACATAACCAGTCCTAGAGGATGCGTGAGATCTCCAACCAGCATCTGAGTCATGATGACAGTCCCATGGCCTATTCTACAACCTTTCCAACAGCAGCCTCTGTGCGATACGGAAGTCTCCAACTAAGTAGCTACTAGACGATCCCCAAGCTCTATAGTACACGGTAGTCGGGCCCGTATACACTACTCGTCGCTGAGAGTAATCAATCTCCTAGTAACGATCATCGTCCTCGTACAACAACTCAAAATCTCCCAACACTGGGATCAGGGGCTCTTCTCCTGCAAGCATCAGGCTCAACAAGTGTGCCATCAATTTCATCTGGCAGCTTCTCAACAGAATGTTCTCGTGCGATCGAGAATAAAATACAACATATGGAAAGTACGGAAGATAAGAAACAGCAATACATCATAAATAAGGAAATAGTTCCGGTACCAACCGGTATCATTCCCCCTAAAACAATGTTCTCTTAAGCTATACTGATAGCAACATCAAACAACACAACAGTATTAATCAATCATCCCCCAAGCCATTCTCTCTTAGCTACTATCTCTCCCACTTATGCAACTAACGATTATATGGACCCGATCACAACGTGACATCCCCAACAGATCAAGATGTCATATTCATCACTGTGCCAACCTCGTAATGCAGGGTTCAGCCAACAACCCTCAGGCTCAACTCATGGGTATGACATATTCCCCAGCCCGTAGACCAGGTTAGAATATTTGACCATCAACAACTCAACTCATGGCAACGATATATCCCCCCGCCCGCAAGCCAGGTCAGGACATTCGCCCGTCAACAACTGATGGGTACGATCATCTCCCCGCAGGAAAGATCGACTGCCCATACGCCAACACAGTGATGAACAACGATACAACATGAATCTCACCGACTCATCTCGGGATCAACAACTTAGTGCCTCAACCACAACTTGTACACAACTACAACTGGGTATCAACTTTATATATCAACATGAATATATCAACAGGATCTCTAGGTTGAACACTACAACATATATATACATCCTCGAAATCCTCGCCACATGATCATCTCCCAAATTATCAGGAATTACTGCCTATCTCTACTCATACAAATGTGAGCACAAATATCATATCATAGGCAATCCTAATCACGTAAATCAATATCTACTCAGAGGCATATATTCAAGTAATCCTAAACATGTTACTGAGCATACATGCACATCAACAGGTATCATCTTAAGCATACCAACACACCAGCATACAACCTCGACATGTCGTAAAATCAACTTATCGGTGATAAACCTACAATGCCTAAAACTACATTGGTACCACCAACTAGTAGTCGCCAATGTGAGTTAGTTGTTGTCGGTTACTCGACAACTAATAGGGTTTAGGTCGCCCTACGCATATCAATATATATTATTTTATTCTTGCCTCCCCGACGATATTGTGGTTCATTCTCCCACCTGATAGCAAAATGTAGCAACGATCACTAAATCACGAGCCTTCAAGCTCTCTCTACAGCCGCAACCTCCTTCTCCCAAAAGGATCCCGGACTCAACTCCCAAACTTGCCCTAATCACGAAAACAACATGTAGACTATAGCATTAACCCTAATACGAAGCTAAAATTGTGAATAGAAGCTTAAACCATAGAAGAACATTGTATAGCTACAATGCAGGTAGATACGGAACCTCGGCTTAGCCTCGAGGAATCACGAAAGCAAACAGTAGAATTGTAGTAGAAGTCGAGCTGATCACGAATACATGAACGGATTTGGAATCGGATCAACGAACGAAGAACAACTTGGATAACAAACCTTAGAACTGTCTCTGGTCCTTCTCAAGAGCTCTCTGTACCAGTTTGAGAGTTGTAAAATTTGTGCATGTGAAAATGAATCAAGTATTTATAGAGGTCAAACTCTGCTGACAACACTTAACTGTTCCAAAACCCCACGCTTGAGCGTTCCAACGCTCGAGCATTAGCCTTCTCAATGCTTGAGCGTTGACGTTTCCTCACCGCCAAGGCATCACCCATCACGTGCCAGCTGCGATGCGTAACCGACATGTGTCACTTTATGTCCCATCACTCCCAGTCAACTGGCCAGAGTGGCCATGCTTGAGCGTCCACCCTACTCCACGCTAGAGCGTTATCACACTTGAGCGTTCCATTGCTCCACGCTTGAGCGTTTTGCCCAGAGTCATGCATACTCTTCATCCTTCTCTAATCCAATTCAACCCCAACTCTTAATCTACCTTCTAAGAACATTATCAAACAAACATATATTCTTGCATTTAATTAAGGTGATGAAAATGAGGATGTTACATCTCCACCCCCTTAAAATAAATTTCGTCCTCGAAATTTGACGTACCTTAGAATAAATGTGGATATTGTTGTTGCATATCTTCTTCATGTTCCTAGGTAGCATCTCCTGTAACTTCATCCCATATGATCTTGATCAACATAATATGTTTACCTCGGAGTTCCTTAACCCTTCTATCCACAATCCTTACAGGTAAGGCCTCATACTCAAGGTTCTCTCTCAACTGTACTGACTCTGGTTCTAGAATGTGTGATGGATCGGTGTAATATTTCCTCAACTGAGATATATGAAAGAGGTCATGAATTTGGATAGGTTTGGAGGTAAAGCAACATGATAGGCTACAGGACCAATTCGACGAAGAATTTGAAATGGCCCAATGAATCTAGGAGTAAGCTTTCTAGATTTGATTGCACTGCCAATTCCAGTCCTTGGAGTCACTCTCAGAAAAACATGGTCTCCTTCCTGGAATTCTAAAGGTCTTCTTCACTTATTGCCATAACTCTTTTGTCTATCTTGTGCAGCTTTCATCTTTTCCCTTATTCTCTTAATCTGTTCCGTCATCCGTTGTACCACCTCCGGTCCTAACACTTGACTTTCTCCTGTCTCATACCAACACAACGGTGTTCCACACTTTCTCCCATACAACTCTTCGTAAGGTGTCATACCTATACTCGAATAAAAACTATTGTTATAGGGGAACTCAATCAACGGTAAGAACTCATCCCAACTTCCTATGTGCTCCAACACATAAGCTCTCAAGAGGTCTTCCAATGATTGAATCATTCGTTCCGACTGACCATCCGTCTGAGGATGATAAGCAAAACTCAACCTTAACTTAGTTCCCAAAGCCTTATGTAACTGCTTCCAGAATCTAGATGTAAATCTAGGGTCTCTGTCAGAAACAATACTAAAAGGCACTCCATGCAACCTTACTACCTCCTTGATGTAGATTTGGGTTAACCTCTCCAATGTATAACTTTCACCAATAGGTAAGAAGTGAGGACACTTCGTCAACCTATCAACGATTACCCAAATTGCATCATGCCTCTTCGTAGTTCTATCTTTGCTTTCTGACAAACCAAACAAGCCAACACATACTCACCCACTTCCTTCTTTCTTCCAGGGCACCAAAACATCTTCTTCAAGTCTTGATACATCTTGGTCACTCTTGGATGAAAACTCAGCTTACTCTTGTGCGCTTCTTATAAGATCATCTTTCTTAGTTTTACATCCATTGGCACACAAATCCTATCGCCATACCTCAAGATTCCATCTTGATTCATCCTAAACTCATATGTTCTGCCTTCCGCTACTTGTTCCTTCACCTTCTGAAGATATGGATCAACTTCTTGCTTCTCTTTGATTGTCTTCAAAAAGTCGCTTGTTACTGTGACCATCCCTAGGTGTATCGTATCCTCTGACATTCCAATACCTAGATCCAAATCTCTAAACTGTTCAATCAGTTCAAGTTCTTTCACCATCACAGCAGACATATGTAAGGATTTCCTGCATAACGCATCCGCTACTACATTTACTTTTCCTGGGTGGTACTGTAGATCGAATTCATAATCCTTTATGAACTCCATCCACCTCTGTTGTCTCATGTTTAACTCTTTCTGATCGAACAAATACCTCAAACTCTTGTGGTCACTATACGCCATAAACTTAGCTCCATATAAATAATGTCGCCATATCTTTAAAGCAAACACTATAGCTGCTAACTCCAAGTCATGAGTCAGATAGTTCCTCTCATGAACTCTTAGTCGTCGCGAAGCATACGCCACGACTCCCCCTTCTTGCATCAAGACACATCCTAAACCTTGGTATGACGCATCACAGTATACGTCAAACTGTCCTAAAGAATCTGGTAACGTCAATACTGGCAATGTTGTTAACCTCTTTTCACCAGATCTCTGGTGAGAACTAGGTTCCTTGGCTTACACGATTGCTCCATTGTTATCGTAATAGAGGTCAATCGGGTCCGCAATGCTAAGAAGAGTACCTAGTTCAGAAATGAACTTCTTATTACAAACAGCCTCCTTTGCTGCATTGGATGCAACAATATAATCGGTCTCTGTTGTAGAATCGGCAACTGTCTCCTGCTTTGAGCTCTTCCAGCTCACAACACCTCCATTAACGTAAAACACTAATCCTGACTGCGATCTAGAATCATCCTTATCAGTTTGGAAGCTAGCATCAGTGTAACCTTTTACAATGAGCTCTTCCTCACCTCCATAGACCAAGAATGTATACTTAGTTCTTCTCAAGTACTTGAGGATATTCTTGACTACTGTCCAGTGACTCTCACCAGGATCAGATTGGTACCTACTCGTCATGCTCGAGGCTTAAAAGACATCAGGTCTAGTACATATCATACCATACATGATAGATCCAATTGCCAAAGCATATGAAATTTTATTCATTCATTCCCTCTCATCAGATGTAGTAGGGAATTGTCCCTTGGACAAGTATATGCCATGTGACATGGAATCATGCATACTGAAGCGCCTAAGCACTTTGTCAATATATGTATCATGACTAAGGCCTAAAAATTTCAGCGATCTATCCCAATAGATCCCGATTCCTAATACATAGGAAGTTTCGCCTAAGTCCTTCATGAAGAAACAATTCCCCAGCCATGTCTTTACATTTTGTAATGTAGGAATGTCGTTTCCGATGAGTAGTATGTCATCCATATACAATATGAGAAAAGCAATCATGCTCCCACTAACCTTCTTGTACACACAAGGTTCATCTTCATTCTTAATGAATCCAAACTGTCTTACAGCTTCATCAAAACGAAGGTTCCAGCTTCTGGAAACTTGATTGAGTCCATAGATGGATCTCTGCAATTTGCACACCTTTCCAGCATCCTTTGAATCGACAAAACCCTCAGGTTGTGTCATGTACACATCCTCGAGGAGATTCCGGCTAAGGAATGCAGTTTTGACGTCCATCTGCCAGATTTCATAATCATGGTATTAAGCAATAGCAAGTAGGATTCGAACAGATTTAATCATTGCAACTGGAGAGAAAGTTTCATCATAGTCTACATCATGAACTTACTTGAAACCTTTCGCAACCAATTGCGCTTTGAAGGTATTAACCTTTCCATCCATGTCAATCTTCTTTTTGAAGACCCACTTGCACCCTATGGGTTTTACCCCTTCGGGTGGCTCCACCAAGATCCAAACATGGTTTGTGTACATGGATTCCATTTCGGATCCTATGGCTTCTAGACACTTCTTAGATTCAGGGCCAGCTATAGCCTCTTGGTAGGTAACAAGTTCATCTTGATCCATGAGCAATACATCACCTTCTTGAGTTAGGATAAGTCCAAATCTTTCAAGTTGTGTGCGTGATCTGTTTGACCTACACGGTTCTTGTGTTATTTGAACTGGTGCTTGAACCATAACATTTTGTGGATTTGGTTCTTGTTCCGTTGCAAGTGAGTCAGTACTCTATGGTTCTTGGATTTCTCCAAGTTCTACTGTTCTCGCACTGTCTACTTTAGAGATGTATTCCTTCTCAAGGAACACTCCAGTCCTGGCGACAAACACTTTGTCATCAAAGGGGTTATAGAAATAGTATCCTGTCGTTTCTTTGGGATACCCCACAAAAGTACATTTATCTTATTTGGGTTCAAGTTTATTTGTGATTAAATGTTTGACATAGACATGACAACCCTAAATCTTCATAAAAGACAAACTAGGCTTTCACCCTTTCCACATCTCATGTGGTGTTTGTTCTACCACCTTAGATGGAACACGGTTAATTGTGAAAGCTGCTACAAGCAATGTGTAGCCCCAGAAATGGTCTGAAAGATCTGAATGACTCATCATCGATCGTACCATGTCCAACAAGGTACGATTCCTCCTTTCGGATACACCATTCCATTGTGGGGTTCCAGGAGGAGTGACTTGGGATACTATCTCACACTCTTTTCGATAGTCATCAAATTCCTGGCTAAGTATTCATCATCATGATCTGATCGTATGGCTTTAATACTCATGCCAAGTTGTTTTTCTACTTCATTTTTGAATTCTTTGAACTTTTAAAAGGTTTCAGATTTGTGTTTCATTAGATACACATATCCATATCTACTGAAGTTATCAGTAAATGTGACAACGTAGGAAAAATCAGCTCTAGCAGGTTTGTTCAGTGGCCCACATACATCACTATGTATCAAGCCCAAAAGATCATTGGCCCTTTCACTATTTCCAGTAAATGGGGCCTTAGTCATCTTCCCCAATAAACAAGATTCGCACATATCAAATGATTCATAATCAAAAGAATCCAATAATCCATCTTTATGGAGTTTGGAGATGCATTTCTCATTAATATGGCCTAAACGACAATGCCAAAGATATGAAGGATTCAAATCATTGGGTTTCATCTTTTTCGTATTTATGTTATATATGGGCACATCGAGATCAAGAATATAAAGTCCATTACTCAATGGTGCATTAGCAAACAAAACATTATCCAAATAAAGAGAACAACATTTTCCCTTAACAATTAAATGAAAACCCTTCTTGTCCAAACAAGAAATAGAAATAATGTTTTTGCTAATAACAGGAACATAATAACAATTATCAAGTTCCAAAACAAGCCCGATAGGTAAAGTTAAATCATAAGTCCTTACATCTAATGCAGCAACTTTTGCTCCATTTCCAATGCGTAGGTCCACTTCACCTTTAGTCAATTTCCTCCTACTTCTTAGTCCCAGCACATTATTACAAATGTGAGCTCCACATCCAGTATCAAATACCTAAGATGCTGACGTAGATAAATTAACATCAATAACATATACCTGAAGCGGAAGTCTCACTTCCCTTCTTTTTCTCTTCCAGTATTTCTTGCAGTTCCTCTTCCAGTGGCCAGGTTGGCCACAATGGTGGCAATTGCCTTCCTTAGCTACCCCGCCCACGGCCTTCAAGCCAGAAGTGCTAGGCTTAAACTTTTTCTTGCCTTTGCCCTTCTGCTTGCTCCAGGGCTTCTTCTTAGCCTGCTTTCTAGAATCAACCACTGTAACACTCCCTCAGTGTTACGTCTCAACTCGATGCGAAAACATAAAAAAAAAAAAAAAAAAACGCCGGCTGGTTTCGGAAAATACATTAAGTAATATCTATGTTCGAAAACGAGGATTTAAAAATTTTATGCACGCATGTAAAAATCCAAACATAGGACGGATGGGATAAACCACATAACACATATCAATAATAAACATCCATAACAAAAATAAACACAAGATTTTAAATGCCGAAGTATACAAGTTTTCTAGAAACAGAGTTTAACTAGTAGTAAAAGTTCCGGACTATTATCACAGATTACAGGCCTCAAAACAGTAAATCAACATAACTACAGTAGATAAAATACGACTGCTTCAAAAAGTAAGACTCTAATGCTGGTCGGGCTAAAAGTAGCCATTGGGGAAAAACCCCAAAGTCAGCACCAATTTCCAGAGGAATTCGGAGGGATCCTCCTTCTCTTTATCTTCAAAAGGTTCCATCATCAGGGTCCTCAGGTGTCCGCGGGGACCTCTAAACAGCATCTGTATATGTATCTAAAAACCCAACAGAGTGTCTAACATGTACAGGCAAAGGTGAGATACTCCACAAGTTTATCACGATAGCCGCACAAGCGACAACCGAAACACATCAACATATAAATACAGTTGTATTAACAGATATTCATATAATCATAATATCTCAAACATCACCATCGAGTGATAGGCCGCGAATACTCCCATAACACAATTGTTCTCATGAGTCGGCCTCTCAATTTAGGTCCAAACTCCAACTATTCAGGGGTACCACGTCACAACCATATCATGAATAGTCCAGTCTCTGATCGAGTTCATCTGTGTTTGGCAACCGATTACCACGGCATGGGGTTGCAATGCCTCCGGCCTCTAGTGGAGTCTCGAACACAGGATGCCCCTATAGACCTAGTGGTCTTAACTGGCTCATATTCTCAACCACTTGGATCGTAGCTCGTTTCCAATGGTATAACACCCTGATTTTCATGCTTTCTAATATCAGTAAATTATATAATTTAGTTTATATTTTTATTTGAGGTTTAGAAAATGAATTTCAATAAACTAAGACCACATTCATACTCTACGCTATAGTAGAGAGTTATGATTAAATTTTAGGTTGAAAACTCAGACGGAGCCTGATCTGTGTTTTTCACTAACAATAGTATTTTACTACTTAGGAGACATAATTTTGACTCGTGAACGAAACAATTAGGCTTAGAATATGATTTCCAACGTTTTCGTCAAATTTGAAAAAAATAGGTTCTTATGCTTTATTCGGGCGAATTCTCAAATCGGTGGACGAACAGAGCTGCATATGGATTTACCAGGACCCGCTAACGGATAATCATGAAGTCACATCAGGTCACATCACATTGGGATGTGTGCCAAGTGTCATGATGATTTTCAAAATATCTGGAAAGGAAAAGACTAAAATGCCCCTGACCTTTTTAACAATTACAATTTTGTCATAGTGTAAAATGACCATAATGCCCTTAAGTGCTCGTTTTTGGACTTTTCTATCCTTAACCCCTTCATACCCCAAGCCCCTTTCATCATCCTCATCTCTCCTTCACTTCTTTTCTTCTTCTTCTTCTTCTTCTTCTTCTTCTTCTTCATTTCTCACCTTTTCTCATCCATTTTTCTCTCCATTTCCTTGAAGCTTTTCAAGAACTTTTGAGAAGCAAAGTTGATCACCTCATGCATCTTCATCATCTAGGAGGTATAGACTTCATTCTTGAGCTCTCAATCTTCATCTTTCTCCATTAAAATTTCATGCTTTCAAGCTTTTGTTCAAGTTGATGCATAAACTTCATAAATTCATGAAAAATTGTAGAAAAATCCTTTTAATGTCAAACTAATTTCTATGATCTAGTTTCATCCTCTTCTATCACTATCTAAGGTCATGAAATCAAATAAGCTTCCTAGCCTATTTAATTTAGAGGGGCCGTACCCTAACCTTTTAGGGGAAATGGGTTTTTGTTCAATTTTTGTGAAACGATTCCTGATTTCACCTTTTGCATTCTATGATCATGTTATCCAAGTAATTAGAAAATAAAATCAAACTCTACCCTATTTTTACCCATGATGGTCGAAACCCTAACTTGTTGGTTGAACGGGTTTTGGTTCAAATCTTTGACAATTAATCATAGATTATGTCTTAGACATGCTTAAGGATCATTGATCCAAGAGTTGGTAGAATTTTAACATCTCTAGCCTATTTAAATAAATAGGGGCAGAACCTTGGTCATAAGGATTAGGGAAATTTGATTTAACTGTATTGATTTCTGGTTGTGGTTTGTTGTGAAGGATCCGACGGTGTTCGAACATTCGAAAGCGCGCACGATTGACAGTTGCAGAGCCGCAGTCGGAGTCACACGAGAACATTATTAAGGTGGGGGAAAGAACCACGATATCGTCGGGGAGGCAAGATTTAAAATAATATATATTGATATGCGTAGGGCGACCTAAACCCTACTAGAGGTCGTTTGACCGATAGGTTGATTTTATCGTATACTGAGGATGTTTGTTCTGTGACGGGATCTTTAATATAATATATGTGATATGTATGTTGTTCCTATTATATGTTTATGGTTACTTACTTATTTATATGTGAGTTGATTTTATTATTGAACCTGTTTCTGGTTGCTTTATGATGTGATGTTGTGACTGCTGATGTCTGAGTAGAGATAGGCAGTAAATTTTTATAAGTTGGGAGATGAACATATCGTGAGAATTTTGAGGATATATACGTTTTAGTGCTCAACCTAGACATCCTGTTGATGTGTTGATGTTGAGATATAAAGTTGATACCCGACTATACCGGAGAAAGTTGGTCGTAGTTGTGTATGAGTTGTGGTTGAGACACTAAGTTGTTGATCCTGAGATGAGTCGGTGAGGTTCATGTTGCATTGTTGTTGTTCATCACTGTGTTGGCGTACGGGCGATCGATCTTGCCTGCAAGGAGATGATCGTACCGATTAGTTGTGAATGGGCGGATATCCCGACCTGGCTTGTGAGCGGGGGGATATGTCGTTACCGTAAGTTGCGTTGTTGACTGGCGAATATTCCGACCAGGCCTGCGAGCGAGGGAATATGTCGTACCCATGAGATGAGTGGAGCCTGCGGGCTGTTGGCCGAACCTTGCATTATGGGGGGTGGTACAAAGATGATCGATACATCTTGATTTGTTAGGGAAGTCGCGTCTTGATCGCGTCCATATAATCGTTAGTTGAATGAGTGTAAGAGACAGTGGTTAAGAGAGAATGATTTGGGAGTTGATTTATTGACACTGCTGTGTTGTTGAGTGTTGCTTTCTATATAAATTATTTTATAGCTGTTTTCCCATTTATGATGAGTTGTTGTTTCTTATCCCCTATATTTTCTCTATGTCGTATTTTATTTATTCTCGATCGCACAAGAAGATCCTGCTGAGGAGTTGCCAAAGGAGATCGATGGCATACCCGTTGAACCAGATGTTGGTGGGAGAGCCTCGGATCCTAGCACTAGAGGACTGTAGAGCTTGGGGTTTTTCACTACCCTTGTCATAGTCGTATGGGGATCAATAGTCTTAGTTGTTATGGCCAGTAGATGGGTTTGAGCAAAAATGTATTTTTGGGGTCAGGAGAGGAAGTCGTATGTATTTTATTTTGCTACCATGCTTTCATTTGATTTACTAGTTGCATACTCTGAGAGTTTTATAATTGATGTCAGTAGTTGTAGGCTCTACAGATGAAGCTAGTACTCTTATGTCAGTATAAATTATTATCACACGCTGCGCTACAATGTTAAGAATTTGAGTTGGGGTTACAAATGGGACCTCCGAGGAAGGGGTTGTCTCAAATGGCACGTCGGCAAAACTCAATTTCATTGTCATGAACTAAAACATTTTCTCAAAAGTAGCTATTTTCCAGAAAACTCTTTTTCTTTGTAAATCGATTTTCAAAAGGTTTCGCTGTTGCATAAGTACACATCCTAAACCTTCCGATGTTGCATAAGTACACATCTTTTTCAACTGGCGCAAAGCATAGGCTACAACCTTCCGATGTTGCATAAGTACACATCTTAAACCCTGATGCCAAGCATCACAGTGCACTTCATATGGTTCGTCCGGGTTAGGTAATACTAACATGGGTGAGGTTGTCAAACGTTCCTTCATCTTCTAAAAACTTTCCTCACATTGTCCTCACATTTCTCCGTCCAAGCAAAAGGTTGGTCCTTCCTTGTAAGTTGAGTCAACGACGTAACAATCTTTGAGAATCCTTCGATGAATCTTCTGTAATAACCATCCAATCCAACGAAACTGCGGATTTCTATCATGGTCTTGGGTCTTTCCCATAAAATTGTTGCTTCTACTTTCGTAGGGTCAATGACAATTCTTTCCTTCGTAATCACATGCCCCAAAAACCTGACTTCATCCAGCCAAAACTCGCACTTAGACAGCTTTGCTTACAACTTCTCCTCGTGAATAATCTGTAAAACTCGTCACAGGTGTTCCTCATGCTCATCATGACTTCTCGAGTAGATGAGAATATCATCGATGAATACGACAACGAATTGATCTAGAAACGTGCGGAAAATCCGATTCATATAGTCCATGAAGATAGCATGTGCATTCATCACTCCAAAATGCATCACAAGGTACTCATAGTGACCATAACGAGTCCTGAATGCGGTCTTAGGTATATCCTCAGCCTTCACTCTAATCTGGTGATAACCAGATCGCAGGTCGATCTTTGAAAACACAGCGGCTCCTCGGAGTTGATCCATCAGATCGTCTATGCGTGGTAGCAGATACTTGTTCTTGATAGTTACCATGTTGAGTTGACGGTAATCCACGCAGAGTCCTGAACCTCCGTCCTTCTTCCTTACTAACAACATTGGTGCTCCCCATGGGGACACACTCGGCCTCACAAACTGTTTAGACAGCAGATCCTCTAATTGAGCTTTCAGCTCGGCTAACTTCGTAGGTGACATCCTATACAGAGCGATAGAGATCGGACCAAATCCCGGAACTAAGTCTATCGAAAAATCGATATACCTCGCAGATGGTAAACTTGGAACATCCTCGGGAAATACTTCTGGAAAATCTTTCACAACCGGCACATCACTTAGAACAACGTCCCTCTCGACTTCTAAACAGGATAAAAGCATGTATTCCTGAGCTCCTTCTTTCAAAGAAGCTCTTACATGGTTGGCAGTTAAAAATCCAGAAATCTCAGGGTCAAGAAAAACTAAGGTTTTATGTGCACAGTCTAAAAGGATATGGTTGGAAGATAACCAATCCATGCCTAGGATCACATCCAATCGTGTTAAAGGCAAACATATCAAATCAACAAAAAATTTCCTATCATGAACAATAATAGGATAGTTCAAACATACTGAGTTTACAGTAACAGGCTTAGCAGTTCGGGTAGAAATAATTAAATCATACGACAGGGAAGAAACAGGCAACTTCAAAAGTCTCACACAATCCAAGGAGATAAACGAATGTGTAGCACCGGAATCAAATAGTACAGTTAGAAGATTACTAGCTATGTCACAACTACCTTGTGTGAGATTATCTGATTTGGAAGCATCAGCACCACTCATGGTGTAAACTCCTCCCCTTGCTGTTGGTCTAGCAGTTCGTACATTGTTGATAGTCGGCTCGGACTTTGGTACAGTACATTCCCTTGTGAAGTGTCCTATCTTCCCACACTGGAAACATAGAACTCCCTTTAGTACGCAGTTCTCAGTTGTATGACCTTGTTTCCCACACTTGTAACATCTCTGGATTTGTCCTTGATTTTGTTCGCTTCTACTTCCACCACTGTGACACCTACTACCCCATACATGATAATTAATATAAAAGATCATACAAGTCTTTAATTCAAAAACGTGTTAAAATAAAAATTTGTTTAAAGAATAGCAAGTATCACATTATCCAAAACAATTAATCGTATACACCAAATAAGTTTTAAACATTTAAAATACATTAACTACGGAAATAACTAACCCGAAACCCGATGTCACATATCAGAGCTGGTATACAAGATACCGATAATACATCATATACCAACTAGCAAACAACTAACAAACTAGCAACCTAACTACGAGCAGCGATCTCCTCGGGATCACTCCTCAGCAGCTGGCTCACCCTCCTCTGCATAAACAAGGTACATGCATAGAACAACAAAAGTAGGGAGTGAGAAGTCGTATATATATGAATATAAATGGTAGCAGAGTAGTTAATAAGATGAGCATACAACACATAATCATATAAACATAATATGTCATGTTAACGAATGCGTGCAATACTATGCAACGTCACTACTCCATGCACATGTGGATCTATTAACTTTAACTCTGGAAAGATGACTAGGATTACATATCTGTTAAACCAACAAGGACGCATCACCATACCAAATGATCACCACAAATACTTTCACTAATCCTGAAAACGTACAGTGGCTTGTCAGGGTAGTCAGGTTGTCAATAGGACGCTCCGGCCACGGGTTGCAAGTCCATGCCATGTGGAACCTCCTTACCTGACTCTACCCTCAAGGTCGGGATAACACCCATCGTGGCCTCCACTATCACGATTCATCGTTTGCTTTCCACCCATCAATCATCTTTTATGCAATTATGCATGCAATGTCGAACAAACATGCAATCACATGTCCAACCATCCTTCATCGTAATCATTCACAATGATTAATAACCTTGACCATCAACGATGATCACAATCAACATCTGACGACGATAACCCATCGTTACCGTCTTTATTAACACCACTAATAGTAACACATCGTTAATACTAGCATCATTATCTTTATTAAGTATTATCTGAGCTAACTAGGCCTCTATCCCTATTTTAATTACCCATATTCTCACTAATGTCCTCACCTTAATTTCATTACTATCCTCAAAACATATTCTTTAGATTTTCACATGCTCCACTTACTCTCTTTATCTAATTCTGTAAGATCATGTGGTTTCACTCATGTCCAATAATCATTTACTTCTCATTATGTTCAATACTGCCAATTTAGTAGTCAATTATTGCTAACCTGATAATCGATTATTACTACGTAATAATCAAATATCACCCTATTACAGCGACTATCGTACCTAGTTTTATGAGTATTTCTAACCTTGAATGTTTTTAACACTCATAGATCAACACCTATATGTTTGAACTAAAATCCTTGGGCTATCATCCTCACCTCTCATACTAATTCCATTTATTATGAACTTTCATGGACCTATAACTTGGTCTATGACTTAAGATTAATTTAACATCTACTTTTAAGGCTAAATCAACGTAGCCATCCATCATAGTTCATCATCATCAACATAAAACATGAAATCAGCACATATAATCATGTCATAACAGTAATAAATCACATTCAATAGTCACCAGAGTCAATAATATCACATATAGTCATTTAACAACATCCCTAGGCATACATGAATACATAGATAATATCTCAAAAATCATACTTCATACATCAACATATTATTAGGGTCATGGGTTAACCCTTCATCTTACGCTACCCCTACACCTATATTCATATCGACCTTCTCCCCCCATACCTAGTATGACAAAACAAAATCCGAGGAAGAAGAGAGTGCGAGATTCGTTCTTGGCTCCGTCTCAGGGCTCAAGCGCTTGATCATAATACAACATAACAAAAGGAATAGATTCAATTCCTAATCCAATAGAAATTAAAGGAAAAAGAACGAACTCTAGGGTTGGTTATCTTACCTTGATCACAACTAGAAGACTCAAACTAGAACAAAGGAGAGGAAGAGTTTCCTTGTCCTTGGTTCAATACAACTGCTGTATGAGGGTGCCAAATAGGACCCAAAAAACGTTCATAATCAGTCCCCAAATCAAGAAAACTCAAGGAGAATTGGAGAAGAGACAAAGGTACACGAATTTACCTCAATCTTAACCTATTAAGGTTAATAATAATAGGTAATAATGGCTGCACAAAGGTTTCATATCAGCTACGGCGATTTTCCAATGAAAAAGGGTAAAACGGTTTACGTTTTTGACGAATCTCAAAAGGATTAAGAGGGAATCCTAAGAGATTAAGGAAGGAGGTTTGCAGAGGTTTAGAGGCTGCTAACTAGGGTTTAATTCGTGCTTAAAGGGTTATAAAAAGTTTTAAGATAAAACGGGCCGAAATAAGGATTTAAAACCCGTTTCTGCAGAAAAACGCAATCATAATCGATTATCGATTATGACTGTTTTGACTCGAAAATCAGCGTTCTCGGATACCATAATCGATTATGGCTTCTCTGACTCTCATAATCGATTAATATTCTGACTTGCAGATAATTCTATAAGCTTTCCAAAGCATCCAGGATCGTCTCAATCGGACATTTAGAACTCAAGATACGTCCAAAACCGTAAAACAGGTTTCTTGGACTCAAATGGATTGACCCTTTCTAAAGGCTAAACCACCCTAAACATATACTTAAACATCCAACATAAAACTAAGGACATAAATCAACATATAAACACATATTTAACAAATGTATAAATGAAAATTGGGGTGTTACAACCACCATAGGCAGAAGCAACAGGGCGATAAGATTGTTGTTTCTGACTATTTCCTTGGGGTCGGGAATACGGCTTCTTCTGGGACTGCTTCCCTTTCTGGTTCTGGTACTAGTTTGGATTCCTGGACTTAGACGGCCATCCCACATTGCTCGCATTGTCCCTTCCTCTTCTCATCTTCTCAACTTTTCTGCACTTCTCCACCAAGGCTTGAAAGTTGCGAATCTCAAGTGGTAGCACAGATTCTTTAATTTCGAAATGCAGGCCTCCTTCAAACCTCTCGCACTTCCAGTCCTCATCAGGTTAGGCTTGGAAAAAGCGAAAATATTTGGGGACTGATTCAAACTTCGCCCCATATTCTCCAACAGTCATGTCCCTTTGCTGCAGTTTCAGAAATTCTTGTTCTTTATCGTTCCTGGCATTCTGGGGAAAGTACTTGTCCAGAAACTTGGAGCGAATTACTCCCCAAGTGACCTCCTGGTTGTTGGCTTCCAGCAATTGTCTGGTTCCTATCCACCAGTATTCTGCATCTCCCAAGAACAGGTAGGTAGCATAGGTAACCTTTGCTTCCTTAGGGCAGAGCAGAACAACAAAAATCTTTTCCAATTCTTGCAGCCATAAGTCAGCCTTATCCGGATCAGAGTCCCCATGAAACTGTGGAGGATCATGACGCCAAAAGTCGACTAAACCTCTGGCATCAACAGCAAGATCAGCTCTTTGTTGATTCTGTTGGTTCTGTTGAGCCATCGTAGCCGTCTGTTGAGCAACAGCTGCCGCCATATCAGCCATAGCTTCGATAGCCCGATTGATGTTGTCATCAAAATTGGTGTTAGCAGTGCCGCGACCGTCACCATCATTGGTGTTGCCACGACCTCCACCACGACCGCCTCTAAGATTCATGTCTTTCCTATAAGTCAAACCAAACATATCCCAATAAGGAAACATGTAGTCGTGTGTCAACAAACATTGCTTCAACAGAGAAACAATTCAACAAAAGTTCAAACAGAGATCACACAACACAAACATAATAGACCTACTCCCAAGGATTCCCGAAAGATTCGAGCAGCTCTAATACCACTAATGTAACACCCCCTCGATGCTACATCTCAACTCGATGCCAAAACATAAAAAAAAAAAAAAAAAAAAAAACGCCGGTTGCTTTCGGAAAATACTTTAAGTAATATCTATGTTCGAAAACGAGGATTTAAAAATTTTCTGCACGCATGTAGTAATCCAAACATAGGACAGATGGGATAAACCACATAACACATATCAATAATAAACATCCATAACAAAAACAAACACAAGGTTTTAAATGCTGAAGCATACAAGTTTTCTAGAAATAGAGTTTAACTAGTAGTAGAAGTTTTGGCCTATTATCACATATTACAGGCCTCAAAACAGTAAATCAACATAACTACAGTAGATAAAATACGACTGCTTCAAAAAGTAAGACTCTAATGCTGGTCGGGCTAAAAGTAGCCATTGGGGAAAAACCCCAAAGTTAGCTCCAATTCCCGGAGGAATTCGGAGGGATCCTCCTTCTCTTTATCTTCAAAAGGTTCCATCATCAGGGTCCTCAGGTGTCCGTGGGAACCTCTGAACAGCATCTGTACATGTATCAAAAAACACAACAGAGTATCCAACATGTACAGGCAAAGGTGAGATACTCATTCCACAAGTTTATCACGATAGCCGCACAAGCAACAACAGAAATACATCCACATATGAATACAGTTGTATTAACAGATATTCATATAATCATAATATCTCAAACATCATCATGAGTTATAACATAATGAATGAGAGTTCAATATCATTTTTCTAATTTATGTTCTCCGGAGATTCCTAACTCCCCTTTATCGAGTGATAGGCCGCTAATACTCCCATAACACAATTGTTCTCATGAGTCGGCCTCTCAATTTAGGTCCGAACTCCATTTGTTCAGGGGTACCATGTCACAACTATATCATGAATAGTCCAGTATCTGATCGAGTTCATCCGTGTTTGGCAATCGATTACCACGGCACAGGGTTGCAATGCCTCCTGGCTCTTGTGAAGTCTCGAACACAAGATGCCCCTATAGACCTAGTGGTCTTAACTGGCTCATATTCTCAACCACTTGGATTGTAGCTCATTTCCAATGGCACGTCGGCCAACTCATGTATGTATGCAAAAAGTTTTCGGTTTTCTTTTTCATTCATTCTTTCTTTTTCTGTCAAGGCACGCAACTCATGACTCATTTTAAAGGACATTTAGCTCGTTTAAATACAGGACACGTAGTCCAAGTTCTTAATCCACGAAGTACTAGGCCGACGTCGCGGATACTAGACTCGCATATAGGACACAAAGTCCACTCATTTTAAAACACAGGACACGTAGTCCGGGTACTCAACTCACAAAACACTAACCTGACGTCTCGGTCACTAGGTTTGCAGACTTCACAACGTGAAAAAGGTAATTACCGCTTTTCTTTTGGGTCTTATTTTCATAAAATCGGCTTTGGAAGACAAAACTCAATTTCATTGTCATGAACTAAAGCATTTTCTCAAAAGAAGCTATTTTCAAAAAAACTTTTTTTCGTTGTAAATCTATTTTCAAAAGGTTTCGTCATCTTAAAACATTTTTCTGAAGGAAATTTCATTTGAAAGAACTTTCCTTAAAAGACTTTTTCTTTTGAAAGGATCTAACCTTTTTTAAAAGAAGTTTCATTCCCTTGAAAAGGAAAAACTATTCTCAAGACGTTTCTTTGGTTCCAAAATGCGTTTTAAAACTTTGATCAAGACTTTTAAGCATTTTACCATTCTTTATCAAGCCATAGCCGATGCTATGCTCTCAACTAATCCAGGATACACACACACACACACACACATAGATATATATATATATATATATATATAGACAACATCATAATTATATCACAAACATCATAGGTATATCTCATCTAAGGCATCAATGCCACAATTCAATTTCAACATCCAATCACATACTTATCAAGTACATATACCATACATAGCAAATTCACGAAACAGCAATCACATTATGATCACAATCAAAACAACAACAACACATCTAACAATCAAGCTTATGAGACTACCAAATTCATTATTAGAAACTCTCCCTTTACCTCTTGAAGATCCCAAGTTCGCTCCCGAAGAGTTTTCGGTTCCGATTCCGGTTTCTTTCGCACCTCCTAGAGCAATCAATCACAATTCAATACTTCACAACAATCAATTCAAAGTTTCAAAATTAACAACATAAATCTCTTTCCCCTATTTAGTCTAAGATTCGGCCATAATGTTGAAAAATAGGATAGGGGTTTCATTTGGTTTCAATCTTTTGGATGAAGGATTCTTATGCATACTTAACACTAGATCAAGTCCTATTACTCAAAAATTTGAAACATAACTCATGGTTCTTCATGGTCTAGGTTTCGGCTATCAAAAGGAAAAATGGCTAGAATTTGATTTGGTTTTCTAATCGCTTGGATTCAATGATCATAGGAAATGAAAGGATGGAATCAAGTGTCTTTGAACCAAAATTGAAGAAACTCACTTTTCACCCAAATTTCTAGGGTTCGGCCACTCTTAGTAAAAAAGGCTAGGCTTGGTGTTTGATTTCATACTCTTGGATAATGGTAGAAGGTGATGAAACTAGCTCAAAGAAATTGGTTTCACATTAAAAGGATTTTTCTACAGTTTTCTAAAAATTTTTGAAGTTTGGTTCATGAAGTTGAAACTCATGGAATCGAGGTTTTCAAACATGAAATAGTAAGAGATTCATGAGGTTTAAGGATCTAGGGAGTGATCTTACCTCTTGAATAATGAAGATTGAACAAGAATAAACACTTTTCCTTCATAAAATCAAGTTCTCTCTAGAATGAAAATGGAAGAACAAAAAGGAAGAAGATGAAGTGAAGGAAAAAAATGGGTGAAGGCTTCTTGAAGCCTCACTTATGCGTGAAGAGGGTGGGACAAGAGTGTTTAAAAGTTGGCCACTTAAGGGCAATTTGGTATTTTCCTTTAGGGACTAAAATGTCGTTTAGGAAAAGGTCGGGGTATTTTGGTCTTTTCGCGTCCAGATATTTTCAAATGCCATCATGACTCTGGAACGCCTTCCCATGTGATTTGACTTGATGTGACATCAAGTTTATCCGTAAGTGGGTCCTAGTAAATCCGTATTCAGCTCCGTTCGTCACCCGGTTTGAGAATTCGCCCAAATAGTTTATATTATTCCACTTTTTAGTGCGCAAAACCAACTTTAGCAAAAAGGTAAGAAATCCGATTCTAAGATTAATTGTCTCGTTCACGGGTCAAAATTAGGTTTCTTGATTATTAAAATCTTATTGTCAGTGAAAAAATGCAGACCGGGCTCCGTCTAAGTTTTCAACCCAAAATTTAACCGTAGTTTTCTACGATAGTGTAGAGTATGAATATAGTCTCGGTTTATTTTATTTGATTTTCTAAAACCTTCAATAAAATATAAACTTATTTACACATATTATCGATATTAAAGCAGTGAGAAATCGGGGTGTTACAACCATCATTATGGTTTTGCCTTTTCCTTTATTAATGTTCTGCTCAGCAGTTTTGGCAGAGTTTTGTCAATGTCATTCATGTTGTAATTCATGATAAATTGACTGTACCTTTCTGGCAACGATTGCAGAACTACATCTGTAGCCAACTCTTGGCTCAGTGGAAAACCCAATCTTTCAAGGATCTCAATCTACCCAATCAAAAGGAGTACATGAGGTCCAACTGGGTTTCCTTTTGCTAGCTTACAATTAAACATGGCTCTGGAAACTTCAAAGCGCTCATGCCTCGCCTGCTCTTGGTAGAGCATTTTGAGACGTCAGATCATATCAAACGCCTCCATGTTCTCATGTTGCTTATGAAGTTCAGAGTTCATGGTGGCAAGCGTGAGGCATCTAACACCCAGGGCATCATCTGGGTATACTTCTTATAAGCATCTCTGTCAGCCCTAGAAGCATCCTCGGGTAGTTCAGGAGCAGCCTCCTCAAGAACATACAACTTTTTCTCTTCCCTAAGGACAATCCTCAGGTTTCGGTACCAATCCAGAAAATTACTTCCAGATAACTTGTCCTTCTCAAGGACAGATCGCAATGACATATTATTAGTTGTGTTTGGTGCCATGATATCTACATAAAGAAATATACAAAGTATAAGTATCATGATTTTAAAACATATTTAGTTGTGTTTGGTGCCGTGCTATGCGTTCACTAATGCAAATTCAAACGTGCACGATTGTGCCACAGGGAGCACGACCGTGCTCTGCGCCGCAGCAGGATTCCAGAAGCGAATCCTTGTTTATGTTATGAGCACAACCAACCAAAACATGTTCAAATAGATTTATATCACATACAAATCATACAAGCATGCTTTTAAACATACAAATCATATTTCAAAGAAATAAACATGTTATCATACAAAGGCAAACAATCCTAGGATACATGACAAACTACGACTAACGCTCTGATACCACTGTTGGGGTTTCAAGAGGGATTAGTTTTAAAAACAATTTTCAAAAACCTCTTGAGCGGAAAAAACCCTAAACTAAGGATCACGTATTGCACATGAATCACAAGGATATTATATTTACCTCTTGAAGCGTAGCTTTACCACGAACACTGCTACGGTGTGAATGACAACTTGATCTACACAGCTACAGTGCAGCAGATCCGGGGAACACTGCTGCTAACACCACAAAGGGAGAGGTTCTTCTATCACCAGTATTGCAAGGTAGCAATACCTCTACTCAGTCCATGCGAGCAAACCAACGTTAGAGATAGCGTAGTGCTAGCTATCAGGATTGAAAGAGGTGCGGCACACAGAGAGAGAAAAGAGGTCCGACTGTCAATAGAGTACAGTGGCCGTTATGAGTGCTATGTGTTATGTGTCACTTAAGTGACGTGCACAACTTATTAATAGTTGTCACTCACTTAACCTAACCCACTTAGGCTACTGTACGCTACAGGCCCAATGTTTAATTATTAATTAAATCATATTTAATTAATTAATTAAACTAATTCTATGAACATTTTCTCTATGCGTGTGACCCTATAGGTTCTCAATAAATTGGCAATAATATTCATTATCATTAATCATATTAATAATCAATTAATATTATAAACAATGAGCGGTATCTATTAATACATCATTGCTACCTAATTAATTAGAATATTGGCGATACAAGTAAAACCATATTATAACCATATATAATGTGAAGTCAACGTCCTTTTGTCACCATGTCTTAATTGAACACATGGCATAAATGTGTCATTCTTATTAAGTCCAATTATTTATTTCTTGATCTAGTAATTGACGTACGATCATATGAGCCCAATATCTCATACTGTCCCACCTTAGCATGGCCATGCATTTCTACGTCATATACTATCAAGAGGCCTATAGACATTACTCCTGTTATGTAGGAGGGACGAATCTTATCTACATCACTCACATTCCTCAACATGTTTCATTGCAAGTCCAATAACTATCTTTATAGTTAACCTATTACAGACAACGTGTAATAGCATCAAAGCCTACAATTACATATGTTAGGAATCGTAGTGACTTCAAGTCGAAAGACTACTTCACTATGGTCACCATGAGAATCGCTTATGACAGTTATATAACTATTATGCAGCATTCTCATTGCAGGTCACTCCAGTATAAATATTCCACTAATATTTATACCTATTTGAATCCTTGATATCTTATATCTATGACCCGTGAGATGTGGTCATCAATACACTCACATAATAGTCTCAATCTATTATTATTGTCCTTATTATTAATAATACTTGACTATAGATATTTAAGAATATTGTTCTATAATTTAATGGCATCTCATGATCAAGTCATACTTGACGTTCCATTAAATGAAGTACCTATTCTAAGGACTTTATTATGCCATAAATATGATCATCAAATATAACATAATAAATAAATGCCTCATATATATAAAATATAAAATAAAGTCATGATACAATATATAAATCCAATGAATATATATTGGCAACTAGGGCTTACACCAACACTCTTATTGGTCACGGTGAGCCCTAAGATAGGATTGCTAGATGCCGCTCAAAAGTTAGCCCTAGGGTAAGCTCAAAAGTTAAAGAAGAAAGGTAAAGACTCGAAGAACCACGAAGAACATGTGGTAGGGATTCGAGCTTTCCTTTTGCAAATCGAGAAATGGATCCGTCAAAGTTGTAGATAACTTAGTCGCGATCACAACGGTGCAGTCAGAATCGCGTTCCGGTACCTCGATCGCCTCAAAACGAGAGTTTCTCTCACTAGAAATCCAGAGCTTCTCTCACTAACTCTCTGCAACTCGAGCTTGAAAGTGGAAAATGGCCCAAGTGAAAGAGAAGGGAAAGACTTCACTTGCAGCATCCTGCTGAGAATGCTTTAGCTTGCACAACCAGCACGCTTGAGCATGCCCACGCCTGAGCGTGGAGCCTCGTCCACTCCGTCTTCACCCTGGCCTGACACGTGTAGCACAAACGTCAAAAAGCACACCAACTGGCAAGCGCACTCAGCACGCTTGAGCGTGCAACATGCCCACACTTGAGCGTTGGCACGCTAGGGCGTGCTCCCTTTCCACGCTTGAGCATACTGCTCAGCTGGGAAGAGCTTGCCAAACTTTTGACTTCCACAGTTTCTCGTTTAACATCTTAGGCACCTCCAACCTTGTTCAAGCCTATTTCTGAGCTTCCAGTTAGGTCTTAAACTAGCACATAACAATTCACACAAGTATCCAAAGCCCTAATCGAGGTTAACCAACTCGATTAGAGTTACAGAAAATCGGGATGTTACACATTCTCATCAACGCCAAGCTAATACTTGATGCTTGGCCCATTCTTATCAGTACCGAGCTTGTTACCATTACTCAATTGGTAAAAACACATGGAAAAAGAAAGGGTATGTAACCAATACCCTTCACTCGGATCGTGAAGACATGCCTCGAAGATAACCGCCCTTAATTGAGCATAGTGGGACGAGTGGAGAGGTTGAGAGTAGTAGTATATAAGTGTATAGAGGGCTGAGGGTAGAGGCAAGCTATTGAATGTGTTCATTTCTATCGGTCTTATGTACTTAGAGTCTTTGTGAATATATTGAGAGCATTTGAACTAATGTTGTGAGGAATCTCATAGCGATATTGTTCTTACACTATCTATCTTGTTATCCGGATATTTGCAAGAACATGACATAATGAGAAGGAAAAAAATAGTCAAATAACTTAAATATGTGAAACATTGAAGATGCTCTCAGAATATATGCTTCTTTTAGAAAACAACTGTACTACATTTATTTATCATCTTAAAATATTGAAAAACAAGAGGCCGGCACCGGCATTATTTGTTTGGTTTATCACCAATCTGAGGTCACAACTTTTACCTTTTTGTTGTATCAGGGACTTATTTCTCAATTTGACAAATGATGCATGTTTGTCCTGTTACTTTTGTCTCACTCAATATGTTGATCTTGTCTACACAAGCTACAGAACCTCCATAAAAAAATCTTAAACATAAAAACAAAGTGCCGGTCGATTGACCTATTGCACTATGAAGACTTCGATATGAGTTAGACTAGGTCAATCACTACATAGTAATATGTGAGAGAAGTTTCCGAAATAGAAACAAAAGAAATTAGTAAATCCTAAATTTGATCCTTGAAATTGTAAGATTGTATCAACTTGATTCCTGACATTTTTGAAATTCCAAAAACACCCATGAAATTGTCAAATGTTAATCAATTCAGTCCCTCTATCAGGGACTAAGTTGATACGAACCTTATAATTTCAGGGACCAAATTGGCATAAAATTGACACAGGAACCCAATTGATACGATCTTACAATTTCAAGGATCAATTAATTTAGTCTGTTTGAGTCAGGTTAGTTGGTTAAATTGCGAGACATGAATCGTGAGCATGTGAGTTTAATCCCTCGTAATATGCTCCACTCAATTCCCATTTTATTCTCCCCTCCACATATAAAGTCTATTATGAGTCTCCCCTTAAATAAATAAAAAAAAAACACTCAATGTAATTAAATTTACATCGATCTATACTCTATAGTGGATTTACATCAATCTATCAAATTTGTATGTAGTGGATTCACTTTACCTAAAATATAATTTACATCAATGTCTTCAAATTTACATCAATCTATACTCTATAGTGTCTATATTGATTCTAAAAATAGGAGTTCAAATTGTAGAAAAAAAAGTAGTTCAAACAACATTACGGGAATACCAATATGAGGATACCAATATGTGTTGGTGCAAGTAGAAAGGACTTGAATTTTTTAAGTATGTGATTCTGGTTTTGATCTCTAGAATATTTATACGTATGAAAAAAATACTATTGAAAGGGATCCTCGCTTAAGCACCTAATAATATCCAGAAGATTAGTCTCTAACCTATCGGATGGGAGGATACTTCGGAAAACAAAAAAAAAAAAATTTATGGGCAGGACTTTAATTTATCGTGATGTTATTATACGTACAGAATAACTTCATGTACAATTTTCTTTTATATAACGAATGATATAACTACCTCACGTTACAAAAATCAGCGTTTAGAAGTTATCGTTGATAATATATTTTCCTAATTTATAAAACACTACTTTGGTTCATCACGAAAGAAGACAAATGGAAAAACAAAGATATCAAATCACTCAACGTATGGTCAAGGCAATGGGTTTATAGGCCATGACAAAACAATGATGCTCCCCAGAAGCATTTGGAGAGCGTGTATAAATTAGTAGGATTTAATTTGATTTAGATGAGTTTGTCTTTAGATCATTTAGAGATGATACACCTTCGATTGTTTACTTACCAAGTTGAGGGATGGTACAACTTTACTTTTTCACCGATAAGACAATCTTATTTTAGAGAAGCCAAATCCAAATTATTCAAACCCACATTTCTTTATTTGTCAGACCGGCCAACTACTAATTAAGAGCTTTTCAAGAGAACGATCACTTCATTGTTATTAGATTAATTAAAGCAAATCAATTTATAAAGCTTTGAATTCGACGTTGCATATAGTTGAGCTACTCTTGGCTACTCCACCACCATCATTCTCGACTTCTCTTCCTTCCTCCTCTGCCTTGAACCCATGGCTTTCTTCAACTCTTCTTCAGACTTTAATCAAACTGAAAAGACCATGTTTATAATTTCCACCATGTTCTTTTTACTTGTTAACACTGTAGAGTCAGTTTCCTTCAACTTATCTAGTTTCATGCCAAACCTATACTTAATAAACTTCCAGGGTGATGCCTTTTCTTCAAATGGAGTTCTGCAGCTCACAAAGAACCAACTTGATGGCCCCATTACAAGCAGCGTTGGTCGAGCCTCGTTTAATCAACCAGTGAAGCTTTGGGATAAGAGAACAAGGGAGATCACAGACTTCACCACCCATTTCTCTTTTGTTATGAAAGCTGTTGATCCAGCACGATTTGGTGATGGTTTATCCTTCTTCATTGCACCATTTGAATCTGAGATTCCAAACAATTCAACTGGTGGGTTCCTTGGACTATTCAGCTCGGAATCTGCATTCAACTCTAGCAAAAATCAAATTGTTGCAGTTGAGTTTGACAGTTTTATGAACCAATGGGATCCAAGTTCTGATCATGTAGGAATCAATGTCAATTCCATCAAATCAGTCAAGAATATTAGTTGGAAGAGCAGCATTAAGACCGGATCAATTGCTAATGCTTGGATATCATATAACTCTACCACCAAAAACCTGTCTGTCTTCCTTACTTATGCAGATAATCCAACTTTTAATGACAATTCTACTCTTTGGCATGTCATTGATTTGAGGGAAGTTTTGCCTGAATTGGTTAGAATTGGTTTTTCTGCTGCCACAGGTCAATGGATTGAAATACACAACATTCTGTCTTGGTCATTCAATTCAAACTTGGAAACCAGTAAAAAGAGCAAGGTTGGTTTGGGAGTTGGTTTAATTGTTGGTTTTGGTTCTCTAATCTGTGTAGTAGGTCTGCTATGGTTTACCTTTTGGAGAAGAAGAAAAGGAGCAAATGGTGGAAAAGAGGACAATACAGGTTTTGATGCTTCTATAGATGATGAATTTGAGAGAGGAACTGGTCCTAAAAGGTTTACCTACAGGGAACTAAGCCATGCAACTAACAGCTTTGCAGAAGAAGGAAGGCTTGGGGAAGGAGGATTTGGAGGTGTTTACAAAGGTTTTCTTGGCAACCCCAACCTTGAAGTGGCGGTGAAGAGGGTTTCAAAAGGATCAAAACAAGGAAAAAAGGAATACATATCAGAAGTAAGAATAATCAGCCGGCTGAGACATAGAAATTTGGTTCAACTCATTGGATGGTGCCATGAACAAGGTGAGCTCATTCTCGTGTATGAATATATGCCTAATGGAAGCCTTGATTCCCATCTGTTTGGAAATGGAGTCTTGCTTAATTGGGAAGTAAGGTACAAGGTAGCCTTCGGTTTGGCATCTTCACTCCTTTATCTTCATGAAGAGTGGGAACAATGTGTGGTGCATAGAGATATTAAGTCAAGCAATGTCATGTTGGATTCAAATTTCAATGCCAAGCTTGGTGACTTCGGTCTTGCAAGGATGGTAGACCATGAACTTGGCTCTCAAACTACGGTTTTGGCAGGCACAATGGGCTACCTAGCCCCTGAGTGTATCACCACAGGGAAATCTAGTAAGGAATCTGATGTTTACAGCTTTGGTGTTGTTGCACTTGAAATCACATGTGGGAGAAGACCAGTTGAAGTAAAAGAAGAGCCTGGCAAAGTTAGGCTGATAGAGTGGGTGTGGAACCTCTATGGGAAAGGGAAACTACTTGAAGCAGCTGATCAGAGATTAAATTTGGAATTTGATGAACATCAAATCGAGTGCTTGATGACAGTAGGGTTGTGGTGTTGTCATCCTGATCATACCATGAGGCCCTCAATAAGACAAGTGATAAATGTCCTCAATTTTGAAGCTCCTTTGCCCAGTCTTCCATCAAAGCTGCCTGTGGCAATGTACTTTGCACCACCCATGGAGATGTGCAAATTCTCCTACACTTCATCTGGCATCACAAGCACAACCAAAGCATCGTCGACATACTCATCAATGTCAACAGGATCCAGAAAATCTCTATTATACCACTAACATGTTTATATATATCTGATACACATAATGTTTTGACGTGTGCTATATGGCAAGAAGCAAAACTTGTTTTATTTATTTGTGTTTGTGACTGTAAATTTCGAATCATATATCTTAAGCTAAACTAAACTGCGCATGACAACTATAAGGTTGAACTGCGTACCTGGGCTTGCTCGAGTTAAAGTAGTGTTTGGTGCTTCTATTAATTTCTTCTAGTTCCCAACCGATCCATTGTGAAACTTGGGGTATCACAATATCCCTCACCTCGAACTGCTAACGTTTTCAGAGAAATTCTTTATGTGCAGTAAGAAAGATATCTTGCTATGTATTGTGACACACTTAACACTAACACTAATTTAACGTTCGGAAATGATTCACTTTATATCTAAGTTCTAACAGCATCACGAATTACTCATAGTTTTGTGCACCAATTTTTTATTTTTATTTTTTGAATTTAAACACATAATAGCCGAAAGCTAACGTCCATTTTAAACGTGTTTGCCGCCTTAATTCTGTTGAAGACTTTAAACTCTAGAACAGACCAATTTGAAATATCTGGAGCTTAACTCTTGTTCAATTCAATGCAAGCTTTTTGGCCAATATAGCCTTACAAAGAAACAGGAAACAAGAAAACAACAACCCACTTCTTACACTCCTATGAACGTGGTATTCTAGTTGAAGACTAAAACAAACAAACTGCATGAACCTAATAAATAGGATATATTAACAGAGAGATAAAACAGACCCTAACAAGCACTACACGACTTTGACTACTTCAACAATTTCCTTCCTTAAACTGATTTGCCGTCTGCAAACAGTTTACTTCTGGTACTGCACACACACCAAGCTGCTCAATGAGCCTCAATAATATATCAAGGCAACAAGCTTCAAAGCTTGGTCATAATATCTGCAACATGATTCTCTGAAATACAATGAACAAGTTCAACAACGCCATTCCTCATAAGATCTCCAAGAAAGTGAAACCTTAATCAATGTTTGCTTCTCCCATGCAACAAAGGATTCTCAGAAAGCTTAATGGTTGAGCTATTGTCACAGAACACCTCCGTACTCTTGCCTTGAACATGACCAACCTTCTCTGGTACTCTTCTCATCCAGACTCCCTGGCAAGCACATGAGGCAGCAGCTACAAACCCTGCCTCAGTGGTGGATAATAAGGTTACGACATGTTGTTTCTTTGAAGACCAAGCTACAACTCCGGTTCCAAGCAAGAACACATATCCAAAAGTGCTTTTCAATCATCTAAATCCCCTACATAGTCACTGTCGGTGTAACCAAGCAAATTCTCATTTCCATCCCTCTTGTACAAAGTACCCAAACTCATGGTGCCTTTCACATATCTAAGAACTCTTTTTGCAGCTTCGCGATGTAATGCAGTGGGACTCCCCATAAATATGCTAATTAAATCAACAACATACATCAAATCCGACCTAGTCACAGTTAAATACATAAGACTTCCAACTATTTGCTTGAAGGCAGTAGCATCAACATTAGCTCCCATGTCCCGTCTCATCCTTCATCAATTTAGAACCTGGTACAATAGGATTATTGACTGAAATGCTCTTTACAATTCCAAATCAGCTGTCCAGCACATACCGAACATATTGCTTTTCACTACAACACTTTTGCTTTATAGGAACAACTAAAAAGCTATGAAGCCCGGATACATAGTACGATATGGGTACGATACGACATGGATATGGGAATACGACAATCTTTTGGTTACAAATCAGAGGATCCATGGAAGAAGAGAGAAAATATATTGAAATTGTATTGATTGAAAACAGTAAAATAATACAAATGAGTGAAGTAAAAAGTACAAGACAATATAGGCTTATATAGCCAAGTGCACTAACTAACAAACAAATATAACTAAATCCTAACTACTTCTAACAAACTCTAACTATCTTCAACAGCCCCGGTAAGCTGGAATGTGGTAAGTAGCACTTCCAGCTTGGGATGAGCAATACAATCAAAGAAATACAATGAGAAATGTCGGAAATACATCGGCTGAAAATGACATGAACAAAGCTTAACCACCATACAAGGCAGAAGCTGAAATCATCAAAGCCACAAGGCTTAACCATTAAGTAGAAGCCACAACTCAAGGCCTAACCACTTACCAAAAACGTACATGCTTAACCACCAAACAAAGGCAAAAGCTGAGACGACCCGTCGTCCCATTAAAGAACCTAAGATATTAACTAACCTTAAACCGTATTATAGACGTTAGCGTGCTTTATTAAGAAAACGAAGCAAAGCGGAAAAGAGATAAAAAACTGAACAAGAGATAAACCAAAGCACGCATAAAAGTAGAGCATCACAGATAAAAACATAAAGGAATATATACATGCATCAGTTGCCCCATCAGTAGGGCTATAGTAGTATATACATGCGAAGTACATAAGAACTGGACATAACAAAAGGGTACATCAAAAGTAAAGAAACACTAATGCTAACAACACTCACCACCCCCACTCAAAATACATCAAAACCCTCACAACACACTCCTACCACAAACGCACTGGCGGAAATCCCATCACGAACGATGGCGATATTCTGGACTACCCTGTCCCTCACCGTAAATGTGCCTATAGACCCGTAGGAGCACATACTCTAATAAGGAACTCGTACCCTCCTCTGGTACAAAAGTTCAAAGCCTCTCGAGGCTGGGGTTCGTAGCACGTCCACCGACATCAGGCTCGTAAGGAATGACATCCATCTCCTCAGCGAATGGTCCCTCCACAAGGTCTTCCCACAAAATAAAGAAGCATACAGAGAAAAGACAGGGAGATAAGAAACATGCATATCATCAAACATGGGAGAGGGGTAGTAGTATAGTCTATACACATGTAGCATACAGCAACAGAAAACACAGACAACATTCCAACAGACATCTCTCGAGTCACATGTCACATCCATCTCCAAGATTATTCTTTCAGATCAAACCTCTACGAGGGATACTAATCCCTATATGCATGTCGGCTGTATTCATCATGTCCCGAATTGGACATCTCCATCGGGATCAATACATCACGTCCCCAATTGGACATCCCCGTAAGGATCAATAATGTCCCCAATCGGACATCCCGTCTCGGGATTGGTGGTACACATCTCACCCCCATTTGGGCATCCCCCATTGAGATCAAATATGCTATGGTATGCAACAAACATCCATCACAGGTTGATACCGGAACCTCACTTTTAAGCACTCGGCCACAACCACGATGCATTGCATCCACATCAACATCAACATCAGGACGCCTTGCGTCCACGAGCCACAACACCATGGTCAGAACCACGACGGTATCAACCCGTACAACACATCACCTCACCATACTGTCATCAACATCAACATCAACATCAACCAATCAATCACAATAACATCATCATAGCAACAAGCATGCTAATATGCATATCACCTTATAGGCAGATAAACAAATAATCACATAGGCAAAGTAGCATGCATATCACATCAACCTCAACAACAATGTCGTCTAACCTAGGGTATTAACTTAGCGGTGATAGCCCAAAGATACCTACACCTAGGGTCTAGGTATTTTGTCCAGGGCTCAACCTCTAGTAGGGTTTAAGGTCCCCCGACACATGAATACATTCTATACTACGCTTGTCTTCCTGATGATAACAGTTGTTTCTCCCCACCTAAAAGATTGCACAACCGCGACCACGAACATAACCACGAACTCAACACCACCACCATCACCAACACAGCCACCACCTCGCGGCCAAGCTCTCCACCACCACCTCTAACAGCTGCGATTGCCTTGCTCTCACAAGCACCGTCACGACCTCAATTTTGCCCTAACTACGGGAACACGTGTAAGCAATCATTGTTAACCCTAGGACAATACCAAAACCAAAGAGATTCAAGGGGAAAAGCTCAAAGAACACGAGGAAGATGAAGAACGTAAAGTCGACGTGTTAGAAATTCGAGCTTACCTTCTAGAAATCAAGAAATCAATCGGTGAATCTTTATCACAGTGGTGTAGTCGGAATCACGATCTAATGCTCCAAGAAATCAAGAACCCCTGATCACAGTGGTATAGTCAAAATCACGATCTGATGCTCCAAACTTCTCCAAATCTCACTTTCTCTCTCTAAGAACCTCAGACTCTCTCTCTACTGTTCTGGACTAGGAAAACTCACAAGTTTCGTCCCAAACAAAATGAGAGAAGAAAACTTAAGTGGTGCTGTCAGGCTGTCCACACTTGAGCGTGGGAAAACTCCATGCTTCAGCATGGGCATGCTCTGACGTGGGAAAACTCCACGCTTGAGCATGGAGTGCTGATTGCCACGTCTATGCCACATGTCACGTGCGTGCTGACACGTGCACCCCCATGCGTCCCCTCTCCACGTTTTGACGTGCAACTACCCACGCTCGAGCGTCAACGGTCAATGTTTAAGCATTGGATTTCTCCACATCTAAGCATTGGACTCTGATCAGAACTGTTCTTTCACGTTTTTGTAACACCCTTTCCTGGGCATCACATTTACGGACATTTTGTAAAAGCTATAAGGTCGAAAAAATGGGTTAATTAAGAACATATAGAAAGATGGGGGTAAATTTTTTCTTTTCACAAGACATAATTGTAAAAGTTTATAACCGTTTATGCGTGTAAGGTAAATAAAACATTTCATAATATAACTTCATAAGTTCATAAAGGCTTTACATAAGAACCCAACCCATCTATAGAAACAAAGTAGAAAGATACAGACTCAACATAAAGGATTGGAGACGCAGCTCCTAAACACAAGATACTTGGAAACGCAGCTCCACAAAAGATAAAAGAAAGATATAGACACTCTGACACCCTACATTGGCAGACAACAGACTGCACAGGAAAACATCCCTCGGATCAACCGCTGAATGCTTCCTCTGACTCCTCCCTTATGGAGAGACAAGCAAAGGAATAGGAAAGCATGGGTAGATCACCTCCCTCCTAATCTCCTCACTTATCGCCTTCCAACCAAGACCCGTCAAACGAGACCTATCAGGAATCCTAGCAGGGACTACCACTAGAATTCCTATGGAAGACATCGCAGAAATTTCCCTCGAAGCAGCCTTGCCAACAAGCGGCCTATCCCTAACAGAGGGAGAAGGAACTGAACACTCCGGTGAAAGGGCCCACCTAGCGTTCCACTGCGACCACAGCCTTGACGGAAAACGACGAAAGACAAGCGGTGAAGCGGTTAAGAACCCTTCCTCTGCGACCGGTGTTGATAATGAGTGTGGCTCTTCACACGTACGGTACTAGAAGCCCATCATGACTAGTTGTCCAAACGCCGTAACCACTGGGAGGCTCAACAAAGAGATGCATCTGATGCGCCGGGTGGAGTCTCGGTAGTATGACCTTCTCGAGAGACAACCAGAGAAGCACACAACGATGCAATACAATATAATGAGGTGAGATTCCCATTCATCAGCACAACACATGGCAGAAGTAAAAACGGTGCGACATACAAGATAACGACATACTAATCATGCATATCATGCATCTCAATATCTCATATAAATCAATCAGCAGCATAAGACATCATCAACACAGGATAACAATGTATAACATAAAAAATGTATCCATCAATAGTCATGCAATGCAATGCGATGTACTTGACTCAATGCCATATGCCACAAGGGTAAGACTCTGACCCCTACTCCATGAAGCTAAACATAAATAGAGTGAGTGATTAGGAGAACATTGTCTGCGTTATCTCAGCCCAACATGTGCTATCTCAATAAGATTGCGAATTCGCTTTTACGGCTCATGCCAGACGTTCTTTACCCAAATCATGATTTGTCCGGTGTCCAGTCAGGACGTCAGCATTTTTTGACAGGTCACCCACGACACAAAGGAGCTACTCTCTGGCCACATGCGGTCTCCCTAACCCCAACGTCCTCAAGATCTCCACGATCGTCACCTCCAACAATCGCACCCGCACAAAGGTGTAAGCTCAACTCTCGGGCACAACGCCCAACTCATGCACAAATGTGTGTATATGTTAACAAATGTCACAACACAACCACGTACTAATTTATCACAGTAGGACCACGTTTGTCTCTTGATAAATCACAGGGGATCCCTATAGGACCCACTTTCACATGACTTGTCAGCAGTCGCCCGTTCTTGATTCCGTCCCTTGCAATCACTTATGGCCTCGTCGTTCGTAAAGTGATGTTCATGTCTTATGATATATTAGTCCATAACCTAGATGTATTATGGAGGATAGGATCCACAAGGATCCCCTTCATCAATCTTCTCACTTGTCTATCAAAGGAACATTACTTATTTTCTATAAGTAACTCTTAGTGATTAAACGTTATGAATTCCTTAGATGACCTTAATCATCAAGGGTGTGGGACATGATTTTGTCATGAACATTAGATGTTAGTGCATGTCTTTTACTAAATCTTTATGAGTCCATTATGGAGCTCAAATAGTTTTCTTAGGAGATAACACGCGTTTTCGCTACTATAGTAAAAGCTTCAAAATACTATCCTTTGTAGTAAGTAATTTATAAAGTATAGTTTGAAAAACTATATACAAATACCCATAGGGCATCTAATTAGTATAAAACTCTTTTTAAGTGGTTTTTCTAGTCCTATTGCTTAGTGTAAAAGGAAAATACTTCTTAATTGAAAACACCATTTTATTTTCAAATGAAACTATAACTTATGTAAGTTTTTGTAACTTTCTAAAAGGCAATAGTAGTGTAAAAACTCATTGTTTTAAAGAAAACATTTACAAGAATTCTCATTTCTCTTGAAGGTAGGTTTACTAACTAAAACCTTTGGGAACCACATGAATCATTTAGAAAACTTTTTTTTGTTCTTGAAAATCTTTTCCTTGAAACAGCATGCTAAAATAAGTGGTTGATCTACATCAAACGCTCCTATCCTTAAAACACTTTTCACATGAGATCAAAATACTTAATTTACAACACTTGGTTCTTTGGAACCAAAACTTGAATTCTTTGGAAAACCCTTTTTAATTTCTGTTCCCTTTATACTTTAGTATAAACACATTAAACCTCTTAACATCAACATTTTAGGTTCCTAGCCCTAATTATTATGGTATGGCCGAATGCCTCCATGTAAGTAAGGTAGGTCTTTTTAATTTCTTTTGCCTTCTTGGAAACCTTTAAGTCCATTACACCATTATTTGAACATAGAAGCTTTGGCTTCCCTTTTTCACTCAACAAGACTGAACCACACATGGTGGTTTTCAACAAATCCAACAACATTCTAGCATCATGAAAATCATCACAACATAGTCATTTCATCAAGTATTGAAAACATGAACAAGTTCATCATTCAAAAATCCTATCCTTAGGTCTTGAACCTAAGAATAGTTTTCCACCATTCCAAAATGATTTTCAATACTAACACTCAAACACAAATAGTCACACCAACACCATAAGATACAATTCCAAAAATCAACACCAAAACCCATATACATAAAATTTCAGCATTTCAAGCATCAAATTGTGACCCACATTTGATTGACCAACAGAACTCGGATTTGAGCAAATGAGAACTCATATGAAAGATTAGGATGTCTAGTTTATGAATATAAAATTTATTTTCACAAATAGTAACTGTGTTAGTACAGTTTCACAAAATAAATCACTGAGGTCAGAATCCAAGGCAGAGTTTTTATGCTTAGATTGAAACAAGTTTTTGAGGGTCAAATCTTCATGAAATCACATGATATTTGTGCTCACAATGAAGCCCAAGATGTCTAGTTTTAGGAACAAAAACAAGTTTTGAAATCCAAGGTCTATGTTTAGAGAAAAACCGAAATGACTCACACAAGGTCGGATCCGAAAATCACATTTTCACAAACTCTTTTCAACAAAAGAAGAAGGAACTCTAGGTTAGGGTTTTTCCCTCACGTAAAAATTATTTTCAACCATTCAAACACATCAATGAACACAAATCAAGCAACAAATAATTATTACAACATTGTTCTCAAAGATAACCAAATAGATAAAGTAGGAAACCCTTGGTTTAGGGTTTTCCCCAAACCAAACCCATAAACCATTTTCACCACCACCAATGTGGTGTGATGTGATTCACTCCCCCATTACCTCTTGTAGATCTTTAGGATGATCAAAACTCCAAGCATCCAAAATCCAAAGATGGCTGAACCTATACATAAAGGAAAATGTAAGATCTTGAACTTGTTTCACAAAAATCATGAACTCGAAGAAGTTGTTTCATGATTTTAAGAAAAGATATAAAGAGAAAAGTGAAGATAAAAGATTACCCAAGGAAGAACACTTTGAAAATCAAGATAGTGTTCTTGAAGGTCAAGAACAAACTTCCTCCAATCAAGACACTTTCTTCATCAAAGATGATCTAGAGATCCAGACAAGAACAACTATGGTTTTAGATTTTAGAAACAAGTTTTGGTTCAAAAACTATGAAGCCAAAACCGTATGAACACTTAAGAGAGAGAAGAGAGAAACTCAAGTGTTCATGAAATGGAGTTGTTTGATCTTTGAAAGAGAAATGAGAAGTGTTTTGGGGTGTTTTGGATGGTGAATGGCCGAATGGCCTTATGCACATGGTCATCAAATTTGTTGATGTGTTTATGACTAGTGATGTGATGAAGTATAAGGAAATAGATGGCTAGGATTTAAAGAGATGGACATTTGTTGAGTCCTCATGCAAAGTGTAGAGATTAACCATAAATAGGTTAATTAGCTTTCTCCCTAAAAGGAAAAGATGCTAGGTTATTAACCAAGAGTTTATGAATTTAACCCATTGGTTAAAGGAATGAAAAGGTGATAGATGGTTGACAACGTCTCGTGAAGCGTGAGATGCAGTCATTAACTACTCCTGACACTGAGCTAGAACAACTTCTCGACCCAGGCCGGATTACTTCCCGACCCTGACACGCATTCCAAGGTAAAACGGTCCCGATTAAAATAATAATATTTTTATCGATTCCAGCTCAAAATAACACTCTGGGTTCAAAACAACTTCTTATGATTATTAAGTTCATAATTGAAATTCAAATATGAATTTCCAATCATCAACTATTATTATGATTATGATTAATCGAATTGTGTTTTCAGTCAAGTTATTCACACAAACAGTTAAGAGAAACAAATATAGGATTTTTGGGATGTTAAAGTTTTTGCACGTTCTGAGCTCATTCCAAGGCCAAATTATCCCAAATTTGAACCATGGCTTCCTCAACACACAAGGAACATAATTAAGCCCTTAAACATGCTTAATTAGTGTCCCACACCTTAAACAAGAAAATGGGGTGTTACAGAAGCTAAAATTGTGACGCTCTCAAAACTTAACCTCTCTCTCTGATACCTTAAAACACAGCCGGAAAAAGTTCACTTCAAAATTTAAGAAGATAAGCACTTATTATAGTCTAAGATTACACATCAGAGTTCCGCCTGGAAACCATGGCATAAAATTACAACAAAGTACAAAACGGATGCCCCACTGGCCGTGGTACAAACTTACAAGAGACTTAACGACACCTCCGAGGTCTCTCTTCTTCTACTCGAGAAGCGCTAACGTCAACTTTGTTGCTCAAGATAGAGCTCACCTCGACTTGGCGTCACCTACTACAGAACTTCCGACAACCAACCAGCACCTTCGTCTTCGGATCACGACCCGAACAACACATATAAAGGAATCGAGGAAAAACATGCACAAGAGGAAAGAAACTCTACAACTATCATGCATAGGGAAAACACGTGGAATATAACACGTCAACACGCACAACCAACAAGCCCAACCATCTCCCGAGCTCATCACAACAATCAACCTCCATATTATCACAACTAGGGATCACCACCTATTCTACATGCACAACTAAGTCTACATGATTGGCCAATCTACAACATCACCATCCTTGCCCTTGGGAATGCTGTCCTCCAACTATGATAGTAGCCATTTCCCAAGGTAGGAAGGTCACCCTCCAACTGTAAAGGCGTCGAGTCGGTAGTCCAGGTTACTGGTTTCGCTTTTTCCCAAGAAAGTGCAACAGTGGTTCCTCCAACTATGAGAAACACTGCCTCCCCGAGCCCCTCCATCTGTGAGAAAGCCCGAGAAGTTCTCCAACTGTGAGAAAGCACTTGCATTCCTCCACCTGTGAGTTTAGCGATCTTGGTCACTCCGGAACGTCCACCTCGACCTCGTGTGACTATTTCTCAAACTACTGTTGCAACCGTGCACACGGTTCCTTGTACACAACCACTCAAATGGCTGATGTAGCTGTGTACAGGTACCAGCTTATATGATAGCCACTCAAACTTCTGCTGCAGCTACTTATACAGCCCCTTGTGGTAACCACTTAAACAGCTAATGTAGTCGCCCACAAGTCCCGACCTCGGGTGATAATTGCTCAAACGACTGTTACAGTAAATCCCGCGGCTTTCCACCACAACAATGCAAATGTTATGATTTTGCTCCCATCATCTCAACAACGTCTTAACAAGAACTTAACCAACGTCTCAAGGTCCACATGCTCCAACTGAGAGGATGTCACTCACCAACTATGAGATCGCCAGCTTCAACATGATCAACTGGCTTATAATAGCAACTATGAATCCATTAACACCAACCACTCTATCCTTCTAACATCACACCAACCGTCTCCACAGTCAATCAAGATCATATCAATCACAATCACATTAATACGTCATAGCATAGCAGCATATCATCATTTCAGGCGTACCAAATAGAAATTAATCATGTTACCACAACAAAAATCTCATCTAGCATGTTATCATTATGACATTATTTAATCATGTTATCAATTACCACGGATAGCCCTACATCCTCGATTAACAGATATCACAGATCGACCTATTGGCGATAAACCTACAATGCCAAAAACTGCATTGTTACCATAAACCAGTAGTCCCCAATGTGAGTTAGGTATTGGCGGTTACTCAACCACTAGTAGGATTTGAAAAGACCTACACATG
Source organism: Ammopiptanthus mongolicus (assembly GCA_039655645.1). Taxonomy (NCBI): domain Eukaryota; kingdom Viridiplantae; phylum Streptophyta; class Magnoliopsida; order Fabales; family Fabaceae; genus Ammopiptanthus; species Ammopiptanthus mongolicus. Next base: position 60,110,818 of record CM077343.1, on the reverse strand, counting down.
TTAAAAATTATACACTATGCCTACGATTCCCAGATATTTGAGTTTTCTTCCTCCTCACCTGGTAATGGATATATGTAAACTCCTTAACTAATGAACAACTTTAACCCTGGATCATAGCTCCATGACCAGCATAACCTTGACACACTTTTAACAAGATACCAACACTGCCCAAGATACCCCCGGCATGCACATTGAGCCAACAATCGCCCCGAGCACACGCACGAGGTCAAGAAACAGGGAAAAACTCAGAAACAATGTCAAATTCAACAATAAGCGCACCTACGGCTTGAATCAATGAATCAAAAGGAATGAGCCACAAAAATTTGAAGGAGAGATACTCACCAAACAGGGCTGTCATGCAGCCTCAAGTCCAAAGCACAGCCCTCATGCGACTCCTCGAACAATCAATAGCGCAGAAACACCCGTAAAAGCCTAAAACGCACCGAAACGATGTCGAGATCAAGAACGAGGAAGAAATGGAATTGAATGACTAAAATAAGGTAAATGTCGACACCGAATTACCTTGATGATACTCACATAGAAAGGTAGCAGTGCGAAGGTGTCGCAGCTACGAACCCGAATACGCGATCAGTTTAAAATTCTGATGGCCGGAACCACCTTAACCCAAGCTTCAAAGTTTCAAGGATGGCTTTTTGGGAGTGAATTTCCTTGTGGGGGAGAATACTTATAGGCGTGGGAGAGGAGGGACAAAGGGGTCCAACTTTGTTTATCATAGGGACAAAAGAGTAATTTCACTTAGGGACAAAATTGAAATTTAACAAAAAGGCTAAGGACATAATTGTCCACAACCTCTAAAGCCATTAATACCTTGGTGAGTCACATGGATGACTCACCTAGGTGATTTGTCCTTGAAGTGACTCAACATTTATCCGTTAGCGGGTCCCGGTAATCCCGTATTCAGCTCAGTTGTTCACCCGATTTAGGTTTTACACCCGAATAAAGTATAATAACTTATTTACTTTGAAAATTTTCAAAATAATCAATATCGTTGGAAATGAGATATAAAACCTAACTGTTTCATTCACGAGTTAAGATTAGGTTTTCTGATCAGTAAAATCTTATTGTCAGTGAAAACGCAGACCAGGTTCCGTCTGAATTTTCAACCCAAATTTTAACCGTAATTCTTTACGATAATGTAGAGTATGTATATGATCTTGGTTTATTCAAAATCATTTTCTAAATCTCGGATAAAATATAAACTTATTTATATAAATTATCGATTTTAAAAAGCAGTGAAAATCGGGGTGTTAGAAATTAAAAACCAATGAGAAATGCTTAACCATCCATGACAGAAGCTCATATGAATGCTTAACCACCATGGACAGAAGCTTACAACAAAGCTAAATCAAGGCAAAATCAATTCTCAACAAGAAACAGTCAAAGAGGAATTATCACAAACACCTTGTGTTCCATCACTGACATGAACAGAGAGGGAATGATCTTCAAATGCACTAAAAAAAAGGAAACCAACTCGAGAATATAATCCCCCACCTCTAGCATTCACTATCAAATCCTCAACATCACGCTTCTCAACAAGTTTAGCAAATAAGATGGGCCAATACCATTCAACTTAACATTTGCACTTTTCAACAAGGCAGAGATTTTCTCAGCAGATTAGGAAGGACCAAAACAGCATAAGAGCAAGCAGTCTCTCCAAGTAACATTTTCACTCCCAAGGAATAGCGATCGAAGACGAAGCTTCTCTACGAATTGGGCGCAAAGATGACAATGGTGACACAAGGATGTCTCATCTTCAATGCTTCAATCGCAAAGCAGAGAAAATATATCTGAAACTAAAGATCGGTTCTGATATTTCGACACCGGAGAACGACATAGTTAGATCTGAACCACCGCAACAAACCGACCAAGAATAACGACTCAAGAACACAGATTCAAGAAATTGTAGATCAAATCAATAGATCCAAAACCGAATCGAAAAAATGAAAGGGAAACTAGATCTGGAAAATCGGATATGAAGGCAAAAAATCAGAGAAATCGATCGCAAAAGAACATAGAACAAAGAACAAGAGTACAGATCTGGAAAAATTCCAGTAATGAAGCACCGAGAGAGAGAGATGGAAACCGATCTAGATCATAAGCAAGAAACCAGAAATGGCAGAAGAGTGGAAGGAGAAAATTTAGACCGAATTTTCTTGGGAAAAATAAAAAAATGAGAAAGGAAAAGAAAGTAAACTAACAAAAGAAAAGAGAATGCAGCGGAAAAAATATCTAAGGTGGATGATATCTCTTTGATACCATGTTACAAATCAGAGGGTCCATGAAAAAAGAGAGAAAATATATTGAAATTGTATTGATTGAAAAGAGTAAAATGATACAAATGAGTGAAGTAAAAAGTACAAGACAATATAGGCTTATATAGCCAAGTGCACTAACTAAAAAATGTAACTAAATCCCAACTACTTCTAACAAACTCTAACTATCTTCAACAGTTTTTGATACTCAAGATACGATACATTCGGGATATGTTAACAAAAATTTATAGAAAAACTTATATAGATGCAAAATACTTGTAAAGAAAAAGATATTAATCATTACTCATTAATATATAACTATGATGATCACAATTCACAAATAGATACTTGTAATAATAACAAAAAAATACAGTTTCTGCCCATATCGTAATAGATTCTAATTCTATCCCCTATGTCAGGATATCAATAAAAGCATGTAGAACTCAAAACAATGGCTCTATACAATAGACAACAATTCAAAAGCATATTTACTAAATTACTGTCTAATTTTAACTGATTCGGTCTTTTCTCCCCCGTTACCATCATCCAGAAAAAGTATAGCTTCTAAGTCTAATTCATCAAGAGACAACTCTGCCAATTCAAAAAGCCCAGAACCATCATCAAGTGGATCATGTACATCCCCATTGATATCCCAAAACCTTGTCTCACCTTTTTTATACCCTTTCCTAGACAAAAGATGAAGGCTGGAATGCACATAAACCAAATCTTCAGCCCTTTTTGGGATCCATTTTGTTTCTCTTCAAAGAATGAATAAAGGAGTATGTAGTCCAATTCCTCTTGCATCATGATGAAAAACATGGCTGCACAAGAAGCTTTAAGGAAAGTTTTTGGAGTAGAGGGGTAGAAGATCCATGCATGACCCACCAAGTTTTTGGATCTAATACCCATCTATCTTCAATTGAATCAAAATCACCAGCATAAGAAGAGAAGTTAGAGAACTCTACAAAAGCCTTTTTCCTATCTTTAGCATGTGGAAAATATCTCTTTAGACACTTGTTCCTCTCTATAGAAACTTCATCATCTTGATAAGGAGGAACCTTATTCGGAGCTTCATTAAGCCACACTTCACTGTAATACCTATAAATCAAAAATATAATTATTTAGTCGCACTATGATTTTTGTTGTCCAAAGACAAGATAGGCATTGACATAAAAAATGACCTTGGATTCAATGAATGAGCCAAGCAATGAAGAGGAGTACAACTCTTGCTCCACCTAGAGTTGAGTATACCATGAACAACGTTATAGAAATCAGATACCTCATAAGCTTGCTTCTTCTCATACCTATATATGGTTGCTTTCACCTTTTCTATCATAGAATCCCACATTTCATACACCAAATGAAGAGTGGTTTCAAAACATCTAGCAACACCTCACTGTTACTCAAGTAACGAGAATGTCAGTGATTTGACATAACCTTTCTGTGACCAAAATAAATGTGCAGTAATTGTCCCTTCATCCATATGTCATAATTGAACACAAAGATAAAACGTGCCTTCCTTGTTAAGTTCAATTACTTGTTCATCGATCCCCGAGCAGACGTGTAATCACAAATGAGCCCAATATCTCATATTGGCCCATTTCAATATGGCTGTGCATTTTCACGTCTCACTCTATTGAGAGGTCTACGACATTACTTGTGTTATGTAGGAGGGACGAAGCCTATCTACATCACTCACATTCCTCAACATGATTCATTTTAGGCCCAATAACTATCTTTATGTGTTCAGTCTCCAAACGTCTATAATGACTGTGCTCACAAGCTTCTGATCCTTATGTTTTGATATATCCAAACATTTTGACTAAATGATTTTAATGGACCATGTGAGTATTGCTGATGATTTACTTGAGTGTACAGATTATAAGCATCTTATCTAATCAATCTCAAGAAACCATCTAGCCATATGATAAAAGTATCAAATATACAAGCTCAGGCATCTACAGGATGAAGATAAAGACTAAAAGCAAGAACTAAATCAAACACTACTTTGAAGTGTCTGAATGCTGGTCATATCAAAGGATACAATTCGTACATTAAAGAGCATAGAAGCATTTGAAGAAACTCGAAAGAATATTCTTAAAAAGCAAATGTTTATGAAGCGTCTGATATCTCTGTTAAAGCAAAGAAGTCTTGAAAAGAAATCAGCTATAGATCTTCAGAAGAATCAAGCAAAAAGCTCAAGCGTCTCACACCCTTTCACGAAGGAATCACAAATAAGCGTCTTGACAAGAAACTAAGCTGATCAAAAGAAATATTAAATATGTTCTCTACATATTTAATAATACTATTTGAATGGAAATTACTACCTATTGCAATACTACCAGTCTAAAAAGAACTGCTGTTTTGACTTCTTACAAGAAAGAAGAAAGTCGCGCTGCAAAATCTGAAGCTGCTCTGAATAGTTTTGCTGCTCTGAAAAGAAGTGTACGATTACACTTAGCTTGTCTTCAACGGTCCAATACCTTCATCAAAATGATTACTTCACATTGAATATTGTGACATCTTCAACTAAAGACTCAGGAGAAGACTCATCTTGCAATGGACCTCTTTTGTGTTCAAGAAAATTGAAGACAAGATTCTAGTCTTTTCTCTCAACGGATCTTTTACTGTGAAAAGCCTATATAAATGAAACTCTGCTGACGAATAAGCAAGAGAGAGATATAAAATCAAAAGAAATATTCAAAGAAAAAAGGCTCATCTCAATCTGAGAGAAAATTAGCAAGAAAAACACAGAGATCGAATTCAGAAGCTGCCAACTACAAATCTCTTTTCTTCTACACTTTCTGTAATATTATTAGAAGAAGTTTTTCTTAGTGCTATCATACATACAAACAAATATCATATTCACTCCTTGAGTGTTATTTGGTTGACTAGCAATCTGTAATCAAAAGCTCCTGCTTCAAATCAAATCTGTAATCAGAGAAAGGCCTGGGGAGGCTAGCTGAAAAATACTTGTTGAGCCTGGAGAGGCTAGGTATGCAAATAATACTTGTTGATTGAGCCTGAAGAGGCTAGGTGTGCAAACAATACTTGAGCCTGGAGAGGCTAGGTGTGTAAAGAATACTCGTCTATAATTTGATCAGTTATAGTGAAAATCTTGGTTAAGCCAAGGACTGGATGTAATCCAAGTTTGGGGTGAACCAGGATAAATCTCGTTTCTCTATCTCTCACACTCTCTGTTAATTATAATATTTATCTGCAATATAATTTCCTATTTATTTTTCATTAACTAATAGTGGGGTTTAAAAGTGTGCAGATCTAAATATCATCTTCTAAGAATAAGTTTTCAGTCAAACAGCTTTCCTTGTTCTGGGTAAAATTAGATGGCTAATTTTAGCTATTTTGGTTTTACGCTTTGAAATCTTTTAAGTTATTTCTTAAAATTAAAAACCTTGTTTTAAATCTTGTGGTTTTCACTTGAGTTAAGATAAACACAATTCAACCCCCCTTCTTAGTGTTTATTTGTGGTACCTTCATTATGATCATCCCGTAACGGACAACGTTTGACAGCATTAAAGCCTACAACTCCACATGTAGGAATCATAGTGACTTCAAGTCGAAGGACTACTCCACTATGGTCACCATGACAAGCGCTTATGACACTTACATAACTATTATGTACCGTTCTCATAGGGGGTCTATACAGTATAAATATTACTCTAATATTTATACCTATGTGAAGACTTGATATCTCATATCCATGACCCATGAGATGTGATCATCAGTCTACTCATATAATAGTCTCGTCGTATTATTGTCGTCCTAATTAACAATAATACTTGACTACCGATACTTTAAGAATAGCGTTCTAATGTTCAATAGTTCTCACCATCAAGTCATGCACTTGATGTTCTATATTGAATTGAAATAACTATTCTAAGGACTTTACTATGTTTAAACAAATAACAGAATAACCTAAAATGCCTCATATATGTAAATATATGTAAATCAAAGTCATGATACAAATATAAATCTCAAAGAAAACCAACGGCCTCTAGGGCTTACACCAACAATGGGTATGTTTGGTTGAGATATATACTTCAATCAAGGAAATGACAAATGGCCTAACTCATAGTGATGGCAGATTGGCCTAATGCGAGAAAATGGCAAAGGGCCTCCCTCATGAGGAAGGCAATGTGAAGACATTGCATGGTTGGATACCTACTTCGAGGAGATGTGATGTGTAAAATCCTCAAGTGTACGATTTTCGTCTAGTAGTAAAAATATTGAATCCACGGGAACTATGTCTATGAGTACTAATTAACTATAATAATTTGATTAATTAAACTAGAACAATTGATTTAGTGACGATAATGCTGAAACAATTTAAAAGTTGAGAAATAAAAAAAGAATAAATCAAGAACAAGATTGCAAGAATTCAAGAAGATGTTTTCAATATCAAGAAAGGCTTCCAGCATTGGGTTACCACTATGATAATTAATGAATCCTAATTGATTACCCTTTTATTAACATCGAATTTTTTTTGAAGATGAATTACCCTATTATAGTTAATATTCCCTCTCGAGATACAACAACTATGCCCAACTAAACCAATTCCTATTCTCGTAGTAATTGTATATAAAGTGAACCATTTAAAATTTGTGGTAATTCAATTAATCCTCGAAAGACTAAATCTATTCTCGTGATTTAAATCTCAAGTCTGATTCTTATAGATCCAATTCACCTTTCCATTATTCCTTAAATATCTATGAGAAGAAAATAAGTGGCCAACAAATTCACATTAATAACACAATAAAAATTGAATCAAAAGGAATTCAATCATTAACAAAAAAAAGGGAAACAAAATCAATTAATCACTGTAACATCTCGAATTTCTGTAACTCTAATCGAGTTGCTTAATCTTGATTAGGGCATTGATTGCTTGCAAGAATTGTTATGTGTTAGTTGAAGGCCTAGTTGGAAGCTTAGGAATAGGCTTGAATCATGTTGGAAGTGCCTAAGGTGTAACACGAGAAACTGGGGAAGTCAGAAGTCTGGAAGTCTCTTCCTAGCTGAGTAGCACGCTTAAGCATGGGAAGAGTGCACGCTCAAGCATGCCAACATTTGTACATGGCATACTACACACTCAAGCGTGCTGAGTGCGTTTGTCAGCTGGTGTGAGTTTTGACGCGTATGAGACACGTGTCAGGTCAGAGAGAAGGCATGCAGAGTGAACGAGGCTCCACGCTCAAGCATGGAAGAACCCCACGCTCAAGCGTGCAGATTTCTCACGCTTCAGCGTTCCTAGCAGAGTCAAGTCAAGTGAGTTTTCCTTCTTCCTCATTTGTTGCTCGAAAATTCTAAGTGATCGAGTTGATACTGTGGATAGTTCTGCTGATTGTGATGGCTTTGAGCTGTGGCTTGTGGACGCGTGGCGGTTGCTATGTTGATGCCACGTATCATATTTGGGTTTCTGAGTGTTAGGCGTAAGTGTAACACCCCGATTTTCATGCTTTCTAATATCAGTAAATTATATACTTGAGTTTATATTTTTATCTGAGGTTTAGGAAGAGAATTTAAATAATCTAAGAACATATTCATACTCTACGTCATCGTAAGAGTTACGATTAAATTTTGGGTTGAAAATTCAGACGGAGCCCGATCTGCGTTTTCACTGACAATATGATTTTACTGCTCAGAAGACCTAATTTTGACTCGTGAACGAAACAGTTAGGCTTAGAATCAAATTTCCTATATTTTTGATAAAATTGGTCTTTCGCACTAAAAAGTGAATAATATAAGTTATTCGGGCAAAATCTCAAATCGGGTGAAGAACGGAGGTGAATACGGATTTATCGGGACCCGCTAATAGATAAAAACCTGAAGCCACATTAGGTCACATCAAGTCAAATCACCCAGGAAAGCGTACCAGTGTCATAATGACTTTGGAAAATATCTGGACGCGAAAAGACCAAAATATCCTTGGTCTTTCTCCTAAATGACATTTTCGTCCCTGCTATGAAAAGACCATTTTGCCCTCACCCTCATCATGACATCTAGAAAATATCTAGATATTTTGGTTACTTTAAGGGTGAAAAGACTATTTTGCCCTTGGTCTTTTATTTTAATTCCATTTTTGTCCCTAAGTGAAATGACTATTCTACCCCTAAGTGAACAATTTTTGGACATCCAAATCCCTCCCATTCTCATGCATAACTCCCCATTCATGAAGCCATCATCCTTTATTCTTCATTCACCTATTTTCTCCTTAAGCTTTCTTCCATTTTCAAGGTTGAAAGCTTAATCATTTTTGGTGAAGCAAGTCTTGATTCTTGGTCCATTATCATCACTCAAGAGGTATGATTACTCTCTTTGATCCACGAGCACCTTGTTCTTCATTATTTTCTTGTTTTCAATCCATGGTTCGATGAGTTTCCATTTCTAGATTCAAAGTTCATAAATCTGTAGAAAATTGTAAAAAAATCCTTTTAATGTGAAACCAATTTCTATGGTCTAGTATCATCATCCTCTATCACTATCCAAGAGCATGAAATCAAATAACATGTCTAGCCTATTTATCTAGAAGGGGCCGAACCTCAAAGAGTTTGGGGGAAAATGACTTTGCTTCAATTTATGTTAAATGATACTTGATTTCACTCTTTCATTCCTATGATCATTGAATCCAAGTGATTAGGAAACCAAATCAAATTCTAGCCTATTTTTATCCATGATGGCCGAACCCTACCCTTGTTGGTTGGAGGGGTTTGGGTTCAAATCTTTGACAAGTAATCATAGATTATGTCTTACTCATGCTTAAGGATCATTACTCCAAGAGCTAATATAGTTTTAACAACTCTAGCCTATTTTTATAAAGAGGGGCCGAACCCTAGTCATATGAACTAGAGGGGTTTTGATTGGATTGTATTAATTTTTGGTTGTGATTTGTTGTGAAGGATCAGACCGTGTTCGATCGTTCTAAAGCGTGTGCGATCGCCAGTTGCGGAGCCACAATCGGAGTTGCCCGGGGAAGCACGCAGGAGACTATTCAGGTGGGGGAAAGAACCATGATATCATCGGGGAGGCAAGATTAAAATAATTTATATTGATATGCGTAGGGTGACTTAAACCTTACTAGTGGTCGAGTGGCCGATAGGTTGATTATATGCTATGTCAAGGTTGTATGCTGTGTGTTAGTATGCTTAGTATGAGATATGTGATATGTATGTCATGCCTAGTAACATGCTTATGATTACTTAAATATTTACCTATGAGTTGATGAGTTGATATGCTTGCATGAGTATTTAATACAATGAATATGATTATTGAGCCTGATTATGGTTGCTGATGATATGATGTTGTGATTACTGTTGTATGAGTAGAGATAGGCAGTAATTTCTGATAAGTTGGGAGATGAACATGTGGTGAGGATTCGAGGATATATATGTTGTAGTGCTCAAGCTAGGGATTCTGTTGATATGTTGATGTTGAGATATAAAGTTAATACCCGGTTATACCGGAGAAAGTTGGTCGTAGTTGCATACAAGTTGTGGTTGAGACACTAAGTTGTTAATCCTGAGATGAGTCGATGAGGTTCATGTTGCATTGTTGTTGTTCATCACTGTGTTGGCATACGGGCGATCGATCTTGCCTGCGGGGAGATGATCGTACCCATTAGTTGTGAACGGGCGAATATCCTGACCTGGCCTGCGGGAGGGGGGATATGTCGTTACCGTACGTTGTGTTGTTGACAGACGAATATTCCGACTTGGCCTGCCGACGGGAGAATATGTTGTACCCATGAGACGAGTTGAGCCTGCGAGTTGTTGGCCGAACCTTACATTACGGGGGGTGGCATAGAGATGAACGAGACATCTTGATCTGTTGGGGATGTAGCGTTGTGATCGCATCCATATAGTCGTTAGTTGCATGAGTGTGAGAGACAGTAGCTAAGAGAGAAGAACTTGGGGATATGATTGCTTGATATTGTTGTGCTGTTGTATGTTGCTATCTATATATCTTATTTTATAGCTGTTTCCCTATTTATGATGTATTGTTGTTTCTTATCCCCGTACTTCTCGATGTCGTATTTTATTTATTCTCGATCGCACGAGAAGATCCTGTTGAGGAATTGCCAGAGGAGATTGATGGCATACTTGTTGAACCTGATGCTAGCGGGAGAGCCTCGGATCGCAGTGCTGGGAGACATTGAGCTGCTTGATGCAGAGGACGATCGTCTTTGGGAGATTGACTACTCTCAGCGAAGAGTAGTGTATATGGGCCCGACTACCATATACGTTATAGTCTTGTTTGGGTAACAGTCTTAGGTTGTTATGGCCAGTATGGGATTGAGCGAAATGTATTTTTGGGGCCAGAAGAGGAAGTCTTATTTATTTTATTTTGTTACCATGCTTTCAGTTATATATGTTATTAATTGCATACTCTGAGATAGTCGATGTGAATGTAGGCTTTACTGATGGAGCCAGTACTTTTCTACGTATGTCATATATATAGTTATGGTATCAATATTGGTTGTTTTAATATTTCCACATTTTTATTTAATCACGCTACGCTGCAACGTTAAGAAGTCGAGTTCGGGTTACTAATGGGACCTCCGAGGAGGGACTGTCTCGGTAAGGATCTAGTATCAGGTCGTTGAAGATGTTTGTTGCTTATCATTGTGGCCTAGTGGCGGGGTCGTATGACGGTAGTATGGGCTGTCAATGTCATGCGAGGTTATATGTACCTGAGTGCGGGTACGGAAAGCAGAAGGGGCGGTCTGTGTGGACTTGGGGATGTAACCAGACTTAGAACCGATCTATAGTGACGGATAGGGTTGCTCCTATTGTGTCGTGATGCCTGATCAAGCCTAGTTATCCTGACTAATCCCTGAGCTAATCCAAGTTACAAGCTAACGTTCCGAGGCGACCAAGACACCTTGTTCACGATGGTATCAACCCAAACAACATCATCGCTCACCATACTCTCAGCAACACTCAACCGGCCAAACACAATAAAATCTCACAATACCAATTTATTCCAGTACAAATATCACACAGCCAGTTCAATATAATAGGTAAACAGATAATCAATTAAATAATTCAACACGTCAACCTCAATCAATCACATCATCCATATTATCAACATAGTGGTGATAGCCTAAAAGTACCTACACCTAGGGTCTAGGCACTTTATCCAGGGCTCAACCTCTAGTAGGGTTTAAGGGTTCCCCCACACACACACACGCGCGCGCGCGCACACACACACACACACACACACACACACACACACACACACATATATATATATATATATATATATATATATATATATATATATATATATATATATATATATATATATATATTTCTATACTAAGCTTGCCTTCCCGACGATAAAGTTCTTTCTCCCTACCTTAGTGATTCTCACATGCAGCTCCGGCTACGACTCCGCAACTGTCAATCGGGTGCGCGGTCGAACGTTCGAGTCCTGTTCGATTCTATACAACAAAACACAACCAGAAATTAATACAGTTCAATCAAAGATCCCCTAATCCCCCATGACTAGGCAGCTGCCCCTATTTAGTTAAATAGGCTAGAGAGGTTGAAATCCTACCAAATCTTGGATCAATGACCCTTAAGCATGCACAACACTAGAGTAAGTCTTTTTATTCAAAAATTTGAATCAAAACCCATGATTTTTCTCCCTCTATGTTTCGGCCATTACCATAAAAAATAGGTGAGAGCTTGATTTGGTTTCCTAATCACTTGGATTACATGATTATGGAATGAATTAGGTGAAATCAATAATCATTTCACACAAATTGAAACAAAACCCATTTCCCCCCCCCCAAAAACTTACCTAGGTTCGGTTCCTCTAAGATTAATAGGCTAGGAAGATTATTTGATTTCATGCTCTTATATAGTGATAGTAGAGGATGAAACTAGATCATAGAAATTGGTTTGGCCTTAAAAGGATTTTGCTACAATTTTCTAGAGATTTTTGAAGTTTGAAGCATAAACTTGAAACTATGAACTTCAATGTAGAAAATTGAAGATTGAGAGCTCAAGAGTGAAGTCCATACCTATTAGATGATAGAGGAGGATGCGATGATCAACTTTGCTTCACAAAGTTTCTTGAAAATCTTTGTGGAAGCTTGAGAAAAAAATGGAGGAAAGTAAGGAAGAAAAATGGAGAAAATGGAGAAGAAGAAGAAAAGGAAGAAGAAGAAGAGAGTGAAGGGGAGAGAGAGAAAGGAAGGACCGAAATTGAAGAGAGAGAGGGGGTGAGGTCATTAGATTCTTAGATATTTTAGGGACAAAAGGGTAATTTCGCTTAGGGAGAAAATTGTCATTTCAACAAAAGATCAAGGGCAAAATAGTCATTTCCCCCTTAAAGTAACCAAAATATCTAGATATTTTGGAGAGGTAATGATGATGGTGATACATGGCACGAGCGTAACACAATGATGACGCGGTGAGTCATGGTGGTGATTCACCCTGCTCAGATGACTCGTGTCCCTCCTCTGGTGTTCGGTTTTGTCCTCGCGCGTCCGTTCTCGATTTCGTCGATTTCCCGATTTAGGGTTTTTTCCCAAGAAAGTCGTGAGAACTTATTTATTTTGAAAATTTTCAAAATCGCCGATATTGTTCGCAATTTTATGTAAAACCTAACTGCTTCGTTCATGAGTCAAATTTAGATCGTCTGAGCAGTAAAATCATACTGTCAGTGTAAAAATGCAGACCAGGGTCTGTCTGAGTTTTCGACCAAAATTTAACCATAGCTTCCTACAATAGCGTAGAGCTTGACTATGGTCTCGGTTTATTTTATTTCACCCTCTAGACCCTTAATAAAATACAAATTCATAAATACTGTTTAATTAGAAAGCTTTTTCAAGAAAAACGGGGTGTTACAGAAACAAGGTGAATCAATAAATGTAATGCAAAAACGATTTCAGCTTGTTATCAATCAATTATTTACTTTGTGTAAAACCTTTACTAATGAGGATCTTATTAATGAAGTGTTGAGATGTCTGAATAGATCGTGGCAACCAAAGGTAATGGCAATAGCGGAGTCAAAAGATCTTTTAAACATGACTTTAGCTACCTTGTTTGGGAAACTTAAAGAACATGAATTGGAGCTCACAAGATTGAATGAGGGTGAAGAAACGGACAAGAAGAATAAAGGTATGGCTCTTGTTGCATCTTCCTCCAAACATGAAAATGATGATGATGATGATGATGATGATGATGATGAAAGCTCCAATCATGAACACCTTCAAGATGAGCTATTGAATATGTCGGTAAGAAGGTTTGGAAAGTTTATAAAAACAATGAAAATTGGAAAAAGTTCAACAACAATATGAAGTCATCCAAGAAGGAAAATTCTTCCTCAACACCTCTACGTTATGAATGTGGAAAACCTGGACATATAAAGTTTGAATGTCCAAACTTCCAAAAGAAGGATAAAGAAAAAGGTGACAAAAAGGCCAAGAAGGAAAAGAAAATTAGAAGAGCCTACATAGCATGGGAGGACAATGATCAAAATTCTTGAAGTGATAATAGTAGTGATAGTGAAGAAGCTAACTTATGCTTGATGGCAAGTCATGATGAAGACCAAGATGTTAGTGATGATGAATTTACATTATCTTATAATTATGATGAATTGCATCAAGCTTTTGAAGAATTGCATGAAGAATCTCTAGGATTAGCAAGTACAGTTACTAGACAAAAATCAATAATTTCTCGCTTTGAAAATGAAATGTCTAGATTGAATAAAGAAATTGAAGATCTAAAACTAGAGATTGAAATAATGTCATTGATATATGCATGCTCCTCTAATGCTAGCTCATCAACTTGTGAAAATTGCAAGAAACTTGAAAAAGAAAATATTGATTTTAAAAGTTCTCTTGCTAAGTTCACTAATGGAAAGAAAAAACTTAAATACTCTTCTTGGCAAACAACAAATGGCTTACGTGAAAAACGACTTAGGCTATAACCATATAATAAGAGTAACTCACATAAGAAACATTTTGTTAAATCTAGTAAACAAGTTAGATCTCATGTTAAATGTCATTTTTGTATGAAACATGGACATATAACACCTAATTGTTTTATTAGAAAAAGAGGAATTGAATATTATAATTTGATTTGGGTTCCCAAGGAATTGGTACCTAAAACTAACCCTCAAGTACTCAAACCCAATTGGGTACCTAAAAAGTGATTAATTGTTTTGTAGGTATGCTTGAAGACCCAATATAAAGATTGGTACTTGGATAGTGGGTGTTCACATCATATGACCAGAAACATCTCCAAGTTCATACACTTATCTCCAAGAAAAAGTGGACACATCACATACGGAGACAATAACAAAGGAAAAATACTTGGGGAAGAAAAAACAGATAACAATTCAACTTGTATTGAAAATGTGTTGTTAGTTGATGGCTTAAAACACAATTTGTTAAGCATAAGTCAATTATGTGACAAAGGCTGTAAAGTTATATTTGATCATAATTGTTGCATGGTTGAGTCATTAAATGATAAACAAGTAAAATTTGTGGGCAAAACACAAAATAATATATATGCTTAATTTGGATGATATCTCAAAAACAAATATTCAATGCTTGTTGAGTAAAGATAACGAGGCTTGGTTATGGCATAGGAGAAGTGCAAATACACACATGGATCACCTAAGTAAACTAATTTCTAGAGATTTGGTCAAAGGATTACCTAAATTAAAATTTGAAAAGGAAGGTCTTTGTGATGCATGCCAAAAGGGAAAACAAACTCAAACCAGCTTTAAACCTAAAAATGTTGTGTCAACAAGTAGGCCATTACAGTTATTGCATATGGATTTATTTGGCCCTTCTAGAACAACGAGTCTAGGAGGAAATTACTATGCTTTAGTTATTGTTGATGATTTCTCTAGATTTACTTGGACATTAATTCTTCCTCACAAAAATGAATCATTTAATGCTTTAAGGAAGCTAGCAAAGCTTATCCAAAATGAAAAGGATTTGAAAATAACATGCATAGGAAGTGATAATGGAGGTGAGTTTGAAAATCATGATTTTAATGAATTTTGTGATGAACATGGCATTGAGCACAATTTTTCAGCACCTAGAACACCATAACAAAACGGTGTTGTTGAAACGAAAAATAGATGCCTAAAAGAATTGGCTAGGACTATGCTTAAGGAAATAAACTTACCTAAATACTTTTGGGTGTGTAACATCCCATCTTTTGTAACCCTAATTGAGGTGGATAACCTTGATCGGGTGTTTGTATGGTTGAGTGACTGTTTGTGTGTTAGTAACCTAGTTGGAAGTTTAGGACTAGGCTTGAATCTTGTTGGAATATCTTAAGGTGTAACACGAGAAACTGGGGGAGTCAGAAGTCAAGAAGTCCTTTCCCAGCTGAGTTGGACGCTCAAGCGTGGGAGGACTCCACGCACAAGCGTGGCAACACTTAGGCGTGGGAAGCTTCCACGCTCAAGCGTGCTAAGTGCGCTGTGCCAGCTGTTTTGAGTTTTGACGTGTGTGAGACACTTGTCAGGCTAGGGAGAAGATGGAGTGGACAAGGCTCCACGCTCAAGCGTGGAAGAGCCCCATGCTCAAACCGTGGAAGAGCCCCACACTCAAGCGTGGAGATGTCCCATGCTAAAGTGTGAACAACGACTCAACTTTAGTTAGTTTCTTCCTCCTCCTCACTTTGCACGAATTCTCCAAGTGATTCCTACGTTTTAGAGAGAGAAGGTCTAAGATTTTAGTGACATAAAGCTCATATTCTTGGACTTCGGAGCTTCAGATCGAGATTTCGGCTACACTGTTGAGTTCGTGATGAAGATTACTAGGAATTCATCCGAATGATTTCTCGATTCGTCAAAGGTAAACTCGAATCCCTAACACGTGTTCTTCGAGTTTCTACCTTTTCTCTTGATCTTTGAGCTTTCCCTAGGGCTCACACTGTTGCCTAGGTGTTGTGCTCGTGATCAGGGAAAAAGTCCATGATCGAGATTTCGCACATCGACGAGGTTGAGATCGTGGTTGTATTAGAGTTGTCATTGAAGAGGGGCTGCGAGCTTGAGGTTGGGGAAGATGTGATCGCGTTGGTGTTCGTGCCACGATTGTTAAGGTGGGGGAAAGAGTACACACGTCGGGGAGACAAAAGTAGTCTATATAGACTGGTTGTATGCTTTATGTTGTGTAGGGGAACCCTAAACCCTATGTGAGGTTGTGCTTTGACAAAGTACCTAAACCCTAAGTTTAGTCTACTTTGGGCTATCACCGCTACGTTGGACACCGTAGGTTAGCAGATTTATGATGTTTGGTGGTATGTGCCACGTGCTGCTATATACCTATCTGCTAACTGTGATACTTGCAATATATGAGATATATGCATGATGTGATAGCATGATGACATGTTGAGATGTTTACTGCCTTATTGAACATGATGATGATAACTGACGAATTTTACCTTGGAATGCGTGTATGCATGAGAACTTGGAGGTTTAGTATAATTAGGGCTTTGACCCTATTGTGGACGTTTGAGCTGATAGTCAAGATTCGAGTTTATAGTTGGAGTTGGGAGCTCGTAAGGTTATGATGGGAGCTTGGAGCTCATATGGTTACAAGTGGAGCTTGGAGCTCATATGGTTACAGGTGGAGCTTGGAGCTCATATGTTTACAGTTGGAGCTTTGAGCTTGTGGTATCAAGGATCAAGTTTGCATGTGTTGCGATATGATGCCAAGTGGCGAGCCATGTGTCGGGAGGCACACGAGGTTGGTGCACCGAGTGTGGGTGCGGAAAACGAAAGGGAAGGTCTGTGTGACCTCGGGGATATACTGGACATAGGTGTACCCACATGAGACCGGTATGGTAGCTCCTATCGTGTCGTGGTGGTCCTAGGCACGTCCTACTATCCCGACTGGACCCCGAGTCTTTCCAATTATCGGTGGATCTTTCGAGGAGGCCCAAATAGTCCTCTCTGTCTGGGACAGTTGAGTGGTGATGCACTCTTATGAGTCACGGCGAGCGGAACAGATTACCGGAACAAACCAACTTGTCCAATGGGCGGACATGATTTGCCCTTAGGAGCGTGTTTAGTACCGGCCGACATGCATAGAAAGAGTATGTGTACATCCCACTAGGGAACGGCTGTGGGTCGAGACATCAAGAGATGGTTGTGTTTGCTATATATTCTGCATTGCATCATCCCTGTTATAGACATGTTGTATATCTTATCTCCCTGTTTTTCCTTTGTACGTATGTACTCGATCTGTGAGTAAACGATGAGCCAGCGGAGTACCAGGATGGATCCGAGACTTCACCCGTTTATCACGGGGGCACAGCGGATGCCAGTGTTGGGGGACATTGAGATTGTCTACCATGATGAGAGGGGATGGCGGGTGGACCCCTCGACCTTCTTGGCTGTTTACACCGAACCTGTCAGCTTGATTTCCTGGAGCAGCACGCCACCGTACGTGGACATCATCAGACCCTACCGCGTGTATCAATTTCTTCCCTTCCCTCGGATGTGGCACCCATCGAGGCATAGAGAGCAGGACTACCTGTGGGCGGCCCCACAGTATTCAACAATGTCTAGCAGGCGAGGCTTCATATACAGAGGCCAATGCAGAAGTACGGAGCAGTACCTGAGGGCATCTCGAAGGCGTCGGATTGTAGTGCCGAGTTCCTCATCCGAGTACGAGCCTACACGAGTTTATAGGCGTACTGACGGAGAGGGGCAGGGTAGCTCGGGGCATCCTCACCACTGATGGTAGGAGCAGCCAGTGCGTCTCTAGGACTGTGTTGAGAGGTTTTGATGTATTTGAGAGTGGAATGGGGAGTGCTGACGAGCTTCATGTTTTGAGAGTCTTTGGAGATCTTTGATGTATAGGTTTTATTTAAAGTTTCTTATGTGTTTATGTTTGTATATATATCTAGCCCTACTGATGAGGCCACTACGTATACCTTAGTACTGCATGTATATATATTTTATCTTTTCCCGTTGCTTTTACTTTGATTCATGTACGTGTTTTTGTTTGCGATGTTTGCCATCGTTTGTTTAATAAGCGCGTATAATACCGTTAAGTCATAGTTAATATGGTAAGTGGAACTGATGGGATCATCCTATGCAAGTGGGGTCGTCTTAGGGTGCATGCGGTAAACACTGCTTGTTATGTTACAAATAGGGTTTTAATAAGACCTATTATTAAGAAAACATCTTACGAAATAAATAAAGGTAGAAAGCCCAACATTTCACATTTGCATGTTTTTGGATGTAAGTACTTTTTTTTAAATAATGGAAAAGATAATTTAGGAAAATTTGAAGCAAAAGCAGATGAAGGTATTTTCCTTGGCTATGCTAAAACAAGTAATGCTTTTAGAGTTTTTGACAAAAGGACCTTGACTATTGAAGAATCCATTCATGTTTCTTTTGATGAAACTAAAACCCAAAAGGACAGGAAAGGTTGTATTGAAATTTTTTTAGATATTCCCCACAGTCCGATTGGCGGACATCGAGAGGACACAAATGAGATGCAATCTCAAGAGTCACACCAAGGAGATCAAGATCAAGAACTTCCCAAAGAATGGAGACTTTTCAAAGACCATCCTATTGACAATGTGATAGGTGATATCACAAAAGGGGTAAAAACAAGATTTTCTTTAAGGGAATTATGAAATTATATGTCTTTTGTATCTCAAATTGAACCAAAGAACATAAATGATGCATTACTAGATGAACATTGGTTAGTAGCCATACATGATGAATTAAATCAACTTGAAAGAAATGAGGTTTGGGAATTAGTTCCAAAGCCCAAACACAAGCAAATAATTGGCACTAAATGGGTTTTTAGAAACAAATTAGATAATTATTGTAAGAAACAAGGCAAGGCTAGTAGCAAAAGGATACAACCAAGAAGAAGGTATAGATTATGATGAGACATATGCTCTAGTTTCAAGGTTAGAAGTCATTCGTCTCTTACTTGCTTTTGCTTGTTATATGGACTTTCAACTATACGTCTACTTTGCCTGCGTCTCCTGATAGTCCCACCCCCAGGACCTACCTATGAGCCTTCCGAGCTACACCCTTTGATTCCTCGCCAGCGGAAGAATTGGAGGATGATTGCTCGTAAGAGCAAACCGGCTTCCTCTAGGGTATTCTTCTCCGTTCCACTCATTTTCCTCTCGTCTGACGATGAGGAGATAGAGGAGGAGGAGGAGGTACCAATGGATGTACCAGAGGACGTTCCTGAGGTAGCTCCTGCAAGCGCGAGTCAGGACGCGTGGTGGACGAGGACTAATGAGGAGGCATTACAGTATGCGGAGCAGATCATGAGTGGTTATGACATGCAGGCCTTAGAGGATGTGGACGAGGAGGAGGAGGCCATGAAGGAGGATGAGGAGGAGGAGGAGGACCTAGAGGAGTATTAATCTGATGAGTAGTACAATGTTAGTTTTTGGCCAGTCTCTAGAGTCGTTCTCAGTGTCTGTATATTTATTATGTACCCCCTTCCCCTTTATGTTGTGGAGCTGCGTCTCCTGTAGTATAGGTTAAGCTTGTCTTTATGTTATTTTGTTTTCTCCTGTAGTCCAATGTTGAAACTTCTATGCGTACTTATGTAATTTGAGAGATGTTCTATCTTTTGGTATTGTTTATGATTAGGCATATTATCCTTGTGGTGTAAGTATACGTACATGGTTTTGGGACTTGAGTATAAAAGAAAGGAAAAAGAAAAACCATTTTTTCGGTAAGCTCTATTTATATATTTTCCGATTTTAAATTTATGGTCTTGTATTGAATAATTGTGACCTCTAAAGTGGGGTGTTATGTTATTTGGTATCTGACCTGGCTGAGTCTTTTTGGGTTTGTGGTTGGTCTATCTTGTTTGTGCTGTGTGCCTCTGTGACTTGTGTGCTGTTGAATTCCGAAATGAATGAGAACATTGTTTGAGCTTGTGAAAAGGAACCTCTAGCATGTACTGAACTTTGCTGGTCTTGCAGAACGAGATGGCGAATAGGAACTCGGGCATGGCTGATGCTATGTAGGCTATGAGGGAGATGACTGCTGCTTTTGTACTCCAAGAATAGGCGACCGCTGGTGGCCAAAGGTTGAGTGAATTCCGCAAGAACAACCAGCCGTAATACAAGGGAGAATACAACCCGGAGAAGGCAGAGTTGTGGGTGCAAGAAATGGAAAAGATCTTTGAAGCAATGAGGTGCTCAGATGCTGATAAAGTGACCTACGCAGCCTACATGCTGGTAGGCGATGCAGAGTACTGATGGAGGGGAGCCCGCCAAGTGGCCGAGCACGCTGGACAAGCCGTCACCTGGGAGGTCTTCCGTATGAAGTTCTTTGAGAAGTACTTACCTGCGAGCGCCAGGCATGCCAAGGAGATAAAGTTTGTCCAGCTATGTCAAGGGAGCATGACAGTCTGCGAGTATGCTGCCAAGTTCGAGGGTCTGGCGATGTTCTCCAACTACTTCCAAGACAACCCCCAATGAAGCATGGAGGTGCAGAAAGTTTGAGGAGGGTTTGAGACACGAGCTCAAGGAGGCAGTTATGCCATTCGAGATCGCTACCTTTCCCCGACTTATGGACAAGTGCTGGCTGCACAAAGGAGCTTTGGCCCGTCAAGGTTCAAGAAGGGTGGTAGTAGCGGTTTCCATCACAAGAAGCCTTACTCAAAGCCGTCTAGAGGTCAGCATCACCAGCGATTCCAAGGGAAGGACAATGGAAACCGTGCAATCTCGGGAGCCGTTGGTGTCAAGTGCTTCAAGTGTGAAGGAGACCACTATGCAAGGGAGTGCTCAACGACAAGAATCATCTGCTTCAACTGTGGAAAGCCTGGTCACGTGGAAAAGGAGTGCAGACAACCCAAGGCTGAACCTGCTGTCAACCTGGTTCGAGCAGCAAGGCCCAAGGCAAAGGGGAGAGTCTACTCAGTGAACGGTGCTGAAGCTTCTCAGAACCAAGACCTGATCCAAGGAGAAGGTAATATTGGCGGTAAAACTTTAATTGTATTGTTTGATTCAAGCGCAACACATTCTTTCATTGCATATAGTTGTGTTAAGCTTTTGGGATTACCTGTTTCTTCACTACCTTTCGATTTGATTATTTCCACGCCTACTGTGAAACCTGTTGTTACGGTTGAGGCCTATCTAAACTGCCCTATTCTTGTTGAGGGTAGGAAGTTTGTAGCCAACCTGATCTGTTTGCAAGTATTGCAAATAGATGTTATCTTGGGGATGGATTGGCTGTCCTTTAACCATGTTCTTTTGGACTGTGCCAACCGAACCCTAATCTTTCCAAAAAGTGAGATTTATGGTTTTATCTCTGCCAATCAAGCGACTTGAGAGAAGGAGCCCAAGGATACTTGTTGTTGTCCTTTTTGGAGGTCAGTAGCGAGAAAGATGCGCGTCCGATTCCAATTGTCGACGAGTTCCCAGAAGTTTTTCTTGAAGATATACTTGGACTTCCACTGGTCAAGGACATCGAGTTCGCAATAAACCTAATGCCGGGATCTGGACCAATATCTATGGCACCGTACCGGATGGCGCCTGTAGAGCTAGAGGAGCTAAAGAAACAGTTGGAGGAGCTGATGTCCAAGCAGTTTGTTAGGCCAATTGTGTCGCCGTGCGGAGCACCAGTTTTGCTTGTGAAAAAGAAGGATGGGACATCTCGGCTGTGTGTGGACTACCGTCAGTTGAACAAGATCACTATCAAGAACAAGTACCCACTTCCGAGGATTGATGGCTTGATGGACCAGTTAAGAGGAGCAGCTGTGTTTTCTAAGATAGATCTACGGTTGGGTTACCATCAGATCCGAGTCAAGATGGAGGATGTTCCAAAAACAGCATTCAGAACATGTTATGGACACTATGAGTATTTGGTAATGCCATTCGGAGTGACAAATGCACCTGCCATATTCATGGATTACATGAATAGGATCTTTCGCCCTTACTTAGATAAGTTTGTTATGGTATTTATCAACGACATCCTTATCTACTCTGGGGATAAAGAAGAGCATGCAGAACATTTGCGAGTGGTACTGCAAATACTCAAAGAGAAGCAGTTGTATGCCTAGTTTTCGAAGTGCGAGTTTTGGCTAGAATAGGTTCATTTTTTGGGTCACGTTATCTCAAAGGAGGGGATCGCTGTGGATCCGGCGAAAATAGAAGCTGTGTTACAGTGGGAACAACCGAAGACCGTAATAGAGATCCGTAGTTTTGTTGGATTAATGGGCTACTATTGGAGGTTCATTGAAGGATTCGCCAAGATTGTGGCACCGTTGACCAAGTTAACTTGGACGGATCAAGCTTTTACATGGTCCGAGGCCTGTGAGGCTAGTTTTCAGGAGTTGAAGAAGCGTCTGACCAGTTCACCAGTGTTAGTACTTCCGAAACCCAACAAACCTTCTGAGGTATTTTGTGATGCTTTGTACCAAGGTTTGGGATGCGACATGATGCAGAACCGGAAAGTGGTAACTTACGCTTTAAGGCAGTTGAAGAATCATGAGAAGAATTATCCAACTCACGACTTGGAGTTAGTTGCAGTGGTTTTTGCTCTAAAGATTTGGACGCATTTCTTGTACGGGGCAAAGTTCAGCGTTTTCAGTGATCACAAGAGTCTGAAGTACTTGTTTGACCAGAAGGAGCTCAACATGAGGCAACGAAGATGGTTAGAGTTTTTGAAGGACTACGACTTCGAGTTGCACTATCATCCTAGAAAAGCAAACTGTGACACCCACTACCCCGCATATAATAAAACATAAATAAAATCATACATGTCTTTAAGAATAATATAACAATTAAGATAAAAATGTATCCTCAAAGGTAATATGCATCACATCATCTATAACGTAAAACGTAGTAATCTGAAATAATCAAAATCCTTTACAAACAAACTACGGAAAACATAAATAATAAACATAACCCAAATCCCGATGTCACATATCAGAGCTGGTATACATATACCGATAATACATCGGAATAAAGCTAAACAACTGAACATAAATCCTAACTAATACTACTACTAAGAGAGATCTCCACAGGATTACTCCTCGTTGGAATTCTCACCCTCCTATGCACATACAACATAATATCCCCAAGAATAACAAAAGATAAGGGGTGAGAAACACGATCATAAATATATGTAAACGAAATGGAATAGTAATTAAGATGACATACAACATACATCAATCAACACAGGTATAATCAATATATATATATATATATGAAAAATGCATGACAATGCGAATGTAACATCACTACTCCGTATGCATGTGGCCAACAACTCTAACTCTGGAAAGACGATTAGGAGTACATGTCCGGTTATCAACGTGGATGATAGGCTAGACCATGGGCTATCCCCGAGCACTCTCACCAATCCAGATAACGTATAGTGGCTAATCAGGGTACTCAAGCTTATTCATTAGGTCACTCTGATAATAGGTAGTTAGCCCATGTCACATGGAACTTCCATACCCAATGTACCCGCAAGGCCGGGTTAACACCCATCATGGCCTCCACTATCGCGATTCATCGTTTGCTTTCCACCCAACATATCAACTTCAACGTATGATGCGTGCAATGTTCATCAATATGCAAACACATGCCAACCATTCACCACCATAATCAATCACATTGATTATTAACTATGACCATCCACGATGGTCATCAACAACATCACTAATAATAACTCATCGTTATCATTATTAACAGCATCTTCGTTATTATCTTTATTATTTCATGACGTTCTTCTCTCACTCGTTCTATTTTAAACCATGGGGTTACATCCTAGTGTTAAGTAAGATCAAAGATCAAGTATTCTTAAGCTCCTAAGAGTAATCTAAAGTCCTTAGATCACATCATACCTGGATAATACTATCCATCAAGCATAAGGGGTCAGAACTACTTCCAAACGCGCGAAAATCGATTCCTTAAAGTTAGGAATCGATTCCAGAAGTCCTAAATTGATTTCCCCATGACAAGAATCGATTTCGACAAGGCCAAATTAATTTCCACACCATGGAAATCGATTTTGGAGGATTCAAATCGATTTCCATGTGCTGGAAATCGTTTTCTGGGTGTCAGATCATGCAGAAACGGGTTTTCTGCGCTATCGGACCATTCTACATTCTCTAATTGATATATCATTCACGCCTAAGCTATATATCACCAATTTGATTAGCCTAACACTCATAAATCATAACCTAAGTGTTCTCAAACTAATCCTTGGTCATCAATCTTACATCGCCTATTTATTTTCTCCCTACAACTATGTTCTTATAGAATATGGTTAACAAAACACCATATCATGGCATAAACAACATGCACATCATCATAAACTCATTAAAAATCGTATAAATCATGAACTCATAATTATAAACATGTTATAGCATCAAATTATTCATCAATCAATACTCATATAGCCAAAAAACAACATAACAACATTCATAGGCATACGCAAACATACATAGGGGTCATGGGTTAACCCCTTTCATCTTACCTATCCCAAAACCCACATATTCATGACCAATTTCTCCCCCCATACCTGGTATTGTAATTACTTACTTATATATATTTTGATGAATGACAAACACTGACAAAAGCCAAAAGGATATGTTGTTATAGTATGCAGGTACCAAGTGCAAAAAGTCAAATTATTATGATGTACCAGAATCTCAGATATCAAGACCAAGGGATCAAATGGGTAAAGAATTAGGTCTTAGATATTATTGTAAGAGATTGATTTTATTTAGTAATAATGTGGCTCAAGGTATTAATGATGACAAGTAAAATCTTTTCTCAATAAGTATAATTATTTTTAAAATGTATTTGAAATCTACATTCCTTAATAATATCTTTGAAATAGCGTTTGATATTAAATCCAAAATAAAATTTCTGGGTTAAAGTCCGTATCCCTTTCAATCAAACAGTGATATAGCTTTGGATATGGAATTTATTTAAATCTCCAATCGATTTAATTTGTTCTATAAATCGATTACCAAAACCGATTTTCAAGATATTCAAATCGATTTTCAAAACAGATTGAACATGTTTCATCACTCTATTAAAGAAGCAAAATCGATTTGATCAATCGATTTATGAAACCGATTTAAACCACTAGAGAACGATTTTCACTGTCTGGTAAGACCTTGTCCTTTCCTTTCAAACGATTTCCTTCCACTACAATCGATTTGGTAAATCGATTTACACCAGGCTCTAATCGATTTACTCCTGTGCTTCTCACATCTTATTCTTTATGAAAATCGATTGGCATATGTAAAAATCGATTGTTATGTGCCTTTAATGAAAAGAATCAAAATCATTACACACGCCATGGTTGCCCTTTTTGGAATCAAACGGTAAACTTTTTTCAGCCTTATAAATGGTCTTTTGCCTTATTTCAGCGACAGTGGAGTATCACAATACAGAGCACATTTTTTTCATAACACGAGCTATTTACAAATCATTTCTGAAATCACTTTGAGCCATCTATTGTTCTTATTATTATCAATCTCATAGGACTTCAATTTGTATCCATCTATACTAGTGGAGTGTGTCATCTTATTCTTATTGCTGAAACCTTGTGAAAGGGTGAGGTATCCCTAGATTAAGGGTGAGGTATCCCTCAGTGTATGTGAAAGGGTGAGGTATCCCTTATTTATTTGATTGAGGCTCCTATACGTGGGTGGGGTATCCAAAGTAAGGAGAGCTCTGGTTGTAACGGTTTTTTCAAGCGCCTTGGAAGCTTGACTATAGTGGACAAAACTCGGAAACGTATTCTGGGGACTAGACGTAGGTCACAAACGGTGGTGAACTGAACCAGGATAAATCTTTGGTTTGCACGCTCTTCTTCCCTTACACTCTTTATTTATTCATATTATTATTATCGTTGGTGTTAGCTTCTACAATTGAATTTGAGAAAAGTAATTTTCGAAAATTAAAGAAGATTTTTTAAGACTCAATTCACCCCTCCCCTCTTGAGTCGAAGCCACCTATTTCAACAAGTGGCATCAGAGCTAGACTCTTGCACAAAGGGCTTAGCAGCTTCAAGAGATATGGCTTCAGATAGTGACTTCTTTCCGGAAGGAGCCTCCTTTGGCAGACCCCCTGCCTTTAGTGGACAAGAATATGCTTATTGGAAAGAACATATGATTATTTTTATTCAGTCTATTGATTGGAATGTCTGGGATGCTGTGGAAAATGGACCCTACGTTCCTAAGAAAGATGTAGAAGGAAAACTAGTAGATAAAGTTAGAAGTGAATACACCGAAGATGATTATAAGAAAGCTCAATACAAGTTACGTGCACGCAATATAATAACATCTGCTTTGAGTAGAGGAGAGTTTTTCAGGGTATCAAACTGCAAGACTGCTAAGGAGATGTGGGATACGCTACAACTCACCCATGAAGGAACAAGCGACGTCAAGCGTGCCAGAATGAACAAGATGATTGGGGAATATGAGTTGTTCATGATGCAGCAAGGAGAATCAATTCAGGACATGGCCAAACGTTTCCAGCACATTGTTAACCAGCTTGCTGGTCTAGGTAAGGAATTTAAAAATGAGGATTTAATTAACAAAGTCTTACGCTGTCTAAGCAGGGATTGGCAGCCGAAGGTAACAACAATTGCAGAATCTAGAAACCTTGAAACTATGGACTTGGCCACACTATTTGGGAAGCTGCAAGAGCATGAACAACAATTGGCCCGCCTGACTGAACATGAAGAACAAGAAAAGAAAAAGAAAAGCTTAGCACTGAAAGCATCCTCTTCTAAAGTAGAAATTGAAAGTCAAGAGGATCTCAAGGAAGATGAAAATTCAGAAGGTGAGATGGGACTTTTGGTTAGAAAATTCAAGTGATTCATGAAGAAAAGCAACCAAAGAAAACCCGGATTCTCCTCCTCAAAAAGGTTCCTTAGCAAAGATGGCCCAAGCTCCACTCCCACATGCTATGAATGTGGTAAGACCGGTCACATAAAGTACGAATGTCCAAAATTGCAGAAAAAAGACAAGTTTGAAAGAAAAGAAAAGAAAGACAGCAGGCCAAGAAAAGCATATATCGCTTGAGATGATAATGACATGGACTCATCAGACAACTCAGAAAATGAAGAAGCTAATCTGTGTCTTATGGCTGATCATGACAGCGATGATGAGGTAACATCTATTACTTCTGTCCCTGCATATGATGATTTGCATGATGCCTTTCTTGAATTACACAATGACTCTATGAGGTTGGCCAAAGCATTAGAAAAATCCAAGAAAATAATTGAACATCTGCAAATCCAAGTAATCGCCTTAAGCAAAGAAAAATTAGAACTGAAAAGAGAAAATTATAGCATTGGGCATTTTCAAGCAAATTATGCATGCAAAAATTGTAGTGAGTATGAAAAACAAATAAATGATTTAGAGAACACTCTTGCTAAGTTTACAAATGGTAGAGACAACTTAAATGTGTTGTTAGGTAAACAAAAAGGTGTGTATGATAAAGCTGGCTTAGGATATAAACCCAAGGATCATGAAAAATCAATTTTAAAGAAAATGTTTATGCCTGCTCATACATCTGTCAGCCCTTTTATCAAATGCTATTATTGTGCTAGAAAAGGACATTCTGCATCTACTTGTAAGATGAGAAGGGAAAATGAAAAGAAACTATGGGTTCCCAGGGGAATATTATCTGGCACTAACAACCAAGGACCCAAGAAAATTTGGGTACCTAAGAACAAAGCATAAATGTCTTTCTTGTAGGTGTGCTTAAAAGGCAAGATCACAAACTGGTACTTAGACAGCGGTTGCTCTAAACACATGACAGGAGACATCAGTAAATTCACTTCCTTCACACCAAAAGTTAGTGGACATGTAACATATGGCGACAATAACAAAGTTCGAATTATTGGCATTGGAAGTGTTGGCAAAAGTCCAAAAATGACAATTGATAACGTACTTTTTGTGGAAGGGCTAAAGCACAACCTTCTAAGCATAAGTCAACTATGTGACAAAGGTAACAAAGTTATTTTTGACTCAAAATCTTGCTTGCTTGAAAACATGCATGATAAAATAAGAAATTAATTGGACATAGGATTAACAATATTTATATGATAGATTTAGATGATATCTCTTCAAATGATGTATGCTGTCTTGTCTCTAGAGAAGAAGACAGTTTTCTTTGGCATCGTAGGATTGCACACATTCACACCGAGCACTTGAACAAACTTATTTCGAAAGAACTTGTGATTGGAGTACCAAAAATGAAATTTAAAAGGGATGGTTTATATGATGCATGTCAAAAGGGCAAACAAACAAAAGTTTCTTTCAAACCAATCAATATAGTTTCAACAAATAGGCCATTACAACTCCTACATATGGACCTTTTTGGGCCTTCTAGAACTAAAAGTATTGGGGGGAATTTTTATGCATTAGTCATTGTAGATGATTACTCTAGGTTCACGTGGACTTTATTTCTTGCACACAAAAGTGACACTTTTAGATCATTTAAGAAATTGGCCAAAGTAATTCAAAATGAAAAAGATTTAAAAATTGTCCAAATTAAAAGTGATCATGGCGGGGAATTTGAAAATGAAGCGTTTGAAAATTTTTGTGAAGAAAATGGAATACAACATAATTTCTCTGCACCTAGGACCCCTCAACAAAATGGGGTAGTAGAAAGAAAAAATAGGGCTTTAGAGGAACTAGCTAGAACACTTCTAAACGATGTAAGTCTCCCAAAATATTTTTGGGCACAGTTAGCACTGCTTACTATGTTCTCAATCGTGTCTTAATTAGACCAATCTTAAAGAGAACCCCATACGAGTTATACAAAGGAAGAAAACCTAATATCTCTCATTTTCATGTGTTTGGATGCAAATGCTTTGTGCTTAACAATGGTAAAAATAATCTAGGAAAATTTGATGCCAAAGCTGATGAAGGGATATTCATAGGTTATTCATCATCTAGTAAAGCCTTTAGGGTATATAATAAAAGAACTTTAACTGTTGAAGAATCAGTGCATGTTTCTTTTGATGAGACTAACCCGAAAAGGATGGGAAAGGATACTCTTGATGATCTTGCAGATTCCATAGAACATCCCCACTTGGATGGTAAGAGAGATATAGGAAACAAAGAAAGCAATATTAATGAGATCAAAGAGGAGGAAGAAGCACATGAATATTTTCCAAAAGAGTGGAGAGCCTCCAAAGATCATCCCTTAGATAACATTATTGGTGATATTTCAAAAGGGGTAATTACTAGAAACTCAATTAGAACTGCGTGTAATCACATGGCATTTGTTTCTCAAGTAGAACCTAAAATTTTAGATGATGCTATCTGTGATGAATTTTGGTTGTTGGCCATGCAAGAGGAATTGAATCAATTTGAAAGGAACCAAGTTTTGGAATTAGTCCCAAGACCATCTAACAATCAAATAATCGGTACCAAATGGGTATTTAGAAATAAACTAGATGAAAATGGAATTATTGTTAGAAACAAGGCTAGACTTGTAGCCAAAGGGTACAATCAAGAAGAAGGTATAGACTATGAGGAGACATATGCACCCGTAGCTAGACTTGAGGCCATTCGCATGTTACTTGTATTTGCTTGCATCATGAATTTTAAATTATACCAGATGGATGTAAAAAGTGCGTTTTTAAATGGCTTTATACAAGAAGAGGTGTATGTAAGTCAACCTCTCGGTTTTGAAAACTTTGAATTACCACATCATGTATTTCGACTAAAGAAAGCACTCTATGGCTTAAAACAAGCTCCTAGAGCTTGGTATGAATGCCTCAGTAAGTTTCTCTTAGAAAAAGGTTTTTCTCGAGGGAAAGTTGATACAACCTTATTTATTAAAAGAAAAACACATGACATTCTTCTTGTACAAGTTTATGTAGACGATATAATCTTTGGTGCTACTAATGAGCTTCTTTGCAAAGAATTTGCCAAACATATGCAGGAAGAATTTGAAATGTCAATGATGGGTGAGTTAACTTTCTTCCTTGGACTCCAAATCAAACAAACAAACCATGGCATTTTTATCAATCAATCGAAGTATTGTCGTGAACTCTTAAAGCGATTTGGAATGGAAAGCGCCAAAGAAATATCTACTCCAATGGGCACATCATGCTCCTTAGATAAAGATGAAAACGGTAAGCCCGTTAAGTTGACAAAATATCGAGGTATGATCGGTTCTCTCTTGTACCTTACTGCAAGTAGGCCTGACATCATGTTCAGTGTCTGCATGTGTGCTAGACATCAGGCTAGTCCTAGAGAGTCCCACCTTGCTGCTGTTAAACGCATAATGAGATACTTAACAGGAACCAAAAATATGGGCTTGTGGTTCCCCAAAGGCGCCACATGTAACTTAGTTGGGTATTCCGATTCTGACTTTGCAGGATGTAAGTTAGATAGGAAAAGTACCAGTGGGACATGGCATTTTCTGGGTAGTGCCCTAGTTTCGTGGTTTACCAAAAAACAAGCCAGTGTGGCATTGTCTATTGCTGAGGCAGAATATGTGGTCGCAGGCAGTTGTTGTGCCCAAATCCTCTGGATGAAACAACAACTGTTGGACTATGGTGTCCAGCTTGATCACATTCCGATTCGTTGTGATAACACTAGTGCTATAAACTTGACTAAGAACCCAATTCAACACTCTAGGACAAAGCATATTGAGATTAGACACCATTTCATTCGGGATCATGTGCAAAATGGGGATTGTGTTCTAGAATATGTGGACACCACTAAGCAATTAGCTGACATTCTTACTAAACCTCTTAACATGGAAAGCTTCTTCTACATTCGACAAGAATTAGGCATTTTGGATTCATCTTGCATAAGCTAAATTCATTCTTTTATTTCTTTCTTTGTTTTGATTTTGGGCTTTGACGCTCAAAAGGCTTCCAGAATCAATTTCCACCACCTTGCCAATCGATTTCTCAAATCTATTTCATCAATCGATTCCCCAGTGTCATAATGGATTTTATCATTTTCAACATCGAGCCTCACTTCGACCCCACAACCGGTTTCCCAAATGGGTTTCGTCAATCGATTATCCCACGTTCCCAATCGATTGACCTTCCCCAAAATCGATTTTCAGAATCGATTTTCCAAATCGCTTTCTCCACTCATCCTTCACCCGTCTCCCTTCACCCTTCACCCGTCTACCCCTCATCACTGACCACAACAATCGATTGACCCTCACCAGAATCGATTTTCCAAATTGATTTTCCCAATCGATTTATCCTTTCATCCTTCACCCGTCTACCCTCATCACTGACCCCACCACGCGTCCACAATCGATTGCTCTTCCCAAAATCGATTTTTTGAATGGATCTTCCCAATCGATTCTCCACTCATCCATCACCCGTCTACCTTTCATCCTTCACCCGTCTACCCTCATCACTGCCCACACCACGTGTCCACAATCGATTGCCCTTCCCGGAATCGATGTCTCAAATCGATTGCTAAGCTCCTGAAATCGATTCTTCAAATCGATTTTTCTCATCTCAAAATCGATTTGGTCCTCGTTGGACCCTTCATCTCTCACCAAACCTTTTCACTTCACGCCTCTCTTCTCCCCTTTCTATAAAACCCTCCACCCTCTCTCCTATTCCTCTTCCCTATCTAACGCCTCCTTGTCCTCCCATCATCATGGCCAGAACCAAAAATGCGGGTAACTCTTCACCCCTCCACCACCATCCCACTTCCTCCTCCAGCCGTCCCTCCACTGCCTCTTCCAGCCAGAGCACTCCTCGCGACACTGAGGACACCAGTGCTCCACCCCAACGCACTGGCCACCGCCCTCCCAATCCCGAACGCCTCTATTTTCGTACTACCTCCCACAAGTCCAGATTCGACAAACACTTTCGGGATCGCAAGCTTCTCGATGCTAGGATCATCGACTTCACCTTCTTTCAAACCAAGCGCTTCTCCTTCCACCAGATTTTTGAGCGGTATGACTTGACCACCTTCCTCACCTACCGTGATGATGTCTACCCTGTTCTTACCCGTCTATTCTACTCCAACCTTGCTTTTGACGGCGAACGGGTCACCTCTGAGGTTAAGGGTGTTCGCATCTCTATGACTCTTGCACGCTTCAGCCAGATTGCCTGTGTTCCCTTTCATGGTCCTGTTGAATTTCCCGTTGAGGATGATGACGATGAGACCGCTGATGAAGATGCCGTCGAAGAGGACGAGGACGCGTCTGTCAAATCAGCTGCCTGGTTCACAGCCTTTAAACCCGAGGCCCTGGAGGACTTGCTTGCGCCTCACGCCTGTCGCGAACGAACCACCTATGCCACTGATTTGCCTCCAAAAACTCGGCTAGTGCACTATGTTCTCTGCCGCATTTTGTTTCCTAGGGGTGGAAATTTTTTCGTTGTTCAGCACGATGATGTTCCTCCTCTTTGGGCACTCATGCATGATAAAAGGACCAGCTGGGACTACTGTTTAGTGCAGCACATGGTTCGCTGCTAGCAGCGTGGGGGACTTCCTTATCCCGCTTTAGTCACACGTATACTCCGCACCTTTCGTGCCCCATTTGATTCCGAGGAATGCCTTGCGGATCGTGCTGTCACTCGTATCATGGCTCAGACTGCTGTATCCCAAATGGGGATCAAGCGAGACCAGGGCTATTGGATTTACTCCTACTATCCTACTTCCAACAACCGGGCTGAGGCTCCCCATCCTGCTCCGCCATCTACACCCGCACCTGTCTCGACCACCTCTCATCCATCTTCGGAGGCTCTCTTGGAGCAGATTGTGGCTCAAAATGCTCACCTGATAACCACTCTCCGGCGTCATGAGTTACAGCTTACTGCTATCAGGCACTCCCTTCATATTCCTACACCTCCCGACTCGCCTGCCACCTCTCACACTGACATCCTTCAGGCGACGCTTGATGAGGCAGCTAACGCCGAACTACCCCATTCTGATGATTAGATAGTCTAGGCTTTAACTATGTACTGCATGACTTCTCTTGTACTTCCCAATATTATTTTGGTGTTTCCTGTTTCCTCTTAATTTTTCAATATTTTGATGAATGATTACTATCTTTTAAGCATTTTCAAAAACTGCCATCGGTCCTCCATTTTTTTTTTTTTTTGATTATGCCAAAAGGGGAAGAAATATTGTACCATTCTCAATGCATAAACGTTGAATTATTCAATGGGAGCATTTCAAAAATACCTACATTGCTTTATAATTTGATTTTGTGCCTTCTAAAAATCTATAAATGCATTTATTATGTAATGTGATTTTAGAAAGGGGGAGATCCATCCCACGCTCATAAGCTGTTGATATAACTCTGACACTACATTACTCAGATAAGAAGGTAAAGTTTGTCATAATCAAAAAGGGGGAATATGTAATACTTACTTATATGTATTTTGATGAATGACAAACACTGACAAAAGCCAAAAGGATATGTTGTTATAGTATGCAGGTACCAAGTGCAAAAAGTCAAATTATTATGATGTACCAGAATCTCAGATATCAAGACCAAAGGATCAAATGGGTAAAGAATTAGGTCTTAAATATTATTGCAAGAGATTGATTTTATTTAGTAATAATGTGGCTCAAGGTATTAATGATGACAAGTAAAATCTTTTCTCAATAAGTATGATTATTTTTAAAATGTATTTGAAATCTACACTCCTTGATAATATCATTGAAATAGCGTTTGATATTAAATCCAAAATAAAATTTCTGGGTTAAAGTCCGTATCCCTTTCAATCAAACAGTGATATAGCTTTGGATATGGAATTTATTTAAATCTCCAATCGATTTAATTTGTTCTATAAATCGATTACCAAGACCGATTTTCAAGATATTCAAATCGATTTTCAAAACAGATTGAACATGTTTCATCACTCTATTAAAGAAGCAAAATCGATTTGATCAATCGATTTATGAAACTGATTTAAACCACTGGAGAATCGATTTTCACTGTCTGGTAAGACCTTGTCCTTTCCTTTCAATCGATTTCCTTCCACTACAATCGATTTGGTAAATCGATTTACACCAGGCTCAAATCGATTTACTCCTGTGCTTCTCACATCTTATTCTTTATGAAAATCGATTGGTATATGTAAAAATCGATTGTTATGTGCCTTTAATGAAAAGAATCAAAATCATTACACACGCCGTGGTTGCCGTTTTTGGAATCAAACGGTAAACTTTTTTCATCCTTATAAATGGTCTTTTGCCTTATTTCAGCGACAGAGAATGGAGTATCACAATACAGAGCACATTTTTTTCATAACACGAGCTATTTACAAATCATTTCTGAAATCACTTTGAGCCATCTATTGTTCTTATTATTATCAATCTCATAGGACTTCAATTTGTATCCATCTACACTAGTGGAGTGTGTCATCTTATTCTTATTGCTGAAACCTTGTGAAAGGGTGAGGTATCCCTAGATTGAGGGTGAGGTATCCCTCAGTGTATGTGAAAGGGTGAGGTATCCCTTATTTATTTGATTGAGGCTCCTATACGAGGGTGTGGTATCCCAAGTAAGGAGAGCTCTGGTTGTAATGGTTTTTTCAAGCGCCTTGGAAGCTTGACTATAGTGGACAAAACTCGAAAACGTATTCTGGGGACTGGACGTAGGTCACAAACGGTGGTGAACTGAACCAGGATAAATCTTTGGTTTGCACGCTCTTCTTCCCTTACACTCTTTATTTATTCATATTATTATTATCGTTGGTGTTAGCTTTTACAATTGAATTTGAGAAAAGTAATTTTCGAAAATTAAAGAAGATTTTTTAAGACTCAATTCACCCCTCCCCTCTTGAGTCGAAGCCACCTATTCCAACAGGTATGACAATTCACAGCCTAAGGGAAAGAGAACAGAGCCAGGTTCCGCTACGGTTCCTCCTTACAGGTTCAACACTTGATCACGATCGCAGCACTGGAAAGCAGAGTCGATCTTTAAGTTAAGGATTGAAAGGGAACCAACTCTAGGATTAGATAAATCACCTTGGTTTCTAACTTAGGAAGATTAACTCTAGCAGCAGGGATAGACTTGCCAAACAGAGGCGTGTTCTTGACGAAGAACACCAAAACATGATTCGTCTTTTGGGTTTTCTAGAGCAAGAGATCAGGAAGAGCTCCTAGGAATGAGAAGAGGCAACTTGTGAGTCTAACAGAGTGTAAAAGCTAGGATTAGGTCATACACTGTGTATATATAATTGTTAGGGACGTTTTAGGACGAATGGGCCGTACATAGCATAGCCCGATAACACAACCATGTTTAAAACGCGTACACAAGCTCTGACAAGCATGGGAATTGATTCCACAACCATGGAAATCGATTTTCCTTGACCAAATCGATTTTCTCATAAAAGAATTCGATTTTGGCTTTTAAAAATCGATTTCCACTTGCTGGAATCGATTTCTTCATCTGGAAATCGATTTCCCAAATCAATTTCCCCTTTAAAAAACATGTTTTCGGCCTTGATACCTAAATAATACTTCTATATAATTCTCTAAGCTTTCCAACGCATCCAAGATCACCTCAATCGGATGTCTAGAACTCAAGATATAGCCAAAACCGTGAAACAGGTTACTTGGACTCGAATGGATCGACTATCCTAAAGGATGAACTACTTCAACTATGCACTTATGCACACAAAAACAAGCATAAACAACATATGCAAACATCTATAAGAAAGGATTAACACATATAAACATAGGGGTGAAAAGCAGGGTGTTACACAAACATTGTAACGGATGCCTTAAGTAGGAAGGTGCTTCATGCGTCTGCCATGATGGTCAGAGAGAGAGAGCTCATCGAGCAATTTAGAGATCTGAATTTGGCTGTAGAAGCATCTCCATGGAAGCTCAATGTGGGTATGATCACCGTGGGGAGTGATCTCTTGAATCAGATCAGAGAGAAATAGAGTGAGGATCAGTACCTCATGAAAGAGAGAGAAGCCGGACGGAGGAGACCAAGTCAGAGTTTGTAGAAGGACCAGATGGGATTCTGAGGTTCAAGGGCAGAATCTGTGTACCCAGTGATGCGGATCTAAGAAGGCTGATACTTGAGGTAGCTCACATGTGCAAGCTGAGTATGCATACGGGATCCACCAAAATGTACCAAGACCTGAAACGGTTGTATTGGTGGCATGGGATGAAGAGAGATGTGGCCAGTTTTGTATCATCATGTCTAGTATGTCAGAAACCGAAGGTGGAGCACCAAAGACACGCGGGAATGCTGCAACCCCTAGATATTCCCGAATGGAAATGGGATGGCATCTCAATGGATTTTGTGACTAGTTTACCTAGGACGCCGAAGGATTATGATGCAATTTGGGTGGTCGTGGATCGACTCACAAAGTCATCACACTTTTTATCCATAAACATCAAGTACTCGATGGAGAAGTTGACCAAGCTTTATATCGAGGAGATTGTCAGGTTACACGGTGTACCATCCAGTATCGTTTCCGACAGAGACCCAAGGTTCATGTCCCGCTTTTGGCAAAGCTTGCAAGAGGCTCTAGGAACGAAGCTGCGTTTGAGTTCAGCATACCATCCGCAGACAGATGGTCAGTCAGAGAGAATGAATCAGTCTTTAGAAGATCTGTTGAGAGCTTGTGTGCTTGAGCAATCAGGGAGCTGGGAAGGATTTTTGTCGTTAATAGAGTTCACCTACAACAACAGTTTTCATTCTAGCATAGGGATGGCACCTTATGAAGCTCTATATGTGAGGTGTTGTAGAACACCGTTATGTTTGTACCAAGATGGAGAACACCTTACTCTAGGACCCGAGCTCGTACGTCAGACTACGGAGAAGGTGAAGTTGATTCAAGATAAGATATGCGGACAAGAGGCGTTGACCGCTCGAGTTTCAGGAAGGGGACCACGTATTCTTGAGAGTCACACCCATGACTGGGATAGGTAGAGTCATAAAATCCAGGAAACTCACACCAAAATTCATTGGACCCTATCAAATACTTCGTAGAGTTGGCCCAGTAGCATATCAAATTGCCTTACCCCCTTTTCTTTCAAATCTTCATGATGTATTTCATATTTCACAATTTCGAAAGTATATCCCCGATCCCATGCATGTCATAGAGCCTGATGCAATACAATTAAAGGATAATCTAACTTTTGAAACTTCTCCCGTCAGGATCGAGGACCGAAGAATGAAGTAGCTTCGAGGGAAGGATATTGCTCTGGTAAAAGTCATCTGGAATGAAGCGTCAGGGGAGGCGACGTGGGAGCTAGAAGAGAAGATTAAGGAGCAGTATCCGTAGTTGTTTGGACATCCTTAAGTTTTGAGGACGAAACTTTTTCTTGTAGGGGAGTGTTGTAACACCCCCATTTTCTGTAACCGGTTATAATCACCATTACATTGTGATTGATACCTTGTGTTTAGTATGACTCTATATTTATATATATGTGCATGTTTATATGATGGTTATGTTGTGGTAAAGTTATCTTTTGTCGTTATGAGACGAAAACCGATAAAAGTTTGTTTTGATCGTTATAGGGTAATTTCTCGTTTTACGTGCCGAAGGCCGGGAAACGGGGAATTGAGTGGAATGTAATGTTGAATTACATTTTCCATTGCCTTGTTGATTATTCCTAATGAAGAGAATTAGCTTTCTTAAAATCCAAAAATTTACCAAAAGTATTAAAAACCAATTATCCATTTCTGGTAAAAATCCTAATCACCTAATTCCCAACTAAACGAGAATGTAACTATTCTAGTTACATTTGGTTAAGGCCATTCGGCCATTTCATCTTGGTAGAAGCCAAGATTAGCTTTCCATCCTTTCTGTAAGTCAAGTTTATGACACTAACCATTAATGGAAAAAGTATCTTAACCATTTTTGGTTAATCTTGTCCTTAAGCCCTCCATTAAGCAACAACACATCTATCTACTTGCATCTTGGCCCTCCATTCTTTAATACCAAGATCCAATAAGAATTTGGAGTCCACCAAGCCAACGCATTCGGCCATTAGGTGTTCAAGACACCAAAAATACTATTCCATTCATTTCTCACTCAAAACACAAAAGTTCAAGACTTTCTCTCTTCTCTCACTTCTCTCTAAGGTTCGGCCAAGCTTGGTGAGTGTTCATACTCATCTTATTTCATGATTTTAACTTCATATTCCTATTTATCTCATTCATCTAAACAACTTTCATCTTTGGAATTTCTTCATTTGAAGTTGTTTGCTCAAAGATATTCAAGAATCATTCAAGAAGGTTCAAGCTTCTTGAACTTATTTTTGAACCCTTACTCAAGAGTAAGTTTCTCACTTAGTTTCTTTTCTTTAATACTCTTGAGAACATCCTTGTGTTACCATTGTTTATGAAGTTGAAAAATCAAGTTTTGAACTTGTTTGTTTCTCCTCTAGGTCACGGTTTTCATAGTTGTGCTGGTGACCAAGTTTTCATCTTCTTCTCTTCAAGAAAGCTTCACAAATGTAATGGGGGAGTGAACCATATCACACCTTAAATGGTGGTGATAAAGGACTCCTAGTTTTGTTGAAGGAAAACCCTAGATCTAGGGTTTCCTTATAAAGTTATTTACTTTGTTGTTATATTAAATTATGTTGTTGTGTTGACATGGTGATTGTGTTTGTATATGCTAGAAGAAAATTATTTTAGCATGGTGAAAAACTATTCTTAGGTCCAAAGACCTAAGGATAGGATTTTAGAATGTTGAGCTTGTTTATGTTCTAAGGCTCCTTGATAACATGATTATATGTTGATGTGATTTTCTAGCTAGCTTAGATGTTGTTGAATGGCTTCATTTTGGTTGTATATGAACATGTGAGATTCGGCTTTATGGTTGTTAAGGGGGAAGCCAAAGCTTCTATGTTTAAGTGATGCTGTAATGGATTTAATACGGTTCTAACAATGCATATAAAACAAAGAAAACCTATCCTACTTCTATAGGGGCATTCGGCCTCCACATAGATAGTAGGGTTAGGACCTTAAAATGTTGATACTAAGGGGTTTCATATGTTCATACTAAAGTATAAGAGGTATATAAATTGAAAAGGTTTCCAAAGAAACCAAGTTTTGGTTCCAAAGAACCATGTGTTGTGAAATAAGTGTTTTTGGAATTCATGAAGGAACTATTTTAAGAGTAAGTTGGCTTGATGTTGATCACCCACTTATTTTAATAAGTTGTTTTTGGAAGAAAATATTTTCAAGAACCAAGAGTGTCATAGTTAATCAAGATGGTTTTTAAAGGATTTTTGGTTAGTAAGTCTTCTTTGAGAAGATAGGATTCTTACAAAGCCTTTCTTTAAAAACAAAGAGTTTACACTATTACCTTTTTGAACTTTTCAAAACCTTATAAGTTATATTTCATTTGAAAACAAATTGGTCATTTTCAAATAAGAAGTATGTTTTCCTTTACACTAAGTAATAGAACTAAGAAAACAAATTTAAAGGAGTTTTACACTAAATGAGACACCTATGGACACTTGATTAGAGTTTTCAAACTATAATTAATAAAGGAGATTTCACCAACTACTTTACTATAAGGACAGTACTTTGAAGCTTTTCACTATAATAGTATAAACACGCTTTATCTCCTAAAGGAATATATATGAACTCCTTAATGGACTCATAAAGATTTTAGTAAAAGACATATACTAATGCCTAGTGGTCATGACAAAATCATGTCTCACATCCTTGATGATTTAGATCATCTAAGGACTCCATAATGTTTAATCACTATGAGTTACTTATAAAAGTAATGTTCCTTGTTAGATAAGTGAGAAGATTGATGAAGGGGATCCTTGTGGATCCTAACCTCCATAATACATCTAGGTTATAGACTAAATGTATCATAAGACATGAACATCGTGTTACGAACGACGAAGTGGTACGTGATTGCAAGGAACGGAATCAAGGATGGGTGACTGATGGCAAGTCAAGTCGTGTGAAAGTGGGTCCCGTAAGCGTATCCTGTGGTTTATCAAGAGATAAACGTGGTGCTACAGTGATGAGCTGGTACGTGGCTGTTTTGTGGCATTTCTTGACATGCATCTGCATTTGTGCATGAGTTGGGCGTGATGCCTAGGAGTTGAGATTACACCTTGGTGTAGGTGCGATTGTCTGAGGTGTCGATCATGAGGATCTTGGGGACGTCGGGGGTTAGGGAAACCACATGTGGCCAAAGAGTAGCTCCTCTGTGTCGTCGATATCCATCGAAAAACACTGACGTCCTGACTGAAACACTGGGCAAATCACGATTTGGGTAAAGAACGTCTTGCGTGAGCCGTTATGATGATTGCAATCATTGGATGTGGCACTGTGGGCTGAAATAACGTAGACAGTGTTCTCCCAATCACTCACTCTTGTTATGTTTAGCTCCATGGAGTAGGGGTCTGAGTCATGTTGCGTTAGTGTCATTGCATACTTGAATTGACCTTTGACCCATATTATTGTTGATTGATATATTAATTGTGATGCCATGTAATTTAATTGTTATGCTGTGAAAGCCCATACGCTAATTGCCGATTGGGTGTGTGTGTGCGTGACTTTTATCACTGCTGTTATGGTTGCGCGATATGCGGAATCTCATCTCATTACGTCTGTTGTCATGCTGCTCGCGTGGTTTTCATCTTGCTATGGTGAGTATGCAACACCCTTTCCCGAGTGTCACATTCCCAAACGTTTATAAGATCGAAAATATTTATTAATGCAGAAAATACGATTTTTCTTTTTCTTTTCTTTTCATAAAGATGTAATGGGATTAGTAAAGGTAATAAATAATACTAATCAGTGAACTTAGGTTCACCATGCATTTCTAGGACATATTGTATTATAAACACAGAAACAGAAAACGGAAAATAGAAACATCAACATTACTATATACAGACATAAGGAATACAATAAGTACTAGGAGTCATAGCTCCCAACAGGTACTACAAAAACTGACATAGTCTGGCCGACAACAAAACTAAAACAGTAAAAGAGTCCACCTCCGAACTCAAAGGGACTGCGGAACCGAACCATCGTCGCGTCCATTTGTTCAAGCATCAACAGCAAGTACCAGTAGAAAACATACAGATATGGGTGAGATTCCCGTTCATCAACACAATAAAACAGCAGTAGTAAAAACAGGATGACTCACCAGGTAACAGCGTACCCAACATGTTAAGCAGTTAAACAACATACTAAAACTCTCAATATAAATCATGTTAAACAGTTAACAGTACAATATAATGCATTCTTAAACAGAACGGCGATGTATAACAATAAATGTAAACATCCACAAGCATGCAATGCAGTGCAATGTATATGACTCAATGCCAATGTCACTGGGTACTACTCTGACCCCTACTCCATGGAGATAACAAAACATTCGGAGAGAGTGAATGGGAGGACATGTTCCGATTTCTGCCAGCCATGAGCAAGATGCTACAACATTCATAACGTGCACGTATCTGGCTTTACGGTAACACTCTCGACCAAACATGAAAAATACGGCATCTAGTAGAGGATATCAGTGTATTGCACGGATTCGCCGCGACACAGAAGAATCACTAACTGGTCACATGTCAGCCCTTGCAACCCTGATACCTCCAAAAAGACCATTGAAGATCGTCACAGTAAGATTCGCACCCGCATCAAGGTGTAAGCTCAACTCCTAGGCTCATGGCCTTACAACTATGCACATGAAATGCCAATGCTTACACAAAGCAGATGCAATAAAGCAATGTCTACCCATTAGATAGACCTCAAGGTTCACTAAGGTTCTCTTCCTTAGAAACTACACACATCTTTG
This sequence comes from Ammopiptanthus mongolicus, assembly GCA_039655645.1. Taxonomy (NCBI): domain Eukaryota; kingdom Viridiplantae; phylum Streptophyta; class Magnoliopsida; order Fabales; family Fabaceae; genus Ammopiptanthus; species Ammopiptanthus mongolicus. The sequence goes on along the minus strand of CM077343.1, from coordinate 60,068,828 downwards.
TTTTATAAAAAATTTATCCATCGGATAAAACATTTATCCATCGGATAAATATCTCGTGACTCCTTTGGAATGATCCAGACTGCTTTCAGAATCGCCGACTGTCCCCACAAACCAACACAAGTCTTTTCAGTGTGTTTTGTCCTCATTCACACGCTTTCTAGGAAACTTCCTAGAAGGTCACCCATCCCATAATTACTCTAAGTCAAGCACGCTTAACTATAAAGTTCTTATGTTCTAAGCTCCCGAAAAGAAGATAAATCTTGTTGGTATGGGTAGTACCAACCAATTCTTATATGCCTTCCCTCAACTATACAGTCCCATACCTGCATAGCCTCAGGATTCCTTCCACTGTACAGTCCCATACCTGCACAGCCTCAGGATCTCTCTCATTCCAGTTATCACAAGATGGAAACAATTGAACGATTAACCTAGATCCGCATCATCGGTCCGTCATCGAACTACTGTTTCGAAAACCAAAACGTTTCGTGTTTGTTTACGTCTTATGAATTATGTCTCAAGTCCTAAGCATTATGAATAAGGATTGAGAATCCTCTTAGATGAGTCTTTAAGCCTTTCTAAGATATTAATCCCTTGTCTGTCAATTAAGGAAACAAGTGTTGATTTCACTTAAGTCTTATGAACTCATTGATGTACTAAGTCGTCAATGGTATAGTACATGGTCTCGTTCCACCACATACCATACTTAATTAACCCTTGTCTTCAACTCTAAGTTAATTACTTAACTTAGGTTTTTTCACGCGTAAAACTTTACGATTGAGTTAGAAAACTCCTTTTGTAAACCAAACAACTTTTACAGTTGAAAACTCATTTGATTTGAAACAACATTTGAACTACTTACTTCATTTGTAGCATTTTCTGAAACATGAAATTCGCTTAGCGGAATTACATTCGCTTAGCGAAAATGAGGCAGTAATGCCTCCTTTGGAACTCTTCTGCATCGCTCGGCGAAACATAATTCGCGTAGCGAAGTTTGTTATATTCGCTTAGCGAATATGGATTCGCTTAGCGAAAATGAGGCAGTAATGCCTCCTTTGGAACTCTTCTGCATCGCTCGGTGAAACATAATTCGCGTAGCAAAATTCTCTGGATTCGCTTAGCGAATATCAATTCGCTTAGCGAAAGTGAGGCAGTGATGCCTAACTTAGAATTCCTCTGTTTTCGCCTAGCGAAGGTAAATTCGCTTAGCGAAAAGTTGCCTTAAAACAAGACATTAACCTTATGAAACCATTTTGATTCTCTTCATGAAATCACCTCTTGTCTCATTTTGAGTCACTTGATTAACTAGATGGACTAAGGATAAGGCATAAAACATGTTTCACTTTGGTGAAAACACTTTGAGATTTAATTCCATTTGATCTTTGGATCAAAGTCACTTAGAGTTTTTCTTTGACAAACATAAGTTATTAAAACACTTTCCTTACTTGAAAACCTTGATTTGTCCAAGAACTACTCATGCTCTACCTTTTCTCAAGGTTATGGCTAAAAGCCAACTATGCATCAATGAGAAGATTTACTTCACCAAACTAACCAAGTTATGGCTTACAAAACTTACACAATTATGATAAACAACAAATGCATCATTACATCATAACCAAAACATAAGAGTCCATCACACATCATAGCCTCATAATCAAACATAAAATTCCATACTAGATCTAGTGATCAAAGTAGGTTTTTCAACATACATGAAAATGATTTTCATTCAATCATCTCATCATCAACATATGCTAAAGCACACTACAACATACTAAAGCATAAACTTATCATGACAATCTTGTTCTCCAAGAGAACTAAACAAAACTTAACAATTAAAAGTTTCACCCACACATAAACTTAAACAACCATCTTCACCACCACCATCTTGGTGTGATGAGGTTCACCCCCCATACCTGTTGAAGAGCAGATTCCCAGATCAAAGTCGGTTGATCGGTTTGTGAACCTCCTGATAGGTGTCACCAACTACAAACAACCAAACAATCAAACATTAAACAACAATCAAACCAAACTCAACAATTCTCACAAAGAGGGTTTCGGTCACCCTAAAGAGAATAAAGCTAGGAATTGATTTTGGTTTTCCATTCCATGGATTCAAAGGCAATAGGAAAGCTAAGGATGAAATCAAGTGTTAGAAATCAAAAATTGATGAAAAACACTATTCATCATCATCAAAAGGGTTCGGCCACATTGTGCTTTTTGAGCTATGATGAGAGTTGAATCACAAGCTCTTGGGTTTAGGTAGAGAATGATGAAGTGAGTTCAAAGAAATTGGTCTCACATCAAAATGATTTTTCTACAATTTCCTATGGATTTTCAAACTTTTAGATCTAAGAAATGATTTTCATGAAAATGGATCTTGATCTTGAAATAAAGAGATATTCAAGAAGCTAAGAGATCATAGAAGTGATCTTACCTTGAAATGAAGGAAGATTGCTCAAGGAATCAAGTGATTCCAACAAGTGATTCAAGCTTTTCAAGAAGAAAAATGGAGTTTCTCTTCAAGAACAACAATGGTGTTCTTCTTTGGGCAGTAATTTCGTGAATGAGGGACTGGATGGGGCTGAGTTCATCCTTAAAACAAGTCACTTAAGGGCAAAATGGTCATTTGCCAAAAGGGTAAAATGGTAAAAGTGCAAAAGACTAAGATTAGGGGCATTTGGGTCATTTCGCGTCTAGATTTTACCGAACATCATGACGACTCTGACATACTCTCCCAAGTGTCCTGGGATGATGTGATATCAAGATTATTTGTTGGCAAGTCTCTGTAAGTCCGTATGTGGCTCCGTTCGTCACCCGATTGAGGATTCCGCTCGAACAGAGGTCAGGAAGTGATTTTTCTGAAGTTTTTACGAAATTTAACCAAAACGTAGAGCATCAAATTCTAAGACTTACTGTCTCGTTCACGGGTCCATCTGAGGTCTTCTGAGCAGTAAAATCATACTGTCAGTGTAAAAACGCAGACCGGACTCCGTTTGAGTTTTTGACTCAAAACTTAATCGTAGCTTCCTACGATATCGTCGAGCATGACTATGGTCTCGGAATATTTTATTTCACTCTCTAAACCCTCCAATAAAATATAAACGTTAAAATACTGGAGAATTAGAAAACGTGAAAATCGGGGCGTTAAGAGTAGATATGGCGAGCGATCCACCTTCTCGTTTGACTTTAGACTTGACACTTCACGATGGGGCGGACACTTGGACGATCCTTCCTGACCAATGGTGCACATACACTGGAGCCGTGAGTCTCACGAGCAGGAGGGAGTTACGTTTCTCTATGACGAGCCTGTTCGAGAGAGTTTGAACTTTGCGGATGTGTGGTGAGGGTAGCTTAGGGGTCACCCAGCCACCACCACCACCACCTGCTGATCATCGACGACTGCCTTGTACCTAACCTGTAATTCATTGGGAGGAGCCTCGGAACGTATATGTTGACCCTGCTTCCATGCCACCCCAACCCATTGCACCGTCTACATCTACTTTGCCTGTGTCTGCTGCCAGACCGTCCATTCCCATAGTCCCACCCCTAGGACCTACCTATGAGCCTTCCGAGCTACACCCTCTGAATCCTCGCCAGCGGGCAAATTGGAGGATGACTTCTCGTAAGAGCACACCGGCTTCCTCTAGGGTATTCTTCTTCGTTCCACTCATTATACTCTCATCTGACGATGAGGAAATGGAGGAGGAGGAGGTACCAGCGGATGTATCGGAAGACGTTCCTGAGGTAGCTCCTACCAGCACGAGTCAGGATGCGTGGTGGACAATGACTGATGAGGAGGCATTACGGTATGCGGAGCAGATCATGAGTGGCTATGACATGCAGGCCTTAGAGGATGAGAACGAGGAGGAGGAGGCCATGGAGGAGGAGGAGGAGGAGGAGGAGGAGGAGGAGGAGGACCCAGAGGAGTATTACTCTGATGAGTAGTACAGTGTCAGTTTTTGGCCAGTCTCTAAAGTTGTTCCCAGTGTCTGTATATTTATTATGTACCCCTTTCCCCTTTATGTTGTGGAGATGTGTCTCCTGTAGTACAGGTTAAGCTTGTCTTTATGTTATTTTGTTTTCTCCTGTAGTTCAATGTTGAAACATCTATGCGTACCTATGTAATTTGAGAGATGTTCTATCTTTTGGTGTTGTTTATGATTATGCATATTATCCTTGTGGTGTAAGTATACGTACATGGTTTTGGGACTTAAGTATAAGAGAAAGGAAAAAGAAAACCCATATTTTCGGTAAGCTCTATTTATATATTTTCCGCTTTTAAACTTATGGTCTTGTGTTGAATAATCATGACCCCTAAAGTGGGGTGTTACAACAAGCAAATAATTGGCAATAATGGGTTTTTAGAAACAAATTAGATTAAAATGGGATTATTGTAAGAAACAAGGCAAGGCTAGTAGCAAAAGGATACAACCAAGAAAAAGGCATAGATTATGATGAGACATATGCTCCAGTTTTAAGGTTAGAAGTCATTCGTCTCTTACTTGCTTTTGCTTGTTATATGGACTTTCAACTCTACCAAATGGATGTTAAAAGTGAATTTCTAATTAATGTCCTGATAAATGAAGAAGTGTATGTACCACAACCCCTAGGTTTTGAAAATTTCAAACAACCCGATTATGTGTACAAACTAAAAAGAGCTCTTTATGAACTCAAACAAGCTCCAAGAGCTCGGTATAAGCGGCTCAACAAGTTATTACTTGATAAAGACTTCACAAGGGGAAAGTTTGATACCACTTTCTTCATTAAAAGGAAAAAGAAAGACAAGTTGATTGTTCAAATTTATGTCGATGACATTATATTTGGTGCTACTAATGACAAGTTGTGTAGTGTAACACCCCTTTTTTATTGATTAGTGTATGGTACATCAATTAAGCATGTTTAAGGGCTTAATTATGTTCCTTATGTGTTGAGGAAGCCATGGTTCAAATTTGGGACAATTTGGCCTTGGAACGAGTCCAGAAAGTGGGAAAACGTGAAAGAACAGGCCAAATCAGGGTCGAACGTTTAAACGTGGAGAAACACCACACTCAAACGTTGACCGTTCATGTCAGAGCGTGGGTATTTGCACGTCAAAGTGTGGATGGGGGATGCGTGGAGGTGCACGTGTCAGCGCGCACGTGACGCGTGGCAGAGACGTGGCGATCAGTGCCCCACGCTCAAGCGTGGATTTTTCTCACGTCAGAGCGTGCCCACGCTAAATCCTGGAGTTTTCCCATGCTCAAGCATGGACAGCATGACAGCAACCTAATGTTTTTTCTCCATTTTTCATTTTGGACGAAAAATATAAGTGTTTCCCAGTCCAGAGAAGCTAGAGAGAGAAGTAACAGAGTTCTAGAGAGAGAGAGAGTGATCACGAGGAAAATCGAGACGTCGGATCGTAATTCCAACTACACCAATGTGATCAGGGCTTCGAGTACTATGAGTTCCATAGACTGGTTTCTTGATTTCTGGAAGGTAAGCTCGAATCTCCAACACGTCGACCTTCGTGTTCTTCGTGTTCTTCGAGCTTTTCCCTTGAATATTCTTGGTTTTGGTATTGCCCTAGGGTTAACAATGTCATTTACACGTTGTTTCCGTGATTAGGGCAAATTTCGAGGTCGTGTTGGTGGTAGATTTGGAAAAGGAGGCTGCGGCTGGAGGTTGTTGGTGGTGGCAGTTGTGTGGTGGTCACTGCGGTGTTGGTGTGATCGTGGTTGAGTTCGTGATCATTGCATCAATAGCTCTAAGGTGGGGGAAGGAATTACACTTATCAGGGAGGCAAGAGTAGAGTAGAATACATTGATATGCATATGGGATCCTAAACCCTACTAGTGGTTGACTAATCGACAACACCTAAGTCCACATTGGCAACTATCGAAAAACGGTACCGATGTAGGCTTAGGCATTGTAGGTTTATCACCGTAGGTTGATACTATGTTGATCGAGGTCGTATGCTTAACATGCTTATATGCCTACTATACCGTATCTGTGAATACGTGTTTTACCATGCTTGTGCTAATATGCTTTATCGTCATATTTGGTGATGTTATGGTATATGTTTATTTACCTCATTCGATGATAGGATGATAATATGTTAGGAGATAACATGATATTGCACATATGATTGCCGGTATGCCTAGAGCTAAGAAATGATCCTTGTGGATTGGGTGATGTGTGAGATAAGATCATTTGGTGGAAATATGCTACTGCACTCAACCTGGTGAAATGATTGAGGACTATGGATTATGAATATATGCCTTGACAGGATTTATTTAGTTTTGATGATTGACAAAAGGATTCCTCAAAGGACATGAATGACAAAAGAAGTCGAGGAGAATATGAACATGATGATAGACAAAAGGAAATCCCAGAAGGACTAGACTGCAAAAAGGGGAAAAGAATTTGAAGAAGATCAAGTCTTTCAAGATGGGGTTAAGGGAATTTTCATTATTTGTATTTTCTGTTTAGATCATGTTGTAAGTGGTAGTAAAGATCTCAAATCTAAAATCAATCACATACACACACATGATATGAGGAGTAAAAATAAAACTTGATAGGCTTCAAGCGATTCAATTGGATAAAATCAATTAACAGTCGTTATCATATACATGCCTTCTAATTTCCTGTAGAAGAAATTATCAACTCACATTTGTAAGACATACAACACTATATTATCATATACATGCCTTCTATGCCTTACAAACGCACGAAACAGTTATCTCTCATGATAACTCGCGTATCGGACATCCTACCCAACTTCTAAGCATAGTCAATTCCTAAGACAGGTTCAACTAGACACGGCCAGCAATCACATCCTAACCCAAGCAGTCCTTGATTAAGAATCAAACTGCTCTGATACCATAAGATGAGATAACCCCTCCTCAGAGGTCCCATTTAGTAACCCGAACTCAACCTCTAAGCGTTACAGCGTAGCGTGATTCCATAAAAATGCGAAAATCTTAGAATAACCAACACTGATACCACAAACATACATAACATGTATATATATAAAAGTACTGGCTCTCTCTGTAGAGCCTACAACAACCAACCTCGACTGTCAGAACATGCAACTAACAATATGTACAAACGGAAAGCACAAAAACAAAGATAAAATACATCAGACTTCCTCTCCTAGACCCAAAATACATTTCACTCAACCCATGTACTAGCCATAACAAAACTAAGACTACTACCCCACCATGACTCTAACGAGGGTAGCGCGAACTCCCAACTGAAGCTCGTTGCCTCCGACGATAGGTTTGCATCGCCTCATACTCCATCTCACTCTCTGACATCATGATCCGGCGACAATGGTACCCTCTCATCCTCCTCTCAGCATGACGACGTCGGCCTCAAGCCACATAACCAGCCCTAGAGGATGCATGAGATCTCCAACCAGCATTGAGTCATGATGATAATCCCATGGCCTGTTCCACAGCCTCTCCTATGAAAGTCTATATGCGATACGGAAGTCTCCTACTAAGTAGCTCCTAGACGATCCCCAAGCTCTGAAGTTCACGGTAGTCGGGCCCATATACACTACTCGTCCCTGAGAGTAATCAATCTTCAAGTAACGATCATCGTCCTCGTACAACAACTCAAAATCTCCCAACACTGGGATCCGGGGCTTTCCCGCCAGCATCAGGCTCAACAGGTGTGCCATCAATCTCCTCTGGCAGCTCCTCAATAGAATCTTCTCGTGCGATTGAGAATAAAATACAACATATGGAAAGTACGGGAGATAAGAAACAACAACACATCATAAATAGGGAAACAACAATAAAATAAGCTATACTGATAGCAACATCAAACAACACAACAGTATCAATCAATCATCTCCCAAGCCATTTTCTCTTAGCTACTGTCTTTTACACTCATGCAACTAACGATTATATGGACACGATCATGACGCGACATCCCCAACAGATCAAGATGTCCCATTCATCACTGTGCCACCCCCCATAATGTAGGGTTCAGCCAACAGCCCTCAGGCTCAACTCATGGGTACGACATATTCCCCTGCCCGTAGGCCAGATCGGAATATTCGACCATCAACAACTCAACTCACGACAACGATATATCCCCCCGCCCGCAGGCCAGGTCAAGACATTCGCCTGTCAACAACTGATGGGTACGATCATCTCCCCGCAGGCAAGATCGACCGCCCGTACGCCAACACAGTGATGAACAACAACGATGCAACATGAATCTCACCGACTCATCTCGGGATCAACAACTTAGTGCCTCAACCACAACTTGTACATAACTACAACCGATTATCAACTTTGTATATCAACATGAATATATCAATAGGATCTCTAGGTTGAGGACTACAACATATATATATATATATATATATATATATATATATATATATATATATATATATATATATATATATATATATATATATATATATATATATATATGTATATATATATACATCCTCGAAATCCTCACCACATGATCATCTCCCAGATTATCAGGAATTACTGCCTATCTCTACTCATACAACAGTGAGCACAAATATCATATCATAGGCAATCCTAATCATGTAAATCAATATCTACTCAGAGGCATATATTCAAGTAACCCTAAACATGTTACTAAGCATACATGCACATCAACAGGTATCATCTTAAGCATACCAACACACCAGCATACAACCCCAACTTATCTTAAAATCAACCTATCAGCGATAAACCTACAATGCCTAAAATTACATTGGTACCACCAACTAGTAGTCGCCAATGTGAGTTAGTTGTTGTCGATTACTTGACCACTAGTAGGTTTTAGGTCACTCTACGCATATCAATATATATTATTTTATTCTTGCCTCCCTAACGATATTGTGGTTCTTTCTCCCACCTGATAGCAAAATGTAGCAACGATCACGAATTCACGAGCCTCCAAGCTCTCTATACAGCCGCAATCTCCTTCTCCCAAAAGGATCCTGGACGCAACTTCCAAACTTGCCCTAATCACGGAAATAACATGTAGAAAATAGCATTAACCCTAATACAAAGCTAAAACCGTGAATAGAAGCTTAAACAATAGAAGAACATTGTATAGCTACAATGTAGGTAGATACGGAACCTCGGCTTACCCTCGAGGAATCAAGAAAGCAAACCGGTATAATTGTAGTAGAAGTTGAGCTGATCATGAATACATGAACGGATTTGGAATCGGAACAACGAACGAAGCACAACATGGATCACAAACCTTGGAACTGTCTTTAGACCTTCTCACGAGCTCTCTGTATCAGTTTGAGAGTTGTAAAATTCGTGCAAGTGAAAGTGAGTCAAGTATTTATAGAGGTAAAACTTTGCTGACAACACTTAAGCGTTCCAAAACCCCATGCTTTAGGGTTCAAACGCTTGAGCGTTAGCCTTCTCAACACTTGAGCGTTGACATTTCGTCACCGCCAAGGCACTGCCCATCACGTGCCAGCTGCGATGTGTAACCGACATGTGTCACTTTACGTCCCATCATTGCCAGTCAATAGGTCATAGTGGCCACGCTTGAGCATCCACCCTGCTCCACGCTAGAGCGTTATCACGATTGAGTGTTCCATTGCTCCACGCTTGAGCGTTCTGCCCAGAGTCACACACACTCTTCATCCTTCTCTAATCCATTTCAACCCCAACTCTTAACCTACCTTCTAAGCACATTATCAAACCAACATATATTTATGCATTTAATTAAGGTGATGAAAATGAGGATGTTACAAACACCAACACTCCCTACCAAGCAGAGTGTTCACGGCTATCCATGTTGACAAGTGACTCCAAACACAAGAGGGGGTGAATTGTGTGTGATCTTGAATTGGAAAAACTTTTTCAAATAAAGCTCTTTAATAATAAATCACAGGTAGAAAATGACAATAATGTAAATTACGATATTTAAATTGCAATAATTAAATAATTGAAATTAAAGTGGGATAAATAACTGTGATAATAAAAGCATAGGGAAAAGGAAGGAACATGCAGATTTATCCTGGTTCGACTACCAACTATCCCAGTAGCATACGTCCAGTCCCCAAGGTCAACCACCAAGGGTTTTTCACTCAATAACTAGCTTTTAAATCAAGTTCAGCTAGAAACCTTTACAACCAAGAGCACTTCTCACAGACCAGGGATATCACCTCCCCCAATGAAAAAGCCTCAGCCAAGCTTAACGGGTGTTGGTAAGCTTCCGAGCACTCCTCACAGACCAGGGATATAACCTCCCCTAGTGACAGAGTCTCAACCAAGCTTAGCAGGCGATGGTAACCTTCAAAGCACTCCTCACAGACCAGGGATATAACCTCCCCCAGTGAAAGAGCCTCAATGAACCCAAGAGATATCACCTCTCTTGTCAATTTGGTAACCAAAAGATGGTTTGAGTCGTTTGACTCTTACCAGAATATAGCACTCTTAATAGTGCAGATTAAAAACAAATTGAAGCACAATACAATTCAAACTATATGGAGTAAAAGCTCTCTCTCAATATAAGTATAATCAAAGTGTTGTAGTAGTGAGAATGATAAAAAGATTTGACAGAGTTTTAGCGCAATAGGATTAGTGTGTTGTATATATGGCTGCCTCAACATCCCTATTATAGAAAAACATTTAAGCCCATAGGAATTAGGTTAAGCCCATTTAGAAAACAATCTAATCACGTCATAATTGATTATTGCAAGGCCATAATCGATTATCTAATTATTTAGAAACACGCTGGAGAGGCAGTCGCGTCATAATCGATTATGGGTTCTCTGTTTGAAGCTCACTCACACGCATAAGAGCATAATCGATTATTCAATCGATTATGTCTATAATCGATTATGCTAATTGATTACTTCTTCTCTGTTTTGAAAACCAGCTTTTCATATATATGATAATCGATTATTAGAAAACATCTAATCGATTATTCTCATTTAAAAACCAAATGATTTTAAACTTAACGACTGTTAATTTATTTTATCCAATTGAATCGCTTGAAGCCTATCAAGTTTTATTTTTACTCCTCATATCATGTGTGTGTATGCGATTGATTTTATATTTGAGTGCTATACTACCACTTACAACATGATCTAAACAGACAATACAAATAATGAAAATTCCCTTAACCCCATCTTGAAAGACTTGATCTTCATCAAATTCTTTTCCACTTTTTACAGTCTTGTCCTTCTGGGATTTCCTTTTGTCTATCATCATGTTCATATTCTCCTCGACTTCTTTTGTCATTCATGTCCTTTGAGGAATCCTTTTGTCAATCATCAAAACTAAATAAATCCTGTCAAGGCATATATTCACAATCCATAGTCCTCAATCATTTCACCAGGTTAAGTGCAGTAGCTTATTTCCACCAAATGATCTTATCTCACACATCACCCAATCCATAAGGATCATTTCTTAGCTCTAGGCATACCAACAATCATATGTGCAATATCATGTTATCTCACAACATATTATCACCATATCATCGAATGAGGTAAATAAACATATACCATAACATCACCAAATAGGATGATAAAGCGTATTATTACAAGCATGGTAAAAAACGTATTCACAAATACGGTACAGCAGTCATATAAGCATGTTAAGCATACGATCTCGATCAACATAGCATCAACCTACGTTGATAAACCTACAATGCTTAAGCCTACATCGGTACCGTTTTCCGGTAGTTGCCAATGTGGACTTAGGTGTTTGTCGATTACTCAACCACTAGTAGGGTTTAGGATCCCCTACGCATATTAATGTATTCTATTCTACTCTTGCCTCCCCGACGATTGTAATTCTTTCCCCCACCTTATAGCAATTGATGCAACGATCATGAACTCAACCACAATCACACCAACACTGCAGCCACCACCACGCAGCTGCCACCACCACCAACCTCCAGCTGCAGCCTTCTTTTCCAAATCTAGCACCAACACGACCTCAAATTTTGCCCTAATCATGGAAACAACGTGTAAACGACATTGTTAACCCTAGGGCAATACCAAAACCAAGAATATTCAAAGGAGAAGCTCGAAGAACACAGAGAACACGAAGGTCGACGTGTTGGATATTTGAGCTTACCTTCGAGAAATCGAGAAACCAATCCGTGGAACTCGTAGTATTCGAAGCCCTGATTACAATGGTGTAGTTGGAATTACGATCTGACACCTCGATCTTCCCCGGGATCACACTCTCTCTCTAGAAATCTGTTACTTCTCTCTCTAGCTTTTCTGGACTGGGAAACACTTATATTTTTCATCCAAAATGAAAAATGGAGAAGAAACATAAGGTTGCTATCAGGCTGTCCACGCTTGAGTGTAGGAAAACTCCACGATTTAGCGTGGGCATGCTCTGACGTGGGAAAACTCCACGCTTGAGAGTAGGGCACTGATCGCCACATCTTTGCCATACGTCGCGTGCGCGCTGACACCTGCACCTCCACGCGTCCCCCTTCCACACTCTAACGTGCAAATACCCATGCTCTGATGTCAACGATCAACGTTTGAGGGTGGGGTTTCTCCACGTTTAAACGTTGGACGCTAATTTGGCCTGTTCTTTCACGTTTTTCCACTTTCTGGACTCGTTCCAAGGCCAAATTGTCCCAAATTTGAACCATGGCTTCCTCAACACATAAGGAACATAATTAAGCCCCCAAACATGCTTAATTAATGTCCCATACACTAATCAAGAAAACGGGGTGTTACACTACACAACTTGTCATTAGAAGCACCAAATATAATGTCACCGTGAACAATCAACTTGTCTTTCTTTTTCCTTTTAATGAAGAGAGTGGTATCAACCTTTCCCCTTGTGAAGTCTTTATCAAGTAAGAACTTGTTGAGCCACTTATATCGAGCTCTTGGAGCTTGTTTGAGTCCATAAAGAGCTCTTTTTAGTTTGTACACAGAATCGGGTTGTTTAAAATTTTCAAAACTTGGGGGTTGTGGTACATACACTTCTTCATTTATCAGAACATTTAGAAATGCACTTTTAACATCCATTTGGTATAGTTGAAGGTCCATATAACAAGCAAAAGCAAGTAAGAGACGAATGACTTCTAACCTTGAAACTGGAGCATATGTCTCATCATAATCTATACCTCATTCTTGGTTGTATCCTTTTACTACTAGCCTTGCCTTGTTTCTTATAATAATTCCATTTTCATCTAATTTGTTTCTAAAAACCCATTTAGTGCCAATTATTTGCTTGTGTTTAGGCTTTGGAACTAATTCTCAAACCTCGTTTCTTTCAAGTTGATTTAATTCCTCAAGCATGGCTACTAACCAATGTTCATCTAGTAATGCATCATTTATGTTCTTTTGTTCAATTTGAGATACAAAAGACATATAATTGCATAATTCCCTTAAAGAAGATCATCTTGTTTTTACCCCTTTTGTGATATAACCTATCACATTGTCAATAGGATGGTTTTTGACAAGTCTCCATTCTTTGGGAAGTTCTTGATCTTAATCTCTTTGGTGTGGCTATTGAGATTGCATCTCATTTGTGTCCTCTTGATGTCCGCCAATCAGACTGTGGGGAATATCTACAAAATTTTCAATACAACCTTTCCTGTCCTTTTGGGTGTTAGTTTCATCAAAAGAAACATGAATGGATTCTTCAATAGTCAAGGTCCTTTTATTAAAAACTCTAAAAGCATTACTTATTTTAGCATAGCCAAGGAAAATACCTTCATCGGCTTTTGCTTCAAATTTTCCTAAATTATCTTTTCCATTATTTAAAAAAAAGTACTTACATCCAAAAACATGCAAATGTGAAATGTTGGGCTTTCTACCTTTATATATTTCATAAGATGTTTTCTTAATAATAGGTCTTATCAAAACCCTATTTGTAACATAACAAGCAGTGTTTACCGCATGCACCCTGAGACGACCCCACTTGCATAGGATGATCCCATTAGTTCCGCTTACCATATTAACTATGACTTAACGGTATTATACGCGCTTATTAAACAAACGATGGCAAACATTGCAAACAAAAACACGTACATGCATCAGAGTAAACGCAACGGGAAAAGATAAAACATATATACATGCAGTACTAAGGTATACATAGTGGCCTCATCAGTAGGGCTAGATATATATACAGACATAAACACATAAGAAACTTTAAATAAAACCTATACATCAAAGATCTCCAAAGACTCTCAAAACATTAAGCTCGCCAGCACTCCCCATCCCACTCTCAAATACATCAAAACCTCTCAACACAGTCCTAGAGACGCATTGGCTGGCTCCCACCATCAGTGGTGAGGATGCCCCAAGCTACCCTGCCCCTCTCTGTGAGTACGCCTACAAACTCGTGTAGGCTCGTACTCGGACGAGGAACTCGACACTACAATCCGACGCCTCCAAGACACCCTCAGGCACTGCTCCGTACGTCTGCATTGGCCTCTGTATATGAATCCTCGCCTGCTAGACACTACTGATTACTGTGGTGCCGCCCACAAGTAGTCCTGCTCTCTCAGCCTCGGTGGGTGCCACATCCAAGGGAAGGGAAGAAATTGGTACACGCAGTAGGGTCCTATGATGTCCACGTACGGTGGCGTGCCGCTCCGATAGATCAAGCTGATGGGTCTGGTGTAAACAGCCAAGAAGGTCAAGGGGTCCACCCGCCATCCCCTCTCATCATGGTCGACGATCTCAATATCCCCTAGCACCGGCATTCGCGGTGCCCCCGTGATAAACGGGTGAAGTCTCGGGTCCATCCTGGTACTCCACTGGCTCATCGTCTACTCGTAGATCGAGTACATACGTACAAAGGAAAAACAAGGAGATAAGATATACAGCACGTCTATAACAGAGATGATGCAAGCAGAATATATAGCAAACATAACCATCTCTCGATGTCTCGACCCACGGCCGTTCCCTAGCTGGATGTACACATACTTTTTCTATACATGTCGGCCGGTACTAAACACCCTCCTAAGGGCAACATCATGTCCGCTCATAGGACAAGTTGGTTTGTTCCGGTAATCCGTTCCACTCGCCGTGACTCATAAGAGTGCATCACTGCTCAACTGTCCTAGACAGAGAGGAAAATCCGGGCCTCCTCAGAAGATCCACCAGCAACTGGAAAGACTCAAGGTCCAGTCGGGATAGTAGGACGTGCCCAGGACCGCCACGACATGATAGGAGCTACCATACCGGTCTCATGTGGGTACACCTATGTCTAGTATATCCCCGAGGTCACACAGAACTTCCCTTTCGTTTTCCGCACCCGCACTCGGTGCACCAACCTTGTGTGCCTCCCAACACATGGCTCGCCACTTGGCATCATATCGCAACAGATGCAAACTCGATCTTTGATACCACAAGCTCCAAGCTCCAACTGTAAACATATGAGCTCCAAGCTCCACCTGTAACCATCTGAGCTCCAAGCTCCACTTGTAACCATATGAGCTCCAAGCTCCCATCACAACCATATGAGCTCCAGGATCCCATCATAACCTTCTGAGCTCCAAGCTCCAACTATAAACTCGAATTTTGACTATCAGCTCAAACGTCCGCAACGGGGTCAAAGCCCTAATTATACTAAACCTCCAAGTTCTCATGCATACACGCATTCCAAGGTAAAATGCAGCAGTTATCATCATCATGTTCAATAAGGCAGTAAATGTAACACCCTTTCCCGAGTGTCACATTCCCGAACGTTTATAAGGCCGAAAATATTTATTAATGCAGAAAATACGATTTTTCTTTTTCTTTTCATTTCATAAAGATGTAATGGGATTAGTAAAGGTAAATAAATAATACTAATAAATGAACTTAGGTCCACCATGTATTTCTAGAACATATTGTATTATAAATACAGAAACAGAAAACGGAAAACAGAAACATCAACATTATTATATACAGACATAAGTCTAATGTCTAACTAACGTAAGAAATAGAATAAGTACTAGGAGTCATAGCTCCCAAAAGGTACTACAAAAAATGACATAGTCTGGCCGACAACAAAACTAAAACAGCAAAAGAGTCCACCTCCGAACTCAAAAGGACTGCTGAACCGAACCATCTTCGCATCCATTTGTTCAAGCAACAACCGCAAGTACCAACAGAAAACATATAGATATGGGTGAGATTCCCATTCATCAACACAACAAAACAGCAGTAGTAAAAACGGGACGACTCACTAGGTAACAGCATACCCAACATGTTAAACAGTTAAACACCATACTAAAACTCTCAAGATAAATCATGTTAAACAGTTAACAGTATAATATAATGCATTCTTAAACAGAACAACGATGTATAACAGTAAATATAAACATCAACAAGCATGCAATGCAATGCAATGTACATGACTCAATGCTAATG
This sequence comes from Ammopiptanthus mongolicus, assembly GCA_039655645.1. Lineage (NCBI taxonomy): Eukaryota > Viridiplantae > Streptophyta > Magnoliopsida > Fabales > Fabaceae > Ammopiptanthus > Ammopiptanthus mongolicus. Next base: position 60,052,507 of record CM077343.1, on the reverse strand, counting down.
CCACTGGGTACTACTCTGACCCCTACTCCATGGAGCTAACAAAACATTCGGAGAGAGTGAATAGGAGGACATGTTCTGGTTTTTGCCAGCCATGAGCAAGATGCTACAATGTTCGTAACGTGCACGTATCTGGCTTTACGGTAACACTCTCGACCAAACATGAAAAGTACGGCATCTAGTAGAGGATATCAGTGTATTGCACGGATTCGCCACGACACAGAAGAATCATCAACTGGTCACATGTCAGCCCTTCCAACCCTGATACCTCCAAAAAGACCATTGAAGATCGTCACCGTAAGATTCGCACCCGCGTCAAGGTGTAAGCTCAACTCCTAGGCTCAAGGCCATACAACTATGCACATGAAATGCCAATGCTTACACAAAGCAGATACGATAAAGCAATGTCTATCCATTGGATAAACCTCAAGGTTCACTAAGGTTCTCTTCCTTAGAAACTACACGCGTCTTTGTTTTATAAAACAGTATCCACTGGATAAATCATTTATCCATCGGATAAATATCTCGTGACTCCTTTGGAATGATCCAGACTGCTTTCAGAATCGCCGACTGTCCCCACAAACCAACACAAGTCTTTCCAGCGTGTTTTGTCCTCACTCACATCCTTTCTATGAAACTTCCCAGAAGGTCACCCATCCCATAATTACTCTAAGTCAAGAACGCTTAACTATAAAGTTCTTATGTTCTAAGCTCCCGAAAAGAAGATAAATCTTGTTGGTATGGGTAGTACCAATCAATTCTTATATGCCTTCCCTTAGCTATACAGTCCCATACCTGCATAGCCTCAGGATTCCTTCCACTGTACAGTCCCATAACTGCACAATCTTAGGATCTCTCTCTCATTCCGATTATCACAAGACTGAAACAATTGAACGATTAACCTGGATCCGAATCACCGGTCCGTCATCGAACTACTGTTTCAAAAACCAAAACGTTTCATGTTTACGTTTACGTCTTATGAATTTTGTCTCAAGTCTTAAACATTATGAATAAGGATTGAGAATCCTCTTAGATAAGTCTTTGAGACTTTCTAAGATATTACTCCTTGATTTTCAATTAAGGAAATAAGTGTTGATTCACTTAAGTCTTATGAAGTCATTGATGTACTAAGTCATCAATGGTATAGTACATGGTCTTGTTCCACCACATACCATACTTAAATTATTCCTTGTCTTCAACTCTAAGTTAATTACTTAACTTAGGTTTTTACGTGTAAAACTTTTACGATTGAGTTAGAAAACTCCTTTTGTAAACCAAACAACTTTTACAATTGAAAACTCATTTGATTTGAAAAAACATTTGAACTACTTACTTTATTTCTAGCCTTTTCTGAAACGTGAAAGTCGCTTAGCGAGGGTACATTCGCTTAGCTAAATTAAGGCAGTAATACCCCATTTGAAATTCCTCTCTTGCGGGGCGAACAGAAGTTTCGCGTCGCGAGGCTGAGAGCTGTATTTGCTCCATATACAGATCCTCTGTATCGCGAGGCGAATATTAGCTCGCGTGGCGAGGCTGAGAATTATATTTCATATCGACCTTCTGCATCGCAAGGCAGAGAGCTGTAACTTTTAATGCTCTATTTAGCCTTCTGTCTCGCATGGCGAGAATAGTTCTGCCAGGCGAATGCCCTGTTTTCCCTCTGTCTCGCGTGGCGAGACAGGGTTGGCCAGGCGAGTGCCCTGTTTTCATTTTTCCTTAACCTATGGCTAAAGAAAAGACATTTTTCACTTTGGTGACACACTTTAAAGGTTACAACTTCATTTGATCTTTGGATCAAAATCACTTCTCATAGTTCTTTGAAACATAGGTTATGAAATCATGCTTTTCTTACTCAAGACTTTGATAGATCAAGAACAAAACATGTTCTTATGTTTCTTATTACTAAGGCCACAAGCCTAGTAGGAACAAATGTGAAGATTGCTTCACCCTCAAGACAAGTTATAACTCACAATGTGCATCTAATTATGACAAACAACAATTACATATCATTGCATCATAGTCAAGCATAAAAGTCCATACTTGATCTAGTGATCAAAGTAGGTTTCTCAACATACATGGAATTGATTTTCATTCAATCATCTCATCATCAACATATGCTAAAGCACACTACAACATACTAAAGCATACACTCATCAAGACAACCTTGTTCTTGAAGAGAACTTAACAATTAAAAGTGAACCCAAACTAAAGGGTTTCACCCACACATAAACTTAAACAACCATCTTCAGCACCACCATTTTGGTGTGATGAGGTTCACCCCCCATACCTGTTGAAGAGCAGATTCCCGGATCAAAGTCGGTTCATCAGTTTGTGAGCCTCCTGATAGTTGTCACCAACTACAAACAACCAAACAATCAAACATTAAACAACAATCAAACCAAACTCAACAATTCTAACAAAGAGGGTTTCGGCCACCCTAAAGAGAATAAAGCTAGGAATTGATCTTGGTTTTCCATTTCATGGATTCAAAGGCAATAGGAAAGCTAAGGATGAAATCAAGTGTTAGAAATCAAAAATTGATGAAAAACACTATTCATCATCACCTTGTAGGGTTCGGCCATATAGTGCTTTTTGAGCTATGATGAGAGTTGAATCATAAGCTCTTGGGTTTAGGTAGAGAATGATGAGGTGAGTTTTTAAAGAAATTGGTCTCACATCAAAATGATTTTTCTACAATTTCTTACGGATTTTCAAACTTTTGGATCTAAGAAATGATTTTCATGAAAATGGATCTTCATCTTTAAATAAAGAGATATTCAAGAAGCTAAAAGATCATGGAAGTGATCTTACCTTAAAATGAAGGAAGATTGCTCTAGGAATCAAGTGATTCCAACAAGAAACCAAGCTTTTCTCAAGAACAACAATGGAGTTTTCTCTCTAAAGTTGAAGATGGTGTTCTCGAGTTATTTGGGAGGGCTGATCTGCGTGAATGAGGGGCTGGATGGGGCTGAGTTCAGCCTTAAAACAAGTCACTTAAGGGCAAAATGGTCATTTGCCAAAAGGGTAAAAATGGTAAAAGTACAAAAGACTAAGGTTAGGGGCATTTTGGTCATTTCTCATCTAGATCTTCCCGATCGTCATGACGACTCTGGCAAACTCTCCCAAGTGTCCTGGGATGATGTGGTATCGAGCTTATACGTTGTCGGGTCTCGTTGAATCCCTTTACGACTCCAAACGCCTCCTGGTTCGATTATACGACCGAATATAATATATTATTATTATTTTTCGGACGTCAGGACGGATTTTAACGAAGATGTAGAGAATAAAATCCCCAGACTTACTGTCTTGTTCACGAGTCCAAATTAGGTTTCGATAGTAGAAAAAGGCTACTATCCGTGAAAAATGCAGACCAAGCTCCGTTTGAGCTTTCACCCCAAACTTAACCATGGCTTCCTATGGTTGTGTAGAACATTCCTATCTTCTCGGAATATTTTATTTCACTCTCTAAACCCTCCAATAAAATATAAACGTTAAAATACTGGAGAATTAGAAAACGTGAAAATCGAGGCGTTACAGTAAACATCTCAACATGTCATCATTCTATCACATCATGCATATATCTCATATATTGCAAGTATCACAGTTAGCAAATACATATACAGCAGTACGTGGCACATACCACCAAACATCATAAATTTGCTAACCTAGGGTGTCCGACGTAGCGATTATAGCCCATAGTAGACTAAACCTAGGGTTTAGGCACTTTGTCAAGGCCTAACCTCACGTAGGGTTTAGGGTTCCCCTACACAACTTAAAGCATACAACCAGGCTATATAGACTACTCTTGCCTCCCCGATGTGTGTACTCTTCCCCCCACCTTAACAATCGTGGCACGAACACCAATGCAATCACATCTTCCCCAACCTCAAGCTCGCAACCCATCTCCAATGACAGCTCCAAGACAACCACGATTTCAACCTCGTCGACGTGCAAAATCACGAGCATGAACTTTTGCCCTAATCACGAGCACAACATGTAGGCAATAGTGTTAGCCCTAGGGAAAGCTCAAAGATCAAGAGAAAATCTAGAAACTCGAAAAACACGAAGAACACGTGTTAGGGATTCGAGTTTACCTTCGACGAATCGAGAAATCGTTCGGACGAATTCGTAGTAATCTTCATCACAAACTCAACCGTGTAGCCAAAATCTCGATCTGAAGCTCCGAAGTCCAAGAATATGAACTTTATGTAACTAAAATCTTAGACCTTCTCTCTCTAAAACGCAGGAATCACTTGAAGAATTCATGCAAAGTGAGGAGGGGGAAGAAACTCACTAAAGTTGAGCCGTTGTCCACACTTTAGCATGGGACATCTCCACGCTTGAGCGTGGGGCTCTTCCACGCTTGAGCGTGGAGCCTCATCCACTCCGTCTTCTCCCTGGCCTGACATGTGTCCCACGCGCGTCAAAACTCAAAACAGCTGGCACAGCGCACTCAGCAAGCTTGAGTGCGGAAGCTTCCCACGCCTAAGCATTGCCACGCTTGTGCGTGGAGTACGTCCTCCCACGCTTGAGTGTCCAAATCAGCTAGGAGAGGACTTCTAGCCTTCTGACTCCCCCAGTTTCTTGTGTTACACCTTAAGCTCTTCCAACAAGATTCAAGCCTAGTCCTAAACATCCAACTAGGTTACTAACACATAAATAGTCACACAACCATACAAACACCCGATCAAGGTTATCCACCTCAATTAGGGTTACAAAAGATGGGATGTTACACACCCAAAAGTATTTAGGTAAGTTTGTTTCATTAAGCATAGTCCTAGCTAATTCTTCTAGGCATCTATTTTTTGTTTCAACAACACCATTTTGTTGTGGTGTTCTAGGTGCTGAAAAATTATGCTCAATGCCATGTTCATCACAAAATTCATTAAAATTATGATTTTCAAACTCTCCTCCATGATCACTTTCTATGCATGTTATTTTCAAATCCTTTTCATTTTGGATAAGCTTTGCTAGCTTCCTTAAAGAATTAAATGATTCATTTTGTGAGGAAGAAATAATGTCCAAGTAAATCTAGAGAAATCGTCAACAATAACTAAAGCATAGTAATTTCCTCCTAGACTCATTGTTCTGGAAGGGCCAAATAAATCAATATGCAATAACTGTAATGGCCTACTTGTTGACACAACATTTTTAGGTTTAAAGCTGGTTTTAGTTTGTTTTCCCTTTTGGCATGCATCACAAAGACCTTCCTTTTCAAATTTTAATTTAGGTAATCCTTTGACCAAATCTCTAGAAATTAGTTTATTTAGGTGATCCATGTGTATATGTACACTTCTCCTATGCCATAACCAAGCCTCATTATCTTTACTCAACAAGCATTGAATATTTGTTTTTGAGACATCATCCAAATCAAGCATCTATATATATATATATATATATATATATATATATATATATATATATATATATATATATATAATTTTGTGTTTTGCCCACAAATTTTACTTGTTTATCATTTAATGACTCAACTATGCAACAATTATCATCAAATATAACTTTATATCCTTTGTCACATAATTGACTTATGCTTAACAAATTGTGTTTTAAGCCATGAAATCGTTTTTGCATTTCATTTATTGATTCATCTTGTTTCATTATAAACAACTCATAATGATGAGTTAGGTTATTTACCCTAGCTCTTTTCACTTTACTAGTTCCCTCATGGGTAACTTGTAAAGTATCCGAAATATCTTTTGCACTTTGGCAATTTGAGATTCTAAAGAATTCATCAACCGTTAACGAGTTTGTGAATATGTTAACGCCTTGAGATCGAGTTGAACCTTTCTTTTCTCCTCTTCAGTCCATAAGCTCCTTGGCTTATCTTTTTCCCCATTCCCAACACCATTTTTTGGAATGAAAGAAGCATTTAAAATAGTATCCCATAGATCTAAGTCTATGCCTTCAATAAAGATTTTCATCCTAGCTTTCCAATATGGATAGCCTTCACCATCAAAAATAGGAGGAGTGATTATAGAAATTTGTTTATGACCTTTACCCGAGTTTTGTACCATTTTCACAAGAAATCTTGAAAGCTATTAAGCTTTTAACAAGACCCTAGCTCTGGATACCAATTTTTAGAATAATGGACAAACTCAAGAGGGGGTGAATTGAGTATTTAAAAAATTTCTTAAAAAAATCACTCCTTTTTTAATGGTGTTTGAATACAAACAAGGATAAGAAATCTTTCTTGAAAATTAATCACAAAAGATTTAATAATATCACAATAACAATGAATACACAATATCACAATATTAAAATATAAACCAATATATCTTGCAAGAAGTAAAAGTGTAAGGTTAGGAAGATTTACACAATAGATTTTATACTGGTTCGATCACAGCCTTAGTGACCTATATCCAGTCCCCAAGCAACGCTTGAGTATTTCCACTAAGTTGAAAAATCGACTTTTACAAGCAAGCAAGCAAGCAATAAAGAATTTACAATCTTTACCTAGATTGACATTGAGTTACCTCCCTCAATCCTCAATCCTTGCCTCTAAGGATACCCCACCTAGGAGCCAATTTGGATACCCCACCAAATTGAGATGCTTTGGGTGCCTCACCAAAGACTTGTGAACAGCTTCAAGGATACCTCACCTTGAAAGATCACCAAACTATCTTGTGAATGATTGAAAGAGAGACATTCTAACTTCTAGAGCGAAAAATAATTACAAATGAATCTAATTTCAAGTATGAAATTGCAAAAGCTCAAGTGTGTTTTTGGCAGAGTAACAATAGTAATCAACTTGTTAAATTTCATGTCATACTCATACCAATTTATAGAGAAAGTGTTTAGATAATAAAGCTTTTGAATTTAAAATTTTGTTTCAAAAATACTTGAAGTAATCGATTACTTTCAAGAGAATAGTTGATTACTTTTCTCAAGAAACTTCATTTTTATGTAACAGCCACAAAGTAGTCGATTACTTGAACAGGGTAATCGATTACTTTGTTCTAACTGAAACTCAAGATCTAAGAACACGTGCAAGTAGCTGATTACTTTATCAATTAGTCGATTACATTGTGCTAAAACAAATTTCTAACTTCTGGACATATAAAGTAGTCGATTACTTTACTTTAAAACATACTTTTTCACCTTACGAAAAAGTCCAGAACTTTGTCTAGTTAACTTGGAATCTTGAATTAGAATATCTAAACCTTTTTCACTTTTTAATTCACTTGTTTAACTTATTAATTTCACACTTGATTACATTTACACAAAATTAACTATCTATCAACTATAGCATGTTGCACTTTATATCTTCAAGTTCCATATCTTGCATATATTTGGTCTTCATCAAAACCATAGAAAGTTGTATATAAATTGTCTTGTAACTTAATTTTCAATACTTAACTTTAAGTATAAATGAGTTTAAATTATAAATGAGTTTAAGTTAATAGGATTTTGACATAAGAGGATTTTATGTCTTAACTTAAGAAAAACGATTTTTGAACTCTAACTTATAAGTGATTAAATAAGGTTTATAAAACCAAATGAAACAATGTTTTCAAGAAGCAAAACTTTTAATAAAAGTTACTAAGGCATTTTGCCAACGCATAATAAAATGAGTTTAAACATTCAACTACTTTAAATTAAAGGATATTTTGAGTTACCATAAGAATCTGTTTACTACTAATAATTCTACTCAACCAAATGATCTTATCTCCAAGGTTATTCCTTCTATGGTTTCTGCTGAGGACAATGCTATGTTGACAAACCTGCCAACTATGGAAGAAGTTAAATAGGCTGTTTTCTCTATGAATGGTAATGAAGCCCCGAGGCCAGATGGATTTGGAGGTTTCTTCTATCATCACTTCTGGGATATAATTGCTAAGGATGTGTTCAATGCAGTTCTTCAATTTTTTAAGCAAGGGTGGGTGCTTCCTAACTTGAATTCGGATGTTGTGGTTCTTATTCCTAAAATTCAAGGAGCAGACAGAGTTGAGTAGTTTAGACCTATAGCATTAGCCAATTTCCAATTCAAGATAATCACTGAAGTCATGGCGAATATGCTTGCATTAGTGGCACCTAAAATTATCTCTGAAAACCAAAGAGGTTTCATCAAAGGTAGTCAAATAACTGAATGTGTTGCCATTGCTTCTGAAATTATTAATATGTTGGAGAAAATGTCTTTTGGGGGTCAGTTGGTTATGAAAATTGATATAAAGAAGGCTTTTGGTACTATGGATTGGAGCTTCATTTTGCAGGTTTTGCAATCTTTTGGTTTTAATGCATCTTTCTGCAATTGGGTAAAAGTTATTTTGAATTCTGCCTAGCTTTTTATTTTAGTAAATGGGCATGCAGTAAGGTATTTCAGCTGCAAGAGAGATTAGGCAAGGAGATCCTTTGTCTCCTTTTCCTTTTTGTCTTGCAGAAGAGGCTCTCTACAGAGGTATCGCAAAGCTAGTTGATGATGGTAAACTGCAGTTATTAACAGGTCCTAGGGGTTTTCAAATGCCTAGTCACATTCTATATGCGGATGATGTTACATTCTGTAGAGGCAGTAAGAGGAGCTTACAAAATTTGATTAATCTCTTTAAGGAGTATGAGTAGGCCTCGGGTCAGGTTGCCAGTCTTGATAAGTCTAAGTTTTTTGCAGGCCCAATTTCTAATTCTAGACTGACTTGCATATCTCAAATTCTTGGCTTTAATTCTGGAAGTGTTATTTTCTCATATTTAGGAGTTCCTTTGTTTAAAGGGAAACCGAGGAGAATTCACGTACAGCTTATAGCAGATAAAGTAAAAAGTAAACTTGCTTCATGGAAAGGTTCCTTACTTTCTATCATGGGGAGGGTGGAGTTGGTTAAATCAGTTATTCTTGGAATGTTATTTTACAGTTTCCAACTATATGTTTGGCCTATGACTCTCTTGAAAACAATGGAGAAGTGGATCATAAATTTTGTATGGGCTGGTGACATTAACACAAAGAAGATTGTAACTGTGTCTTGGCAAAAAGCGTGCAATCCTATCTTGGAGGGTGGATTTGGTATTAGATCACTTAAAGTTATAAATAAAGCTGCAAGATTGAAGCTTTGTTGGGAGTTAGTTTCATCTAATAATCAATGGTCTTCTTTGTTAAAAGCCAGAGTCTTCAAAAGGAACTCATTCATTAGTAATCATATCAGATCTTCTATTTGGATTGGCATCAAAAAGTTCTTCCCTACTGTTTTAGAAAACTTATCCTGGAAGCTGGGTAATGGGTTTGATATCAATTTCTGGACTAACCATTGGTTATCTAGGCCAATTATTGATGTTACATGTTCCTCCTGATTATCACAGTTTGCTTTCTTCTAAAGTTAGTGATTTCATTTTAAATGGTAATTGGAGTATTCTTGCTTCCATTGCATCCAGATTTCCTGCACTTACTTCAGAAATAAATCAGGTTATTATTCCTAAATCACCTAGTGTTGATCAGGTAGTTTGGTCAAGCACAAATACAGGAAGTCTATCTTATAAAGAGGCTTTTGGTTATCTAAATCCTCCAAGTCAGACCCTGCCTTCACCTAAAAAAATTTTGTAGCAGCTGCATTCAACCATCTAAGTCATTTCTGTTTTGGAGAATTCTTCATAACAAATGCCTATAGATGAGAACTGATGGAATAGAGGTTGTACAATTGTGTCTATGTGTAGCCTTTGTGGCAAATCTGCAGAAACTACATCTCATTTATTCCTTAGCTGCAGTTTTGCCAAGGAAATATGGGACTGGATTAACAGTGTCATTAATTGTGCAGTGGATACTACTTCTTTTCATTCTATTCTTTCATTATGCAATAAGCATTGGAGCTCCCAAGTTTCTAATATTGTCTCTGCAAGTTTGATCAACATCATTTGGGGAATTTGGTACTGTAGGAATAAGGTTAGATTTGATAATAAATCAATTTCAGCTAGAGCAGTCATTAATTTGATCATGGCAAATGTAGCTCTATCGGGCAGGACTTCAACAGGAGTAATGTCTAATTCTTTGGAGGAATTTTTGATTTTAAAGGCTTTTGCTGTGGAGAGTCATGTGTCTAAAGCTCCTAAGATTACTGAAGTTATTTGGTATCCTCCGCTACATGGCTGGATAAAATGCAACACAGATGGCGCTGCTAGAGGTAATCAGGGGATTTCAACTTGTGGTGGCATTTTTAGAGACAAGAGTGGTGCAATTCTTAGATGTTTTCAGAATTCATTGGCATATCTACATCTCTGCATGCTGAATTGGCTGCTTCTATGTTGGCTATTGAGCTTGCTTTTCAAAAGGGTTGGAATAAGCTTTGATTAGAATGTGATTATAATTTGGTGGTTTATGCATTTCGAAACTTGGAGATTGTCCCTTGGAGGCTTTATAATAGATGGACGAACTGCTTGCTTTTGACCAATCAAATGAAATTTAGAGTCTCTCATATCTATAGGGAGGGGAATTGTTGTGCGGATAAGTTAGCTTCTTATGGTATTCCCTCGCATAGTTTTTCTTGGTGGGACATAGTTCCTTCTTTTATTTTGGAAGATTTTAACCGTAATAGGTTTAATCTTCCTAGTTATAGATTTAAGTAATTGTTTTTTTTTTTTTTTCATGGGTTTTGGCTTAGTCCTTCTTTATTCATTTTGCTATTTTAATAATATATTGATGTGCTGCAGATGATTGATAAGGTCTGGGATGCCAACCTAGTTGGGATGCCTTTGCTTATAGTGATGTTCTTGCATGTCAATCTGTTTTAGAAAAAAAAAAAAACTTTAAATTAAAGGATTTATACATTCAAAATAAGTATTTGAATGAAGTAGTTTAATAGTTAAACTAAAGGAAAGTTCAACCTTGTTACACTTAAGGTGTAATTTGTTTAGACATGCTTTGTTAAATAAGAAAAGATTTTTTAAATTGTAATAAGTGTTTAACACACTTATGATATAACCACGTGTTAAATTAAAATGGTTTTTAACTTGAAAAGATTTAAACTTGTCAAAAAGAAGAGGAAAAAGTTTTTGAACTCAAAACCAACTGTTTTCTAAAGTCTAAAACCAGAAGTTAAATAATTAACTTATAGTGAAATGAGACGACCCCCTTACGTAAGGTAATCTCATTAGTCTCACACTTAAGTTATTAACTATACCTTAATCGTATTATAGCGTTAATGCGTTATTCAGGAAGCGGATGCAAACGGAAACAGTAGGCTAGCAACGCAGCAACTCACGAACCTGTGTAAAAGAGCAGCAACCCCTAAAGTTTGAGACATGTGGAATCACACTGTACTCAAGGATTTATTCGTCTAGGACGAAAATCCCCCAGGATTTAACAGGCTTCTCTCGGAATGAACCGAGGTTTCAGAACTGTAGAAAAAAAAAAGTTGTTTAATCCAAGAAAGAAAAGAAGTTCTTTTTCGTTTATCACTTGTTCTGATTGAAAACCCAAAAATATGTTCTTCCTTGATTTTTCTCGAAACATCTTTAGATAAAGATGAAGGCCATCCGTTGGAGACACTCAATGCACCGTTTAACTTGTAAAATTTTCATTCAATGACTCATAAAATCCAATGTAAAAACTGACCTATTAAAATAGGAAGTTTATTTACTTCCATACAACAAACGAGGTGCACGTTACAAAACTAAAATTTGAATCCATCTATGTTTGCATATGATAGCTTTATAACATAATGTACGTAAACATCTTGCAACGAATCAATTCAGCGATCAATAAAAAAATATTAAAAATATTTTAATGAAAACGTTGCCTCAGTTTCATTTTCCTTCTTTATTCAAATGCATTTATGTCATTCAAACAATGCATTCAATTCTTTATTTTCTTCACATTGCTCATATGATGAAATTGAAGGCAATAGAAAACAATTAAAGCCAAATAAAAACAATCAAAGAAGAATTAAACATATTAAAGAAAGAAATTGAATGATAATAAAAAGAATTTAAAACATTTAGTTTTGAATTCAAAATGGTAATTTAATTTAATTTTTTTTTAAATATAAATATACAACAATCCCACACATATTTAAAAAAATATTTGAAAAGAAAACTTTTCCTGGGTTAACACCATGGGTGTAAATATATCGAATTTGGTGTCTTTTGGACTATGAACCAAACCTAGAGTAATAAGACTTATCATACAAGTGAGTTGGTGAAGTAAACTTCTATTAACCAAAACACTTTGATGTATGATAGAGGTCTACCAATAACACTACACCCCCACAATTCTCGCTGTTGACGCTGTTTTGCACTAATAGGCCATGCGCGTGCCTGGCAATTCATGAATGCTCTAGAGATTATGCCACAATCTCATACAAGCGACCCCGCTTGACACTCATATAGGTGATTTCATCAGATGTATGCTGCAATTCATACATCACCCATAAGGGATATGAAAATCATTAAAACATTAAAGCTTAACCTCTCAATAAAGCAGTCTAGCAATTCTCACACCATGGGAAGGGACAAAAAAATTATTAGTGCTAGCAGAACTAACAAGTGACTTGTTTTTACCCATATGAACCTTCTTCATGGGATCTCCAATCACAAAGGTTGGGTTACCATCACTGCTAATTTCAAATTGGCTTAAGTCACATTCCCCTCGATGTTTCATATGTTGGAGCCAAAGTGGTTATGGTCCAAATAATCCGTTAAGTTTTGATGTTAACAAAGAGCTAATTTAAGATGAACAAAGATTTCTTATGGACTAACATTTTATATTAAGTGTGCAGGATAAAACTTAATTGAGTCCAAAGACTATCCATAGTCCAAAGACTTTATCTCGTCCAACATTTAATCTTGGTTTACGACTGGACGGTAATATGTAGAACCATGAGTCCAAAGACTCTTTCGGTTACTTTTGTGATAGCTAGTCCAATAGTGCTTTTATATTTCAAGCGCGAATATCTTGTAAAAGTATTTGAATTTATTATTCCCTGTAAAAGGCTTATATCCTTGGGATAAAACATTCTTTGTAATATTCGTACAAATGTAAAGCGTAAGCCAGATTGTCTCTGTCACTTAAAGAAGTTGACCTTCTTCTTTTGGAAAAACAAAAGGCAACTTTCGTTCTACACAGAGGATATGTCAGCACCACTTTTAGCTATCATCCTGACAGTCTATCCTGCTGATTAGAAACTTCAGAAGCTATCAGACTCAATGGATCAAATGCATTCAATGCTCATCAGAACGGATCCTTTTCCATCCATTGAAGACTGAAGTCTGCTCAAAGAAAAGAGGCTATATATACCTTCATCCCATGAAGATGCATGGCTACCGAACTTGAGCAAAAATACAAGTGAAGCAGCACTTAGCGATTCAAAATCTTTCAAGAGATACAAGCAAACATCAGCTCAAGAAATCAAAGACAAAATCTCAAGCTTGCAAAGCTAACAAAGCTACTCTGATCCTCATTTTCATATTACTCTCTGTGTAGAGTTTTTAAGAGTCTAAGCTTTAGTTTCGAATTCTCACATTTAGTGAGTTAGTAGAACAAACTCTTTTCAAAACCTTGGTTTGGTTAAGCCTGAAGAGGCTTGTCTGTAAAAGAATACTTAGAGAACCTAAAGAGGTGTTGAATACTTTGTAACAAAAGGTTTTTGTTATAGTGGATAAAGCTCTCAAGTAGAGAGGACTGGACGTAGCTCTTTGGTGAAGAGTGAACCAGGATAATATCTTTGTGTTCTTTTCTCTCCCTTACCCTTACTTTGGTTTATTATCTAACTAACTAACTGGGATTGAATTGCCTTTTCCTACGTTACTTTCTTATCTTATTCAGACTAAGTTAGCGTCCAACTTGGTATTTGGAAGAGCTTTCTTTGCTTTTAATCGTTTTAGCATCCAACCTTACGAAAACTATTATCTGCTTACGAAAAGAATTTAAAATCTTCAGAAACACAATTCAAACCCCTTCTTGTGTTTCAAACAGGTTCCTTCATCATATATTAATTTCCTCCTAAGAGGCTTTGTCAGAGGATCGGCCAAATTCACTTCTGACTTCACATAATCAATGGATATTGTTCCATCTTTTAGCAGGTGCTTTACCACATTATAATTGTAAGTCCATGTCGTCCTCTTTTTATATGTTTTAATTGTATGTATACCTTTTAATTAGGTTTTTGTACTCCTTGAACACAGAGTCAAGAACAAGGCCCGAGTAGAAGGTTCCATTTGTGAAGCCTACTTAGTGGAGGAGACATCTACCTTTGCCTCTTATTACTATCCGGATGAAATTGACACGAGAAGGACTAGAATGCCACGTAATGTTGATTCAGGTGAAGGTTGTTCGTCTAGTCCTCCTATATCAATATTCAATTATCCAGTCAAATTTAGTGGCAAATCCAAAGGATATTTCTTGGACCAACGTGACATTAATGCTGCTCATTTGTACATTCTTCAAAATTGTGAAGAGGTGTCGCCATATTTAGAGTAAGTGTGTACATTGTGTTTTATTAATTATGTTGTCATTTAGTTTCATTAATCGCCTAGTTTTGAACCTCCATGTGTAGTATGTATGCCAATTTTCTAAGGGAGATCCAACATGACATTTCGGAAGCTCAGATTGATCGGGAAATTACTTCTCACTTTCATGTGTGGTTCAAACAATATGTAAGTTTGAGTGCCTTGAGTTATTACACAACTTTTTGTTCTATTAGTATGATTTATACGCTCAATTGTTAAAATTTGTAGGTTCTAGATCCAATAAATAATGCTCAAAATCCCTTGTTGACCAATTTGGCATGGGGGCCTAAAAGATCGGTTACATCATGGAATCGTTACATTGTAAATAGATATAAATTTCACACAAAACAATGGAGTGAAGGAATGCAGTCATGTAATTATGGTGTTTGTATACGAGGCACTGATGGTCAAGTAGAGGACAATTTTTATGGGATTCTAACTGACATTATTGAAATTGAGTATACCGGTTTCCCCATGATGAAGTTAGTTCTCTTCAAGTGTGATTGGTTTGATAGTACTCTTAACGTAGGGACAAAAATAGATAAAAAAAATATGGCATTGTTGAAGTTAAGCAATCTCGTAGATATAATAAAGCGTACGACCCATTCATATTTGCACAACAAGCAGAGCAGGTTTATTACACGCCATATCCCGAGGAACATCAAGGCTGGTTGGTTGTCATCAAGATAAAGGCTCCCAGTATAATTATTGATAACATAATCAATCAACATGAGAAAGATGTCCCTTACCAAGATGATGAGTTTGTAGGGCCCCATGTATCACTAGATATTACGCCAGATATCATTGATAATTCTCTCGCGGACGTTGCTGGCGGTGGGGAAGAGGTTGATAGAGAGTTAATGAACCAGTCTGACTTGGAAGAATCTAGCGAAGAACATTTCAATCAAGTCAGAGTGAGAGTGATTTCAGTGATACAAATACAATTTAGGTAAGTTATGTATTATTCATTTGTTATGTTTATTCATTTTTGTTATAGTTAATCAATTAGTTAGTATTATGATGTTACATATCCTTTTTTTTTCAAACAGATGGCAGATTCGTCCAGAGGCAGAGGCCAGCGTAGTGGCAGAGTCCCTGTCAGAGGTCATGGTAGAGGTCGTTCTGGGATAGATTCTCCCACCATCGACCCGCCGGCTTCTGACAGAGTCACTCCTGGCAGTACATTTGCAGTTGGGCCCACGGGTGATGGATTGGCACCAGCTTCACCAACCTCGGATGTCAGGACGTCAATTGGACCGCCATCATCAGTGGTGCCACATGAGAGCCAGGATCCGACTGACTGGAGGACGCTAATGAATAAGTTAATTTAATTTTATTATATATAAATGTGATTAATTTAATTTAAGGTCATATTTAAAACATTGTTTAATTAATTTTCCCGCAGCTTTATACCTGCGAAGGGCCATTCCGATACCATTCCCAAGATCCTCAAACAAAAATTTGATGCTGCATGGCCTAGTTGGAAGGCCATCCCTCAGGACGTTAGGGACATGTTCTTTCAAGAGTTTAAGGTAATAATTTATTAAAATATTTAATTACATTTACTTTAGGTTTAAGGCTTTATTCTTAAGCTTGACTAATAAGTGTTTCTTGCAGAAATCATATAGGTGGGCTCCATATATTGAGGACACCGTCAGGACCGGTTTTGAGCATAAAGGTTCTTTAGCTATGAAAAACACAATGAATAAGGTCAGAACCGGTCAGGATAAGGGTAACTGGATGGATCCGGTGATCAGGGAGGGCCTGGAACAACATTGGGCCACTCCAAAGTTCAAGGAGAAGAGCGCCACCGCCCGATGTAATCGAGCTGTTGATGGAGGGGCATCTGCTTACACTGACGGTTCTAAATCGGCCGCCGCCCACTTCAATGAGTTGGTAAGTTTAAATGATATTTTAGGGCAGTACTTAGTTTCTATTTATTGCACATATTATTAATTTAAAAAATATCTAAATATATGCAGGCTACGGAGTTACAGCGATCCCCGACCGCTATGGAGTTGGTGTAAAAGACCAAAAAGTTAAAGTCGGGGGAATGGGTCAATGATAAGGCTCGTAACTATGCAGTATGTAAAAAAAATTCTTAATTAAAACTTGTGATTTATTATTACTTGTTAATATTATAATTGTAACTAATGATCTTCTACTATACTTTGCAGGACACATATAATCATAGGCGGGATGAGTTCATATCACGTGCCTCACAAGATGAGGTTTTATCTGGTGAGGGCCCCCGATCTTCGACCTCCATCGACGACAATGCCATATATTTGGAGGTCATCGGAGGTAGGAACAAGAAGGGGCACGTGTATGGCCTCGGTCACTTGGGCGACGAGTTTATTGCCTCATCATTTGGCACGCCTACTTCTTCTTGCGCAGGTACTGTCCCTTCAGAGCAGTTCGAGCAGATGCAGGACACCATTACACAGCTTAACGCCGAGCTCAGGGAGAAGACTGAGAGGGAACGATTGATGGCAGAGCAGATTGCTCAGCTGACGCAGACGACAGTGGAACAGGGTCAACATTTACGGATGGTGATGGAGCATATGAGGATCCAGCCTCCTGTTGTGCCACCCCCTCATCCAGTTGTGCCTTCTCCTTCTCCAGAGGACGCTGCCGCCGATGATGACGAGGATGACTTTCCGCCTCCGCCTCCATTTTGATTTTTGATACATTTTAGTTTGCTACATTTTTATTTTATTTAAATTATGGACAAGTTTTGTTTGCATTAGGTTTGACTTTATAGATGACTTCTCGCCCCCTTCTCTATATTAAAGTTTTGTTTAATACATTTATAGCATTACTTAATATATTTAATATTTTAAATGTTTTTTTAATTCTAATCAATAACAATAATTTGAAAAGAATCCAATTGATTCTTATGTATTATCATAATAATGAATTAAAAAGAATTTATTAAAAAAAAATTAAAAAAAAAAAGGAAAATTACAGCGACCGAATTAGCCACCGATATATCGGTCGCTGCCTTTTAAAAAAATCCACTCCCAATTTAGCGACCGAAATATCGGTTGCTGGTAATATAAATAGTCACAGATTAGCGACCGAATTAGCGACCAAATATCAAGTCGCTAATTTTGGTTATCAGATATAATGCGACCAAAAGAATAACGACCGAAATATTAAGTCTTGCGATGGATAATTCGGTCACTAATAGCGATCGAATTAAAATTCGGTCGCGGTGGCCTTAGCGACCATGCCTTTCGCCACGACTATTATTCAGTCGCAAATTCGGTCGCTAAATAAATTAGCGACCGAATTTTGATGTATAGCGACCGAATACTACGGTCGCGATTTTGCCATTTTTTTGTAGTGTTAGGCTAATGGAAACAGAATGCAGAGTCATCGCTTGGAACTTATTCCGGGAATGCTTTTTGGAGAAGTACTTCTCTAGAAGTGTCAGGAAAGAGAAGGAGAAAGAGTTCCTGAGTCTAAAGCAGGAACAGATGTTGGTCGGTGAGTATGCAATGAGGTTCGAAGCGCTACTCAAGTTTTCAAAATTCTACCAGGTCCATCCAGATGAAGAATGGGTCTGCAGAAGGTTCGAAGAAGGATTGAGGCCCTAGTTAAAGAGAACGATGCTACCATTTGGCATCAGGCCTTTCCCAGAACTTATGGAGAAGTGTACAGTGCTAGAGGGACATGACAAGATGGGGATAGGCCAATCACAACCAAAGAGTGGTGAACCTGTTCTCAAAAGTGGACAGAGAGCCAGAAGTGGTAAGTTCTAGCAGAGGGCGAGGCCTTAGGATCGCCGAACCCAATATAATGTCACTCATGGAAGGAGTACCTCCAGTCAGGGGCAACAAGAGATCAAGACATGTTTTGATGCGGGGGACCGCATCTAGTCAAGAACTTCCCAAGGACCCAACAAATCCAGTGTTTCAACTACAACCAGATGGGTCACTATGCATCAGACTGCAAGCCCGGAGTTAGCAGAAGGGCTCAGTTTCAGCAATCGGGCGGGAGAGCCCAGAGCAGTGGGGCAAGATCACAAGGTGCAAGCTAACAGAGTCGCCCACAAACCACGGGACGAGTGTTTGCCATCAGGGGATCTGAGACTTCTCGATGCCCTGATCTGATACGAGGTAAATGTCTAGTCTCTGGTAAACTTTTATCTGTTTTATTTGATTCGGGGTCTACGCATTATTTTATTTTAATAGAGTGTATGGATCATCTAGGGTTACAAGTTTCTTCGTTGCCATGCGATCTTATTGTTTCTACACCTACGGGTGAATCCTTAACCACCGTGTTCTTATGCCTAAAGTCCCCTATGATAATAGAAAACCGAACTTTCTTTGTTGACCTTGTCTATTTGCCTATGAAATAGATAGATGTTATCCTAGGCATGGGCTGGCTTTCGGCCAACCATATGGTGTTAGATTGTTCAAACAAAACCCTCTATTTTTCAGAGCAATCTGGATTGATGAGTGCTGACGAGAGTGTTCCAACGGATGGACGATCGGACGAGTGCATGATGTTGTTTTCTTTAGAAGCTAAGGAGGCTTCTAGTGCCAGAGCTTTACCTATCGTGCGAGAGTTTCCTGAGGTGTTTCCCGATGACGTTCCCGGACTGCCACCAGAGAGAGAGGTGGAGTTTGCTATAGATCTTATACCAGGGATTGGGCCTATTTCGATAGCGCCATATCGGATGTATCCAGTTGAGTTGGCAGAGCTTAAGAAACAGTTGGACCAAATGTTAGGCAAAGAGTTCATCAGACCTAGTGCATCTCTGTGGGGAGAGCCAATGCTGTTTGTGAAGAAGAAAGACAGGAGCCTGATGTTGTGCGTAGATTATCGTCAGCTAAACAAAGTGACGATAAATAACAAGTATCCGTTACCACGGATAGATGATTTGATGGATCAGCTGAAAGGATCAGCTTTGTTTTCTAAGATCAATCTGCGATCTCGATACCATCAGATCCGGGTTAAGGAGGTGGATGTGCCAAAGACTTCTTTTCGAAGTCGGTATGGTCACTACGAGTACTTATTTATGGCATTCGATGTGGCTAATGGTCCAGCTGTGTTCATGGACTATATGAACAGGATCTTCCGATCTTTCTTTGACAAGTTTGTTGTTGTGTTTATCGACAACATTCTTGTATACTCTTCGAGTAGAGAGGAACACCAAGAGCATCTAAGGGCGGTGTTGCAAGTGCTAAAGGACCGGTTGTTGTATGCTAAGCTGTCGAAGTGCGAGTTTTGGTTAGAGGAAGTGCAGTTCTAGGCCATGTGATCAGCAAGGATGGAATCACAGTGGATCCTGTGAAGGTCGAGGCTGCAATGAGTTAGGAAAGCCCTAAGTCTGTGAGCGAGGTGAGAAGCTTTCTTGGTTTAGCGGGCTACTATCAGAAGTTCTTAGAAGGATTCTCAAAGATTGTGTTATCTATACTGTAGTTGACGAGAAAGGGGAAGGCGTTTGAGTGGTCAGAGGCTTGTAAGCAAAGTTTCCAGGAATTGAAGAGAAGATTGACCACATCACTAGTGTTGGTTTTACCAGATCCTTTACAACAATCTGATGTATACCGTGATGCATCTTATCAAGGCTTGGGATGTGTGCTCATGCAAGAAGGAAAAATGGTGGTGTATGCCTCCAGGCAATTGAGAGTACATGAGCGGAACTACCCAACGCATGATCTAGAAATGGCGGTGATAGTGTTTGCATTGAATATATGGAGACGCTATCTGTATGGTGCTAAATTTAGTGTATTTAGAAACCATAAGAGCTTGAAGTATCTGTTCGACTAGAGAGAGTTGAACATAAGGCAACGTAGGTGGATGGAATTCATAAAGGACTATGAATTCGACCTGCAATACCATCCAGGTAAGGCGAATGTAGTAGCGGATGCGCTCAGTAGGAAGTCCCTATACATATCTGCAATGATGGTAAAGAAGCTAGAGCTGTTAGAGGCATTTAGAGATTGGAATCTAGAAGCGAAAATCGTCAAAGAAAAGTTGAATCTTGGGATGGTTAGAGTACCTCGAGAGTGTGAACAGGTTGATAGAAGAAGGTAAGACTTCAGAGTTTAAGCGAGGTACTGATGGTCTGCTTAGGTATAGTGAAAGGATTTGTGTGTCTGCTTAAGAAAATGATCTTGGAGGAAGCACAAAAGAGCAAGTTGAGTTTCCATCTGGGGGCTACCAAGATGTACGAGGACCTGAAGAAGTTGTTCTAGTGGCCGGGGATGAAGAAAGAGGTGGCGGCGTATGTCCTAACCTGCTTGGTGTGTCAGAAAGCAAAGATTTAACACCAAAAGCCAGCAGGGTTGTTGCAATTGCTGGATGTCCCAGAATGGAAATGGGATCGCATTGCCATAGACTTTGTTTCTGGGTTGCCGAGAACTCATAAAAGGTGTGATGTGATCTGGGTAATCATTGACAGGTTGACGAAGTGTGCACACTTCTTGCCTATCAACCAGAGTTACTTTCTGGAGCGATTGACTCAGATCTACATCAAGGAGGGTGTGAGGCTACATGGGGTACCTTCGAATGTAATTTCGGATCGTGATCCAAGGTTTACGTTAAGGTTTTGGAGGAGCTTAAACAATGCTATGGGAACTAGGCTAAGTATGAGTTCTGCTTATCATCCTCAAACGGATGGTAAGTCTGAACAGACAATTCAATCTTTGGAGGACCTCTTAAGAGCGTACGTGTTGGAGAACACGGGAAATTGGGACGAGTTCCTTCCATTGATTGAGTTTACTTATAACAACAGTTTCCACTCAAGTATTGGCATGGCACCATACGAGGCACTGTATGGACGGAAGTGGAGGACTCCATTATGTTGGTTTGAGATGGGAGAAAACCAACTTTTATGTCCAGAGTTGGTACAGCAAACAACAAAACAAGTCCGTGTGATCAGGGAAAAGATGAAGATCGCAAGGGATAGGCAGAAGAGCTATGCCGGCAAGAGGAGAAGACCTTTGGAAGTCCAGGAGAGCGACCATGTCTTCATGATAGTTACCCCAAGAGCTGGAGTGGGCAGGGTAATCAAATCCAGAAAGCTAACACCCAAATCCATATGATCGTTTTAGATTCTTCCTCGAATCGGCCTTGTAGCTTATCAGATAGCTTTACCTCCAAACCTTTCCAACTTACATGATGTCTTTCACATCTCTCAACTTAGAAAATACCACCTTGATCCATCACACGTGTTAGAGCCCAAATCAATCCAACTGAAAGAAAACCTAGAGTTCGAGGCTTTACCGGTATGATTAGTGGATAGAAGTATCAATGAACTGCGCCACAACTATATCTCCCTGGTGCGAGTAGAGTGCAACTCAGTGACTGGTGATTCAATGTGGGAACATGAAGCTGAGATGTGTCAGAGTTATCCGTTTTTGTTTACAGGTATGCGAGGGAAATTTTGGGGACACAATTTTCTTTAGAGGGGGTGGTAATGTAACATCCCAGCTTTTCTGTAACTCTAATCGAGTTGGTTAATCTCGATTAGGGCTTTGGATGCTTGTTTCAAATGTTTTGTGTTAGTTTAAGATCTAGTTGGAAGCTTAGGAATAGGCTTGAATACTGTTGGAGGGGCCTAAGGTGTTAAATGAGAAACTACGGAAGTCAGGAGTTTGGAAGGCTCTTCTAAGATGAGCAGCACGCTTAAGCGTGGGAAAGGAGCACGCCCTAGCGTGCCAACGCTCAAGCGTGGGCACGCTCAAGCGTGGGCACGCTCAAGCGTGTAGATTGTCCACGCTAAAACGTGCACAATGGAACAAGTTTGGGGAGTTTCTTCCTCTTCCTCACTTTGCACGAAAAGCTTTAAGTGTTCCTGCGAGTTAGAGAGAGAAGCTCTAGAATTCTAGTGAGATAAAGTGAAGTTTCGAGGTGATCGAGCTGCCGGAATGTGATTCTGACAACATGGTTATGATCAGGATGAAGTTTTCTACGACTTTGACGGATTCGCTTCTCGATTCGCCTAAGGTAAACTCGAATCCCTAACATGTATTCTTCGAGTTTCTACCTTTTTCCTTTGATCTTTGAGCTTGCCCTAGGGCTAACACTATTGTATACGTTTTGTGCTCATGATTAGGGCAAGGTTCGTGCTCGTGATTTTCCACGGTTTGGATCTAGTGGCCACAGCTGTTGACGGAGATTCGTGGCTATTCTTGAGCTTTGTGGCTGCGAGCATGGTGAGCCGATGATCGCGTGGATTTGCGTGCCAACTGTTAGGCGGGGAGAAAGAGTACCTCTATCATCAGGAAGGCAAGAGTAGCGTAGTTGTGTTTTTTGCTATGTGTAGGGAAGCCTTAACCCTATTAGAGGTTGAGCTCCGATAAAGTATCTAAACCCTAGGTTTAGTTTACTTTGGGCTATCACCGCTAAGTTTGAACCCTAGGTTAGATAGCTGTTGATCGAGGATGAAATGATTCATATGAATGATATGATCATGTTGTGATGATTGCTATCTGTATACGTGCCTACATGCTACTTGGTATATGATATGCTTGCTATGTTGCTTTTATGGTTGTCGTATGTTTATCTATGTGTTGTTGTTATGTTGTACGTTGTGATGTTGTGTACTATGGCGGAAAGCCTGATAGTGTTAAGTTGGTTGTGTGCTGTGTTTGTTGTCGGGTTGATACCGTGGATGGTGCCATTGCGGATGTGTTGACTTTGTTGAGGCTGTGGCCGTGCTTATGCGGGGCATCGTGTTGTCGTTGTTTGAGTGTTAGGCGTGAGATCCGGTATCAAGCCCGTTGAGGATGTTTGTTGCATATCATTAGCTGCCAAGTGGCGAGGCCGTATGACACGTAGTA
This sequence comes from Ammopiptanthus mongolicus, assembly GCA_039655645.1. NCBI lineage: Eukaryota > Viridiplantae > Streptophyta > Magnoliopsida > Fabales > Fabaceae > Ammopiptanthus > Ammopiptanthus mongolicus. The sequence goes on along the minus strand of CM077343.1, from coordinate 60,029,273 downwards.
TGGGCTGCCAACATCATACGCGGTTAGTTGTACTTGAGTGCGGGTACGGAAGGCTGGAAGGGGCAGTCAAGTGAGTGACCTTAGGGATGTTTCCGGTCTCGGGAATAGTTTACAGTGACAATGAGGTAGCTCCGATCCTGTCGTGACGCCCGATCTAATCCGATTTTCCCGACAAATCCTTGAGCTTTCCACGTTCCAGGCTAACATTCCGAAGCGACCAAGACACCATGGTTCCAGTTTGGAAGGGGGATGCACTATTATTGGTCACAGCGAGCTGTTCGGTTTCTTGGACAAACTAACTCCTTTTCCGGTGTGGAACTAGCTTTGTGAGAAACATGCTGCATGGGTTTAGTATCCCGATCTAGAGGATTGATCTGAGGGTGGGACTCTATGGAGATGAATGCTTGTTGCATGGGTTGTCTCGAGAGATGCTTGGATGTGTGATATATCTGTTGTACTTGTTGTACTTGCCACTTGCTATATGATGTTGCTATGTTACTGTTGTTGTTCCGATTTGTTATACGTTGTATTCTTATCTCCCTACTATTTCCTGTTGTTGGTTTTGCTCTTGGTTCGCATGAAGACGAGGAGCCATCTACTTTTGACGATGGACCAAAGGGCGCACCCTTTCATCACATCGGTACTGAGGATGCCGATACTGGGGCTGATAGAGATCATCTACCATGAAGAGAGGGGTGGCATGTGGACCCTTCTACTTTTTTTACGGTCAACGCAGGATCGATCAATATTCTTTTCCAAGGAGGGGCATTACACATGGAGGATCTTGTGGGGCCGTTTAGAGTCGTCCAGTTTCTACCCTTTACCCAGACGTGGCAGCCGCCTAGGTGTCATGAGTGGGACTACACTTGGGCCGAGCCAGCTACATCATACACGTCCAGCCAGAGAGGCTTCGTCTACAGAGGTTTGAGGCGGAGGACAAAGCAGTACCTAAGGACCTACCGCAGGCGTAGGGTCGTGGTGTCGAGCTCGTCGTCTGAGTATGAGCCTTTGGTGACTTACAGGCGTACTCATGGCGAGGGCCAGCATTTTATTCATGTATTTTTTAGGCAAAACTAGTGCTTTGGTCCCTTAAGTTAATTTAATTTTTCAAATTGGTCCCTTAAGTTTTTTTTTTGTGTCAAGCAGGTCCCTTAATTTTTTTTTTTGTGACAAATAGGTCCCTTAAGTTGTCATGTCAGTGTATGGTCTTGCTATTAAATCAGTGAATTACGATGTCACAAAAAAACTTAAGGGACCTGTTTGTCATAAAAAAAACTTAAAGGACATGTTTGACACAAAAAAAACTTAAAGGACCAATTTGAAAAATTAAATTAACTTAAGGGACCAAAGCACTAATTTTGCCTATTTTTTAGAGACGGTCGGGTAGTGCTGGAGAGCTGTGAGGGCTTCTTCTTTTGCTTTTTGATGTACTTTGTTTATCTTTACGGTTTTATGTACAGATCGTATGTATACGTATGTACAATGCCTACTGATGGGGCTATGTTTATGCTTGGTTGATGTATAGTTATTCTATCTGCGTTTACTCTGATGTGGTCTATGCTTTTCCGTATGTTTGTATGCTATATCACGCTTGTTTCCGCTACGTCCCTTGAATACCACGCTATTGCTTTAATACAGTTAGGCATAGATAATAATATAAGGCTTGGGACTAATAGGATTATCCTTCTGAGAAAGAAGGGTTGTCTCAGCTATGATGAGTTTACAAACCGCCGAGTTTGGACCGAGTGTGTTATGAGTCCCATATTGGGGAGCCTCACCTAACAAGTGGGGTTTATAAGCCTAGAGGTTCTCCCACCTAATGTACTAGTCTTTTGTGATGTGCTCTCCCTTTGGGCTTTTGCTCATAACAGAGTGATGGTTATGCGAGGTGGTGGCTGGCGACTTGATAACGATGCGGTGGAGGAATGGACGTGAAGGTGGCGCTTCAGTGCGAGTTCTGGTCAGAGTGGCATTGTAGGCGGAGGACAGAGGTGACGGTGTAGTGTGTGACTGATATGGAGGTTGCGACATAATGCGCAGTGGTTCTGGTGGCAGCTGTGCTGCATAGAAGACGGCAAGGATGAGCAGAGGCTAACCAGCGCTGAACTTGCGAGATGCGAAGGTGGGACTCGTGGTGCTGTAGAAGACTCTCATTGTGGTGGTTGATACGTGAATATGACTTCTCCTTGGTGGCTGGTGTTTGATGGTAAGGTAGAGGCAGAAGCTGTTATAGTGGAGGATTAAAGGAAAAGAGTGGGGGGAAGAGAGGATGAAAGGAAATGGAGAAAGAAAATAACTGAGAGATGAGAAGAACTGGAAATTGGAAAAAATTGAAAGTAAAACCTAATTTGGTCCTTGAAATTGTAACACCGTGTCGACTTAGTCCCTGAAATAAACGAAATTCCAAAAACGTCCCTGAAAAATCAATCTAGTCCCTCCGTTAACCCCAGTTACCTGATACCGTTAACGGTGCTGATATGGAACGTTAAGTGGCCTATTGGCTTCCATGTCATTGTACACGTGGGTTTGATGTCAGATGAGTCACTTGAGACGCTAATTTCAGGAACCAAACTGACGCTTTGAATGAGGGACTAAATTGACACTCCCATTTTTCACTCCCATTTTTTCAAGATTATCTTCACGACAGAATCTCGGCAAACGGAACATGAATTTGGAGGTCTGGTATAGAAGGATGGTGTGCATAGGGTTAGAAGCCCAATTGTAATAACATATCTGCCACCAATATGAACTTCACTGGGACTACTGACAAGTTTAGTTGTATTTCATTTTTGCAATAAGCAAATTTTCTGTACTAAGGTGTATGCATTTTTATTACAGAAAATGCTTGATATTTCCTTGCTTCAAAAATGACCTTGCATGCCTCTAAATCCACCTTAGAACTCAATTATCATAATTAGCCCCATTTATATAATTCATATGCTGATACCCAAATTCAACTTGCAGGTTGCTTAAAATAGTCAACAAAATGGATTTTATTGCTTGAATCTTAAATTTTATTCTCACTCAAGCTCTTCTTCTGTTTCATCAATGTCATTCATCTATTGCTTACATGCCATTTTGTTATCAAATAAAAGATAGCATGAGGAATCGAGAAGGTCGTGCTATTTGTGTATAGCATGAGTACTTAATACACATTTACCAAACGAATTAAACAATGGGATGATCATATTTGTGCACATCCAATATTTTGTTTATGCTGAAAATCTTTAGTTTGCCGATCGCAGAATCATGTCTTCGAAACCATGAGTTAGGATTTCATCAGCACATACACTCGAAAAAGTGTTACAGTAATTAATTTTCTTTGTGGAGGAAAAGTAAGCATTACTCAGCATTTATGGTAGTTGACAAAAGACTCTTGACCGACCCGTTGGACCATTTGGAACCTGTTTAATTGATAACAGGAGAACAATGAGAAACATTTAATTAGCACAGAGCTCCACATTTGGACCAGTGGTGCGGAAATGGCGAACCATCACCCATCATCATCATCATGTTTTGGACGATTGAAGGTTAGGGTTGTAGAGAGAGAGAGGAAGTAGAGAGAGTAGGGAAAGAGAAGAGAGCCTCTAGATATTTTAAGTGGCACCAGTATCAATTTAGTCTATGCGTTAATCTAGTCCCTGAAATTAGCATCTCAAGTGACTCATCTATGTAGAACCTATGTGTGGAAGCCAACAGAACACTTAATGTGCGACATCAGCACCATTAACGGTGTTAGGTAACTGGGGTTAATGAAGGGACTAGATTAATTAACATTTTGCAATTTCAGGGACGTTTTTGGAATTTCGTTAATTTCAGGGACTAAGTTGACACGATGTTACAATTTCAGGTACCAAATTGGGGTTTTAAAAAATTAAGTCCGGGTAACTTATCGGTCGTGGAAGAAAAATTCCTCCCTTTTCTCTTTCTTGAGAATGTTTCAATTTATAGAAAGAAAGGGTAACAAATATTCCACTCAAATAAAAGTTGTTACCAAAGAGATAGATAAAGAGTAAAAACACAATGCAGTTTCTGATGACAATTATATTTTTACTTTTATCTTTTTCATTTAGTTTATAACTTTTATTTTTCTATTATTTTATTTTTGAAAAAAGTGATGAGGCTGAATTCTAGAATTTGAGCTAAGATCTAATAATTTTTTTGTATTTATTATTTATTTATTTTATACTTTTCATTTATTAATTAATTAAAAAAACTAGCCCGGACAAAATTGGGTATTCAGAGTTGTCATTCTTTACTTGTTTCTTATTAGATAATAGGTGTAACCGTAGTTAAACTTTTATCATTATAAGAGACGAGTAAAGGCATGAATTTCCATTTTGTCCGGGAATATGAGATTCCTACGGGTTGGATTACCCATTGAAACTCAAAAATAAAATGCTTGTGGGGTGGAGTCCTACCAAGACTTGAAGAAGAGAATAAAAAGCTTTCGAGTCGGATTGTTTGTTAAAGCTCGAACACAAAAGGCTTGATGGTAGATTGCCTGCGAAGACCTGAAAAAGGATAATGACCTACGAGTTGGATTGCTTGTTAGAAGTTTGAACAAAGGACTTGCAGGGTGGATTACCCATGACAACCTGAAAAAAGATAAAAAAAAACTTATGAGTTGGATTGCCCGTTAGCAGCTCGAACAATAAAGGTTTGCTGAGTAGATTGCCAGCGAAGACCTGAAATTTATAAATCTAAGCATGATGTAACACCCCAACCCGGTGCCACATTTTGTATCCCTAAATATTCTTTTTCGGCTAATTAAAAAAATTTTAGAAAAAAACTCAATAGAGTAGTTGCGGCAATCTTATACCAAAAAAAAAAAAAAAAAAAACCTTTAACAATCAGATGAAACAAATTGAAACTCATCATCTATAACAATAATTCAACTTCGCCATAAGGCGTACATCTTTTCAATCTCTTAATACACAACATAATCAGTCACAGTCGAAAGACCTGACTAAAACATCAAAAATCCGAAGAGCTGGTCTGATAAAAAGAACTCTAAGAACAAGAGAGGATACTACCTAACATACGTTGTACAACTGAGACTGGGTCTCGTCGTCAACAGTCTAAACATCTTTGTTGTCGACTTCAAGAAGCTCAAGCTACAGGGTCCCGAAGTGACCTAGAGGACCATGGAGAAACCTCTGTACACGTATCCAAAAACATAACAGGGTGTCCAACATGTACAAGCAAGGGTGAGATACTCTTCACAAGTTTATCATAATAGCCACACAAGTAAAACAAGTACAAACGATACATCGATATACAAAACATTCATGCTATAGAATATCAACATTCAACGTAATATCATAACAAGATAATCTCACTCTGTGGGATCACACCCATTCATCAACATAAGTTAAAAGAATGCATGAGACTTCAATCAACTTTCTAATTCATGTTCTTCGGAGATTCCTAACTTCCCTTCATCGAGCGATAGGCCGCGAATACTCCCATAACACAATTGTCCTCATGAGTCGGCCTCTCAATTTAGGTCCGAACTCCAATTGTTCAAGAGTATCACGTCACAACCATATCATGTATACTCCAGTCTCTGATCGAGTTCATCCGTGTTGGGCAGCCGATTACCACGACACGGGGTTGCGATGCCTTTGGCCTCTTGTGGAGTCTCAAACACAGGATGCCCTTATAGACCTCGTGGTCTTAACTGGCTCATATTCTCAATCACTTGGATTGTAGCTCGTTTCTAATGGCACGTCGGCCAACTCATGTATGCAACTCATGGTTTTCTATTTTCTTTTTTTCGTTCGTTCTTTCTTTCTTGTCAAGGCACACAGCTCATGGCTCATTTTAAAGGACATTTAGCCTATTCATTCAAAATACAAGACTTGTAGTCCAAGTTCACAATTCACGAAGTACTAGGCCGACGTCGCGGACACTAGACTCGCATATAGGACACTAAGTCCATTCATTTCAGAACACAGGACACGAAGTCCGAGTGCTCAATCCACGGAACTCTAGCCTGACGTCTCGGTCACTAGATTCACGTGCTTCACAATGTGAAAGGGTAATCACCAGTACAATGTGAAAGGGTAATCACCAGTTTCATCAAAATTTCGTTTTAGTTGATCAAAACTTGAAAATAAAACTCAAAATCTCTTTGGTATAAACCAAAACTCATTTTCGCTCTAAAACTTATTTCCACAACATCTTTTCTTTGAAAAGCTATTTCTAAAAGCTTAAATTCTCAAAATTCATTTCAAAAGGATTTTGACTTGATATGTCTTTTCTAAAGGTTCCATCATTTGAAATTTTTCTTAAGATTTTCATTGGAGCAACTTTTTTGAAAGAGTCTTTCTCTTTTTGAAAGGTCAAACATTTTGAGAAGATTCTTTCTTTGACAAAACTAAAATAATTTTCAAGGCTTTCTTTTTGTAAGATATGTTTAGAAAATAATGATAAAGCAACTTTTCACTATTTTCCTCACCAACTCTCAACTTCCTAAGTCTTATTCTCAATTTCTTTTGAGTTCTTAACTGAGTGGCTTTTTAGTAAAATTGGTCATTATACCATTTAACTTAAAAGCTTTTCATTTCTCAAACCAAAACCTTTCTCAATCTTTGATTAAGACTTTTAAGTAACTTTATCTTTCATTATCAAGCTATAGTCGATGCTCTCAACCAATCCAGTCAAAGAAATCACAATTCAATATATACATCTATATTCATCAAATCTCAAAATCAACATCATACATATATCTCATCCAAGGCAATAACGCCACAGTTCATGTTCAAACATCCAATCACATACTCACCAATTAACTCAAGTACATACACCACAAGAGAATCATCAATCATTTCAAATAACATCATCACAATCATACAACAATCACTCTTATGAGGCTATCAAACTCATTGGATTTAATCTCCCCTTACCTCTTGAAGGTAATCCTCCGAATGAACGTCGTCCGATTGGTTCGCAAATCCTCTGATCACTCGCCCGAACACTCAACACCAACTACATTCACACAATCAATTCAAACTTCAACAATCACAAAAATATAATTTCCTTTTCTCTTAGTACTAGGTTCGGCCATCAAGACTTAAATTAGCTAGGGATGTCTAAAAATTTCTAACTCTTGGATGAATGATCCTCAAGTATACACAACACTAAATTAAGTCTCTTCACACAAAAACTTGAATCAAAAACTCATGATTCTTCAAGATCATGGTTTCAGCCTCTCCATGGAAAAATAGGCTAGGAATGTTTTTTTGCTACATGCTCTTGCATAATGAAAGAGGATGATGAAACTAGCTCATAGAAATTGGTTTCACATTAAAAGGATTTTTCAACAATTTTCTTGAAATTTTTGAAGATTGGACTTAGAAACTTGAACACTTTGAATCATGGCTTGAAAAACAAGAATTAGGGGAAGAACTTGAAGCTCATGGATCAAGGAGAATAATCATACCTCTTGAATGATGAAAAATGAGCAAGGATCAACACTTTCTTCCCCAAAATTGGTTAGGGTCCCATCTTGAAAATGAGAGAAAGCTTGAGAGCAAAAATGGAGTTAGGAAAAATGGGTGAAGGCCTCATGAAGATGGGCTTTAGGCATGTCAGAAGGGGAGGGCAAGGGTGTCCAAAAATTTTCACTTAAGGGGCAAAATGGACATTTCACCTTAGGGCAAAAATGTAATTAAGAAAAAGGTTAAGGGCAAAATGGTCATTTCACCTCTAACTTCATAAATATCTAGATATTTGTAGAAGTAATGATGAGGGTGAGGGCAAGAGTGGGTTTTCATAAACTCCTAGGGGCAAAACGGTCTTTTCCTTTAGGGACAAAGATGTCATTTAGGGAAAAGATCAAGGGCATTTTGGTTTTTTCGCAGTGTGAACGCGTTCAGATATTTTAGAACGTCATCATTACAGTGGCATGCCTTCCTAGGTGATGTGACCTGATGTGACTTCACGTTTATCCGTTAGCGGGTCCCGGTAAAACCGTATTCAGCTCAGGTCATCACCCGATTTAAGATTTTGCCCGTATAACTTATATTATTTCACTTTTTAGTGCGAAAAACCAATTTTATCAAAATTGTTGGAAATTTGATTCTAAACCTAACTGTTTCGTTCATGAGTCAAAATTAGGTCTTCTTATCAGTAAAATCTTACTGTCAGTGAAAGCGCAGACCGCGCTCCGTTTGAATTTTTAACCCAAAATTTAACCGTAGCTTCCTACGATATCGTAGAGTATGAAAATGACTTCGATTTATCCAAAATCATTTTCTAAATTTCGGATAAAATATAAAAGATACATATCTTTACTGTAATTGATGAACAGTAAAAATCGGGGTGTTACACATAACATACCTGCAAATATCTCTTCAGATTGGATTATTGACAATTCGTAAAAATAAGAGTTATTTATACCTTTTTCAGGCTTGAACTCTTCGATGTGTGTGTTATATTTTGTGTTTATCATAAGTTTAGTAGTTGTTTTAGGAAAGTAATAGCTAAACTTAGGAGTTCTTGATATTTTAAATGTTATTTTTAGTGTAATTCTGGGTTCCTGATTAAATGGTTTATTTTGTAGAATTGTTCAAAGTTATAGTGAAGAAAATGCGGTTGAATGCTGCAGCATCGTATGCTGACCAGAAGTCAACAAGCGCCAAGCTGGACAACTTACCTTTATGCTATGTGGGACCTCTCTGTTCCTGGACTTATGTGTGTAAAGACTGTCATTTAGTGGTCTTAGATATTTTGTAATTAAGGGATAGTGGGCCAAACATTTATTATTGTAAAAATTCCCCTTTTAGGCCTACTAGGGGACATGTTCTCTCTCTCTCTCTCTCTTTCTCTCTCTCTTACTTTTTGGTCCTCTAGGAGGTGGCAGCACACATTTGGGGAAGGATCCACACCTTATTAGGTCAGGAATTTCCGCTGAGGCTAACGTTGGTTGATATTCCTCTTTTAGGTGCTCCTTGGAACCTGTGCAGGCTAAGTGTGAGCTGAGGAAAGATAGGTGGATTAAGCTTCTTGGAGGAAATAGAGAGCCACTCTTGCAAAAGTTGCTGGCGTCCTCTCCTTCTCTAGGCTCATTTTCTGCTTTATCTTATTTTGCTGCATGCATTAAGCTTGTAATGGATTCTGTATGGCTGTTTTTGAATGATATATATACCTGCTATTAAGCTTAGCATAAGCTAATTCTCTTTAGTTAGGATTGTGATGAACTTGCAATGAATGCGTGTGGAAACGAATGTTAAGTATGTCTCAGCATTTTTAACCAAGTGCTTCGTATGTTTATTTGTTATGGACTGAGTTTGATCATCTTGCTTTGGAACAATTGTTTGTTAATATTGGAAAATGTTAATGAATGGATTTACTTGGGCAATATGAATTAAGTTGGTAATTGGAAAATTAATCAACGTTTGTTAGGATAGGAATATTCAACCAAGTCCATAGGCTAGCCGAGACGTTTAGAATGAAAGCAAGAGTAACTAATGTGGGTTTAAGAATAAGGGACACTTACTGAATCTTTGCCTCAAATGTGATGGAAAGCACATCAGCTTTTATTCTCTGGAGCCAAATGTTGTTGCATGTTGAAGCATTCATAACCTATCACAATAGTTGCAAGGGATTCACATCCTAGCTGTTTCCTCCTTCATTTGAATCAAAAAGAAAACTAGTTCCTTCTTGTCCTTGGTTATTTGTTGCTTCTTTTTAATACTTTATTGTTTGCTTAAATATTGACTCATAAATTGGTTACTTGAATCTTGTTACATTGAATTTTTCTAGTTGCTCTTTAAACTAAAACCTTGGTCATTTTCATCACAATCTCTGTGGGACGATCTTTTACTTACACTCTTTTACTTGTCTAACGGTGTACACTTGAACATTTATATGTATATGTATATGTACACAAATCAACAAGTTTTTGGCGCCGTTTGTAACATCCCGACTTTTTTGTAACTCTAATCGAGTTGGGTAATCTCGATTAGGGCTTTGATTGCTTGAGTGAATTGTTTGGGGTTAGTTTACAACCTAGTTGGAAGCTTAGGAATAGGCTTGAACTAGGTTAGAAGTGCCTAAGGTGTTAAACGAGAAACTGGGGAAGTCAGGAGTTTGGAAGGCTCTTCCCAGCTGAGCAACACGCTCAAGCATGGGAAGGGAGAACGCCCTAGCGTGCCAGCGCTCAAGCGTTGGCCTTGTGCACACTCAAGCGTGCTGAGTGCGCACGCCAGCTGTCCTGGGTTTTAACATGTGTGGGACGCGTGTAGGACACGTGGCAAGCCAGGAAAAGGACGGAGTGGACGAGGCTCCACGCTCAAGCGTGGTCACGCTCAAGCGTGGAGATGCCCCATGCTTTAGCATTCTTAGCAGGATGAAGTTAAGAGTTTCCTTTCTCCTCTTCATTTCTTGCTTGAAATTCTCTCAAAGTCCAGAGCTTTCCTTTACAACTAGTGTGAAAAACCGAGTGAGAGAGTTGCGTTTGGACGAGATTGGAGCTTCAGATCGAGATTCCAGCTATACGGTAGTAAACGCGACGAAGTTTTCTGCAACTTTGACGGATTGCTTTCTCAATTCGCCAAAGGTAAACTCGAATCCCTAACACGTGTTCTTCGTGGTTCTTCGAGTCTTTACCTTTCTTCTTCGATCTTTGAGCTTTCCCTAGGGCTAACACTAATGTAAATAAGTTGTGCTCATGATTAGGGCAAATTTCGCGTACGTGGTTGCTCGAGGATTGGAGCTTGAGGCCGCGACATTTGAGAGGAATTCGTGGTTGTTCCTTGTGTTCTTGGGTGTGTAGGAGAGAGTACCAGTGTTCGTGTGGATATTCGAGCCACTGCTCCCGTCGGGAAGGCAAGAGTAACGTAGATGTATTTTCTGCTGTGTGTAGGGAAGCCCTGACCCTACTAGTGGTTGAGCCCTGATAAAGTACCTAAACCCTAGGTTTAGCATACTTTGGGCTATCACCGTTAGGTTTGGAAACTCTAGGTTAGATAACTGTTGATTGAGGATGATCTGCTTCGTATGACTGTTGTGGTGTTGATTGTGCTATATGCTATCTGTAGACGTGCCTACATGCTACTTGGAGTATGATATGCATGTTGTATTGTGGATGTTGATATCATTGTTGTTATGCTGTATGTTGTACTGTTATGCTGTGGCAGAATGTCGGTTAGCTTTAAGTTTGGCTGTGTACCGTGTTTGTTGTCTGGTTGATATCGTGGATGGTGTCATTGCTATTATGTTGACAGTTTGAGGCCGTGGCCATAATGTTTGAGCTGTGGCTCGTGGACGCGTGGCGTCAAGGCTGCGGCCGTGTTGATGTGGTGGCATCATTTGTTGCTGTTTGAGTGTTAGGCGTGAGATCCAGTATCAAGCCCATTGAGGATGTTTGTCGCATATCATCAACTGCCAAGTGGCGAGGCCGTATGACAGGTAGTATGGGTTGCCAACGTCATACGAGGTTAGTTGTACCTGAGTGCGGGTATGGATAGCAGAAGGGGCGGTCAAGTGAGTGACCTTGGGGATGTTGCTGGTCTCAGGAATAGTTTATAGTGACGGATGAGGTAGCTCCCATCCTGCCGTGACGCCCAATCTTGTCTGGGTTGCTCGACTAATCCTCGAGCTTTCCACATTCCAGGCTAACGTTCCGAGGCGACCAAGACACTCCGGTTCCGGTGTGGAAGGGGGATGCACTTTTATTGGTCATGGCGAGCGATTCGGTTTCTTGGACAAACTAACTCTGTTCCGACACAGAACCTGTTCCGATGTGGAACCATCTTTGTGAGATTCGGCCGACATGCTGCATGGGATTAGTATCCAGGTCTAGAGGATTGATCTGAGGTTGAGACTTATGGAGATGGATGTTTGTTGCATATGTTGTCTTGAGAGACGTTTGGTTGTGTGAAGTAACTGCTATATCTGTTTTACATGCTACATGTTACATGCTGTTGTTTACTGCACTACTATTGTCATTTCCGGTTATGCACGCACTGTATTCTTATCTCCTTATTGTCCTTTGTTGCCGGTTTTGTTCTCGATTCGTGTGAATACGGGGAGCCGTCTACGTTTGATGATGGACCTAAGGGCGCACCCTTTCATCACATCGGTGTCGAGGATGCCGGTGTTGGGCCTGATCGTGATCATCTATCACGATGATCGGGGGTGGTGTGTGGACCCCTCTACCTTTCTTATGGTCGACACTCGGCCGGTAAGTATACTTTTTCGAGGAGGGGCACTGCACAGGGAGGACATTGTGGGACGCTTCAGAGTGGTGCAGTTTCTACCTTTCACACGTATGTGGTAGCTGCTGAGGCGCCAAGAGCGAGACTACACCGGGCTGAGCCAGCGACATCTCACGCGTCTAGCAGGAGAGGTTTGGTCTACCGAGGACAAAGATGGAGGATGGAGCAGTACTTGAGGACCTACAGCAGGTGTAGGGTGGTGGTTTCGAGCTCGTCGTCAGAGTATGAGCCTCATGTGACTTATAGGAGTACTCTCGACGAGGGCCAGGGTAGTTTAGGTCATCCGCACCACTGATGGTGGGAGTCTGCCAGTGTGTCCAGGTTGTCAGCTGAGCCCTTATATGTATTTTTGAGTGTGGGATGGGTAGTGCTGGTGAGTTGCGAGGGTTCTTTATTTTAGTTTTTGACGTACTTTCGTTTATTTTTTCAGTTTTTACGTACAGACCATTTGTATATTTATGTACAGTGCCCTACTGATGGGGCTACGTTTATGCATGTTTGCTGTATAGTTATTCTATCTACGTTTACTCTGATGTTATCTATGCTTTCCGTATGTTGTATGTTTTATTGCGTTCGTTTCCGCAACGTTCTTTGAATACCACGCTATCGCGATAATACGGTTAGGCATAGTTAATAATATAAAGCTTGGGAATAATGGGATCATCCTTCTAATAAAGGAGGGTCGTCTCACCGTTGCCGGGGATTGAATGGTGTTAATCTCTAATTGTTTTCAGTTTGGCTAGTTGTTTGTAAAAATTTCTTTTTCTAAAGTGTGTTGTGTTCTGAAGTAGGTGCTTAGCTTTATATGAGCAGACACAATGGACCTGAATTCCCACTAGACCTTAAAATTGAAAGAACCATGAGAAGAATCAGAAGGGAGAATAGAGGACTCTTGCAACTTAATACCCTAATCATGGCTGAACCAGAAGGCAATGAGATGGGAATTGTAAACCCAGATATCATCACCCTGACTAATCATCGTGCAAGAGGGATCAGAGACTATGCCATATTTGACCCTGCTACTGTCAATACTGGGATAGTTAGGCCTGAGATCACAACGAATCAGTTTGAATTCAAACCCATGTTGTTCCAGATGTTGCAAACAGTGGGACAATTCAGTGGTGCTACTCATGAAGACCCAAATTTTCACATCAAGCAATTTCTGGAGGTAGCTAGCAAGTTCAAAATACCTGGAACAACTGATGATTCCTTTAAACTGAGGTTGTTCCATTACTCTTTGAGGGATCAATCCAAGGTTTGGCTTAACTCCTTAGAGCCCAACTTTGTGGATACTTTGAATAGAATGACTGAAAAATTCCTAACCAACTATTTTCCATTAATTAAGAATGCCAGGCTCAGAAATGACATCACATATTTTAAGTAAACTGCTGAAGAGTCCTTGTTTGAAGCTTGGGAGAGGTTCAAGATGCTACTTAAACAATGTCCGCATTATAGCATCCCTATCTGCATTCAAATGGAGACATTTTACAATGGATTGTCCCTAGCTTCTAGACTCACTTTGGATGCTTCTTCTGGAGGAACTTTTCTCAATAAGTCATATGATGAGGCATTTAATATCATAGAGATTGTCGCTGCCAACAGTTATCAATGGCCTACTGCTAGAGCCATCACTGAAGCTGCTAATACTCCTGTTAACACAGCCTCCAGGAAGGTAGCTGGTCTGCATGAGGTGAATGATGTGACTGCACTTTCTGCTCAAATGGCTTCATTAACTTATATGATCAAGAATTTAGCCACTGCAACACAGTTACCTCCTCTAACAACAGTTGTGGAACAATCTATGCCAGCAAGTGTGCAATCCTTGTCATGTGTTTACTATGGGGGAGAGCAAGTACTTCAATACTGTCATGGGAATCCTGCCTTAGTGAACTATATTGGGAATAATAGGGCTAACAATCCCTATTCTAACACTTACAACCCTGGATGGAGACATCACCCACATTTCTCATGGGATAACTCTGCTAATGCAAATGCTCGAAGTTCTAGTGCACAAAACAGAAACATTACTACTCCACCAGGATTTCCATCTCAAGGTAGTCCTGTTCAAAATCAGTAACCTCACCAATCTATTCCATCAACAACCCAGGATCCTTTCCTGGAGTCTATTTTAAAAGCTTTAATGACAGAAACAAAGGCCCAATTCCAGAACTAGGGGATTGCAATGAGAAACCTGGAGACACAAGTTGGCCAAATAGCATCTGCTCTAACTGACAGATCGGCTAGTACTTTGCCTAGTACCACCGAAACACCAAAGCCTAATGGAAAGGAGCAATGTATAGCAATTCAGATGAGAAGTGGCAAGGATCTACCTAGTCCAATGAGACAACCAGATGTAGCTGACCTTACACAATCTGAGAAGACTGATACAAGACCTGACAGTGAGGAACATCAACTTAAGGTACAATCTGAAAAATTTGTCACCAAATCTGCTGAGAAGGAGGTGCCTCAGTAGCAAGCTGAGTAGGCCCTACCAAAGGCAATACTAGAAAGAACAACACCCCCATTCCCACAAAGACTGAAGAAAGTCAGTCAGGATAAACAGCTTGGGAAGTTCTTGGAAATACCGAAGCATGTTCCCTTGGTGGATGCTCTACAACAAATGCCTAATTATGCTAAATTTGTGAAAGATGTGTTATCCAAGAGGAAAAGGCTAGGTGAATTTGAAATCGTGGCAATGACTAAGGAGTGCGGTCTAATGTTGCAAAACAACGTGCCCCCGAAATTAAAAGATCCTGGCAGCTTCACTATTCCTTGTTCTATTGTAGAGTCTTATTGTGGTAAAGCTCTCTGTGATCTTGGGGAAACATTAATTTGATGCCTATATCCATGTTTAAACAACTTGGAATAGGTGAAGCAAGGCCAACCATTGTCACATTGCAGTTGGCTGATAGATCAATAACTCATCCTGAGGGCAAGATTGAGGATGTGCTGATCAAGGTTAACAAATTTGTGTTTGTTGGAACCAAAGTGGTTATGGTCCATTAATTTCTTGAGATTTTGACGTTAACAAAAGATTATTTTAAGTGAACAAAAATTAGCTAAGGACTAATGCTTTATCTTAAGTGTGCAGAAAAATTTAAGTCCAAAGACTTTCTTAGTCCAAAGACTTACAGTACATCTAAAGCCTAAAGTTCTCGTGCTTTCTGGACCATAAGTTTAGAAGTTTTGTTAGCTGAGTCCAAAGACTCTTTATAATAAAAGGTTTTTTACCGAGTGAAATGTTTTATGCTTTAATATGTTTAAGCGCGAATGAATTTGTAAAGTGTTTGAATTTATTATTCAACATGTAAAAGCTTGTATCCTTTGGACAAACATTCTTTCTAATCATCGTACCATCGAACGCTGAAGCCTGTCTGTCCCTGACATAAAAAGATTTGATTATCTCCAAAAGGAAAGACAAAAGACAACTTTCGGGTACAAGAAAAAGGTGTCAGCACTTCTTTAAGTTATCAGCCTGATAGTCTATTCTGCTTTTCAGAAACTTCAACAAGTTATCAGACTTAACGGACGAAAGCATTTAATGCTCAATCAAAACGGATCTTTTTCCATCCGTTGAAGACTGAAGTTGCTCAAGTCTTAATGGGTATAAATACCCCCACCTTTGAAGATGTAAAGTTACCGAACTTGAACTGAATACAAGCATACAAGCAAACTAGCAATCAAAAGATATCAAAAGCTTTCAAAGATACTCTGCTCTGAAACTTTCATTTCACTCTTTGCGAAGAGTACTATTTAGAGTTCTAAGCTTAATTTCAAACCCTCACACTTAGTGATTTAGTAGAACAAAACTCTTTTTCAAAACCTTAGCTGGTTGAGCCTGAAGAGGCCTGTTTAGAAAGAATATTTGAGCCTGAAGAGGCTTGACTGGAAAAGAATACTTAGTGTTTCCTAAAGAAATATAGAATACTTGCCTGAAGAGGTGTTAAATACTTGTAACAAAAGATTTTGTTATAGTGGCTAAAGCTCTCAAGTAAAGGGGGACTGGATGTAGTTTTTTGGTGAAGAGTGAACCCGGATAATATCTCTGTGTTCTTTTTCTTTCCCATTCCTTTATATTAGTTTGTTTTTGACTAACTCCTTGGGATTGAATTGCTTTCTTAACGCGCTTGTTTTTAAAGATAAACCTTCATAGCGTGCGTCCAACCTGTGTTTGTAAACGCTCGCTGCGTCTTTTGTCGTATTAAGTCCAACCAAAAATATATATTTTCTTACGAAAAGTTTTCAAAAACTTAAGAAACACAATTCAACCCTCCTTCTTGTGTATCAACCAGGTTCCTTCAATTGGTATCAAAGCTCAGCCTCTGGGTTGAGCACTTAGCCGTGTAGTGGAAAAGATCCCACAACAGATATGGCATGACAAGGCATGCCAAGCGGGAGTCAACCAGTTATGGAAGGCACTTCCATGACCAGACCTCTGTTCTTCAACAGAACCCACTACCTATATTGGAAGGAGAGATTCAAAGGCTTTATCTTAAGTACAAACTCTGCTCTCTAGGCCATAATCATGAATGGTCCAAATGTGTGTCTCAATGCTAATGGTACAGAAAAAGCTGAAGAAGATTGGACTGATGCTGAAAGAATTAAGATGGAACAAAATCACAAAGCAAGATTGCTCTTATGTGTGCTCTAAGTCCAAATGAATTCCAGAAGATTCACGCATGTTAATCAGCAAAACAAATCTGGGATACCTTGTCAAATCTCCATGAGGGGACTACAAAGGTAAAAGACTCAAAGATTATCATGCTGCTTGGCCAGTATGAAATATTCATTATGGCTGAAGGAGAGTCCATTCTGGACATGTTGGGTCATTTTCAGACGATCACCAACAACCTAAAGTCCCTTGGGAAACTTTACACTACTAAGGAGAATGTCACTAAAATCCTTAGGAGTTTACCTAAGGAATGGAGGCCACTTGTTACTACAATCTGTGACACCCACTACCTCGCATATAATAAAACACGAATAAAAGCATACATGTCTTTAAAAAATATAACAATTAAAATAAAAACATATCCTCAAGGGTAATGTGCATCACATCATCTATAACGTAAAACATAGGAATCTGAAATAATCAAAATCCTTTAAAAACAAACTGCGGAAAACATAAATAATAAACATAACCCAAGTCCCGATGTCACATATCAGAGCTGGTATACATATACCGATAATACATCGGAATAAAACCGAATAACATAAATCATAAATCCTAACTACTGAGAGAGATCTCCTCGGGATCACTCCTCGTCAGCATGCTCACCCTCCTCTGCATATACCACAACATATGCACAAGAATAACAAAGAGGGGGGTAAGAAACACAATCATGAATATATGTATACGGAATGGAATAGTAATTAAGATGGCATACAACATACATCAATCAACACGGATATAATCAATATATATCAAGGATGCATGTCAATGCGAATGCAACATCACTACCCCGCATGCATGTGGCCAACAACTCTAACTCTGGAAAGACGATTAGGAGTACATGTCCGGTTATCAACGTGGATGATATGCCAGACCATGGGCCATCCCCGAACACTCTCACTAATCCTGATAACGTATAGTGGATAGTCAGGGTACTCAAGCTTATTCTTTAGGTCACTCCGACAATAGGTAGCTAGCCCATGTCACCTGGAACTTCCATACCCAACGTACTCGCAAGGCCGGGATAACACCCATCGTGGCCTCCACTATCGCGATTCATCGTTTGCTTTCCACCCAACATATCAACATCAATGTATGATGCATGCTATGCTCAACAACATGCAAACACATGTCCAACCATCCACCATCATAATCAACCACATTGATTATCAACAATGACCATCAACGATGATCATCAATCAACTAGGCGCTAACCATCATTATTGCCTTTATCAACATTGCCAATATTATCATCATAATCAATCACATTGATTATCAACAATGACCATCAACGATGCTTATCAAACAAATCATTATTGCCTTTATCAACATTACCAATATTATCATATCGTCATTATTAATATTAACGTTCTTTTCTATACTATCAACCTTGAATTGTGATCTCACAGTCATTTTTCCATTACCCTATTTATCTTCTTCACAACAGAATCTGGGTGAGAAACCCAGATTCGCTAGGCGAATCGTGGATCGCGAGGCGAGCCCGAGAGCTCCTAAACAGGTTCCCAGATTCGCTAGGCGAATCATGGATCGCGAAGCGAGCCCGAGAGCTCCTAAACAGGTTCCCAGATTCGCTAGGCGAATCTTGGCTCGCGAGGCGAGCCCGAGAGCCCCAATATTTGGTTCTCTCATTCGCCTCGCGGATTACAATCCGCTAGGCGAATCACGTCAGACCACGAATGGTCTCTCTGTCTCGCCTCACGAATGGATATTCGCCAGGCGAATCATGACAGATGTGGGAATCTTAAGAATTTCTCTAAGTTATCCCTATGCCTATCATCCCATCTCTCAAGAATCATCCCTATGGGTTTCCAAAACTAATCCAATATTATCAATCTCACCTCTCATAACAACTCATTCATTATGGGGTGCCAAACGTCCCTAAGCTATGTTCTTTCACTAATCCTATTTTCTTCATTGTAACGCACATCATCATCAAGTCATCATTATCATTGCACATCATAAAATCTCATCAATGCATATCGTATCTATATTCATACTATTCATTGCAGATCATCATAATATTTGAATCATATCATCAAGACAAACACCCATACTCATAATCATAGAACCATAAACATGTATATTTATACAATATTCACATAGGCATATACATGGCATATACATAACATACACATAATTACACTCATAGCATATACATAGGCATTTACAATGCATATAGACAAACATATAGGGGTCATGGGTTAACCCCTTCATCTTAACCTATCCTAAAACCCACATACTCATGATCTATTTCTTCCCCCCATACCTGGTATGACGATCACAATGCACAAAGGAAGGAAAAAGGTCCGAAAAAGGTTGCGTCTACACGAATGCTCGATCTTACGACGCTTGACTTCACGATCACAGCCCCAAAAGGTTCAAGAGCAGCAACTAGGAAGAGGGCTTGCGATGGCAGTGATGCTCTTCAAGCGAAGGAGACGAAGAACAATGAACAGTGGTGCAATATCCTTCAAGGATCCTTGGAAAGGGTTTAGAAATCCTTGTTTGGAGAGGAAGAGGCAGTTTCTAAGAGTAATTCGACTTAGAAAATAGGTTTAAGTCGAGTCTTATGGTATAAATATGAGTTAGGGTCATTATGGGCTGATTAGAAGCCCAAAAACGCGATTCTGGTGCGCGCAGATTCGCGAGGCGAGTAGCCTTTCGCGAGGCGAACCAGAGAGCTGCAATAATCTGGCTGTCAGGTTCGCGAGGCGAATGTATCCTCGCGACACGAAACTTTAGAAGCCGAATTTGGCCTTAACACCTGAAATAAGACTTGTAGATAATTCTCTAAGCTTTCCAACGCATCCAAGATCACCTCAATCGGATGTCTATAACTCAAGATATGAACAAAACCGTAAAACATATTTCTTGGACTTGAATGCATTGACCATTCCTTAAGGCTAAACTACCGCAACTATGAACTTGGACATCAAGAACAATCATAAACAACATATATACAACATATACAAGAAAATATTAACACATATAAGCATTGTGTAAAAAAAAAACAGGGTGTTACAATTCCACCCCCTTATAAAAATTTCGTCCTCGAAATTTCTACTCACCTTGAGTAAACATATGCGGATATGACTCCTTCATCTTGCTCTCCAACTCCCAAGTAACACTTTCTTCTATAGCTCCACTTCAAACGACCTTGACCAAGGGGATTTCCTTCCATCTCAGTTGCTTGACCCTTCGATCTTCAACCCGAAGCGGTAACACCTCGAAAGTCAAGTTATCCTTTAGTGGAATGATATCGAGTACTATCACATGGCTTGGATCATGAACATACTTTCGAAGTTGAGACACATGAAACACATTATGAATATTTGACAAGAACGGGGGTAAAGCTATCTGGTAGGCGAATTCACCGACTCTTTTTAGAATTTGGTAAGGGCCAATGAATCTAGGAGTAAGTTTCCTCGCTTTCATTACTCTGCCAACCCCAATTGTTGGAGTAACTCGCAAGAACACATGATCCCCCTCCTGGAATTTGAGAGTTTTTCTTCCTTTATCATGGTAACTCTTTTGCCTACTCTGTGCCACTCTCATCTTTTCTTGTATCATCGTCACTTTCTCTGTAGTCTGTTGCACTACCTCAGGTCCTAACACAATATTCTCTCCAGGCTCATTCCAACACAAAGGTGTCCTACACCTCCTTCCATACAAAGCCTCATAAGGTGCCATCCCAATACTGGAATGGAAGCTATTGTTGTAGGTGAACTCTATAAGGGG
Organism: Ammopiptanthus mongolicus; assembly: GCA_039655645.1. Classification (NCBI taxonomy): domain Eukaryota; kingdom Viridiplantae; phylum Streptophyta; class Magnoliopsida; order Fabales; family Fabaceae; genus Ammopiptanthus; species Ammopiptanthus mongolicus. Next base: position 60,008,615 of record CM077343.1, on the reverse strand, counting down.
TAAAAACTTATCCCAACTACCAGACTGCTCTAGCACACACGCCCTCAACAAGTCCTCTAAGGATTGGATTGTTCTCTCAGACTGACCATCGGTCTGTGGGTGATAAGCTGAACTCAATCTAAGCTTAGTTCCTAAGGCCTCATGCAAACTATTCCAAAATCTAGAGGTAAATCTAGGATCTCTATCTGAAACTATGCTAGACGGTACCCCATGCAATCTAACTATTTCTCTGATATACAACCCAGTCAACTTCTCTAATGGATATTCCATGTTCATAGGGATGAAATGGACAGATTTGGTTAACCTGTCCACAACAACCCATATGGCATCACAACCAGCTGGAGTCCTAGGGAGTCCAGACACAAAATCCATAGAGATACTATCCCACTTCCACTCAGGAATACTCAAAGGTTGCAACTTACCCGAAGGTTTCTGGTGCTCTATCTTAGCCTTCTGACACACTAAGCAAGCATACACAAACTCAGCCACATCCTTTTTCATCCTAGGCCACCAAAACATCCGTTTCAGATCCTGATACATCTTTGTGGCTCCTGGGTGAACACTCAAACCACTCTTATGTCCTTCCTCAAGGATCAACTTCCTGAGCTCTGGAACATCAGGTATACAAACCCTATCTTGGAACCTCAAAATTCCATCAGTCCCTTCCTTAAAACTAAGGTTTCTACCCTGAGCAATCAACTCTCTCTGGTCTAAAAGGTATACATCTATCTTTTGCCCTTCTCTAATCTGATCCATCAAACTGCTAGTAATTTTCAACATTCCTAGTCTAATGCTCTTAGGGGTAACTTCCCAAGCTAAACTCAAATCTCTAAACTCCTCTATCAAATCCATCTCTCTAACCATCAAGGCTGAAATATGTAAGGTTTTTCTACTCAAAGCATCAGCCACTACATTGGCCTTACCTGGGTGGTAACTCAACTCAAACTCATAATCTTTAAGAAATTCCATCCACCTATGCTGTCTCATATTCAGCTCCTTTTGGTCAAATAGGTATTTCAAACTCTTATGATCACTAAAGACCTCAAATCTAGCTCCATAAAGATAATGCCTCCAAATCTTCAATGCAAACACTACGGCTCCTAGCTCCAAGTCATGGGTAGGATAATTCTTCTCATGGGTCTTAAGATGCCTAGAAGCATAAGCTACTACCTGACCATTCTGCATCAACACACCACCTAAACCTTGCTTGGAAGCATCACAGTACACCACAAAAGGTTCACTAGGATTGGGCAACACTAACACAAGTGCAGTGGTCAACCTATTCTTCAACTCCTGAAAACTTTCCTCACACTTAGAATCCCACACAAAGATCTGACCTTTCTTAGTAAGGCGGGTCATAGGCAATGCTATCTTAGAGAATCCTTCTATAAACCTCCTATAGTACCCGGCTAAATCCAAGAAACTCCTAACCTCAGTCACTGACTTAGGTGTTTCCCATTGGAGCACGGTTTCTACCTTAGATGGGTCTATGGCTATTACTCCTTTAGAGATGATGTGTCCTAAGAAACTCACCTCCTCTAACCAGAACTCACACTTAGACAACTTGGCATACAACTGTTTTTCCTTAAGGGTCTTCAAGACTATCCTCAAGTGTTCCTCATGTTCTTCCCTAGTCTTAGAGTATACTAGGATATCATCTATGAAAACAACTACAAACCTATCCAAGTATGGATGAAAGATCTTGTTCATGTAGTCCATGAACACAGCAGGGGCATTAGTCACACCAAAAGGCATAACTAGATACTCATAATGACCATAGCGTGTTCTGAACGCAGTCTTTGGAATGTCCTCAGACTTGACCCGAATTTGGTGATAGCCTGATCTCAAATCTATCTTAGAAAACACACAAGCTCCTATCAGCTGGTCCATAAGATCATCTATCCTAGGAAGAGGATACCTATTCTTAATAGTCACCTTGTTGAGCTGTCGGTAATCGACACACAACCTCATGCTACCATCTTTCTTCTTCACCAACAACACTGGCGCTCCCCACGGAGACACACTAGGCCTAACAAACTGCTTTTGGAGCAATTCCTCTAATTGTTTCTTCAACTCAGTTAGCTCTAGAGGGGACATCCTATATGGTGCTATGGATATAGGTCCTATACCTGGCACTAAGTCTATGCTAAACAAAATCTCTCTCTCAGGTGGCAAACTATAAATATCCTCTGGGAAAACTTCTGGGAACTCTATCACAACTGGCACATCCTTAACCTCAGCCTTTCTCTCTACTTCTAGGGAAGATAAGATCATGTATACTTGGTCTTCTTCTCTAATAGAAGCCTTGACTTGGTTGGCAGTCAGAAAACTCGGATCCTTAGGATTGACAGCAGTTCCAAAAACAACAGTTTTATCAAAGCAATTTAAAAGGACATGATTGGCGGATAACCAGTCCATACCAAGAATAACATCAAGTTGTTTAAGGGGTAAGCATATAAGATCAACTATGAAGTTTCTATCATCAATGACAATGGAACAACCTTTACAAATATGTGAGGTAACAACAGGCTTATTGGTAGGGGTAGCAACAACTAGATCATATTCCAGTTGGGCAACAGGTAATCTAAGGTACTCAACACAATCATGTGATATGAAAGAATGCGACGCACCCGAATCAAACAAGACTATCAAAGGAGTCCCTTTGATGAGGCACTTACCTTGAATCAAGTCTTCGGATTCTGAGGCTTCAGCTCAACTGAGAGTGAAGACTCTCCCACTTGTCCTCAGTCGATTGGCTTGAGAACTCTTGCTGGCACTCTGCGGCTCCATCTTTTCCCCACTACAATCCTTACTGATGTGACCAGGCTTCCCACACTTGAAGCAGATGATGTCTGTCTCCTTGCAATCCCGAGTAAAGTGCTCCTTACCACACTTACCACACCTGATTGGCCTAGAAGAGGCAATTCCTCCACCACTAACTGGTCCCGACGTATAATGCGGTTTCTTGCCGGCGTGCTTGAACCCACGGCTAACTGGTGCCAACTGCTACTTCCTTTTATCCTGCTGGGTCATCCTCTTACTCCCCTGAGGACCAGAATTCTTGAACTGGGCAACTCTGGACTTATAGTCTTCCTCAAAGATTCTGCATTTGTTCACCAAGGTGGGGAAAACACGGATTTCCTGGTAGCTGATGGCTTGCTTAATCTCTAGACGCAAACCATTCTCAAACTTCACACACTTGGAGCGATCATCATTACAATACTGGTAGAGTGGATAGTAACGTGACAGCTCCTCAAACTTAGCGGCATATTCCCCAACGGACATGCTTCCCTGAGTCAAAGCTAGAAACTCCATCTCCTTCTTGTCGCGTATATCAGCAGGAAAATACTTCCCCAGGAATCTCTCCTTGAAGGCATCCCAAGTAACAGCGGCGCCCTCAGCTTCCAAACGTTGGTGGCAATTCTCCCACCAATGTTCAGCTTCTTCTACTAACATGAAGGTAGCAAAGGTAACCTTCTGTGCATCGGTGCATGCCATGGCCCGAAAGATCTTTTCAAGTTCCCGGATCCATGTCTGAGCACCTTCAGGGTCATAAGCTCCCTTGAAGGATAGCGGATTATTCCTCTGGAACTTATCCAAACCCTGAAATTCAGCAGGTCCACCTCCGTTGTGATTCTGATTCTGCCCTATGGCATTGGCTAATGCTTCCAGGGCATCAGCAATCGCACGATCGTTTCTACCTGCCACAACTTCCTGCATCGTTCAAGCACACTGCTCAATATAGAAAGTCAAGTAAAACAAAACTAAACACTTAATACTCTATACCATCGTCACAGACAATCATATAAGAGTACACAGAAGAGAACACAACATACATATACCCCGGCCTGTAGGACAGACCGGCTCTGATACCACTAAATGTGACAACCACTACCCCGCATATAATAAAACACGAATAAAATCATACATGTCTTTAAAAAATATAACAATTAAAATAAAAACATATCCTCAAGGGTAATGTGCATCACATCATCTATAACGTAAAACATAGGAATCTGAAATAATCAAAATCCTTTAAAAACAAACTGCGAAAAACATAAATAATAAACATAACCCAAGTCCCAATGTCACATATCAGAGCTGGTATACACATACCGATAATACATCGGAATAAAACTGAATAACATAAATCATAAATCCTAACTACTGAGAGAGATCTCCTCGGGATCACTCCTCGTCAGCATGCTCACCCTCCTCTGCATATACCACAACATATGCACAAGAATAACAAAGAGGGGGGGTAAGAAACACAATCATGAATATATGTATACGGAATGGAATAGTAATTAAGATGGCATACAACATACATCAATCAACACGGATATAATCAATATATATCAAGGATGCATGTCAATGCGAATGCAACATCACTACCCCGCATGCATGTGGTCAACAACTCTAACTCGGGAAAGACGATTAGGAGTACATGTCCGGTTATCAACGTGGATGATATGCCAGACCATGGGCCATCCCCGAACACTCTCACTAATCCTGATAACGTATAGTGGATAGTCAGGGTACTCAAGCTTATTCTTTAGGTCACTCCGACAATAGGTAGCTAGCCCATGTCACCTGGAACTTCCATACCCAACGTACCCGCAAGGCCGGGATAACACCCATCGTGGCCTCCACTATCGCGATTCATCGTTTGCTTTCCACCCAACATATCAACATCAACATATGATGCATGCTATGCTCAACAACATGCAAACACATGTCCAACCATCCACCATCATAATCAATCACATTGATTATCAACAATGACCATCAACAAAGATCATCAAACAAATCATTATTGCCTTTATCAACATTACCAATATTATCATATCGTCATTATTAATATTAACGTTCTTTTCTATACTATCAACCATGAATTGTGATCTCACAGTCATTTTTCCATTACCCTATTTATTTCTTCTTCACAACAAAATCTGGGTGAGAAACCCAGATTCGCTAGGCGAGCCCGAGAGCTCCTAAACAGGTTCTCAGATTCGCTAGGCGAATCGTGGATCGCAAGGCGAGCCCGAGAGCTCCTAAACAGGTTCCCAGATTCGCTAGGCGAATCTTGGCTCGCGAGGCGAGCCCGAGAGCCCCAATATTTGGTTCTCTCATTCGCCTCGCGGATTACAATCCGCTAGGCGAATCACGTCAGACCACGAATGGTCTCTCTGTCTCGCCTCGCGAATGGATATTCGCCAGGCGAATCATGACAGATGTGGGAATGTTAAGAATTTCTCTAAGTTATGCCTATGCCTATCATCCCATCTCTCAAGAATCATCCCTATGGGTTTCCAAAACTAATCCAATATTATCAATCTCACCTCTCATAACAACTCATTCATTATGGGGTGCCAAACGTCCCTAAGCTATATTCTTTCACTAATCCTATTTTCTTCATCGTAACGCACATCATCATCAAGTCATCATTATCATTGCACATCATAAAATCTCATCAATGCATATCGTATCTATATTCATACTATTCATTGCACATCATCATAATATTTGAATCATATCATCAAGACAAACACCCATACTCATAGTCATAGAACCATAAACATGTATATTTATACAATATTCACATAGGCATATACATGGCATATACATAACATACACATAATTACACTCATAGCATATACATAGGCATTTACAATGCATATAGACAAACATATACGGGTCATGGGTTAACCCCTTCATCGTAACCTATCCCAAAACCCACATGCTCATGATCTATTTCTTCCCCCCCATACCTGGTATGACGATCACAATGCACAAAGGAAGGAAAAAGGTCCGAAAAAGGTTGCGTCTACACGAATGCTCGATCTTACGACGCTTGACTTCACGATCACAGCTCCAAAAGGTTCAAGAGCAGCAACTAGGAAGAGGGCTTGCGATGGCAGTGATGCTCTTCAAGCGAAGGAGACGAAGAACGATGAACAGTGGTGCAATCTCCTTCAAGGATCCTTGGAAAGGGTTTAGAAATCCTTGTTTGGAGAGGAAGAGGCAGTTTCGAAGAGTAATTCGACTTAGAAAATAGGTTTAGGTCGAGTCTTATGGTATAAATATGAGTTAGGGTCATTATGGGCTGATTAGAAGCCCAAAAACGTGATTCTGGTGCGCGCAGATTCGCGAGGCGAGTAGCCTTTCGCGAGGCGAACCAGAGATCTGCAATAATCTGGCTGTTAGGTTCGCGAGGCGAATGTATCCTCGCGACGCGAAAGTTTAGAAGCCGAATTTGGCCTTAACACCTGAAATAAGACTTCTAGATAATTCTCTAAGATTTTAACGCATCCAAGATCACCTCAATCGGATGTCTAGAACTCAAGATATGAACAAAACCGTAAAACATGTTTCTTGGATTTGAATGCATTGACCATTCCTTAAGGCTAAACTACCCCAACTATGAACTTGGACATCAAGAACAATCATAAACAACATATATACAACATATACAAGTAAATATTAACACATATAAGCATAGTGTAAAAAAAAAAAAAAAAAAACAGGGTGTTACACAATCACCCAGGCCAAAGATCTCTCTACTTTGACCTTGGATGATCTGGTAGGAATGTTGCAAGTCCATGAACAGGAGCTCCATCTTGATAATCCTGGAAATAAAAACAAAAGTATTGCCTTAAAAGCTCAAAAGTCCAATAGCTCAAAAGCTTTAAAAGCTGATGAGTCAAGCAATGATGCTGATCAAACTGATAATGAAGTATCAGACGATGACGAGCTATCCTTAATCTCCAAAAAAATCCAAATTGTGGAGAATGAAAAATGGCTTGAAAAGAAGGCCATTTCGAAAGAAAAACTTCAAGGACCATGCTGAGTCCAAGGACAAAAGTCAGTTGGTCTGTTTCGAGTGCAACAAACCAGGCCACTTCAAAACTGACGGTCCTATGTTAAAGGACAAGAAGAAATTCTTCAAACAGAAGAAGAAGAACTTCATGGCAACCTAGGAAGACCTTGATTCTTCTGAGGAAGAAGAAGAAGCAAATGAGCAAGCTAACCTCTGTCTATAGTCCAATGCTCAAAATGAAGACTCTTCGGATGATGAACAACTTGTTGTTCCTGAAGAAAGAACTCAGGAAGTTACTCCTGAAAGTGGATGGAATGTTCCACCCATTTTCAATGGAACGGGTTATCCTTACTGGGGATCTGTATTTCAAATATACATCCGAGCTCAAAACCTTGAGATATGGAATGTATTCACTGATGGAGATCATCTTCCAACAATAACTCTTGAAGACGGCTCAACAGAATCTAAGCCCGAAGCTGATTGGATGGACGAAGATATCAGACGGTACTCTCGGAATACTCGTGCCAACTGGTGTCTCATCAATGCTCTAGATCGACCAAGATTGGAGTTGGTGTTGCAGCTCGAAACTACAAAAGAGAAGTTGGTAACCTTAGATCATTTATTCGGACCAAGGAGACCTCCTGCTTCTAACCTCTGCCCGATGGCAAACACCTTATCAGACGATGAATTAGAAGAAGATGAGGTATCTATTTCTGACTCTATAAAAGAAGCATACGATGAACTGCTTAATGATTCCTCCTTACTGCATCATCAATATATTATGCTTAAAAGGAAGTTTTCTAAAATAAACAAAGAGCTGGAAGACACCAACAAGCAAAATAAGCAGCTTATTGAAGAGAACAATAAGCTGAAAGCTGAGAATATCAGTTTAACTGATAAACTCACCTCTGAGTCCAATGAACCTCACGAGGTAACCGGATTCAAACAAGAGGTATCTGACCTAACCAAAAGCATATCAAAGCTTGTTGGGGGATCAGAGAAGCTAAACTTTATATTGAGGTACTCAAGATCTCCTCACAATAAGTCTGGCTTAGGCTATGACTATGAGAAACAAGAAGCTTCTCACAAAATATCAAGACCCAACCATTATCATAAGGTTTTCGAATTTCATAAAAATCAAAAAGAAACCAAACAGCATGCATCTCATGTTTACTGCAACTTATGTGGGAAAAGTGGTCACACCTTCTCAAAATGAATACACAAAATAAAAAGCGTTATGCATGGACGAAGACCACAGACTAACCAAAAAGGACCCAATTCTATCTGGGTACCTAAAAACATGATAATCCCTAGTGCAGATTTGCTTACCAACACAGAGAAGACCCTAGTCCTGGTACTTGGACAGTGGATGCTCACGTCACATGACGGGAGAAAAGTCTATGTTCCAAGTCCTGAGTGAAAAGACTGGAGGATGGGTTTTCTTTGGAAGCAACCAGAAGGGAAAGATAGTTGGAATTGGTAAGATTGGTAAGCATCCTTTTTCATCTATTGATAATGTTCTGTTTGTTGAAGGATTAAAACACAACTTACTTAGCATAAGTCAATTATGTGATAGTGGGTCTGATGTTTCCTTCAATAAAGGTGAGTGTATAGTCAAGAACCCTGATGGGTCCATCTTATTCACTGCTAAGAGGCAAAACAATTTGTATAAGATTAATTTGGGGGAACTTTCAAATCAGAGTGTATCATGCCTAGTGTCTGTTGAGGATGAGCGATGGATCTGGCACAACAGACTTGGTCATGCAAGTCTAAGATTAATCTCAAGACTGAACAAGCATAACCTCGTAAGAGGTCTACCAAAGATTGTTTATAGATCGGACGCTCTCTGTGGTGCGTGCCAAAAAGGAAAACAGGTTAAGAACTCTTTTCAGTCCAAGAACATTGTTAGTACTTCAAGGCCACTAGAGCTGTTGCATCTTGATTTCTTTGGTCCAACAAGGACTGCTTCTGTCAGTGATAAGAAATATGGGCTTGTCATAGTAGATGACTACATAAGATGGACATGGGTTAAGTTCCTTGCTCATAAGGAATAGTCTATCAGGGTCTTTACTATATTCTGTAAGCGTCTCCAGAATGAAAAAGGCATATGTATAAGCTCAATCAAAAGTTATCATGGAGGCGAATTTGAAAATGAGCTTTTCCAAAGGTTCAGTGATGAAAGTGGTATTCATCACAATTTCTCTGCCCCTAGAACACCACAACAGAATGGTGTTGCTGTGAGAAAGAACCGATCTCTTCAAGAGATGGCTAAGGCAATGCTCAATGATAATTCTGTTTCCAAACACTTCTAGGTTTAAGCTATAAACATTGCCTTCTACATTCAAAACAAAATATACATATGACCTATCTTGAATAAGACTCCTTATGAATTGTGGAAAGGACGTAAACCTAACATTTCTTATTTCTAACCCTTCAGATGTCAATGTTTTATTTTGAATACTAAGGATCAACTTGGTAAGTTTGATGCCAAAGTAGATATTGGAATATTGTTAGGATACTCTAAAACGTCCAAAGCTTTTAGAGTTATAATAGTTGTTGAGGAATCCATCCATGTTGATGACAAACAGCCTGATAAGAGATTATCATAGCTAGATGAATCTTTTGCAGATATGAATCTAAATGACGTAGAAAATCGTCCAACGCTTAAAGTAGATGCAGCATCAAACGCAACTCAAAACGCATCAGACGCTTCAACATCTCAGCAAGTTGCTAACACCCTGCGTTCATGGAAATTCGGGACTTATCATCTTGAGGATCAAATCATTGACAAACCAAATGATAGAGTCCGGACAAGGTCAACCTTCAGAGAACAAGCTGATTCAGCCTTCATCCTTGTATTGGAACCAAAGTATGTGGACGAAGCCTTATTGGATGAATGTTGGTGTAACACCCCGATTTTTTCACTGCTTTTAAATATCAATTAGTAGAATAATTAAGTTTACATTTATTCGAGGTCTTAGAAAATGAAATAAAATAAACCGAGACCATATTCATGCTCAACGCTATCGTACGAAGCTACGATTAAATTTTGAGTTGAAAACTCAAACGGAGCTCGGTCAGCGTTTTTACACTGATAGTACGATTTTACTGCACAGGAGACCTAATTTTGACCCGTGAACGAGACAGTAAGTCTTAGAATTGAATTTCCTACGTTTTTGTTAAATTTAAAAAAAAAAAATCACTTCCTGACCTTCGTTCGAGCGAAATCTTCAATCAGGTGAAGAACGGAGCTGCATATGGATTTATCGGGACCCGCTAACAGATAATATTGATGTCACATCAAGTCACATCACATGGGAAAGCGTGTCAGAGTCATCATGACGTTTGAAAATATCTGGACGTGAAAAGACCAAAATACCCTTAACCTTTTTCATTATTACCATTTGCCCTTGTAGGAAATGACCAAATTGCCCTTAAGTGACCCAATTTCTTGGCCCATTCAGCCCCATTCCCATGCACCAAGGCCAGCATATGAGAGCTTTCTCACTTCACCTCCAACACTTCATCTTCTTCCTTGCAAAATCCTCCATTTTCCTTAGAGAAAAAGCTTGAGTTTTTGAGAGAAAAAGCTTGATTCTTGATCAATCTTCCTCATTTATTAAGTAAGATCACTTCTATGATCTCTAAGCTTCATGAATCTCTTCCAACTTCATGTTTGAAAACCTTGATTTCATAGATTTCAAGTTTATGATCCAAATTTCAAAAATTCATAGAAAATTGTAGAAAAATCCTTTTAATGTGAAACCAATTTCTTTGAGCTAGCTTCATCACCTTCTACCTCTATCCAAGAGCATATGATCAAACTCTCATACTAGCATATTTTTCTAAGAGTGGCTGAAACCCTAACAATTGGGGGAACAGTGGTTTTGTTCAATTTTTGTTCTTGAACTCTTGATTCCATCCTTACCTTTCCTATTGTCTTTGAATCTAAGTGATGGAAAACCAAATCATTTCCTAGCCCATTTTTCTCTTCATGGCCAAAACCTATGAGTATGTAGAACCTTGAGTTTTGTTTCAAATTTTTGGGTAATAGAACTTGTATTAGTGTTAACCAAGCTTAAGAACCAACCATCCAAAAGATTGGAACCAAATGAGATCCCTAACCCTTTTTATCAATTTTGGCCGAACCTTAGACCACTTTTGGGGTTGATGTTGTTATTTGGTGTTGATTGTTGTTTTGTATTGAACTGTGTTTGATTGTTTTAGGCGACGCGGACGAAATCGGAACCGAAGCCGAGAACCGTTCGGGAAATTTATTAGAAACCATAAGAAGGTAAAGGGAGGTATTTCATAATGAGTTTGGTAGCTTCATGGTGTTGATTGTTGCGACACCTTTTCCCAAGTGTCACATTCCCGAACGTTTATAAGGCTAAAAATATTTATTAATGCGGAAAATACGGTTTTTTTTTTTTTTCTTTTCACAAAGATGTAATGGGATTAGTAAAGGTAAATAATACTAATAAATGAACTTAAGTTCACCATGCATTTCTAGAACATACTGTATTATAAATACAGAAACAGAAAACAGAAATAGAAATAATACTGTATACAGACATGGGTTTAATGTATAACTGACATAAGAATAAAATAAGTATTAGGAGTCGTAGCTCCCAAAAGGTACTACAGATACTGACGCAGTCTGGCCGACAACAAAATAAAACAGCAAAAGGAGTCCACCTCTAGACTCAAAGAAATTGTCGAACTGAACCATCGTCACGTCTATATGTTCAAGCAACAACAGCAAGTACCAGCAAGAAAACATACAGATATGGGTGAGATTCCCATTCATCAACACAACAAAACAGCAGTAGTAAAAACGGGACGACTCACCAGGTAACAGCGTACCCAACATGCATACTAAAATTTCTCAATATAAATCATGTCAAACAGTTAACAGCATAATATCATGTTAAACAATTAACAACATAATACAAGGCATTCTTAAATAGTACAACGATGTATAACAGTAAATGTAAACACCAACAGCCATGCAATGCAGTGCAATGTACATGACTCAATGCCAATGTCACTGGGTACTCCTTTGACCCCTACTCCATGGAGCTAACAAAACATCGGAGAGAGTGAATGGGAGGACATGTTCCGGTTTCTACCAGCCATGAGCAAGATGCTACAACATTCGTAACGTGCACGTATCTGGTTTTACGGTAACACTCTCGACCAAACATGAAAAGTACGGCATCTAGTAGAGGATATCAATGTATTGCTCGGATTAGCCATGACACAGAAGAGCTACCAACTGGTCACATGTCAGCCTTTCCAACCCTGATACCTCCAAAAAGACCATTGAAGATCGTCACCGTAAGATTCGCACCCGCATCAAGGTGTAAGCTCAACACCTAGGCTCAAGGCCTTACGACTATGCAAATGAAATGCCAATGCTTACACAAAGCAGATGTGATAAAGCAATGTCTACCCCCCGGGTAAACCTCGAGGTCCACTAAGGTTCTCTTCCTTCGGAAATATACGCGTCTTTGAAAAAAAAAAACCTTTATCCACAGGATAAATCTCGTGATCCCTCCGGGATCGAGTCATCACAAGACTGAAACAAGTGAACGATTGATCGAGATCCAAATCACCGGTCAGTCATCGAACTACTATTTCAAAACCCAAAACGTTTCATGCTTGTGTTTATGTCTTATGAAGTCATTGATGTACGAAGTCATCAATGGTATAGTATATGGTCTTGTTTCACCACATACTATACTTAATTAACCCTTGTCTTCAACTCTAAGTTAATTACTTAACTTAGGTTTTAATGTGTAAGACTTTACGATTGAGTTAAAAACTCCTTTTGTAAACCAAACAACTTTTACAATTGAAAACTCATTTGATTTGAAACAACGTTTGAACCACTTACTCTATTTTTAGCATTTTCTGAAACATGAAATTCGTTTAGCGGAGTTCAATTCGCTTAGCGAAATTGAGGCAGTGATACCTCTTTTGAAACTCCTCTATATCACTTGGCGAAACATAATTCGCGTAGCGAAATTCCACTGAATTCGCTTAGCGAAATGGAGGCGATTATACCTCTTTTGAAACTTCTTTATTTTAGCTTAGCGAAAGTAAATTCGCATAGCAAAATTTGCCTTAAAACAAGACATTAACCTTGTTACAAAAAAAACCTTGTGGAACTATATTGATTCTCATGAAAACATTCATTAATTCACTTTTAAATCACTTGATTAGCTAGATGACCTAATGATAAGATAAAAGGCATGTTTCACTTTGGTGAAAACACTTAAGAATTGAGACTTTGTTTGATCTTTGGATCAAAGTCACTCAGGGTTTTTCTTTAAAACATAAGTTATTAAAACATTTTTCTTACTTCAAAACTTTAATTTGTTCAAGAACTACTCATACTCTTCCTTTTCTAATGGCCAAAAGTCTCTTAGGAACAAATGTGAAGATTGCTTCACCAACTAACCAAGTTATAGCTCAAAATGCTTACACAATTATGATAAACACCAATCACCTATCATTGCATCATAAACAAGCATAAAAGTCCATACTTGATCTAGTGATCAAAGTACGTTTTTCAGAATACATGAAAATGATTTTCATTCAATTACATCATCATCAACATATGCTAGAGCACACTACAACACACTAAAGCATAAACTCATCATGACAACCTTGTTCTCCAAGAGTACTTAACAAAACTTAACAATTAAAAGTGAACCCAAACCAAAGGGTTTCACCCACACATATACTTAAACAACCATCCTCACCACCACCATTTTGGTGTGATGAGGTTCACCCCCATACCTGTTGAAGAGCAGACATCCGGATCAAAGTCGGTTGATCGGTTTGTGAACCTTCTGACAATCGTCACCAACTACAACAACACAACAATCAAACATTAAACAACAATTAAAAAAACTCAACAATTCTACCTAAAAGAGGTTTCGGCCACCCTAGGTTAAAAAGGTTAGGAATTGATTTTGGTTTTCCATTTCATGGATTCAAAGGCAATAGGAAAGTTAAGGATGAAATCAAGTGTTAGAAATCAAAAATTGATGAAAAACACTATTCATCATCATCACATAGGGTTCAACCATTTGGGGATTTTTGATCTATGATGAGAATTGAACCATAAGCTCTAGGGTTTAGGTAGAGAATGATGAAGTGAGTTCAAAGAAATTGGTTTCACATCAAAAGGATTTTTCTACAAATTCCTATGGATTTTCAAACTTTTGGATCTAAGAATGGGTGTCATGAAAATGGAGTTTTGATCTTGAGGTTGAGAGAGATTCAAGAAGCTAGGAGATCATAGAAGTGATCTTACCTTAGAATCAAGGAAGGTTGCACAAGGAATCAAGTGATTCTAACAAGTAAATCAAGGTTTTCAAGAAGAAAATGAAGTTTCTCTCAAGAACAACTATGGAGTTCTTCTTGACCAGCCTATTTGCGTGAAAATGAAGGGTGTGAGGGGCTGAGTTTAGCCTCTTAAAAGATCACTTAAGGGCAAAAAGGTCATTTGCCAAAAGGGTAAAATGGTAAAAGTGTAAAAGACTAAGGTTAGGGGCATTTTGGTCATTTTGCGTCCATATATTTCCGAATGTCATTGCGACTCTGGCATACTCTCCCAAGTGTCCTGGGATGATGTGGTATCAAGCTTATCCATTGGCGAGTCCCGGTAAATCCATATGTGACTCCGTTCGTCACTCGATTAAGGATTCCGCTCGAACGGAGGTCAGGAAGTGATTTTTTTTGAAATTTTTGTGAAATTTAACCAAAACGTAGAGAATCGAATTCTAAGACTTACTGTCTCGTTCACGGGTCCATCTGAGGTCTCCTGAGCAGTAAAATCTCGTCGAGCATGACTATGATCTCGGAATATTTTATTTCCATTCCTAAGACCACGAATAAAATAAAGACGTTAAAATACTGAAGAATTAGAAAACGTGAAAATCGGGGTGTTACAATTATTATATGTGATGTGGTAGTTTTGATTGATGATTTGAGAATATGTTTTGAATCGAATGTGAAATTGTTTTACTTAATGAAGTTTGTACTTGAGCATTTGATGTAGATTTGTGGCATGGATGCCTTTGATAAGTTTTATTGATATATTGGGCTAACTTGATACTTATTTGTATGCGTGTGTGTGTGTGTGTGTGTGTGTATATATATATATATATATATATATATATATATATATATATATATATATATATATATATATATATATATATATATATATATCCTATACTGGTTAAGCATAAGACTGTGTATGACTCGATAAAGAATTAAAATACTCGAAAACCAAAATCAAAGTTTTGAAAACCGGATTTTGAAATCAAAAAGGTATTTTGGGAAAGGTGTAGCTTTATCAAGAAAAAGTAACTTCTTTTGGAAAAGTTATGTCCTTTTAAAAAGAAAAAGGTATTTGAAGAAAATTAATGAAAAGTGAGTTTTGTTTCAGAAAAACGTTTTAAAAAGAGGTGTAACCTTTAGAAAACGGTTTTGTTTACGGAAAAGCGTTTTCCCCGGAAAATGTTTTTTCTTGGAAAATGATGCCTTATTTCAGAACAATAAAATTGAGTTTTGTTTTCCAAATCTGTTTTGTGAAGATAAGACCGAAAAGAAAAACGATGAATCTTTGAGATGAATGCAAACCTAGTGACCGAGACGTCAGACTAGTGTTTTGTGGATTGAGCATTCGAACTTCGTGTCCTGTGTTTTGAATTAACGGGCTTAATGTCCTTTAAAACGAGTCGTGAGCTATATGTCTCGACAAAAGAAAGAATGAACGAAAAAGAAAACAGAAGCTTCTGTGTACATACATGAAACGGCAGACGTGCCATTTGAAAATGAGCTACAACTCAAGTAGTTGAGCATATGAGCCAGTTAAGACCACTAGGTCTATAGGGGCATTTTGTGTTCGAAACTCCACAAGTGACCGGAGGCATCGCGACCCCGTGCCATGGTAAATCGGTTGCCAAACACGGATGAACTCGATCAGAGACTGGACTATTCATGATATGGTTATGACGTGGTACCCATGAACAATTGGAGTTCGGACCTAAATTGAGAGGCCGACTCATGAGAACAATTTTGTTTACGGGTGTATTTGCGGCCTATCGCTCGATGAAGGGAAGTAGAAATCTCCGGAGTACATGAATTAGAAAGATGATTTTGGAGTCTCATGCATTATTATAACTCATGATAGTGTTTGAGATATTGTGTTATATGAATAACTGTTTCTATAACTGTATTTATATGTGATTGTATTTGTTGTATGTCGCTTGTGCGGCTATCGTGGTAAACTTATAAAATGAGTATCTCACTTTGCCTGTACATGTTGGACACCCTATTGTGTTTTTGGAATACATGTACAAATGTTGATCATAGGTCCCCGCGGACACGTGAGGACTCAGATGATGGAGTCTTTTGAAGGAGCAAGAAAAGAGGATCCCTCCGAATTCATCTGGGAATTGGAGCTGACTTTGGGTTTGTATCCCAATGGCTACTTTTAGCCCGACCAGCATAGGAGTCTTAATTTTTGAGGCAAACTTATATTATTTGCTGCACGTATGTTGACAATGTGTCTTTAAGTCTGTAATATATATATATACCAGACTTGAACTTACGTTATGATTATGTCGTTATGAATGTTGAATATTGATCTGTGATATAAAGTTTATTCCTTTATCTTGAGTTTGAATTACTTGATGAATGTAGAAAATTTTTAGACCCGCATTTTCGAAAGTAGTTATTTAATTAAAGTATTTTTCGAAAGCAATCAGCATTTTATTTTCTTGAATTTTTTCCGCATTTTGAAGTTCGAGTACGTATCACTCGAAGGGGGTGTTACAGTTGGATCCTCGCTATGCAAGAGAAGCTTAACCCGTTTCAACGTAGTGACGTTTGGACAATGATCCATCTTCCAAAGGATAAGTCTATCATTGGAACGAAGTGGGTGCATCAAAACAAGCTGGACGAGGTAACACCTCGATTTTTCAAACTTTCTAAGGTCAATAAACTATGTAAATGAGTTTATAATTTTATCTGAGGTTTAGAAAAAGAAATAAAACAAACTAAGACCATAGTCATGCTCTACGCTATCGTAGGGAGTTACGATTAAATTTTGGGTTGAAAACTCAGGATGGAGCCCGGTCTTCGTTTTTCACTGACAGTATGATTTTACTGCTCAGACGACCTAATTTTGACTCGTGAACGAAACAGTTAGTCTTACAATCGAATTTCCAACAATTTTGATAAAGTTGGTTTCTTGCACTAAAAAGCTAAATAATATAAGTTATTCGGGCGAAATCTTAAATCGGGTGATGAAGGGAGCTGAATTTGGATTTACCGGGACCCTCTAACAGAAAAATGGGAAGTCACATCAGGTCACATCACCCAGGAAAGCGTGCCAGTGTCAAGATGATGTTAGAAAATATTTGCACCATGGAAAGGGTGAGAAAGAGTATTTCTACTCACCTCTTGAAGACCTCCAAGAATCTCCAAGTGTACCCTATGGCGAATCCTAGATGTCGCCTTCCTCAGTCTTGAATCCCCTTCTCCTTCTCCTTCTTCTTCATCTTCTTCTTCTTCCTGTTGTTGTTGTTGTTTTTGTTGTTGTTGTTGTTGTTATTGTTCTCCTTCCAAACTCATTGCTTGTTGCAACCCCATCTCCCAAGCATGAAGATGCTCCACAACCGTTACTAAGATGTTTTAGGGTGCAAAAAAGGTTCCTAGCCGCACTATGGTGTTTTAAGAAGGTATATATATAGTGTTGCACTAATTCCCTATTTTTAAACCTATTTTTAACACATCCTGACATAGAGGCTGGTGGGTATGTAACACCTAGGGCTGACGAGGGCAGGGTGTGATCGCCGGTGCATGAGGCACGGACAAGGAGCGGCTCCTGGCAGGCTTCTAGGCGGAGGGATACATGAATGAACCGATTTACACCGGAATGAGAGGGATCCTGAGGCTGTACAGGTATGGGACTGTACAGTTGAAGGAAGGCTTATAAGAATTGATTGGTACTACCTACACCAACAAGATGCATTTTCTTTTCGGTAGCTCATCACTTAAGAACTCCAAAGTTAAGCGTGCTTGACTTGGAGTAATTCTGGGATGGGTGACCTCCTGGGAAGTTTTCCTAGGAAGCATGTGAGTGATGACAAAGCACGCTAAAGAGACCTATGTTGGTTTGTGGGGACAGTCGACAATCCTTAAAAGCAGTCCGGGCCGTTACAAATGGTATCAGAGCGAACTTCTCCAGGTATGATGTGGTTCGGGGACAAACCAGGCGGAAGCTGGTGGGCATGTAATGCCTAAGGCTGACGAGGGCGGGGAGTGATCGCCAGTGCATGAGGCACGGACAAGGAGCGGCTCCTGGTAGGCTTCTAGGCAAAGGGATACGTGAATGAACCGAATTCACATCGGAATGAGAGGGATCCTGAGGCTGTGCAGGTATGGAACTGTACAGATGAAGGAAGGCTTATAAGAATTAATTGGTACTACCTATATCAACAAGATGCATCTTCTTTTCGGTAGCCCATCACTTAAGAACTCTAAAGTTAAGCGTGCTTGACTTGGAGTAATTCTGGGATGGGTGACCTCCTGGGAAGTTTTCCTAGGAAGCGTGTGAGTGAGGACAAAGCACGCTGAAGAGACTTGTGTTAGTTTGTGGGAACAGTCGGCAATCCTTAAAGCAGTCAGGGCCGTTACAGGTAGTAGTTGATAGGCTTACGAAATCAGCCTATTTGCTACCTATCAAAATCAAGTATTCCATTGAGAAGCTGACTCAGATTTATATCAGTGAGATTGTGAGATTGCATGGGGTACCTTCAAGCATCATATCAGATAGAGACCCACGTTTTACTTTGCGGTTTTGACAGAGTTTACATGAAACCTTAGGAGTTAAGTTACGGCTGAGTTCAGCTTATCATCCTGATACTGACGGACAATCAGAAAGGACGATCCAATCTTAAGAGGATCTGTTGAGGGCATGTGTGTTGGAACATGCCGGAAGTTGGGAGAGTTTCCTACCATTGATAGAGTTCACCTACAACAACAGTTATCATTCGAGCATAGGTATGGCACCCTATGAAGCTTTATATGGACGACGATGCAGAACACCTTTTTGTTGGTACCAAGATGGAGAAAGTGCTTCGTTAGGACCTGAACTAGTGCGACAAACAACTGAAAAGGTGAAACTGATTCAAGAAAAGATTAGGACAACTCAGAGTTGATAGAAAAGTTATGCGGATAAAAGACGTAGGCCCCTTGAGTTCGAAGAAGGTGATCATGTGTTTTTGAGAGTCAATCAAACAACTGGGGTGGGCGGGGTCCTTAAGTCCATAAAACTCACTCCAAAATTCATCGGACTATATCAAATTCTCCGTTGGATAGGTCCATAGCTTACCAAATGGCTTTACCGCCTTTTCTATCCAACTTTCATAATGTTTTTCATGTTTCGCAATTGCGAAAATATATTCCGGATCCTATTCATGTCATACAGTCTGATTCAGTACAACTAAAGGATAAGCTGACATATGAAACACTGCCTGTTAAGATCGAGGACAAAAGAGTCAAGCAACTACGAGGGAATGAGATATCCTTGGTCAAGGTTATCTTGAACGAGATTTCAAGTGATGCTACTTGGGAAAGAGAAGAAGACATGCAGTGACAGTATCCGAGTCTATTTTAAAAAGGTACGCCAAATTTCGAAGGCGAAATTCTTTTATGAGGCGTAGTATTGTAACACCCCGATTTTTCAAGTTTTCTAAGGTCAATAAGCTGTGTAAATGAGTTTATAATTTTATCTGAGGTTTAGAAAAATAAATAAATAAAACTAAGACCATAGTCACGCTCTACGCTATCGTAGGGAGTTACGGTTAAATTTTGGGTTGAAAACTCAGACGGAACTCGGTCTGCATTTTTCACTAACAGTATGATTTTGCTGTTCAGACAACCTAAATTTGACCCGTGAACGAAACAGTTAGTCTTAGAATCGAACTTACAACAATGTAGATAAAGTTGGTTTTTCGCACTAAAAAGCGAAATAATATAAGTTATTCGGGAGAAATCTTAAATCGGGTGACAAACGGAGCTGAATTTGGATTTATCGGGACCTGCTAACAGAAAAACGAGAAGTCACATCAGGTCACATCACCCAGGAAAGCATGCCAGTGACAAGATGATGTTAGCAAAAATCTGGACGTGAAAAGACAAAATACCCCTAACCTTTTTCATA
Organism: Ammopiptanthus mongolicus; assembly: GCA_039655645.1. NCBI lineage: Eukaryota > Viridiplantae > Streptophyta > Magnoliopsida > Fabales > Fabaceae > Ammopiptanthus > Ammopiptanthus mongolicus. Next base: position 59,988,543 of record CM077343.1, on the reverse strand, counting down.
ATTACCATTTAACTTGTGTGAAAAGACCATTTTGCTCTTTAATTGAAATGTTTTGGACACCCTTGCCCTTCCCTTCATCTCACATGCCTCCTTCACTTCATGAAGCCTTCACCATTTCATTTTCTCACTTCATCTTTCTCCTTAAGTTTCTCTCATATCCTTTAGACCTAGTTTGTCGTCGTGGGGAGCACCTATGCTGTTAGTGAAGAAGAAAGATGTAACTTCTCGCTTATGTGTGGATTTTCGCCAGTTGGACAAGGTTACCATTAAGAATAAGTATCCTCTTTCGAGGATAGATGACTTGATGGATCAGTTGAGGGGAGTGGCAGTTTTCTCCAAGATTGATCTGCGATCGGGTTATCACCAAATTTGTGTGAAGGCAGAGGATGTACCAAAGACAGCGTTTCGAACACGCTATGGGCACCACGAGTACCTTGTAATGCCGTTTGGAGTGACAAATGCTCCAGCCATATTCATGGATTATATATGAATAGGATTTTTTGTCCCTACCTAGATAAGTTTGTCGTTGTTTTCATAAACGACATACTCATCTATTCGCGAGACCGGGAAGAACACGCTGAACATCTTAGTGTGGTTCTTCGGGTTTTGAAGGAGAAACAGTTGTATGCGAAGCTGTCCAAGTGTGAGTTTTGGCTCGACGAAGTGCAGTTTTTGGGTCACGTGATTTCAAAGGAAAGAATTGTTGTAGATCCGTCAAAGGTTGAAGCAATTCTTGAGTGGGAAAGGCCAACAACAGTGACTGAGATACGTGTGACACCCACTACCCGATACATGATAATTAATATAAAAGATCATACAAGTATTTAATTCAAAAACGTGTTAAAATAAAAACTTGTTTAAAGAGTAGCAAGTATCACATTGTCCAAAACAATTAACCGTATACACCAAATAAGTTTTAAACATTTAAAATACATTAACTGTGGAAATAACTAAACCCGAAACCCGATGTCACATATCAGAGCTGGTATACAAGAGACCGATAATACATCGGATAAAAAAAACTAAAAACCAGCAAACAAACTAACAACCTAACTATGAGCAGCGATCTCCTCGAGATCACTACTTAGCAGCTGGCTCACCCTCCTCTGCATAAACAAGGTACATGCATAGAACAACAAAAATAGGGAGTGAGAAGTCATATATATATATATATATATATATATATATATATATATATATATATATGAATATAAACGGTAGCAGAGTAGTTAATAAGATGAGCATACAACACACAATCATATAAACATAATATGTCATGTTAACGAATGCGTGCAATGCTATGCAACGTCACTACTCCATGAACATGTGGATCCATTAACTTTAACTTTGGAAAGACGACTAGGAGTACATATCTGTTTAACCAACAGGGACGCATCACCATACCAGATGATCGCCACAGATACTCTCACTAATCCTGAAAACGTACAGTAGCTCGTCAGGGTAGTCAGGTTGTCAATAGGACACTCCAACCACGGGTTGCAAGTCCATGCCATGTGGAACCTCCTTTCCCGACTCTACCCTCAAGGCCGGGATAACACCCATCGTGGCCTCCACCGTCGCAATTGATCATTTGTTTTCAGCCCATCAAACATCTTCTATGCAATGATGCATGCAATGTCGAATAAACATGCAATCACATGTCCAACCATCCTTCATCGTAATCATTCACAATGATTAATAACCTTTACCATCAACGATGATCACAATCAACATCTGACGATAACCCATCGTTACCGTCTTTATCAACACCACTAATAGTAACACATCATTACTACTTGCATCTTTATCTTTATTAAGTATTATCTGAGTTAACTACGCTTCTATCTCTATTTCTCTTACTATTATTCTCATTAATGTTCTCATCTTAATTTCATTACTATCCTCAAATATATTCTTTAGATTATCATGTTCTTCACTTACTTCCTTTATTTAAATATGCAAGATCATGTGGTTTCACTCATATCCAATAATCAACTATTTCCCATTATGTTCAATACTATCAACCTGGTAGTCGATTATTGCTAACCTAATAATCGATTATTACTACATAGTAATCGATTATCACCCCTGTTACAGCAGCTGTCATACCTAGTTTTAAGTGTATTTCAAACCTTGAATATTTTTAACACTCACAAATCAACACCTATATGTTTGAACTAAAAATCCTTGGCTATCATCCTCACCTCTCATACTAACTCCATTTATTATGAATTCTCATGGACCTATAACTTAATCTATGACTTAAGATTAATTTAACGTCTACTTTCAAGGCTTAAACAACGTAGCCGTGCATCATAGTTCATCATCATCAACATGAAACATGCAATCAGAACACATAATCATGCCATAACAGTGATAAATCACATTGAATAATCATCAGAATCAAGAATATCACATATAGTCAATTAACAACATCCCCAGACATACATGAATACATAGATAATATCTCAAAAATCATACATCATACATCAATATATTATTAGGGCCATGGGTTAACCATTCATCTTACGCCACCCCTACACCTATATTCATATCGACCTTCTCCCCCCCATACCAGGTATGACAAAATGAAATCTGAGGAAGAAAAGAGTGCGTGATTCGTTCTTGGCTCCGTCTCAGGGCTCAAACGCTTGATCACAATACCACATAACAAAAGGAATAGATTCAATTCTCAATCTAATAGAAATTAAAGGAAAAAGAAAGAACTCTAGGGTTGGTTATCTTACCCTCAAACTAGAACAAAGAAGAGGAATAGTTGTCTTGTCCTTGGTTCTGTAACGCCATTCCTTACATTAGTAACCTAAATTAATAATTTAAATAAAACCAGGAAAATAAAAAATTTCTTAAATAAATACTGAATAAATACTTAATATAATATTAATCCAAAATAATTGTTTACATTAATTCAAAGCTAAAATAACATAATCAGTTTCAAAACCTCAAAACAGGGCGTCTATAACATCTCGCATAAGAAAATAACTAAAAGATAATAAAGGTCCTCCTGACATATGCCATACAATACTAACCAAGCTCTAAAACTAAAGAGATAATCTTCAAAATGTCTGGCTGCTCAACAGGGACGTCCTCGGGCTCTGAAAACAATACTACTAATGAGATATAAAATCCCAGTGAACAGAAATACATTTTTAAAAGGTTTTCACAAAAGCATTGTTCTCAGCCAGTGCGGTGACTGGAAAAACTGTCCATGGTACCCGCTAATTTCAAAATAGTGTATAATAATAATAATAATAATAATAATAATAATAATAATAATAATAATAATAATAATATAAATTATTATTGGCAGCAAATAGTCATCACTAACACATCATGAATCAAGTATGACAAGATCTTATATATCAAATAATCTCAAATATCCTCATACGTCATATGACTTTCAAACTGCACATAACAATGGCGTCCCATTGCCTACCTTACTCATGAAGGTATTTCGATGTCACCTTCTCTTCAGTGACATTACTCATTTCGATACCAACCATTGTACACTGGTGGTATTACTCATTTCGACATCCCAACGTGTGGCGATGTTACTTTCGATACCCCATCATGGCAGTATTTCATATATCGACACCCCAATTCATTGGCCGTGTTACTTTCGATACCCCTATCATAGGCGGTATTGCAGCAGACAACATTCAACATATTAACAGTTACTGTATCATGCCAATATCACATATATCATCAAATAGTGCATATATAGCATGTCAATTCAACCAGATCACGTATGTATCATATATATCATGTCACCAATCACAATAATAAACATTTAATTGACAACAGAAATACCTTAGAAGGAAAACCCCCAAATTTCTAAAATCAGGATTTAACCAAATCAAGATTATTTTTCAAAAAAACGTATTTTTAAAGCATAACCCAAATCCCAAGACAAATTGCACCATGGAAAGGGTGAGAAAGAGTATTTCTACTCACCTCTTGAAGACCTCCAAGAATCTCTAAGCGTACCCTATGGCCAATCCTAGATGTCGCCTTCCTCAGTCTTGAATCCCTTTCTCCTTCTCCTTCTTCTTCATCTTCTTCTTCTTCCTGTTGTTGTTGTTGTTGTTGTTGTTGTTGTTGTTGTTGTTATTGTTCTCCTTCCAAATTCATTGCTTGTTGCAACCCCATCTCCCAAGCATGAAGATGCTCCACAGCCGTTACTAAGATGTATTAGGGTGCAAAAAAGGTTCCTAGCCGCACTATGATGTTATAAGAAGGTATATATCTATAGTGTTGCACTGATTCCCTATTTTTTAACCTATTTTTAATGCTTCCTGACATAGAGACTGATTTTTGAATTAAGTTTTAGATAGAGTCTTTGAATAAGTTTTAGATAGAGTGTAGTTAGAGTTTGTTATTAAATAATTTTTAGATAAAGTCTAGACAGAGTTCTGTTATTGTTGCAGATTTTAAATATCTTTTATCCTTTCTAATTAATTCAAAGGCCCAAAATATGCAGTCTAAGCCTCCCACAAATTATCTAATTTCTCTAACGTTATTATCTCCAATTATTTTTATTTTTAGGATGTTACATTTTCTCCCCTCCTTTAAGAATTTCGTCCCCGAAATTAACTCCACTCTCACGTACGAAGCAAATAAAGAGTCTGGGCATTGGCGAACCAAGTCTTCTTCTAATTCTCAAGTAGCCTCTTCTAGAGTTAAATCCTTCCCAACCACCTTCACCAAAGGGATTGTCTTGTTCTGCAGAGTCTTAGTGCTCTTATCGATGATCTGACTAGGCCTGGCTTAAATATTAAGTTATCCCTCAATTGTATTGACTCAGGAGCTATTACATGAGACATATCTGACACAATTTTCGAAGTTGAGAAATAAGAAATACATCATGATGGTATGACAACCATGTTGGAAGAGCCAATTGGTAAGTAAATGGCCCGACTCTCTTGAGGATATGGAAAGGACCCATAAAAACAAGGAATTAGTTTTCTGACTGACATTGACCCCCACATCCCAATCTTAGGAATGACTATAGAATACATATTCCCCTTCCTAAAATTCTAAAGGCTACTTTTCCTTGTCGGCATAACAATCTTTACCTATTTTGGATTAAATCCTAACTGTGGTCTATTGGATTAAATCCGATCCTAACAAGATCATCTCACCTACCTTGCTCTATCATAAGAGAACCTACATCATTGATACTCTCTAAGCATACATCAAACCACTAGGCTGAAGCATCGATTAATAATTGCACAATTCATGACTCTTGACTATAAGAATATATATATAAAGAAGTCAGTAATAACACGTATAATAAAATCACGCACTTAAGCATTTATTTTTCTCCATCCCCCTAGAATCATATTACCTTCACTAGAATTTCATCATTATAAGCATTCTCAAAATAGATTAATAACAAACAATTCACAAAGAAATTGAAGTAAAGTTTTATATCATCCATACGTAGATCTTATAGTCCTTTATATATATTCCACACCAAATTTATTATATTATTTACAGTACAGAGAAATTTTTATAAATAAATAAACAAATAAATAAAACAAGAAAGAAAAGAGAAACAGTAGAGACATCCACATACTAAGTCTTATCTAGTCCAAGTTGATAATTTCATAAGAAAAGAAAGAGTTTTACTTTCTGTTAAGAGATGATCTTACTAGAAACAAAATTGGGTAACAAAAGGAGAGTAAGATTTTATTAACTTGCAATTAAACTATACAGTTATTGAGCATTTACGACTTTCAAAACAATTTTCATCAATAAATACCATAGTAGAACTAAGAAATCAATTTCATTTTGATTTTTGAGTAAGCTAATACAAATAAGAAATAACATTCTTTTTCTTTTTGGTCTTTAATAAGAAATATAAGTTTGTCAAGATTTGACATGCCAGCAATCTATATGGGAATCAAATCCAAAGAGTATATTAATTGTGATTAGTATTTGGTCACTTGAGAAACAATTTGAAAGATTCAAGCAAGGTGATTTTCTAAAAAAAAAAAAATTAAATAACAAAATTATAACATAAATTAAAATTTAAGTATATATACACCTTCTTTAATACAACATCCAATATTTTTTTTTTATTTCCGTCTACTATTACATCTTCTTTAAATCTTGATACCTCTTGGCTATTCCTGGATGTATGGTTAACTTTCCTTTATGTGTCTCTTCTAGCATTTTTTTTTCTAGGGCTCCCCTCCTTAGGAACAATGATCCCATTCTTAAATAACAATAGATCACCATCACATAATTCTCTTGATCCTAAAGAGATTGCAATTCCTAGTCTAAAGCTGCTCTCGGTTAATCTGTTTTCTAATGTCATTACAAATTCCAACCTATTCAATTTCAAGTTTAAAGCATTTAAGGTTACATTGAAATTCATGTTCATAAACTCTACTGAGATATTCATCTCCATCACTAAGCTGCAAGGATTTTCTATTTAGAGCCTCTTCCACTACATTGACTTTTCCTAAACTGTACTTCAACTCAAATTCATGGTCCTGAAGGAATTTCATCCACCTTCCTTGCCTTATTTTTAATTCTATATTTTTTTTCTAACAATTATTTAAGGCTCTTATGATTATTAAAAACTTCAATTTTATTCTATAGAAGATATTTTCCATTCCTAGTCAACTCGATCAGAAGTAAGGCTAGCCTAGAGAACCTATTTATAACTTCATATAATACGCTTTTAATTCCAAGAACTTCTTGCCCCTGTCACTTCTTAGGTTGCTCTCATCCTATCACTGCATCTACTTTACTTGAATCAAACGCCACTCTGCTCAAATGATCTAAGGTTATTTATTCTAGGAAAAAGATATTTATCCTTAATAGTTATTTTGTTTGATCATCTAATGTCCACACATAGGTTTATATTCCCATAATTTTTTTTTCACTAGAAGCACTTAAAAAAACTTATTACAAATCAAACACATTCCTCAATTATAATTAAAGAGAGATTAGACATATACTATAATTAAATAATAAAGAATTAGTATAAAAATAAATAAATCAATGCATGCCTCAGAGAACATGAGCAAATTATGATTCCAAATAAATAAAATAAAATAATGCAAATCAAGAAGGTGAAAGGATACATCAAGGTAAGAAAGTTTTAATTCATAATCAATTTGGTTTGACTAAAAAAAACAATGATGCACAAAGATATTTCCATTTATGAATTGAAAACTCATTGAAACAAAAGAAAGTTAAAAACGTGAATTCAAAATAAGCGAGACTCTCTTTGACAATTTTACTATCAAGGAAGAATATCACAAACGATAAATGAAAAGTAAAACTATTTATTTTATTTTTTAAAATACAAAGAATATACATGTATCAAGAAAATTCATCAAACGACATAAAAATATATTTGAAGAATATAATGTTAAGAATTAACAACCTTAAATTTCCAACTCTCTCTTTTTTCTTTTTTAATAAACAAATTCAAGTATAAAAACTCATTTTTTAGCAATTCCTTTAATTGTTTTTTAGGCTCATTTAACTCTAAGGGTGTCATTCTAAGACGCTACTGACATCGGTCCACTTCTAGGTACTAAATCTATGTTAAACTTAACTCCCATATTTGATGTAAGGTAGAGACCTCTTTATGAAACACATCTAGAAACTAACAGACAACAAGTAGTGCCGCTACATCACTCTCAGTCTCTATCTTAACGAAAAACAACAATATGGATCATTGAACTTTCTCAACTAATAACTTATTGCATGGAAACGAATACGATATGGTTTAACATAAAAGATTCATCAAACATAGGTTGTGAAGTACATAAATATTTCTATTTGGACAATATTATTAGACGGTAACGAAACCATACTAAGAGTGGCACCCAACACAACATTTGAAAACATATCAAATCATAAGATAAATTTTGGTGTATCGAAGAACTTTTTAAATAGGTAAAAGATGTAACCAAATTATCTTTGACCGGGGCAGAAACACACAAGTGGAAAGATAATTTAGAAATAGACAACTCTGGATTTTTGACACAACTAAGATTTATGGAAAAATGGAATGCTCCTGAATCAAACAATATGATAACCTCTTGCTATAAGCACAGTTTGTCTTCGGCTCCTCTAACTGCTGCAGCATCTTAGCTGTCCCGAAAAAATAACGGTTCGTCCTTCGAAAAAGCGGTAATCCCACGTATTGAGGTTCTTGGGGTGTTACCTCCCCATATCCCCTCGTATGACGGAGAGTCTCCGTCTGCTCTTGCAAATCTATGGTCACACAGTCCATAGCTGTTACAAGCGCATCATTCGTCCCTCGCCTGTTAGTCATTATAAATATGCTCACTATCAATTAAACATTGAGTTGGCCAGGCTCAATATCCAAAGCATAGTATGCAGCATCTACAACTCTAACAAGCATCCTATGCGCCCAAGTTTTGATTTTTGAAAAACCCAATAACCACAGTCCAATTTAGGATTGAACTGCTCTGATACCAAAAATGTGACGCCCTTCGTTACATTAGTAACCCAAATTAATAATTTAAATAAAACCAGGAAAATAAAAAATTTCTTAAATAAATACTGAATAAATACTTAATATAATATTAATCCAAAATAATTGTTTACATTAATTCAAAGCTAAAATAACATAATCTGTTTCAAAACCTCAAAACAGGGCGTCTATAACATCTCGCATAAGAAAATAACTAAAAGATAATAAAGGTCCTCCTGGCATATGCCGTACAATACTAACCAAGCTCTAAAACTAAAGAGATAATCTTCAAAACGTCTGGATGCTCAGCAGGGACGTCCTCAAGTTCTGAAAACAATACTACTAATGAGATATAAAATCCCAGTGAACAGAAATACATTTTTAAAAGGTTTTCACAAAAGCATTGTTCTCAGCCAGTGCGGTGACCGGAAAAACTGTCCATGGTACTAATTTCAAAATAGTCTATAATAATAATAATAATAATATAAATTATTATTGGCAGCAAATAGTCATCACTAATACATCATGAATCAAGTATGACAAGATCTCGTATATCAAATAATCTCAAATATCCTCATACGTCATATGACTTTCAAACTGCACATAACAATGGCGTCCCATTGCCTACCTTACTCATGAAGGTATTTCGATGTCACCTTCTCTTCAGTGACATTACTCATTTCGATACCAACCATTGTACACTGGTGGTATTACTCATTTCGACATCCCAACGTGTGGCGATGTTACTTTCGATACCCCATCATGGCGGTATTTCATATTTCGACACCCCAATTCATTGGCAGTGTTACTTTGGATACCCCTATCATAGGCGGTATTCCAGCAGACAACATTCAACATATTAACAGTTATTGTATCATGCCAATATCACAAATATCATCAAATAGTGCATATATAGCATGTCAATTCAACCAGATCACGTATGTATCATATATCATGTCACCAATCACAATAATAAACATTTAATTGACAACAGAAATACCATAGAAGGAAAACCCCCAAATTTCTAAAGTCAGGATTTAACCAAATCAGGATTATTTTTCAAAAAAACGTATTTTTAAAGCATAACCCAAATCCCAAGACAAATTGCACCATGGAAAGGGTGAGAAAGAGTATTTCTACTCACCTTTTGAAGACCTCCAAGAATCTCCAAGCGTACCCTATGGCGAATCCTAGATGTCGCCTTCCTCAGTCTTGAATCCCTTTCTCCTTCTCCTTCTTCTTCATCTTCTTCTTCTTCCTGTTGTTGTTGTTGTTGTTGTTGTTGTTATTATTGTTCCAAACTCATTGCTTGTTGCAACCCCATCTCCCAAGCATGAAGATGCTCCACAGCCATTACTAAGATGCATTAGGGTGCAAAAACGGTTCCTAGCCGCACTATGATGTTATAAGAAGGTGGATATATATATATATATATAGTGTTGCACTGATTCCCTATTTTTTAACCTATTTTTAATGCATCCTGACATAGAGACTGATTTTTGAATTAAGTTTTAGATAAAGTCTTTGAATAAGTTTTAGATAGAGTGTAGTTAGAGTTTGTTATTAAATAAGTTTTAGATAAAGTCTAGACAGAGTTCTGTTATTGTTGCAGATTTTAAGTATCTTTTATCCTTTCTAATTAATTCAAAGGCCCAAAACATGCAGTCTAAGGCTCCCAAATATTATCTAATTTCTCTAACGTTATTATCTCCGATTATTTTTATTTTTAGGATGTTACAGGTTCAATACACTTGCTGCATGAGGGTGCCAAATAGGACACAAAAACGTTCATAATCAGTCCCCAAATCAAGAAAATTCAAGGAGAATTGGAGAAGAGGCAAGGGTTCACGAATTTACCTCAATCCTAACCCATTAAGGTTAACTAGAACAAAGAAGAATGGCTGCATAAAGGTTTCGTATCAGCTATAGCGATTCTCCAACTAAAAAGGGTAAAATGGTTTACATTTTTGACGAATCTCAAAAGGATTAAAAGGGAATCCCAAGAGATTAAGGAAGGAGGTTTGCAGAGGTTTAGAGGCTGCTAACTAGGGTTTATTTCGTGCTTAAAGGGTTATAAAAAGGTTTAAGATGAAATCGGCCGAAATAAGGGTTTAAAACTCGTTTCTGCAAAAAAAAACGCAGTCATAATCGATTATGTTAATCTATTATGACTGTTCTAACTTGATAATTAGCGTTCACGAATACCCGTAATCGATTATGCCTCCTCTGACTTGTTTCTCTAAATCATAATCGATTATCATAATCGATTACATCTGCTCTGGCTTATTTCGCTATTATTCATAATCGATTACTATAATCGATTATGAGTGTTCTGACTTCTTTTTACTATTTCTCATAATCGATTATAAAATCGATTATGGTCTGGTTTGACAACATATGCCTCCTTTTCATAGCTAAGTCACCCAAATCAAATGCTTAAACATCCAACATTAAACTAAGAATATAAATCGACATGTAAACATATATTAACACACGTATAACGAAAATTGGGGTGCTACAACTCCACCCCCTTATAAAATTTTCGTCCTCGAAATTTCTACTAACCTTGAGTAAACAGATGTGGATAAGACTCCTTCATCTTGCTTTCCAACTCCCAAGTAGCACTTTCTTCTGTAGCTCCACCCCAAACAACCTTGACCAATGAAATCTCCTTTCCTCTCCGCTGCTTAATCCTTTGATCCTCAACCCGAAGTGGTAGTGCCTCAAAAGTCAAGTTCTCCTTTAATGGAATCATATTGGGTGTTATCACATGGCTTGGGTCATGAATGTACTTTCTGAGTTGAGACACGTGGAACACATTATGGAGGTTTGACAAAAACGAGGGTAAGGCTATCTGGTAGGCAACTTCACCGACTCTTTTCAGAATTTGGTAAGGACTAATGAATCTTGGGGTAAGTTTCCTCGCTTTCATTACTCTACCAACTCCAGTTGTTGGAGTAACTCGCAAGAACACATGGTCCCCTTCCTGGAATTCGAGAGCTTTCCTTCTCTTATCATGGTAACTCTTTTGCCTACTCTATGCGACTCTCATATTTTCTTGTATCATTCTCACTTTTTCTATAGTCTTCTGCACTACCTCAGGTCCTAACACAACATTCTCACCGGGCTCATTCCAACACAAGGGTGTCCTACATCTCGTCCCATACAAAGCTTCATAGGATGCCATCCTAATACTGGAATGAAAACTATTGTTGTAGGTGAACTCTATAAGGGGTAAGAACTTATCCCAACTACCAGAATGCTCTAACAGACAAGCTCTCAATAGGTCCTCTAAGGATTGGATGGTTCTCTCAGACTGACCGTCGGTTTACGGGTGGTAAGCTGAACTCAGTCTAAGCCTGTTCCCTAAAGCCTCATGCAAATTGCTCCAAAATCTAGAGGTAAATCTAGGATCTCTATCTGAAACTATGCTAGAGGGTACACCATGCAATCTAACTATCTCCTTGATATACAAACTAATCAGCTTCTCTAATGGATATTCCATGTTCATAGGAATGAAATGGGTAGATTTGGTTAACCTGTCCACCACAACCCATATGGCATCACAACTAGCTGGTCTCCTAGGGAGTCTAGACACAAAATCCATAGAGATACTATCCCACTTCCACTCAGGGATAGTCAAAGGCTGCATCTTACCCGAAGGTTTCTGGTGTTCTATATTAGCCTTCTGACATACTAAGCAAGCATACACAAACTCAACCACATCCTTTTTCATCCTAGGCCACCAAAACATCCGTTTCAGATCCTAATACATCTTTGTGGCTCCTGGACACTCCAACCACTCCTATATCCTTCCTCAAGAATCAACTTCCTAAGCTCTGGAACATTAGGTATACAAACTCTATCCTGAAACCTCAAAATTCCATCAGTCCCTTCTTTAAAACTAAGGTTTCTACCCTGAGCAATCAACTCTTCTAGTCTAAAAGGTATACATCTATCTTCTGCCCTTCTTTAATCTGACCCATCAAACTGCTAGTGATTTTCAACATTCCTAGCCTAATGCTCTTAGGGGTAACTTCCCAAGCTAAACTCAAGTCTCTAAACTCCCCGATCAAATCCATCTCTCTAGCCATCAAGGGTGAAACATGTAAGGCCTTCCTACTCAAAGCATTAGCCACTACATTGGCTTACTTGGGTGGTAACTAAACTCAAACTCATAATCCTTAAGAAATTCCATCCACCTACTTTGCCTCATATTCAACTCTTTCTGATCAAACAGATATTTCAAACTCTTATGATCACTAAAAACCTCAAACCTAGCTCCATAAAGATAGTGCCTCCAAATCTTTAAGGCAAACACTATGGCCCCTAATTCCAAGTCATGGGTAGGTTAGTTCTTCTCATGGATCTTTAACTGCCTAGAATCATAAGCTACTACCTGGCCATCCTGCATCAACACACCACCTAAACCTTGCTTTGAAGCATCACAGTATACTACAAAAGCTTTAGTAGGGTCGGGTAAAACTAATACTGGTGCGGATGTCAATCTATCCTTTAACTCTTGAAAGCTTGCCTCGCACTTAGAGTCCCAAACAAAGATTTGTCCTTTCTTAGGAAGGCGGGTCAAGGGTAAAGATATCTTATAGAACCCTTCTATAAACCTCCTATAGTACCCGGCTAAACCCAAGAAACTCCTAATCTCGATCACTGACTTAGGTGCTTCCCAATGGAGCACGGTTTCCACCTTAGCTGGGTCTACGACTATCCCTCCTTTAGAGATGATGTGTCCTAAGAAACTCACCTCATCTAACCAAACTCACACTTGGACAACTTAGCATACAACTGTTTTTCCTTAAGGGTCAGTAAAACGATCCTCAGGTGTTCCTTATGCTCTTCTGTAGTCTTAGAGTATACTAAGATATCGTCTATGAAGACGACTACGAACCTATCCAAGTATGGTTGAAAGATCTTATTCATGTAATCCATGAACATAGTAGGAGCGTTAGTCACACCAAAAGGCAAAAGTAGGTAGTAGTGGCCATAACGTGTCCTGAACGCAGTCTTTGGAATGTCCTCAGACTTGACCCGGATTTGATGGTAACCTGATCTTAAATCTATCTTAGAAAACACGCAGGCTCTTATCAGTTGATCCATAAGGTCATCTATCCTAGGAAGAGGGTACCTATTCTTAACTGTCACCTTGTTGAGTTGCCGATAGTCGACACACAACCTCATGCTACCATCCTTCTTTTTCACCAACAACATTGGCGCTCCCCATGGGGACACACTAGGCCTAACAAACTACTTCTGAAGCAATTCCTCAAATTGTTTCTTCAACTCTGCTAGCTCTAGAGGGGACATCCTATAAGGTGCTATAGAGATAGGCCCTGTGCTTGGCATTAAGTCTATGGTAAACTCAACATCCCTCTCTGGCAGTAGACTATAAACATCCTCAGGAAAAACCTCAGGGAACTCTCTCACAACTGGCACATCCTCAACCTTAGATTTTCTCTTTACTCCCAGGGAAGTCAGAATCATGTATAATTGGGCCTCTTCTCTCATAGAAGCCTTCACTTGGTTGGCGAAAAGAAATTTAGGATCCTTAGGATTTATAGTAGTCCCAAAAACAATAGTTTTGTCAAAGCAGTTTAGGAGGACATGATTGGTAGACAACCAATCCATTCCAAGAATAACATCAAGTTGTTTCAAAGGCAGACACACGAGGTCAACTACAAAGTTCTTATCATCGATGGTAATGGGACAGCTTTTGCATACATGGGAAGTAAGGACATGCTTATTTGTAGGTGTAGCAACAATCAAGTCATGGTCAAGATAGGTAACTAGTAACTTTAAGTCTCTAACACAGTCATGTGATACAAAGGAATGGGTTGCACTCGAATCAAACAACACAATTAAAGGAGTTTCATTTATGAGACATTTACCTTGGATAAGATCTTCGGACTCAGAGGCTTCAGCTCCACTGAGAGTAAAGACTCTTCCACTGGTCTTCAGTCGATTGGCTTGAGAATTTTGGGTCTTGTTAGCACTTTGCGGTTCCAGCTTCGCCCCTCCACAGTCACGGTTGATGTGACCAGACTTCCAACACTTGAAGCAGATAACGTTAGCTTCCTTGCACTCACGGTGAAGTGACCCTTCCCACACTTGCCGCATCTCACTGGATTAGGAGTATAAGAATCCCTTCCAGTAGATTTGTTTGTAGCATACTATGGCTAAACCCACGGCCAACTAGTGCTAGATGTTGTTTCCCTTTGTCCTGTTGAGTAGTCTTCTTGCTACCTTGAGTGCTAGAATTCTTGAAGTGAGCAACTCTGGACTTGTAGTCGTCTTCAAAAATTCTGCACTTATTCACTAAGGTAGGAAATACACGGATCTCCTGATAGCTAATGGCTTGCTTAATCTCCGGTCGCAAACCATTCTCAAACTTTACGCACTTGGAACGATCATTCATCGCATGCTGATACAATGGATAGTAATGGGAAAGTTCCTCAAACTTAGCCGCATACTCCTCAACAGACATGTTCCCTTGAGTCAAGGCCAAAAACTCCATCTCCTTCTTGTCGCGGATGTCAGCTGGGAAATACTTCCCCAGAAACCTTTCCTTGAAGGCATCCTAAGTAACAACGACGCCTTCAGCTTCCAAACGTTGGTGGCAATTCTCCCACCAATGTTCATCTTCCTCTACCAGCATGAAGGTAGCAAAGGTAACCTTTTGAGCATCGGTGCATGCCATGGCCCGAAAGGTCAAGCTCCTGGATCCATGTCTGAGCACCTTCAGGGTCATAAGCTCCCTTGAAGGACGGTGGATTATTCCCCTGGAACTTGTCCAACCCTGAAACTCTGCAGGTCCACCTCCATTGTGATTCTGATTCTGCCCTATAGCATTAGCCAATGCTTCCAGGGCGTCAGCAATCGCGCCATCGTTTCTACCTGACATATCTTCCTGCATTTTCCAAGCGAACCGCTTAATACAAGAAGTCAAGCCAAAAATAGAAACACAGCCCTAACAATCCTATACCATAATCTATACTGAAAACAGATAATCATATAAGAGTACACAGAAGAGAACACAATAGACATATACCCCGGCCTGTAGGACAACCTAGCTCTGATACCACTAAATGTGACACCCACTACCCCATACATGATAATTAATATAAAAGATCATACAAGTCTTTAATTCAAAAACGTGTTAAAATAAAAACTTGTTTAAAGAGTAGCAAGTATCACATTGTCCAAAACAATTAACCATATACACCAAATAAGTTATAAGCATTTACAATACATTAATTGCGGAAATAACAAAACCCGAAACCCGATGTCACATATCAGAGCTGGTATACAAGATACCGATAATACATCAGACAAAAAAACTAAAAACCAACTAACAAAATAACAACCTAACTACGAGCAGCGATCTCCTAGGGATCACTCCTCAGCAGCTGGCTCACCCTCCTCTACATAAACAAGGTACATGCATAGTACAACAAAAGTAGGAAGTGAGAAGTCAACGGTAGCAGAGTAGTTAATAAGATGAGCATACAACACACAATCATATAAACATAATATGTCATGTTAACGAATGCGTGCAATGCTATGCAACGTCACTACTCCATGCACATGTGGATCCATTAACTTTAACTCTGGAAAGATGACTAGGAGTACATATCTGTTTAATCAACAGGGATGTGTCACCATACCAGATGATCGCCACAGATACTCTCACTAATCCTGAAAACGTACAGTGGCTCACCAGGGTAGTCAAGTTGTCAATAGGATGCTCCAGCCACGGGTTGCAAGTCCATGCCATGTGGAACCTCCTTAACCGACTCTACCCTCAAGGCTGGGATAACACCCATCGTGGCCTCCACTGTCGCGATTCATCGTTTGCTTTCTACCCATCAAACATCTTCTATGCAATGATGCATGCAATGTCGAACAAACATGCAATCACATATCCAACCATCCTTCATCGTAATCATTCACAATGATTAATAACCTTGACCATCAATGAGGATCACAATCAAAATCTGGCGATAACCCATCGTTACCGTCTTTATCAACACCACTAATAGTAACACATCATTACTACTAGCATCTTTATCTTTATTAAGTATTATCTGAGTTAACTAAGCTTCTATCTCTATTTCTCTTACTATTATTCTCATTAATGTTCTCATCTTAATTTCATTACTATCCTCAAATATATTCTTTAGATTATCACGTTCTTCACTTACTTCCTTTATTTAAATATGCAAGATCATGTGGTTTCACTCATATCCAGTAATCAATTATTTCCCATTATGTTCAATACTATCAACTTGGTAGTCGATTATTGCTAACCTGATAATCGATTATTGCTACGTAGTAATCAATTATCACCCATGTTATAGCAGTTGTCATACCTAGTTTTAAGTGTATTTCAAACTTTGAATATTTTTAACACTCACAGATCAACACCTATATGTTTGAACTAAAAATCCTTAGCTATCATCCTCACCTCTCATTCTAACTCCATTTATTATGAATTCTCATGGACCTATAACTTAATCTATGACTTAAGATTAATTTAATGTCTACTTTCAAGGCTTAAACAACGTAGCCATGCATCATAGTTCATCATCATTAACATGAAACATGCAATCAGCACACATAATCATGCCATAACAGTGATAAATCACATTCAATAATCATCGGAATCAAGAATATCACATATAGTCAATTAACAACATCCCTAGACATACATGAATACATAGATAATATCTCAAAAATCATACATTATACATCAATATATTATTAGGGTCATGGGTTAACCCTTCATCTTACGCTACCCCTACACCTATATTCATATCGACCTTCTCCCCCCATACCTGGTATGACAAAACGAAATTCGAGGAAAAAAAGTGTGCGAGATTCGTTCTTGGCTCTGTCTCAG
The DNA here is from genome assembly GCA_039655645.1 of Ammopiptanthus mongolicus. Lineage (NCBI taxonomy): Eukaryota > Viridiplantae > Streptophyta > Magnoliopsida > Fabales > Fabaceae > Ammopiptanthus > Ammopiptanthus mongolicus. The sequence continues at coordinate 59,971,147 of CM077343.1, read as the reverse complement.
GGGTTAAGCGCTTGATCACAATACCACATAACAAAAGGAATAGATTCAATTCTCATTCTAATAGAAATTAAAGGGAAAAGAACGAACTCTAGGGTTGGTTATCTTACCTTGATCACAACTAGAAGTCTCAAATTAGAACAAAGAAGAGGAATAGTTGTCTTGTCCTTGGTTCAATACACTTGCTGCATGAGGGTGCCAAATAGGACCCAAAAATGTTCATAATCAATCCCCAAATCAAGAAAATTCAAGGAGAATTGGAGAAGAGACAAGGGTTCACGAATTTACCTCAATCTTAACCCATTAAGGTTAACTAGAGCAAAGAAGAATGGCTGCACAAAGGTTTCATATCAGCTACAACGATTCTCCAATGAAAAAGGGTAAAATGATTTACGTTTTTGACGAATCTCAAAAGGATTAAGAGGGAATCCCAAGAGATTAAGGAAGGAGTGCAGAGGTTTATAGGCTGCTAACTAGGGTATATTTCGTGCTTAAAGGGTTATAAAAAGGTTTAAGATGAAACGAGCCGAAATAAGGGTTTAAAACCCGTTTCTGCAGAAAAACGCAGTCATAATCGATTTATGACTTGACAATTAGGTTACACGAATACCCATAATCGATTATGGATCCTCTGACTAGTTTTTCTAAATCATAATCGAATATCATAATCGATTATGTCTGCTCTGGCTTATTTCGCTTTTATTCATAATCGATTATGAGTGTTCTGACTCCTTTTTACTATTTCTCATAATCGATTATGGTCTAGTTTGACAGCATATGCCTACTTTTCGTGGCTAAGCCACCCAAATCAGATGCTTAAACATCAAACATTAAACTAAGAATATAAATCAACATGTAAACATATATTAACACACAAATAACGAAAATTGGGGTGTTACAATACGCGGTTTTGTGGGCTTGGGTGGGTATTATCGGAGGTTCATCGAGGGATTTTCTAAGATTGTAGGAACCCTTACCCAGTTGACGAGGAAGGATAATTCTTTTGAGTGGACTGAGGCCTGTAAGCAGAGTTTCCACGAGTTGAAAAAGAGGCTGACTACTTCATCAGTGTTGGTGTTACCAAATCCAAGTGAACCTTTTGAAACATACTGTGACGCTTCATACCAGGGGTTAGGCTGTGTACTGATGCAGATTCGGAAAGGGGTAGTATATGTCTCGAGACAGTTGAAAGTGCATGAGAAGAATTACCCTACTCATGATCTGGAGTTAGCAGCGGTGGTCTTTGCTTTGAAGATTTGGAGGCACTACTTGTATTGTTGGACGTTCAATGTCTTCAGCGATAATAAGAGTCTGAAGTACCTGTTCGATCAGAAAGAGCTCAACATGAGGTAGAGACGACGGCCGAAATTTTTGAAGGAGTATGACTTCCAGTTATAGTATCATCCGGGGAAGGCTATTGTGATAGCAAATGCCTTGAGTAGGAAGGTGTTACATGTGTCTGCCATGATGGTTAAGAAACACGATCTGTTAGAACAGTTCAGAGATATGCATCTGTCTTTGGTCAGTATGCCAGGGAGACTTTGTGTGGGCATGGTTACAGTGTCATGTGATCTGATGGATCAGATTTGGGAGAAACAAGTATACGACCAGTATCTAGAGAAAGAGCGAGGGAATCTGAAGAAAGGGATGACGTCTGAGTAAAAGGAAGGAGCGGATGGAATCTTAAGACGAGGAGAACGGGTTTGTGTACCAAACAACCCAGAGATAAGGAGGTTAATTCTGGACGAAGCTTATAGAAGTAAGTTGAGTATACATGCAGGATCGACCAAGATGTACCAAGACCTGAAGCGGTTGTTTTGGTGGCAAGGCATGAAAAGAGATGTGGCTAATTATGTGGCGTCTTGCTTGTTGTGTCAATAAGCAAATGTCGAACATCAAAGGCCAGCTAGAATGTTACTTCCATTGGATGTCCCAAAGTGGAAATGGGATGGCATAGAGATGGATTTTGTGACGTATTTGCCAAAAACCGCTAAAGGGTACTGCGATTCCATTTGGGTAGTAGTTGATAGGCTTACGAAATCAACCCATTTTCTACCTATCAATATCAACTATTCCACGGAGAAGCTGACTCAGATTTATATCAGTGAGATTGTGAGACTGCATGGGGTACCTTCAAGCATAATATTAGATAGAGACCCACGTTTTTACTTCGCGGTTTTGGCAGAGTTTACATGAAGCCTTAGGAACTAAGTTACGACTGAGTTCACCTTATCATCCTCAGACTGACGGACAATCAGAAAGGACGATCCAATCTTTAGAGGATCTGTTGATGGCATGTGTGTTGGAACATGCCGGAAGTTGGGAGAGTTTCCTACCCTTGGTAGAGTTCACCTACAACAACAGTTATCATTCGAGCATAGGGATGGCGCCCATGAAGCTTTATACGGACGACGATGCAGAACACCTTCGTGTTGGTACCAAGATGGAGAAAATGCTTCGTTAGGACCTGAACTTGTGCAACAAACAACTGAAAAGGTGAAACTGATTCAAGAAAAGATGAGGACGACTCAGAACAGACAGAAAAGTTATGCGGATAAAAGACGTAGGCCCCTTGAGTTCGAATAAGGTTATCATGTGTTTTTGAGAGTCACTCCAACAACTGGGGTAGGTAGGGTCCTTAAGTCCATAAACTCACTCCAAAATTCATCGGACCTTATCAAATTCTTCGTCGGATAGGTCCATAGCTTACCAAATAGCTTTACCGCCTTTTCTATCCAACCTTCATAATGTTTTTCATGTATCGCAATTGCGAAAATATATTCCGGATCCTAGTCATGTCATAAAGTCTGATTCAGTACAGCTAAAGGATAACTTGACCTATGAAACACTGCCTATTAAGATTGAGGACAGAAGAGTTAAGCAACTGCGAGGGAAGGAGATATCCTTGGTCAATGTTATCTGGAACGAGCATTCAGGTGATGCTACCTGGGAAAGAGAAGAAAACATGCAACGACAGTATCCGAGTCTATTTTAAAAAGGTACGCCAAATTTCAAGGACGAAATTCTTTTAAGAGGGGTAGTAATGTAACACCCCGATTTTTATAGCCTTCTATTGTCAATAAGCTGTCTAAATGAGTTTATATATTTATCTGAGGTTTGGAAAAGTAAATAAATAAAACTAAGACCATAGTCACGCTCTACGCCATCGTAGGGAGTTACGGTTAAATTTTGGGTTGAAAACTCAGACGGAGCCCGGTCTGCATTTTTCCCTGACAGTATGATTTTACTGCTCAGACGAACTAATTTTGACTCGTGAACGAAACAATTAGTCTTAGAATCGAATTTCCAACAATTTTGATAAAGTTGGTTTTTCGCAATAAAAAGCGAAATAATATAAGTAATTCAGGCGAAATCTTAAATCGGGTGACGAACGGAGCAGAATTTGGATTTATCGGGATATGCTAACGGAAAAACGTGTAGTCACATCAGGTCAGATCACCCAGGAATGTGCGCCAGTGTCAAGATGACGTTAGAAAATATCTGATTGTGAAAAGACCAAAATACCCCTAACCTTTTTCATAATTACCATTTAACTTGTGTGAAAAGACCATTTTGCCCCTTAAGTGAAATGTTTTGGACACCCTTGCCCTTCCCTTCACCATTTCACGAAGCCTTCACCATTTCATTCTCTCACTTCATCTTTCTCCTTAAGTTTCTCTCATATCCTTTAGACCCAGTGTGTCGCCGTGGGGAGTACCTGCGCTTTTAGTGAAGAAGAAAGATGGAACATCTCGCTTATGTGTGGATTATCGCCAGTTGAACAAGGTTACCATTAAGAATAAGTATCCTCTTCCGAGGATAGATGACTTGAGGGATCAGTGGAAGGGAGTGGCAGTTTTCTCCAAGATTGATCTGCGATCGGGTTATCACCAGATTCGTGTGAAGGCAGAGGATGTACCAAAGACAGCGTCGAACACGCTATGGGCACTATGAGTACCTTGTAATGCCGTTTGGGGTGACGAATGCTCCAGCCATATTCATGGATTATATGAATAGGATTTTTTGTCCATACCTAGATAAGTTTGTCGTTGTTTTCATAGATGACATACTCATCTATTCGCGAGACCGGGAAGAACACGCTGAACATCTTAGTGTGGTTCTTCGTGTTTTAAAGGAGAAACAGTTGTATGCGAAGCAGTCCAAGTGTGAGTTTTGGCACGACAAAGTGCAGTTTTTGGGTCACGTGATTTCAAAGGAAGGAATTGTTGTAGATCCGTCAAAGGTTGAAGCAATTCTTGAGTGGGAAAGGCCAACAACAGTGACTGAGATACGCGATTTTGTGGGCTTGGCTGAGTATTATCGTTGGTTCATTAAGGGATTTTCTAAAATTGTAGGAACCCTTACATAGTTGACGAGGAAGGATAATGCTTTTGAGTGGACTGAGGCCTGTGAGCAGAGTTTCCAGGAGTTGAAGAAGAGGCTGACTACTTCTCCAGTGTTGGTGTTACCAAATCCAATCGAACCTTTTGAAGTATAATGTGATGCTTCATACCAGGGGTTAGGCTGTGTACTGATGTAGAATCGGAAAGGGGTCGCATATGTCTCGAGACAGTTGAAAGTGCATGAGAAGAATTACCCTACTCATGATCTGGAGTTAGCAGCGGTGGTCTTTGCTTTGAAGATTTGGAGGCACTACTTGTATGGTCCGACGTTCAATGTCTTTAGCGATCATAAGAGTCTGAAGTACCTGTTCGATCAGAAAGAGCTCAACATGAGGTAGATACGGTGGCCGGAATTTCAGAAGGAGTATGACTTCCAGTTACAGTATCATCCGTGGAAGGCTATTGTGGTAGCAGATGCCCTGAGTAGTAAGGTGTTACATGTGTCTGCCATGATGGTTAAGAAACACGAGCTGTTAGAACAGTTCAGTGATATGCATCAATCTGTGGTCAGTGCGCCAGGGAGAATTTGTGTGGGCATGGTTACAGTGTCATGTGATCTGATGGATCAGATTCGGGAGAAACAAGTATACGACCGGTATCTAGAGAAAGAGCGAGGGAATATGAAGAAAGGGATGGCGTCTGAGTACAAGGAAGGAGCGGATGGAATCTTAAGATGAGGAGAACGGGTTTGTGTGCCAAACAACCCAGAGATAAGGAGGTTAATTCTGGATGAAGCTTATAGAAGTAAGTTGAGTATGCATGCAGGATCAACCAAGATTTACCAAGACCTGAAGTGTTTGTTTTGGTGGCAGGGCATGAAAAGAGATGTGGCTGATTATGTGGCGTCTTGCATGGTTTGTCAAAAAGCAAAGGTTGAACACCAAATGCCAGCGGGAAAGTTACTTCCGCTGGATGTCCCAAAGTGGAAATGGGATGGCATAGCGATGGATTTTGTGACGTGTTTGCCAAGGACACCTAAGGGGTGCCATTCCATTTGGGTAATAGCTGATAGGCTTTCGAAATCAACCTATTTTCTACCTTTCAATAACAAGTATTCCATGGAGAAGCTGACTCAGATTTATATCAGTGAGGTTGTGAGACTGCATGGGGTACCTTCAAGCATCATATCAGATAGAGACCCACGTTTTACTTCGCGGTTTTGGCAGAGTTTACTTGAAGCCTTAGGAGCTACGTTACGGCTGTGTTCGGCTTATCATCCTCAGACCAACGGACAATCAGAAAGGTCGATCCATTCTTTAGAGGATATGTTGAAGGCATGTGTGTCGGAACATGCCGGAAGTTGGGAGAGTTTCTTACCGTTGATAGAGTTCACTTACAACAAGAGTTATCATTCGAGCAAAGGGATGGCGCCCTATGAAGCTTTCTACGGACGACGATGTAGTACACCTTTATGTTGGTACCAAGATGGAGAAAGTGCTTCGTTAGGACCTGAACTAGTGCAACAAACAACTGAAAAGGTGAAACTGATTCAAGAAAAGAAGAGGACAACTCAGAGCCGACAGAAAAGTTATGAGGATAAAAGACGTAGGCCACTTGAGTTCGCAGAAAGTGATCATGTGTTTTTGAGAGTCACTCCAAAAACTGGGGTGGGCAGGGTCCTTAAGTCCAAAAACTCACTCCAAAATTCATCGAACCTTATCAAATTCTTCATCGGATAGGTCCATAGCTTACCAAATAGCTTTACCGCCTTTTCTATCCAACCTTCATAATGTTTTTCATGTTTCGCAATTGCGAAAATTAATTTCGGATCCTAGTCATGTCACAAAGTCTGATTCAGTACCGCTAAAGGATAACCTGACCTATGAAACACAGCATGTTAAGATAGAGGACAGAAGAGTCAAGCAACTGCGAGGGAAGGTGATATCCTTGGTCAAGGTTATCCAAACGAGACTTGAGGTGATGCTACCTGGGAAAGAGAAGAAGACATGCAACGACAATATCCGAGTCCATTTTAAAATGGTAGGCCAAATTTCGAGGACGAAAATCTTTTAAGAGGGGTAGTAATGTAACATCCCGATTTTTCAAGCTTTCTAAGGTCAATAAACTGTGTAAATGAGTTTATAATTTTATCTGAGGTTTAGAAAAAGAAATAAATAAAAGTAAGACCATAGTCACGCACTACACTATCGATGGGAGTTACGGTTAAATTTTGGGTTAAAAACTCAGATCGGGCCCGGTCTGCGTTTTTCACTGACAGTATGATTTTACTGCTCAGACGACCTAATTTTGACTCGTGAACAAAACAGTAAGTCTTAGAATCGAATTTTCAACAATTTTGATAGAGTTGGGTTTTCGCACTAAAAAGCGAAATAATATAAGCAATTCGAGCGAATTCTTAAATCGAGTGACGAACGGAGCTGAATTTGGATTTACCGGGACCCGCTAACGGAAAAACGTGAAGTCACATCAGGTAACATCACCCAGCAAAGCACGCCAGTGTCAAGATTGCCTTATAATTACCATTTAATTTGTGTGAAAAGACCATTTTGCCCCTTATGTGAAGTGTTTTGGACACCCTTGCCCTTCCCTTCATCTCACGCGCCTCCTTCACTTCATGTAGCCTTCCCATTTCATTTTCTCACTTCATCTTTCTCCTTAAGTTTCTCTCATATCCTTTAGACCCAGTGTCTCGCCATGGGTAGCACTTGTGCTTTTTGTGATGAAGAAAGATGGAACTTCTCGCTTATGTATGGATTATCGCCAGTTGAGCAAGGTTACCATTAAGAATAAGCATCCTCTTCCGAGTATAGGTGACTTGATGGATCAGTTGAGGGGAGTGGCAGTTTTCTCCAAGATTGATCTGCTATCGGGTTATCACCAGATTCGTGTGAAGGAAGAGGATGTACCAAACACAGCGTTTCGAACACGCTATGGGCTCTACGAGTACCTTGTAATGTGGTTTGGGGTGACAAATGCTCCATCTATATTCATGGATTATTTGAATAGGATTTTTTGTCCCGACCTAGATAAGTTTCTCATTGTTTTCATAGACGACATACTCACCTATTCGCGAGACCGGGAAGAACACTCTGAACATCTTAGTGTGGTTCTTCGGGTTCTGAAGGAGAAACAGTTGTACGCAAAGCTGTCCAAGTGTGAGTTTTGGCTCGACAAAGTGCAGTTTTTTGGTCACGTGATTTCAAAGGAAGGAATTGCTGTAGATCCGTCAAAGGTTGAAGCAATTCTTGAGTGGGAAAGAACAACAACAGTGACTGAGATACACGGTTTTGTGAGCTTGGCTGAGTATTATAGGAGGTTCATCGAGGGATTTTCTAAGATTGTAGGACCCCTTACCAGTTAACTAGGAAGGATAATGCTTTTAAGTGGACTGAGGCCTATGAGCAGAGTTTCCAGGAGTTGAAAAAAAGGCTGACTACTTCGCCGGTGTTGGTGTTACCAGATCCAAGCGAACATTTTGAAGTATACTGTGACGCTTCATACCAGGGGTTAGGCTGTGTACTGATGCAGAATCAGAAAGTTGTAGCATATGTCTCTAGACAGTTGAAAGTGAACGAGAAGAATTACCCTACTCATGATCTGGAGTTAGCAGCGGTGGTCATTGCTTTGAAGATTGGGAGGCACTACTTGTATGGTTCGACGTTCAATGTCTTCACCGATCATAAGAGTCTGAAGTACCTGTTCGATCAGAAAGAGCTCAGCATGAGGTAGAGACGGTGGCTGGAATTTCTAAAGGAGTATGACTTCCAGTTATATTATCATCCGGGGAAGGCTATTGTGGTAGCGGATGCCCTGAGTAGGAAGGTGTTACATGTGTCTGCCATGATGGTTAAGAAACATGTGCTGTTAGAACAGTTCAGAGATATGCATCTGTCTTTGGTCAGTATGCCAGGGAGAATTTTTGTGGGCATGGTTATAGTGTCATGTGATCTGATGGATCAGATTCGGGAGAAACAAGTATACAACCAGTATCTAGAGAAAGAGCGAGGGAATCTGAAGAAAGGGATGGCGTCTGAGTACATGGAAGGATCGGATGGAATCTTAAGACGAGGAGAACGGGTTTGTGTGCCAAACAACCTAGAGATAAGGAGGTTAATTCGAGACGAAGCTTATTGGAGTAAGTTGAGTATGCATGCAGGATCAACCAAGATGTACCAAGACCTGAAGCGGTTGTTTTGGTGGCAAGGCATGAAAAGAGATGTGGCTGATTATGTGGCATCTTACTTGGTGTGTCAAAAAGCAAAGGTTGAACATCAAAGGCCAACGGGGATGTTACTTCCGTTGGATGTCCCAAACTGGAAATGGGATGGCATAGCGATGGATTTTGTGACGTGTTTGCCAAGGACACCTAAGGGGTGCGTTTCCATTTGGGTAGTAGTTGATAGGCTTTCGAAATCAGCCCATTTTCTACCTATCAATATCAAGTATTCCATGGAGAAGCTGGCTCAGATTTATATCAGTGAATTGTGAGACTGCATGGGGTACCTTCAAGCATTATATCATATAGAGACCCACGTTTTACTTCGCGGTTTTGGCAGAATTTACATGAAGCCTTAGGAACTAAGTTACGGCTGAGTTCAACTTATCATCCTCAGACTGACGGACAATCAGAAAAAGGCGATCCAATCTTTAGAGGATCAATTGAGGGCATGTGTTTTGGAACGTGTCGGAAGTTGGGAGAGTTTCCTACCGTTGATAGAGTTCACCTACAACAAGAGTTATCATTCGAGCAAAGGGATGGCGCCCTATGAAGCTTTCTACGGACGACGATGTAGTACACCTTTATGTTGGTACCAAGATGGAGAAAGTGCTTCGTTAGGACCTGAACTAGTGCAACAAACAACTGAAAAGGTGAAACTGATTCAAGAAAAGAAGAGGACAACTCAGAGCCGACAGAAAAGTTATGCGGATAAAAGACGTAGGCCCCTTGAGTTCGAAGAAAGTGATCATGTGTTTTTGAGTCACTCCAAAAACTCGGCTGGGCAGGGTCCTTAAGTCCAAAAACTCACTCCAAAATTCATCGACCCTTATCAAATTCTTCGTCGGATAGGTCCATTGCTTACCAAATAGCTTTACCGCCTTTTCTATCCAACCTTCATAATGTTTTTCATGTTTCACAATTGCAAAAATTAATTCCGGATCCTAGTCATGTCACAAAGTCTGATTCAGTACAGCTAAAGGATAACCTGACCTATGAAACACAGCATGTTAAGATCGAGGACAGAAGAGTCAAGCAACTGCGAGGGAAGGAGATATCCTTGGTCAAGGTTATCCGAACGAGACTTGAGGTGATGCTACCTGGGAAAGAGAAGAAGACATGCAACGACAATACCGAGTCCATTTTAAAATGGTAGGCCAAATTTCGAGGACGAAAATCTTTTAAGAGGGGTAATAATGTAACACCCCGATTTTTCAAGCTTTCTAAGGTCAATAAGCTGTGTAAATGAGTTTATAATTTTATCTGAGGTTTAGAAAAAGAAATAAATAAAAGTAAGACCATAGTCATGCACTACGCTATCGATGGGAGTTACGGTTAAATTTTGGGTTGAAAACTCAGACCGGGCCCGGTCTGCGTTTTTCACTGACTGTTTCATTTTACTGCTCAGACGACCTAATTTTGACTCGTGAACGAAACAGTAAGTCTTAGAATCGAAGTTTCAACAATTTTGATAGAGTTGGTTTTTCGCACTAAAAAGCGAAATAATATAAGTTATTTGGGCGAAATCTTAAATCGGGTGACGAATGGAGCTGAATTTGGATTTACCGGGACCCGCTAATGGAAAAATGTGAAGTCACATCAGGTCACATCACCCAGCAAAGCACGCCAGTGTCAAGATTGCCTTAGAAAATATATGATCTTGAAAAGACCAAAATACCCCTAACCTTTTTCATAATTACCATTTAATTTGTGTGAAAAGACCATTTTGCCCCTTAAGTGAAGTGTTTTGGACACCCTTGCCCTTCCCTTCATCTCACACGCCTCGTTCACTTCATGTAGCCTTCCCATTTCATTTTCTCACTTCATCTTTCTCCTTAAGTTTCTCTCATATCCTTTAGACCCAGTGTCTCGCCGTGGGTAGCACTTGTGCTTTTTGTGATGAAGAAAGATGGAACTTCTCGCTTATGTGTGGATTATCGCCAGTTGAACAAGGTTACCATTAAGAATAAGCATCCACTTCCGAGTATAGGTGACTTGATGGATCAGTTGAGGGGAGTGGCAGTTTTCTCCAAGATTGATCTGCTATCGGGTTATCACCAGATTCGTGTGAAGGCAGAGGATGTACCGAACACAGCGTTTCGAACACGCTATGGGCACTACGAGTACCTTGTAATGCGGTTTGGGGTGACGAATGCTCAATCCATATTCATGGATTATTTGAATAGGATTTTTTGTCCCGACCTAGATAAGTTTCTCGTTGTTTTCATAGACGACATACTCACCTATTCGTGAGACCGGGAAGAACACACTGAACATCTTAGTGTGGTTCTTCGGGTTCTGAAGGAGAAACAGTTGTACGCGAAGCTGTCCAAGTGTGAGTTTTGGCTCGACGAAGTGCAGTTTTTGGGTCACGTGATTTCAAAGGAAGGAATTGTTGTAGATCCGTCAAAGGTTGAAGCAATTCTTGAGTGGGAAAGACCAACAACAGTGACTGAGATACACGATTTTGTGAGCTTGGCTAGGTATTATCGAAGGTTCATCGAGGGATTTTCTAGGATTGTAGGACCCCTTACCCAGTTAACTAGGAAGGATAATGCTTTTAAGTGGACTGAGGCCTATGAGCAGAGTTTCCAGGAGTTGAAAAAGAGGCTGACTACTTCGCCGGTGTTGGTGTTACCAGATCCATGCGAACATTTTGAACTATACTGTGACGCTTCATACCAGGGGTTAGGCTGTGTACTGATGCAGAATCGGAAAGTTGTAGCATATGTCTCGAGACAGTTGAAAGTGAACGAGAAGAATTACCCTACTCATGATCTGGAGTTAGCAGCGGTGGTCTTTGCTTTGAAGATTGGGAGGCACTACTTGGACGAAGCTTATAGAAGTAAGTTGAGTATGCATGCAGGATCAACCAAGATGTACCAGGGCCTGAAGCGGTTGTTTGGTGGCAAGGCATGAAAAGAGATGTGGTTGATTATGTGGCATCTTGCTTGTTGTGTCAATAAGCAAAGTTGAACATCAAAGGCCAGCAGGAATTTTACATCCGCTGGATGTCCCAAAGTGGAAATGGGATGGCATAGCGATGGATTTTGTGACGTGTATGCCAAGGACACCTAAGGGTGCGATTCAATTTGGGTAATAGTTGATAGGCTTTCGAAATCAACCTATTTTCTACCTTTCAATAACAAGTATTCCATGGAGAAGATGACTCAGATTTATATCAGTGAGGTTATGAGACTGCATGGGGTACCTTCAAGCATCATATCAGATAGAGACCCACATTTTACTCCGTAGTTTTGGCAGAGTTTACTTGAAGCCTTAGGAACTACGTTATGGTTGTGTTCGGCTTATCATCCTCAGACTGAATGACAATCAGAAAGGACGATCCATTTTTTAGAGGATCTGTTGAGGGCATGTGCGTCGGAACATACCGGAAGTTGGGAGAGTTTCTTACCGTTGATAGAGTTCACCTACAACAAGAGTTATCATCGAGCAAAGGGATGGCGCCCTATGAAGCTTTCTACAGACGACGATGTAGTACACCTTTATGTTGGTACCAAGATGGAGAAAATGCTTCGTTAGGACCTGAGCTAGTGCAACAAACAACTGAAAAGGTGAAACTGATTCAAGAAAAGAAGAGGATAAGTCAGAGCCGACAGAAAAGTTATGCGGATAAAAGACGTAGGCCCCTTGAGTTCGAAGAAAGTGATCATGTGTTTTTGAGAGTCACTCCAAAAAATGGGGTGGGCAGGGTCCTTAAATCCAAAAACTCACTCCAAAATTCATCGAACCTTATCAAATTCTTCGTCGGATAGGTCCGTAGCTTACCAAATAGCTTTACCGCCTTTTCTATCCAACCTTCATAATATTTTTCATGTTTCGCAATTGCAAAAATTAATTCCGGATCCTTGTCATGTCACAAAGTTTGATTCAGTACAGCTAAAGGATAACCTGACCTATCAAACATAGCATGTTAAGATCGAGGACAGAAGAGTCAAGCAACTGCGAGGGAAGGAGATATCCTTGGTCAAGGTTATCCGAACGAGACTTGAGGTGATGCTACCTGGGAAAGAGAAGAAGACATGCAACGACAATATCCGAGTCCATTTTAAAATGGTACGCCAAATTTCGAGGACGAAAATCTTTTAAGAGGGGTAGTAATGTAACACCCCGATTTTTCAAACTTTCTAAGGTCAATAAGCTGTGTAAATGAGTTTATAATTTTATCTGAGGTTTAGAAAAAGAAATAAATAAAAGTAAGACCATAGTCACGCACTACGCTATCGATGGGAGTTACGGTTAAATTTTGGGTTGAAAACTCAGACCGGGCCCGGTCTGCGTTTTTCACTGACTGTATCATTATACTGCTCAGACGACTTAATTTTGACTCGTGAACGAAACAGTAAGTCTTAGAATCGAATTTTCAACAATTTTGGTAGAGTTGGTTTTTCGCACTAAAAAGCGAAATAATATAAGTTATTCGGACGAAATCCTAAATCGGGTGACGAATGGAGCTGAATTTGGATTTATCGGGACCCGCTAACGGAAAAACGTGAAGTCACATCAGGTCACATCACCCAGCAAAGCACGCCATTGTCAAGATTGCCTTAGAAAATATCTGATCTTGAAAAGACCAAAATACCCCTAACCTTTTTCATAATTACCATTTAATTTGTGTGAAAAGACCATTTTGCCCCTTAAGTGAAGTGTTTTGGACACCCTTGCCCTTCCCTTCATCTCACACGCCTCCTTCACTTCATGTAGCCTTCCCATTTCATTTTCTCACTTCACCTTTCTCCTTAAGTTTCTCTCATATCCTTTAGACCCAGTGTCTCGCCGTGGGTAGCACTTATGCTTTTTGTGATGAAGAAAGATGGAACTTCTCGCTTATGTGTGGATTATCGCCAGTTGAACAAGGTTACCATTGAGAATAAGCATCCTCTTCCGAGTACAGGTGACTTGATGGATCAGTTGAGGGGAGTGGCAGTTTTCTCCAAGATTGATCTGCTATCGGGTTATCACCAGATTCGTGTGAAGGCAGAGGATGTACTGAACACAGCGTTTCGAACACTCTATGGGCACTACGAGTACCTTGTAATGCGGTTTGGGGTGACGAATGCTCCATCCATATTCATGGATTATTTGAATAGGATTTTTTGTCCCGACCTAGATAAGTTTCTCGTTGTTTTCATAGACGACATACTCACCTATTCGCGAGACCGGGAAGAACACACTGAACATCTTTGTGTGGTTCTTCGGGTTCTGAAGGAGAAACAGTTGTACGCGAAGCTGTCCAAGTGTGAGTTTTGGCTCGACGAAGTGCAGTTTTTGGGTCACGTGATTTCAAAGGAAGGAATTGTTGTAGATCCGTCAAAGGTTGAAGCAATTCTTGAGTGGGAAAGACCAACAACAGTGACTGAGATACACGGTTTTGTGCGCTTGGCTGGGTATTATCGGAGGTTCATCGAGGGATTTTCCAACATTGTAGGACCCCTTAACCAGTTAACTTGGAAGGAAAATTCTTTTAAGTGGACTGAGGCCTATGAGTAGAGTTTCCAGGAGTTGAAAAAGAGGCTGACTACTTCGCCGGTGTTGGTGTTACCAGAACCAAGCGAACATTTTGAAGTATACTGTGACGCTTCATACCAGGGGTTAGGCTGTGTACTGATGCAGAATCGGAAAGTTGTAGTATATGTCTCTAGACAGTTGAAAGTGAACGAGAAGAATTACCCTACTCAAGATCTGGAGTTAGCAGCGTGGTCTTTGCTTTGAAGATTGGGAGGCACTACTTGTATGGTTCGACATTCAATGTCTTCACCGATCATAAGAGTCTGAAGTACCTGTTCGATCAAAAAGAGCTCAGCATGAGGTAGAGACGGTGGCTGGAATTTCTAAAGAAGTATGACTTCAGTTATATTATCATCCGGGGAAGGCTATTGTGGTAGCGGATGCCCTAAGTAGAAAGGTGTTACAGGTGTTTGCCATGATGGTTAAGAAACATGTGCTGTTAGAACAGTTCAGAGATATGCATCTGTCTTTGGTCAGTATGCCAGGGAGACTTTTTGTGGGCATGGTTATAGTGTCATGTGATCTGATGGATCAGATTCGGGAGAAACAAGTATACGACCAGTATCTAGAGAAAGAGCGAGGGAATCTGAAGAAAGGGATTGTGTCTGAGTACAAGGAAGGATCGGATGGAATCTTAAGACGAGGAGAACTGGTTTGTGTGCCAAACAACCCCATAGATAAGGAGGTTAATTCTGGACGATGCTAATAGAAGTAAGTTGAGTATGCATGCAGGATCAACCAAGATGTACCAAGACCTGAAGCGGTTGTGGCAAGGCATGAAAAGAGATGTGGTTGATTATGTGGCATCTTGCTTGTTGTGTCAATAATCAAAGGTTGAACATCAAAGGCCAGCGGGAATGTTACTTCCGCTGGATGTCCCAAAGTGGAAATGGGATGGCGTAGCGATGGATTTTGTGACGTGTTTGCAAAGGATACCTAAAGGGCGCGGTTCCATTTTGGTAGTAATTGATAGGCCTACGAAATCAGCCCATTTTCTACCTATCAATATCAAGTATTCCATTGAGAAGCTGACTCGGATTTATATCAGTGAGATTGTGAGACTGCATGGGGTACCTTCAAGCATCATATCAGATAGAGACCCACATTTTACTTCGCGGTTTTGGCAGAGTTTACATGAAGCCTTAGGAACTAAGTTACGGCTGAGGTCTGCTTATCATCCTCAGACTGACGGACAATCAGAAAGGACGATCGAATCTTTAGAGGATCTGTTGAGGGCATATGTGTTGGAACATGCTAGAAGTTGGGTGAGTTTCCTACCGTTGATAGAGTTCACCTAGAACAACAGTTATCATTCTAGCATAGGGATGGCGCCCTATGAAGCTTTCTATGGACGAAGATGCAGAACACCTTTATCTTGGTACCAAGATGGAGAAAGTGCTTCGTTAGGAGCTGAACTAGTGCAACAAACAACTGAAAAGGTGAAACTGATTCAAGAAAAGATAAGGACGACTCAGAGCCGACAGAAAAGTTATGCGGATAAAAGACGTAGGCCCCTTGAGTTCGAAGAAGGTGATCATGTGTTTTTGAGAGTCACTCCAACAATTGGGGTGGGCAGGGTCCTTAAGTCCATAAACTCACTCCGAAATTCATCGGAACTTATCAAATTCTTCGTCGGATAGGTCCATAGCTTACCAAATAGCTTTATCGCCTTTTCTATTCAACCTTCATAATGTTTTTCATGTTTCGCAATTGCGAAAATATATTCCGGATCCTAGTCATGTCATAAAGTCTGATTCAGTACTGCTAAAGGGTAACCTGACCTATGAAACACTGGTTAAGATCGAGGACAGAAGATTCAAGCAACTGCGAGGGAAGGAGATATCCTTGGTCAACGTTATCTGAACGAGACTTCAGGTGATGCTACCTGGGAAAGAGAAGAAGACATGCAACGACAGTATCTGAGTCTATTTTAAAAAGGTACGCCAAATTTTGAGGACGACATTCTTTTAAAAGGGGTTGTAATGTAACACCTCGATTTTTCAAGCTTTCTATGGTCAATAAGCTATGTAAATGAGTTTATATTTTTATCTGAGGTTTAGAAAAAGAAATAAATAAAACTAAGACCATAGTCACGCTCTACACTATCGTAGGGAGTTACGGTTAAATTTTGGGTTGAAAACTCAGACGGAGCCCGGTCTGCCTTTTTCACTAACATTATGATTTTACTACTCAGACGACCTAATTTTGACTCGTGAATGAAACAGCTAGTCTTAGAATCGAATTTCCAACAATTTTGATAAAGTTGGTTTTTCGCACTAAAAAGCGAAATAATATATGTTATTCGGGCTAAATCTTAAATCGGGTGACGAACGGAGCTGAATTTGGATTTATCGGGACCCGCTGACGAAAAAACGTGTAGTCACATCAGGTCACATCACCCAGGAAAGCGTGCCAGCATCAAGATGACGTTAGAAAAAATCTGGTCGTGAAAAGACCAAAATACCCCTAACCTTTTTCATAATTACCATTAAACTTGCGTGAAAAATCCATTTTACCCCTTAAGTGAAATGTTTTGGACACCCTTGCCCTTCCCTTCATCTCACACGCCTCCTTCACTTTAAGATGCCTTCACCATTTAATTTTCTCACTTCATCTTTCTCCTTAAGTTTCTCTCAAATCCTTTAAACACAGTGTGTCGTCGTGGGGAGCACCTGTGCTTTTAGTGAAGAAGAAAGATGGAACTTCTTGCTTATTTGTGGATTATCGCAGTTGTACCAGGTTACCATTAAGAATAAGCATCCTCTTCCGAGGTTAGATGACTTGATGGATCGGTTGAGGGGAGTGGCTGTTTTCTCCAAGATTTATCTGCGATCGGGTTATCACCAGATATGTGTGAAGGCAGAGGATGTACCAAAGACAGCATTTCGAACACGCTAATGGCACTACGTGTACCTTGTAATGCGGCTTGGGACGACGAATGCTCCAGCCATATTCATGGATTATATGAATAGGATTTTTTGTCCCTACCTAGATAAGTTTGTCATTGTTTACAAAGATGACATACTCATCTATTCGCAAGACCGGGAAGAACACGCTGAAAATCTTAGTGTGGATCTTCATGTTCTGAAGGAGAAACAGTTGTACGCGAAGCTGTCCAAGTGCTAGTTTTTGGCTCGACGAAGTGTAGTTTTTGGGTCACGTGATTTCAAAAGAAGGAATTGCGGTAGATCCGTCAAAGGTTAAAGCAATTCTTGAGTGGGAAAGGCCAACAACAGTGACTGAGATATGCGGTTTTGTGGGCTTGGCTGGGTATTATTGGAGGTTAATCGAGGGACTTTCTAAGATTGTAGGACCCCTTGCCCAGTTGACGAGGAAGGATAAAGCTTTTGAGTGGACAGAGGCCAGTGAGCAGAGGTTCCAGGAGTTGAAGAAGAGGCTGACTACTTCACCGGTGTTGGTGTTACCTGATCAAGCGAACCTTTTGAAGTATACTATGACGCTTCATACCAGGGGTTAGGCTGTGTAATGATGCAGAATCAGAAAGGGGTAGCATATGTCTCGAGACAGTTGAAAGTGCACGAGAAGAATTACCCTACTCATGATCTGGAGTTAGCAGCGGTGGTCTTTGCTTTGAAGATTTGGAGGCACTACTTGTATGGTTCGACTTTCAATGTCTTAAGCAATCATAAGAGTCTGAAGTACCTGTTAGATCAGAAAGAGCCCAACATGAGGTATAGACGGTAGCTGGAATTTCTGAAGGAGTATGACTTCCAATTACAGTATCATCCGGGGAAGGCTATTGTCGTAGCGGATGCCCTAAGTAGGAAGGTGTTACATGTGTCTGCCATGATGGTTAAGAAACACGAGCTGTTCGATTAGTTCAGAGATATGCATCTGTCTGTGGTCAATATGCCAAGGACACTTTGTGTGGGCATGGTTACATTGTCATGTGATCTGATGGATCAGATTCGGGAGAAACAAGTATAAGACCAGTATCTAGAGAAAGAGCGAGGGAATGTGAAGAAAGGGATGATGCCTGAGAACAAGGAAGGAGCGGATGGAATCTTAAGACGAGGAGAACAGGTTTGTGTGCCGAACAACCCAGAGATAAGGAGGTTAATTCTGGACGAAGCTTATAGAAGTAAGTTGAGTATGCATCCACGATCAACCAAGATATACCAAGACCTGAAGTGGTTGTTTTGGTGGCAAAGCATGAAAAGAGATGTGGCTAATTATGTGGCGTCTTGCTTGGTGTGTCAAAAAGCAAAGGTTGAACATCAAAGGCTAGCGGGAATGTTACTTCCGTTGGATGTCCCAAAGTGGAAATAAGATGGCATAGCGATGGATTTTGTGACGTGTTTGCCAACGACACCTAAGGGGTGCGATTCCATTTGGGTAGTAGTTGATAGGCTTACGAAATCAGCCCATTTTCTACCTATCAATATCAAGTATTCCTTGGAGAAGCTGAATCAGATTTATATCAGTGAGATTATGTGATTGCATAGGGTACCTTCAAGCATCATATCAGATAGAGAGCCACGTTTTACTTCGCGGTTTTGGCAGAGTTTACATGAATCCTTAGGAACTAAGTTACGGCTAAGTTCGGCTTATCATTCTCAGACTGACGGACAATCAGAAAGGACGATCCAATCTCTAGAGGATCTGTTGAGGGCATGTGTGTTAGAACATGCCGGAAGTTGGGTGAGTTTCCTGCCGTTGATAGAGTTCACCTACAACAACAGTTATCATTCGAGCATAGGGATAAGCTTTATACGGACGACGATGCAGAACACCTTTATGTTGGTACCAAGATGGAGAAAGTGCTTCGTTAGGACCTGAACTAGTGCAACAAACAACTGAAAAGATGAAGTTGATTCAAGAAAAGATGAGGACAACTCAGAGCCGACAGAAAAGTTATGCGGATAGAAGATGTAGGACCCTTGAATTCGAAGAAGGTGATCATGTGTTTTTGAAAGTCACTCCAACAACTTGGGTGGGCAGGGTCCTTAAGTCCAAAAACTCACTCCAAAATTCATCGGACCGTATCAAATTCTTCGTCGGATAGGTCCAAAGCTTACCAAATAGCTTTACCGCCTTTTCTATCCAACCTTTATAAATTTTTTCATGTTTCGCAATTACGAAAATATATTCCGGATCCTAGTCATGGCATAAAGTCTGATTCAGTACAGCTAAATGATAACATGACCTATGAAACAATCCCTGTTAAGATCGAGGACAGAAGAGTCAAGCAACTGCGAGGGAAGGAGATATCCTTGGTCAGCATTATCTGAACGAGGCTTCAGGTGATGCTACCTGGGAAAGAGAAGAAGACATGCAACGACAGTATCCGAGTCTATTTTAAAAAGGTACGCCAAAGTTCGAGGACTAAATTCTTTTAAGAGGGGTAGTAATGAAACACCCCAATTTTTCAAGCTTTCTAAGGTCAATAAGCTGTGTAAATCAATTTATAATTTTATCTGAGGTTTAGAAAAAGAAATAAATAAAACTAAGACCATAGTCACGCTCTACGCTATCGTAGGGAGTTACGGTTCAATTTTGCGTTAAAAACTCAGACGGAATCCGGTCTGCTTTTTTCACTGACAGTATGATTTTACAGCTCAGACAACCTAATTTTGACTCGTGAGCGAAACAGTTAGTTTCAGAATCGAATTTCCAACAATTTTGATAAAGTTAGTTTTTCACACTAAAAAGCGAAATAATATAAGTTATTCGGCGAAATCTTAAATCGGGTGACGAACGAAGCTGAATTTGGATTTACCGGGACCCGTTAACGGAAAAACATGAAGTCACATCAGGTCACATCACCCAGCAAAGCACGCCAGTGTCAAGATTGCCTTAGAAAATATCTGATCTTGAAAACACCAAAATACCCCTAACCTTTTTCATAATTACCATTTTAACTTGTGTGAAAAGACCATTTTTCCCCTTAAGTGAAATGTTTTGGACACCCTTGCCCTTCCCTTCATCTCACACGCTTCCTTCACTTCATGAAGCCTTCACCATTTAATTTTCTCACTTCATCTTTCTCCTTAAGTTTCTCTTATATCCTTTAGACCCAGTGTGTCGCAGTGGGGAGCACCTATGCTTTTAGTGAAGAAGAAAGATGGAACTTCTCGCTAATGTGTGGATTATCGCCAGTTGAACGAGGTCACTATTAAGAATAAGCATCCTCTTCCGAGGATAGATGACTTGATGGATCAGTTAAGGGGAGTGGCAATTTTCTCCAAGATTGATCTGCGATCGGGTTATCACCAGATTCGTGTGAAGGTAGAGGATGTACCAAAGGCAGCGTTTCGAACACGCTATGGGCGCTACGAGTACCTTGTAATGCCGTTTGGGGTGACGAATGCTCCAGCCATATTCATGGATTATATGAATAGGATTTTTTGTCCTTACCTAGATAAGTTTGTCGTTGTTTTCATAGACGACATACTCATCCATTCGCGAGAGCGGGAAGAACACGCTGAACATCTTAGTGTGGTTCTTTGGGTTCTGAAGGGGAAACAGTTGTACGCGAAGCTGTCCAAGTGTCAGTTTTGGCTCGACAAAGTACAGTTTTTGGGTCACGTGATATCAAAGGAAGGAATTGCTGTAGATCGGTCAAAGGTTGAAGCAATTCTTGAGTGGGAAAGGCCAACAACGGTGATTGAGATACACGGTTTTGTGGGCTTGGCCGGGTATTATCGGAGGTTCATCGAGGGATTTTCTAAGATTGTCGGACCCCTTACCCAGTTGATGAGAAAGGATAAAGCTTTTAAGTGGACTGAGGCCTGTGAGGAGAGTTTCCAGGAGTTGAGGAAAAGGCTAACTACTTCGCCAATGTTGGTGTTAGCAGATCCAAGCGAACCTTTTGAAGTATACTATGACGCTTCATACCAGGGGTTAGGCTGTGTACTGATGCAGAATCGGAAAAGGGTAGCATATGTCTCGAGACCGTTGAAAGTGCACGAGAAGAATTACCCTACTCATGATCTGGAGTTAGCAGCGGTGGTCTTTGCTTTGAAGATTGGGAGGCACTACTTGTATGGTTCGACGTTCATTGTCTTCAGCGATCATAAGAGTCTGAAGTACATGTTCGATCAGAAAGAGCTCAACATGAGGTAGAGACGGTGGCTGGAATTTCTGAAGGAGTATGACTTCCAGTTACAGTATCATCCGGGGAAGGCTATTGTGGTAGCGGATGCCCTGAGTAGGAAGGTGTTACATGTGTCTGCCATGATGGTTTAGAAACACGAGCTGTTAGAACAGTTCGGAGATAAGCATCTGTCTGTGGTCAGTATGCCAGGGACACTTTGTGAGGGCATGGTTACAGTGTCATATGATTTGATGTATCAGATTCAGGAGAAACAAGTATACGACCAGTATCTAGAGAAAGAGCGAGGGAATTTGAAGAAAGGGATGACGTCTGAGTACTAGGAAGGAGCGGATGGAATCTTAAGATGAGGAGAACGGGTTTGTGTGCCAAACAACCTAGAGATAAGGAGGTTAATTCGAGATGAAGCTTATAGAAGTAAGTTGAGTATGCATGCAGGATCAACCAAGATGTACCAAGACCTGAAGCAGTTGTTTTGGTGGCAAGGCATGAAAAGAGATGTGGCTGATTATGTGGCATCTTACTTGGTGTGTCAAAAAGCAAAGGTTGAACATCAAAGGCCAACGGGGATGTTACTTCCGTTGGATGTCCCAAACTGGAAATGGGATGGCATAGCGATGGATTTTGTGACGTGTTTGCCAAGGACACCTAAGGGGTGCGTTTCCATTTGGTTAGTAGTTGATAGGCTTTCGAAATCAGCCCATTTTCTACCTATCAATATCAAGTATTCCATGGAGAAGCTGGCTCAGATTTATATCAGTGAATTGTGAGACTGCATGGGGTACCTTCAAGCATTATATCAGATAGAGACCCACGTTTTACTTCGCGGTTTTGGCAGAATTTACATGAAGCCTTAGGAACTAAGTTACGGCTGAGTTCAACTTATCATCCTCAGACTGACGGACAATCAGAAAGGGCAATCCAATCTTTAGAGGATCAATTAAGGGCATGTGTTTTGGAACGTGTCGGAAGTTGGGAGAGTTTCCTACCGTTGATAGAGTTCACCTACAAAAATAGTTATCATAAGAGCATAGGGATGGCGCCTTATGAAGCTTTATACGGACGACGATGCAGAACACCTTTATGTTGGTACCAAGATGGAGAAAGTGCTTCGTTAGGACTTGAAATAGTGCAACAAACAACTGAAAAGGTGAAACTGATTCAAGAAAAGATAAGGTCAACTCAGAGCCGACAGAAAAGTTATGCGGATAAAAAACATAGCCTCTTGAGTTCGAAGAAGGTGATCATGTGTTTTTGAGAGTCACTCCGACAACTGGGGTGGGCAGGGTCCTTAAGTCCATAAACTCACTCCAAAATTCATCGGACCTTATCAAATTCTTCGTCGGATAGGTCCATAGCTTACCAAATTGCTTTACCGCCTTTTCTATCCAACCTTCATAATGTTTTCTTGTTTCACAATTGCGAAAATATATTCCGGATCCTTGTCATGTCATAAAGTCTAATTTAGTACAGCTAAAGGATAACCTAACCTATGAAACACTGCCTGTTAAGATCGAGGACAGAAGAGTCACGCAACTACGAGGGAAGGAGATATCCTTGGTCAAGGTTATCTGAACGAGACTTCAGGTGATGCTACCTGGGAAAGAGAAGAAGACATGCAACGACAGTATCCGAGTCTATTTTAAAAAGGTACGCCAAATTTCGAGAACGAAATTCTTTTAAGAGGGGTAGTAATGAAACACCCCGATTTTTCAAGCTTTCTAAGGCCAATAAGCTGTGTAAATGAGTTTATAATTTTATCTCAGATTTAGAAAAATAAATAAATAAAACTAAGACTGTTGACAAGTGACTTCAAACACAAGAGGGGGGTGAATTGTGTGTGATATGTGTTTTTGAAAAACTTTTTGCAATTACGGCGCTTGAAGATAAGTGACTGAAATTAGAAGCGCTATAAAGAAAATTGCTTGAATAATAAATTCTAGAAAGTAAATAGCAATAAAATAAATCGCTTAAATTAAATTGCAATAAAGTAATTGCGATAAATTAAATTGCAATAAAATAAATGCGATAAATTAAATTGCTGTAAGGTAGAAGACAATAATGAAAGGATAGAGAGAAAGAGCCGCAGATTTATCCTGGTTCGGCCACTAAATACCCTGTGGCCTACGTCCAGTCCCCAAGGTCAAACACCAAGGGTTTTCACTCAATAACTAGCTTTTAAATCAGGTGCAGCTAGAAACCTTTACAAACCAAGAGCACTCTCCACACAAAATAATGGGATATCACCTCCCTTTGTGCAAGAGCCTCAAGTTCAAGAGATATTGTTTCTCTTTAAAGAAAAAGGGATTCACACCCAAGAACAAGAAGAAGTAGAAGAAGAATGTAGCACTCAAGTAGTGCAGATAAAGATTACAAATTGAAGCTCAAAGTACAATTCAAACTATATGATATGTAAAGCTCTCTATTCAAAAAATAATCAAAAGTGAATATGTGAGAGTAAGTAATAAAATAAACAGAGTTTCAGAGCGCAATAGGATTCGTGTGTTTTAGAGTTGCCTTGGCATTCCTATTTATAGAAAAACTTTTAAGCCCATAGGAATTAGGTTAAGCCCATTTAAAAAACAAGGCAGTCGCTTCATAATCGATTATGGTATGTCCATAATCGATTATCCCTTGAGAAAAAACGCGCTGATTTACTTTCGCAGCATAATCGATTAGGATAATCGATTATGACTTCCCTGATTTGAGTGTAATCGATTATGACATATTCATAATCGATTATGTACATTATTTTGTTTGAAAACTTAACGGCTATAATGAAATTTCTATTATTTTTAATAAAAGCCTTTTAAGTTAACGTAATGTGTGTGCGTGATTGATTTTAAATATGAGAGCTTTAGAACCATTTACAAAAAGATCCTAATAAACACCGATTACAAGAAATAAAAATTCCCATAACCCAGTCTTGAAGCACTTGATCTCCTTGATCTTCTTTTCCGCTTTTTGTATACTTGACTTTCCGGTTCCTTTTGTCAATCATCAAAAACTAGATTAATCCTGTCAAGGCATATATTCACATTCTCCCCCTTTTTGATGATGACAAACATCTCAAGGAGGGATTTACTCTAATGACGAGATAGAGTATTTGAATTTTAAGAAATCAAAGTTAATGCACAGATAAAATACTCTACACCTTATTTTTATGCAAAATGTAAAAATAGCAACTCCCCCTAAAGCATGCAAACTCTCCCTGAACTATGCAATCATATAACTCTCCCCCTTTTGGCATTATCAAAAAAAAGCGGGAAAAGTGCAAACAAGAACAAGGCATATATTCAGGAAAGTTAGAAACAGTCCATAATAAAAAGTCCAAAAAAGAGAAAGAGGAACTATTCCTCCTCATCACCATCATCATCCTCATCATCATCACTGCTGCTGATGGATGCATCATGTGCAGGAGTAGGCTGTGGCGGTGCTCGAATGGGGCTATCAAAGATGATCTGGGCCTCCGTAAAGTGATGCTCCAAGTTCTCCATCCGAAGAGATAACTGGTTAATACCAGCGGTATTAGCTCGAACCTCCATAAGAATATTCTGAAGCATGTCCATCATCTCCGAGGAGGTAGCAGGAGGAGAAGGAGGAGGAGCCTGAGAGGAAGTCCCAGCACCATGAGAAGATGGCCCACCGGCTGTCCTAGACTGAGCCTGCTTCAAACTCTTGGGCTTATGCACCCACGCATTGTCATAAAAATTCAGCTGCATCTGATTAAGTGTTCCTTGATTGAACATGGCCTGATATTTTACTCCATCCAGTTTTACCTCACCAAAAAAATTTACCCGAACATGTTGCATAATACGAGTAATAAGATGAGCATATGGCAGAGAGCCTCCAGCTCTATTATCATACATATGTTGCATAACTAAACCAGCCCAGTTCACAGATTTTTTATTTTGCAGTAGCCACATCAACACAACATCAATTTTTAATAACTGAGAAAAATTGCTTCTTCTAGGAAATAGCAACCTAGAAATAGTATAATGCAGCAATCTACTTTCTACAGTCATTTGCTCAGCAGTAATCTCTTTATCATTAGCCTCACTGGGATTTCTCAAAAGTGCTCTAGTGGCGTCAAGCCGAGCAAACTCAGAATCCAAGGGTGCAGCAGGACCCTCAGCAGTGACCGTAGTGCCAATAGATGGCACCCCAACAATCCTCCCAAAATCAGCAGAAGATAAACGAATGGGTTTATGGCATACCTCAGAGATGAGCACATCATCAACTAACCGAAGATTGCAGTAGAAGTCTCGTACCAATTCGGGATAGATGTTCTCTGTGGTGGAGAGAAAGTCAGTGAGAAGAGCTTCATCAAGGAACCCAAGAAATTGGAATCCTTCCCCTAGGAGAAACTCCAAATCCAGAAAGCGGGGTTTTTGAATCTCCCTATTCTGGAAGCTACTGACAAATTCAGCAGATTGACCGGCATTTGAGAAATATTTCTCTACTTGGATTGAGCTCAGCTGCCCGGGATTCACAATGGAGCTTGGTTGGCGTTTGGAAGCCATTTTAAGCTTGCAAGATGAACAAGTGAGAGAACAGAGAAAAGAGGAAGGAAAAACGGAGTTTGAGCTGACAGAAATGACCAAAATGAACGTTACTGACCTTTTAATCGGTTTCATAATCGATTATGTAAGTGAGCATAATCGATTATGTCTTAGCGTGTTGGCTCCTGATTCGCTCATCCATGACCCATAATCGATTATTGAGTGCCTCATAATCGATGATTCCTTTAGTGGCAACTTTTGGTATTCGCGAAATCGATTATGTAATCGATTATAGTCTGGGTCTTCGAATAATCGATTATCTAATCGGTTATTTGAGATTGTTGAGATGAATATATAATCGATTATGTAATCGATTCTCCTTCCTTGTTCTTGCATTTATAATCGATTAGTCTAATCAATTATGGTGCGTCTGACTTTTGTTCTTTTTCTCCCCCTTTCAATTGTAATCGATTACTGTAATCGATTCCTGGTCCTCTGACTTGTGAATAATGGATTATGCCTATGCTATAATCGATTATGGCTAAAGAAATTTGAATTTTAGCACATAGAGCATGTATCCTGTTTACACACTTCAACACACAAGTTAGGGATAACAAGGGAAAAAATAGTATGATGCACATAAGATATTTCATTCAATGCATGATTCATTAAGAATACCTAATTCCGTTCTTATGAAGAAGAAATTTTCTTTAGGCAATGGTTTAGTAAAAATGTCTGCGAGTTGCTTAGATGTTTCCACAAACTCAATCATGCAATCACCTTTTTGTACATGATCTCTTATGAAGTGATGCCTAATTTCAATGTGCTTGGTTCGAGAGTGATAAACCGGATTTTTAGTGAGGTTTATGGCACTTGTGTTGTCACATTTAATTGGAACAGTTCTAAGATTTATTCCATAGTCATTTAACTGTTGCTTCATCCAAATTATTTGGGCACAACAACTACCTGCCGCTACGTATTCCGCTTCGGCAGTGGACAAAGCCACACTGGCTTGCTTCTTACTATGCCAAGAAACTAATGCGTTTCCTAACAAGTGACAAGTCCCACTGGTGCTTTTTCGATCCATTTTGCATCCCGCAAAATCTGAATCCGAGTACTCAATTAAAGTGCAATCAGCACCTTTAGGGGTACCATAAACCCATATTTTGTGTGCCAATGAGATATCTCATAATGCGTTTTACCGCTGTGAGATGTGATTCCTTAGGGTTAGATTGAAAACGTGCACACATGCAAACACTAAACATTATATCGGGGCGACTTGCTATAAGATAAAGAAGTGAACCTATCATACCTCTATACTTACTTACTTCAACCGACTTACTTTCCTCATCTTTATCAAGGTAGCTAGAGGTGCTCATTGGTGTGGATATTTCTTTGGCATTGTTCGTTCCAAATTTCTTGAGTAGCTCCTTGCAATATTTTGCTTGATTTATGAATATTCCTTCTTTTGATTGCTTGATTTGAAGCCCAAGGAAGTAGTTGAGCTCGCCCATCATTGACATTTCAAACTCATTTTGCATTATGTTAGAAAAGTCCTTACACAAAGATTCGTTAGTTGCACCAAATATAATATCGTCCACATAAATTTGAACAAGTAAAATGTCATGCTTTTTATTTTTGATAAAAAGAGTGGTGTCCACTTTTCCGCTTTCAAAGTCATTTTCAAGTAAAAACTTGCTTAGACGATCATACCAAGCTCTAGGAGCTTGTTTCAAACCATATAGAGCCTTTTTTAGTTTGAAGACATGATTAGGAAATTCGAAATTTGAAAAACCAGGGGGTTGGTCCACATAGACTTCTTCTTGAATATAACCATTAAGAAAAGCACTTTTTACATCCATTTGAAAGAGATTGAAATCCATAATGCATGCAAATGCAAGAAGCATGCGGATGGCTTCTAATCTAGCCACTGGAGCATAGGTTTCTTCGAAATCTATGCCCTCTTGTTGATTATATCCTTTAGCGACAAGCCTAGCTTTATTCCTAACAATTATACCGTTTTCATCAAGCTTGTTACGAAAGACCCATTTAGTCCCAATGACTAACTGATCCTTAGGTTTGGGAACAAGTTCCCAAACATTGTTTCTTTCAAATTGGTTCAACTCTTCTTGCATGGCAAGAGTCCAATGTTCATCAATGATAGCATCATCAATATCTTTAGGTTCAATTTGAGATACGAAAGCCATGTATTGACATGCATGTTTAAGAGAGTTTCGAGTTGTTACCCCTTTTGAAATATCACCTATTATGTTGTCAAGAGGATGGTGTCTTGATGTTCTCCATTCTCTTGGAAGATTTGAGTGAGGTGAATCATCGATACTAAGAGGTGGTTGATCTTCATCTTTTTTCTCTTGACTTATTTGTTCCTCAAGGTGGTTATTTCCCAAAAGTTCTGCAAGATCATCAACACTTTCTTCTACCATAGATTTTGGGTTAGTCTCATCAAAAGAAACATGCACAGATTCTTCTATGGTCATAGTTCTTTTATTATAAATTCTAAAAGATTTACTAGAAACTGAGTATCCAAGAAAGATACCTTCATCAGCTTTAGCATCGAATTTGCCAAGGTTATCTTTACCATAGAAAACATAGCCACCCTTTTTGGATGATATAGAGGAGAACTTGGTTTTGTCTCCCGTCATGTGCTTTGAACAACCACTGTCAAGATACCAATTAGAGTTCTTGGCCTTCAAGCACACCTACAACACAGAATCAAGTTTTAACCTTTGGTACCCAAATCATTTTGGGTCCTTGAGAGTTAGCTTTGGGTAATACGCCCTTTGGAACCCATGTCTTTATGCCATTCACTTCTTTATTTTTCCTAACATTGCAAATAGAAGCAGTGTGTCCTTTCCTACCACAGTGAAAACATTTGACAAAAGGGCTACTTGATGTGTTGTTTGGACAAAAGAATTTTTTGAAAGATTTTTCATCAATTTTCGGGCGAAAGCCCAAACCAGCTTTGTCATAAGTACCTTTTTGATTTCCTAAAAGAACATTTAGATTATCTCTTCCCATAGTAAATTTTGCAAGCGTGTTGTATAAATCCTCGATTTTATTTTTCAAAACGCTGCATTCATCACAGTTAAAAACTTCATTCTTTTGTTTTCACAAGAAGTGGATGGGGAGGTTTCGATTGGAACGACTTGTTTTTCTTTAAGAGCTTCCATTTCGTTGTTCAAAATACTTATTTTTGTTTCAAAGAAAGAAATGTTTTTCTTAGATGAAAAAATGCTTTTGCGCAGTCTAACATTTTCATCATTTAACTCCTCACAGGCAATAAGTAAATCATCATAAGTTAAATTAGTTTCAAGCTCAAAATTGTTTACCTCATCTTCCTCATGGTTGGCCATGAGACATAAATTTGCTTCTTCATTATCCGATTCATCGGAGGAGTCCATATCGTTCTCATCCCACGCAATATAAGCTCTTCTTGCTTTTCTATCCTTCTGTGGCCTTTTATCTGATTTTTCATGTTTCTTTTGGCCTTGAGGACAGTCGGGTTTAATATGACCCTTTTTGCCACAGTTGTAGCATGTTGGATTGAAGGAAGTTCCTTCCCCCTCATTTTTCTTTTGAGGATTGAAGAATTGTTTTGCCTTGCCTTTCTGTCTCATGAATTTTTTGAACCTTCGAACCACTAGGCTCATATTTTCCTCGTTTTCATCGAGGCTATCACATTCATCAAGGTCGTCTTCTTCTTCTGTTTTATTGATACTTGCTTTGAGAGCAATACTTTTCTTTTTATTATCGGTTTCCTCATTCTCAATGAGTCGATTTAGTTCGAGCTCATGTTCCTGCAATTTTCCAAACAGAGTTGCCAAAGACATAGAAGATAGATCTCTAGATTCAGATATAGCTGTAACTTTAGGTTGCCAACTTCTATTTTAACATCTAAGAACCTTAGTAATTAAATCTTCATTATTGAAGGACTTCCCAAGAGATCTAAGATGATTAATTATATGGGTAAATCGTTTTTGCATATCATGTATGCTTTCACCCTGTTTCATCCTAAATAGCTCATACTCATGGGTTAATGTGTTCATTCGAGCCCTTTTGACCTCGGTAGTACCTTCATGGGTCAATTGAAGGGTGTCCCACATTTCCTTGGCGGTCTTACAATTTGAGACCCTATAGAACTCATCGTAGCTTAGAGCTACAGTGATGATGTTCCTAGCTTTCAAATTATATTGGACCTTTTTCTTTTCCTCGTCGGTCCAAAGATTTCTTGGTTTATTCACCACTGCATCATTAACTGAATGAGTGGGAACAAATGGACCATTTTCCACAGCGTCCCAAACATCGAGGTCTACTGACTCAAGAAAGATTTGCATCCTTTCCTTCCAATAACCATACCCTTCACCATTGAACAGTGGGGGTCTGTTTGTGGAATTGCCCTCATTTTTAAAACCGTTTGAAGTCATGTTACCTCTTGAGGCGATTTAGCCCTTTAGACAAGAGTTAAGCTCTGATGCCACTTGTTGACAAGTGACTTCAAACACAAGAGGGGGGTGAATTGTGTGTGATATGTGTTTTTGAAAAACTTTTTGCAATTACGGCGGTTGAAGATAAATGACTGAAATTAGAAGCGCTATAAAGAAAATTGCTTGAATAATAAATTCTAGAAAGTAAATAGCAATAAAATAAATCGCTTAAATTAAATTGCAATAAAGTAATTGCGATAAATTAAATTGCAATAAAATAAATGCGATAAATTAAATTGCTATAAGGTAGAAGACAATAATGAAAGGATAGAGAGAAGGAGCCGCAGATTTATCCTGGTTCGGCCACTAAATACCCTGTGGCCTACGTCCAGTCCCCAAGGTCAAACACCAAGGGTTTTCACTCAATAACTAGCTTTTAAATCAGGTGCAGCTAGAAACCTTTACAAACCAAGAGCACTCTCCACACAAAATAATGGGATATCACCTCCCTTTGTGCAAGAGCCTGAAGTTCAAGAGATATTGTTTCTCTTTAAAGAAAAAGGGATTCACACCCAAGAACAAGAAGAAGTAGAAGAAGAATGTAGCACTCAAGTAGTGCAGATAAAGATTACATATTGAAGCTCAAAGTACAATTCAAACTATATGATATGTAAAGCTCTCTATTCAAAAAATAATCAAAAGTGAATATGTGAGAGTAAGTAATAAAATAAACAGAGTTTCAGAGCGCAATAGGATTCGTGTGTTTTAGAGTTGCCTTGGCATTCCTATTTATAGAAAAACTTTTAAGCCCATAGGAATTAGGTTAAGCCCATTTAAAAAACAAGGCAGTCGCTTCATAATCGATTATGGTATGTCCATAATCGATTATCCCTTGAGAAAAAACGCGCTGATTTACTTTCGCAGCATAATCGATTAGGATAACCGATTATGACTTCCCTGATTTGAGTGTAATCGATTATGACATATTCATAATCGATTATGTACATTATTTTGTTTGAAAACTTAACGGCTATAATGAAATTTCTATTATTTTTAATAAAAGCCTTTTAAGTTAACGTAATGTGTGTGTGTGATTGATTTTAAATATGAGAGCTTTAGAACCATTTACAAAAAGATCCTAATAAACACCGATTACAAGAAATAAAAATTCCCATAACCCATTCTTGAAGCACTTGATCTCCTTGATCTTCTTTTCCGCTTTTTGTATACTTGACTTTCCGGTTCCTTTTGTCAATCATCAAAAACTAGATTAATCCTGTCAAGGCATATATTCACATTCTCCCCCTTTTTGATGATGACAAACATCTCAAGGAGGGATTTGCTCTAATGACGAGATAGAGTATTTGAATTTCAAGAAATCAGAGTTAATGCACAGATAAAATACTCTACACCTTATTTTTATGCAAAATGTAAAAATAGCAACTCCCCCTAAAGCATGCAAACTCTCCCTGAACTATGCAATCATATAACTCTCCCCCTTTTGGCATTATCAAAAAAAAGCGGGAAAAGTGAAAACAAGAACAAGGCATATATTCAGGAAAGTTAGAAACAGTCCATAATAAAAAGTCCAAAAAAGAGAAAGAGGAACTATTCCTCCTCATCACCATCATCATCCTCATCATCATCACTGCTGCTGATGGATGCATCATGTGCAGGAGTAGGCTGTGGCGGTGCTCAAATGGGGCTATCAAAGATGATCTGGGCCTCCGTAAAGCGATGCTCCATGTTCTCCATCCGAAGAGATAACTGGTTAATACCAGCGGTATTAGCTCGGACCTCCATAAGAACATTCTGAAGCATGTCCATCATCTCCGAGGAGGTAGCAGGAGGAGAAGGAGGAGGAGCCTGAGAGGAAGTCCCAGCACCATGAGAAGATGGCCCACCGGCTGTCCTAGACTGAGCCTGCTTCAAACTCTTGGGCTTATGCACCCACGCATTGTCATAAAAATTCAGCTGCATCTGATTAAGTGTTCCTTGATTGAACATGGCCTGATATTTTACTCCATCCAGTTTTACCTCACCAAAAAAATTTACCCGAATATGTTGCATAATACGAGTAATAAGATGAGCATATGGCAGAGAGCCTCCAGCTCTATTATCATACATATGTTGCATAACTAAACCAGCCCAGTTCACAGATTTTTTATTTTGCAGTAGCCACATCAACACAACATCAATTTTTAATAACTGAGAAAAATTGCTTCTTCTAGGAAATAGCAACCTAGAAATAGTATAATGTAGCAATCTTCTTTCTACAGTCATTTGCTCAGCAGTAATCTCTTTATCATTAGCCTCACTGGGATTTCTCAAAAGTGCTCTAGTGGCGTCAAGCCGAGCAAACTCAGAATCCAAGGGTGCAGCAGGACCCTCAGCAGTGACCGTAGTGCCAATAGATGGCACCCCAACAATCCTCCCAAAATCAGCAGAAGATAAACGAATGGGTTTATGGCATACCTCAGAGATGAGCACATCATCAACTAACCGAAGATTGCAGTAGAAGACTCGTACCAATTCGGGATAGATGTTCTCTGTGGTGGAGAGAAAGTCAATGAGAAGAGCTTCATCAAGGAGCCCAAGAAATTGGAATCCTTCCCCTCGGAGAAACTCCAAATCCAGAAAGCGGGGTTTTTGAATCTCCCTATTCTGGAAGCTACTGACAAATTCAGCAGATTGACCGGCATTTGAGAAATATTTCTCTACTTGGATTGGGCTCAGCTACCCGGGATTCACAATGGAGCTTCGTTGGCGTTTGGAAGCCATTTTAAGCTTGCAAGATGAACAAGTGAGAGAACAGAGAAAAGAGGAAGGAAAAACGGAGTTTGAGCTGACAGAAATGACCAAAATGAACGTTACTGACCTTTTAATCGGTTTCATAATCGATTATGTAAGTGAGCATAATCGATTATGTCTTACCGTGTTGGCTCCTGATTCGCTCATCCATGACCCATAATCGATTATTGAGCGCCTCATAATCGATGATTCCTTTAGTGGCAACTTTTGGTATTCGCGAAATCGATTATAGTCTGGGTCTTCGAATAATCGATTATCTAATCGGTTATTTGAGATTGTTGAGATGAATATATAATCGATTATGTAATCGATTCTCCTTCCTTGTTCTTGCATTTATAATCGATTAGTCTAATCGATTATGGTGCGTCTGACTTTTGTTCTTTTTCTCCCCCTTTCAATTGTAATCGATTACTGTAATCGATTCCTGGTCCTCTGACTTGTGAATAATGGATTATGCCTATGCTATAATCGATTATGGCTAAAGAAATTTGAATTTTAGCACATAGAGCATGTATCCTGTTTACACACTTCAACACACAAGTTAGGGATAACAAGGGAAAAAATAGTATGATGCACATAAGATATTTCATTCAATGCATGATTCATTAAGAATACCTAATTCCGTTCTTATGAAGAAGAAATTTTCTTTAGGCAATGGTTTAGTAAAAATGTCTGCGAGTTGCTTAGATGTTTCCACAAACTCAATCATGCAATCACCTTTTTGTACATGATCTCTTATGAAGTGATGCCTAATTTCAATGTGCTTGGTTCGAGAGTGATAAACCGGATTTTTAGTGAGGTTTATGGCACTTGTGTTGTCACATTTAATTGGAACAGTTCTAAGATTTATTCCATAGTCATTTAACTGTTGCTTCATCCAAATTATTTGGGCACAACAACTACCTGCCGCTACGTATTCCGCTTCGGCAGTGGACAAAGCCACACTGGCTTGCTTCTTACTATGCCAAGAAACTAATGCGTTTCCTAACAAGTGACAAGTCCCACTGGTGCTTTTTCGATCCATTTTGCATCCCGCAAAATCTGAATCCGAGTACTCAATTAAAGTGCAATCAGCACCTTTAGGGGTACCATAAACCCATATTTTGTGTGCCAATGAGATATCTCATAATGCGTTTTACCGCTGTGAGATGTGATTCCTTAGGGTTAGATTGAAAACGTGCACACATGCAAACACTAAACATTATATCGGGGCGACTTGCTATAAGATAAAGAAGTGAACCTATCATACCTCTATACTTACTTACTTCAACCGACTTACTTTCCTCATCTTTATCAAGGTAGCTAGAGGTGCTCATTGGTGTGGATATTTCTTTGGCATTGTTCGTTCCAAATTTCTTGAGTAGCTCCTTGCAATATTTTGCTTGATTTATGAATATTCCTTCTTTTGATTGCTTGATTTGAAGCCCAAGGAAGTAGTTGAGCTCGCCCATCATTGACATTTCAAACTCATTTTGCATTATGTTAGAAAAGTCCTTACACAAAGATTCGTTAGTTGCACCAAATATAATATCGTCCACATAAATTTGAACAAGTAAAATGTCATGCTTTTTATTTTTGATAAAAAGAGTGGTGTCCACTTTTCCTCTTTCAAAGTCATTTTCAAGTAAAAACTTGCTTAGACGATCATACCAAGCTCTAGGAGCTTGTTTCAAACCATATAGAGCCTTTTTTAGTTTGAAGACATGATTAGGAAATTCGAAATTTGAAAAACCAGGGGGTTGGTCCACATAGACTTCTTCTTGAATATAACCATTAAGAAAAGCACTTTTTACATCCATTTGAAAGAGATTGAAATCCATAATGCATGCAAATGCAAGAAGCATGCGGATGGCTTCTAATCTAGCCACTGGAGCATAGGTTTCTTCGAAATCTATGCCCTCTTGTTGATTATATCCTTTAGCGACAAGCCTAGCTTTATTCCTAACAATTATACCGTTTTCATCAAGCTTGTTACGAAAGACCCATTTAGTCCCAATGACTAACTGATCCTTAGGTTTGGGAACTTGTTCCCAAACATTGTTTCTTTCAAATTGGTTCAACTCTTCTTGCATGGCAAGAGTCCAATGTTCATCAATGATAGCATCATCAATATCTTTAGGTTCAATTTGAGATACGAAAGCCATGTAATGACATGCATGTTTAAGAGAGTTTCGAGTTGTTACCCCTTTTGAAATATCACCTATTATGTTGTCAAGAGGATGGTGTCTTGATGTTCTCCATTCTCTTGGAAGATTTGAGTGAGGTGAATCATCGATACTAAGAGGTGGTTGATCTTCATCTTTTTTCTCTTGACTTATTTGTTCCTCAAGGTGGTTATTTCCCAAAAGTTCTGCAAGATCATCAACACTTTCTTCTACCATAGATTTTGGGTTAGTCTCATCAAAAGAAACATGCACAGATTCTTCTATGGTCATAGTTCTTTTATTATAAATTCTAAAAGATTTACTAGAAACTGAGTATCCAAGAAAGATACCTTCATCAGCTTTAGCATCGAATTTGCCAAGGTTATCTTTACCATAGAAAACATAGCCACCCTTTTTGGATGATATAGAGGAGAACTTGGTTTTGTCTCCCGTCATGTGCTTTGAACAACCACTGTCAAGATACCAATTAGAGTTCTTGGCCTTCAAGCACACCTACAACACAGAATCAAGTTTTAACCTTTGGTACCCAAATCATTTTGGGTCCTTGAGAGTTAGCTTTGGGTAATACGCCCTTTGGAACCCATGTCTTTATGCCATTCACTTCTTTATTTTTCCTAACATTGCAAATAGAAGCAGTGTGTCCTTTCCTACCACAGTGAAAACATTTGACAAAAGGGCTACTTGATGTGTTGTTTGGACAAAAGAATTTTTTGAAAGATTTTTCATCAATTTTCGGGCGAAAGCCCAAACCAGCTTTGTCATAAGTACCTTTTTGATTTCCTAAAAGAACATTTAGATTATCTCTTCCCATAGTAAATTTTGCAAGCGTGTTGTATAAATCCTCGATTTTATTTTTCAAAACGCTGCATTCATCACACTTAAAAACTTCATTCTTTTTGTTTTCACAAGAAGTGCATGGGGAGGTTTCGATTGGAACGACTTGTTTTTCTTTAAGAGCTTCCATTTCATTGTTCAAAATACTTATTTTTGTTTCAAAGAAAGAAATGTTTTTCTTAGATGAAGAAATGCTTTTGCGCAGTCTAACATTTTCATCATTTAACTCCTCACAGGCAATAAGTAAATCATCATAAGTTAAATCAGTTTCAAGCTCAAAATTGTTTACCTCATCTTCCTCATGGTTGGCCATGAGACATAAATTTGCCTCTTCATTATCCGATTCATCGGAGGAGTCCATATCGTTCTCATCCCACGCAATATAAGCTCTTCTTGCTTTTCTATCCTTCTGTGGCCTTTTATCTGATTTTTCATGTTTCTTTTGGCCTTGAGGACAGTCGGGTTTAATATGACACTTTTTGCCACAGTTGTAGCATGTTGGATTGAAGGAAGTTCCTTCCCCCTCATTTTTCTTTTGAGGATTGAAGAATTGTTTTGCCTTGCCTTTCTGTCTCATGAAGTTTTTGAACCTTCGAACCATTAGGCTCATATTTTCCTCGTTTTCATCGAGGCTATCACATTCATCAAGGTCGTCTTCTTCTTCTGTTTTATTGATACTTGCTTTGAGAGCAATACTTTTCTTTTTCTTATCGGTTTCCTCATTCTCAATGAGTCGATTTAGTTCGAGCTCATGTTCCTGCAATTTTCCAAACAGAGTTGCCAAAGACATAGAAGATAGATCTCTAGATTCAGATATAGCTGTAACTTTAGGTTGCCAACTTCTATTTAAACATCTAAGAACCTTATTAATTAAATCTTCATTATTGAAGGACTTCCTAAGAGCTCTAAGATGATTAATTATATGGGTAAATCGTTTTTGCATATCATGTATGCTTTCACCCTATTTCATCCTAAATAGCTCATACTCATGGGTTAATGTGTTCATTCGAGCCCTTTTGACCTCGGTAGTACCTTCATGGGTCAATTGAAGGGTGTCCCATATTTCCTTGGCGGTCTTACAATTTGAGACCCTATAGAACTCATCGTAGCTTAGAGCTACAGTGATGATGTTCCTAGCTTTCAAATTATATTGGACCTTTTTCTTTTCCTCGTCGGTCCAAAGATTTCTTGGTTTATTCACCACTGCATCATTAACTGAATGAGTGGGAACAAATGGACCATTTTCCACAGCGTCCCAAACATCGAGGTCTACTGCCTCAAGAAAGATTTGCATCCTTTCCTTCCAATAACCATACCCTTCACCATTGAACAGTGGGGGTCTGTTTGTGGATTTGCCCCCATTTTTAAAACCGTTTGAAGTCATGTTACCTCTTGAGGCGATTTAGCCCTTTAGACAAGAGTTAAGCTCTGATGCCACTTGTTGACAAGTGATTTCAAACACAAGAGGGGGGTGAATTGTGTGTGATATGTGTTTTTGAAAAACTTTTTGCAATTACAGCGCTTGAAGATAAATGACTGAAATTAGAAGCGCTGTAAAGAAAATTGATTGAATAATAAATTCGAGAAAGTAAATAGCAATAAAATAAATCGCTTAAATTAAATTGCAATAAAGTAAATGCGATAAATTAAATTGCGATAAAATAAATTGCGATAAATTAAATTGCAATAAAATAAATGCGATAAATTAAATTGCTGTAAGGTAGAAGACAATAATGAAAGGATGGAGAGAAAGAGCCGCAGATTTATCCTGGTTCGGCCGCTAAATACCCTGTGGCCTACGTCCAGTCCCCAAGGTCAAACACCAAGGGTTTTCACTCAATAACTAGCTTTTAAATCAGGTGCAGCTAGAAACCTTTACAAACCAAGAGCACTCTTGTAACACCCTGCTCTTTCACTTCTATGTATATATGTATTGATACTTGCTTATAGATGCTTGCATATGTCGTTTTTGCTTGTTTTTGGTGTATAAGTTCATAGTTGTAATAGTTTAGCCTTTAGAATAATCAATTCATCCGAGTCTATATAACCTGTTTCACGGTTTTGGCCATATCTTGAGTTCTAGACATCCGATCGAGATGATCTAGGATGCGTTGGAAAGCTTAGAGGATTGCCTACAAGTTTTATTCAGGTCTCGATGCCAAAATCGATTGGAAAATCGATTTGGGAAATCGATTTCCAGGTGAAGAAAATCGATTTCCAGAACGAGGAAATCGATTCTTTGAAGGGCAAAATCGATTTCTTTGATAAGAAAATCGATTTGGCCCAAGGAAAATCGATTTTCATGGATGTTGAAATCGATTTTCGTGCGTGTCAGAGCTTGTGTACGCGTTCGGGTTACTGGGCTATGCTGTGTACGGCCCATTCGTCCTAAAACGTCCCTAACAGCTATATATACATAGCGTATGACCTAAACCTAGTATCCACACCCTATTGTACGCACTTTTTGCCTCTTCTCATCCCTAAGAGCTCTAATTGATCCCTCGCTCTAGAAAACCCAAAGGACGAATCATGCTTGGGTGTTCTTCGTCAAGAACACGCCGTTGTTTGGCTAGTCTATCCCTGCTGCTAGAGTTAATCTCCTAAGTTAGAAACCAAGGTGAGTTTCTAATCCTAGTTTTGTTTTCCCTTTTTAATCCTTAACTTAAGGATCGACTCTGCTTTCCAGTGTTGCGATCGTGATCAAGTGCTGAACCCGTAAGAAGGAACCGTAGCAGAACTTGGCTTTGTTCTCTTCCCCTTAGGCTGTGAATCGTCATACCAGGTATCGGGGGGAGAAAATTGATCATGAGTATGTGGGTTTTGGGATAGGTTAAGATGAAGGGGTTAACCCATGACCCCTATATGTTTGTCTATATGCATTGTAAGTGCCTATGAATGTTGTTATGTTGTTTTCTGGCTGTACGAATATTGATTGATGAATAATCTGATGTCATAACATGTTTATAACTATGAGTACATGATTATTATGAGTGTTGGTGAATTGATGATGATGAACATGTTGTTTATGCCATGATATGGTGTTTTGTTAATCCTATACTATTAGAACATAGTTATAGGAAGCAAATAAATAGGCAATGTGAGATTGATGACCAAGGATTAGTTTGAGAACCCTTAGGTTATGATTCATGAGTGTTGAACTGATCAAATTGATGATAAATAGCTTAGGCTCGAATGATCTGTTAATTAGAGAATGTAGATTGGTCTATAGCGGAAGAAACCCGCTGCTGTATGAATTGACACCCAGAAATCGATTTCCAGCACATGGAAATCGATTGAATCGACCAAGAATCGATTTCCAGAGCGTGGAAATCGATTTGGCCTTGTAGAAATCGATTTTTAGAATCGATTTTCCCTTGTTCAAAATCGATTGGGGACATCGATTTGAACACGCCGAAATCGATTTTCAGAGATTGTAAATCGATTTTGAAGACTTGAGAAATCGATTCCAGAGAATGGAAATCGATTCTCACGTGCCCAGGAACAGTTTTGACCCCTTATGCTTGATGGATAGTGTTATGAAGATTAGGTTACAATCTTAATAAATATATGACTTGAGGTTTAAATATTAAGAATAAGTTATAATCTTAATAAGATATGAATTGTGGTTTAGATATTAAGATTAAATTATAATCTTAATAAATATATGACTTGAGGTTTAAATATTAAGATTAAGTTATAATCTTAATAAAATATGAATTGAGGTTTAGATATTGAGATTAATTTATTACCTTAATAACTATATGACTTGAGGTTTAAATATTAGGATTAAGTTATAATCTTAATAAGATATGAATCGGGGCTTAGATAATAATATTAAGTATAATACTTAATGAAGATGATGTTAAGTTAAGACTTAACAAAGAGAACAATTAATAAGACGATGATGTTATTGGTAACGACGTACTGTTACCGATGTTGTTGGTTAAATCATTCTTGATGCTTATTGGTCAAGTTTGATGTTGATAAATCATCTTTGATGCTTGTTGGTCAAAGTTGATAGCCATGTAATGGTGTTGATGGTGGATGGTTGGACATGTGTTTGCATGTTGTTGAGCATAACATGCATCATGCGTTGACGTTGATATGTTGGGTGGAAAGCAAACGATGAATCGCGATAGTGGAGGCCACGATGGGTGTTATCCCGGCCTTGCGGGTACATTGGGTAGGGAAATTCCAGGTGACATGGGCTAGCTACCTATTGTCGGAGTGACCTAAAGGATAAGCTTGAGTACCCTGACTAGCCACTATACGTTATCAGGATTAGTGAGAGTGTTCGGGGATGGCCCACGGTCTGGCATAACATCCACGTTGATAACCGGACATGTACTCCTAATCGTCTTTCCAGAGTTAGAGTTGTTGGCCACATGCATACGGAGTAATGATGTTGCATTCGCATTGACATGCATCTTTGATATGTATTGATTATACATGTGTTGATTGGTGTATGTTGTATGTCATCTTAATTACTATTCCATTCCGTTTACATATATTTATGATCGTATTTCTCACCCCCATCCTTTGTTGTTCTTGTGCATATGATGTTGCATGTGCAGAGGAGGGTGAGCATGCTAACGAGGAGTGATCCCGTGAAGATCTCTCTTAGTAGTAGTAGATAGGATTTACATTCAGTTGTTTAGTTTTATTCCGATGTGTTATCGGTATACGTATACCAACTCTGATTATGTGACATCGGGTTTCGGGTTTCGTTTATGATTAATGTTTTTCCGCAGTTGTTTTATGTTTAAAATGTTTTCGGATCATGTGGTACTTGGTACCTTTTATGTTAAAGTTTTAAAATTTTATTTAACTTGCATGCTTTATTTTATTTTATCGTATGCGGGGTAGCGGGTGTCACATTTAGTGGTATCAGAGCCGGTCTGTCCTACAGGCCGGGGTATGTGTCTGTTGTGTTCTCTTCTGTGTACTCTTATATGATTGTCCATGACGATGGTATAGAGTATTATGTGTTTAGTCTTGCTTTGCTTAACTTCCGATATTGAGCAGTTTGCTTGAATGATGCAGGAAGTTATGGCAGGTAGAAATGACCGTGCGATTGCTGATGCCCTGGAAGCATTAGCTATTGCCATAGGGCAGAATCAGAATCACAACGGAGGTGGACCTGCTGAATTTCAGGGTTTGGATAAATTCCAGAGGAATAATCCGCCATCCTTCAAGGGAGCTTATGACCCTGAAGGTGCTCAGACATGGATCCGAGAGCTTGAGAAGATTTTTCGAGCCATGGCATGCACCAATGCTCAGAAGGTTACCTTTGCTACATTCATGTTGGTAGAGGAAGCTGAACATTGGTGGGAGAATTGTCGCCAACGTTTAGAAGCTGAAGGCACCGTGGTTACTTGGGATGCCTTCAAGGAGAGATTCTTGGGGAAATATTTCCCTGCTGATATACGTGACAAGAAGGAGATGGAGTTTCTGGCATTGACTCAAGGAAACATGTCCGTTGGGGATTATGCCGCTAAGTTTGAGGAGCTGTCACGTTACTATCCACTCTATCAGTATTGTAATGATGATCGCTCCAAGTGTGTGAAGTTCGAGAATGGTTTGCATCCAGAGATTAAGCAAGCCATCAGTTACCAGGAGATCCGTGTTTTCCCCACCTTGGTGAACAAGTGCAGAATCTTTGAGGAAGACTACAAGTCCAGAGTTTCTCAGTTCAGGAGTTCTGGTCCCCAAGGTAGCAAGAGGACGACCCAACAGGACAAAGGAAAACAACAGTTGGCACCAGTTGGTCGTGGATTCAAGTTCGCTGGCAAGAAATCGCAGTATACATCGGGACCAGCCAGTGGCGGAGGATTTGCCTCTTCTAGGCCAATCAGGTGTGGCAAGTGTGGTAAGGAGCACCTTACTCGTGACTGCAAGGAGACAGACATCATCTGCTTCAAGTGTGGGAAGCCTGGTCATATCAGTAAGGATTGTAGTGGAGCAAAGATGGAGCCACAGAGTGCTAGTAAGAGCTCTCAAGCCAATCGACTGAGGACAAGTGGAAGAGTCTTCACTCTCAGTGGAGCTGAAGCCTCAGAATCTGAAGACCTGATTCAAGGTAAGTGCCTCATCAAAGGGACTCCTTTAATAGTTTTATTTGATTCGGGTGCGTCGCATTCCTTTATATCACATGACTGTGTTGAGTACCTTAGATTACCTGTTGCCCAACTCGAATATGATCTAGTTGTTGCTACCCCTACCAATAAGCCTGTTGTTACCTCACATATTTGTAAAGGTTGTTCCATTGTCATTGATGATAGAAATTTCATAGTTGATCTTATATGCTTACCCCTTAAACAACTTGATGTTATTCTTGGTATTGACTGGTTATCTGCCAATCATGTCCTTTTAAATTGCTTTGATAAAACTGTTGTTTTTGGAACTGCTGTCGATCCTAAGGATCCGAGTTTTCTGACTGCCAACCAAGTCAAGGCTTCTATTAGAGAAGAAGCCCAAGTATACATGATCTTATCTTCCCTGGAAGTAGAGAGAAAGGCTGAGGTTAAGGATGTGCCAGTTGTGAGAGAGTTTCCAGAAGTTTTTCCTGAGGATATTTATAGTTTGCCACCTGAGAGAGAGGTTGAGTTTAGCATAGACTTAGTGCCAGGTACAGGACCTATATCCATAGCACCATACAGGATGTCCCCTCTAGAGCTAGCTGAGTTGAAGAAACAGTTAGAGGAATTGCTCCAGAAGCAGTTTGTTAGGCCTAGTGTGTCTCCTTGGGGAGCGCCAGTGTTGTTGGTGAAGAAAAAAGATGGCAGCATGAGGTTGTGTGTCGATTACCGACAGCTCAACAAGGTGACTATTAAGAATAGGTATCCTCTTCCTAGGATAGATGACCTTATGGACCAGCTGATAGGAGCTTGTGTGTTTTCTAAGATAGATTTGAGATCAGGCTATCACCAAATTCGGGTCAAGTCTGAGGACATTCCAAAGACTGCGTTCAGAACGCGCTATGGCCATTATGAGTATCTAGTTATGCCTTTTGGTGTGACTAATGCCCCTGCTGTGTTCATGGACTACATGAACAAGATCTTCCATCCATACTTGGATAGGTTTGTAGTTGTCTTCATAGATGATATCCTAGTATACTCTAAGACTAAGGAGGAACATGAGGAACACTTGAGGATAGTCTTGGAAACCCTTAAGGAAAAACAGTTGTATGCCAAGTTGTCCAAGTGTGAGTTTTGGTTAGAAGAGGTGAGTTTCTTAGGACACATCATCTCTAAAGGAGGGATAGCCGTGGACCCAGCTAAGGTAGAAACTGTGCTCCATTGGGAAGCACCTAAGTCAGTGACCGAGGTTAGAAGTTTCTTGGGTTTGGCCGGGTACTATAGGAGGTTTATAGAAGGATTCTCTAAGATAGCTTTGCCTATAACCCGCCTTACTAAGAAAGGTCAGATCTTCGTGTGGGACTCTAAGTGTGAGGAAAGTTTTCAGGAGTTGAAGAATAGGTTGACATCTGCACCTGTGTTAGTGTTACCCAATCCTAGTGAACCTTTTGTAGTATATTGTGATGCTTCGAAGCAAGGTTTAGGTGGTGTGTTGATGCAGAATGGTCAGGTAGTAGCTTATGCTTCTAGGCAGCTTAAGACCCATGAGAAGAACTACCCCACTCACGACTTGGAGTTAGGAGCGGTAGTGTTAGCCTTAAAAATTTGGAGGCATTATCTCTATGGAGCTAGATTTGAGGTCTTTAGTGATCATAAGAGTTTGAAATACCTGTTTGACCAAAAGGAGCTGAATATGAGACAGCGTAGGTGGATGGAATTTCTTAAGGATTATGAGTTTGAGTTGAGTTACCACCCAGGTAAGGCCAATGTAGTGGCTGATGCTTTGAGTAGAAAAACCTTACATGTTTCAGCTTTGATGGTTAGAGAGATGGATTTGATAGAGGAGTTTAGAGATTTGAGTTTAGTTTGGGAAGTTACCCCTAAGAGCATTAGGCTAGGAATGTTGAAAATCACTAGCAGTTTGATGGATCAGATTAGAGAAGGGCAGAAGATAGATGTATACCTTTTAGACCAGAGAGAGTTGATTGCTCAAGGTAGAAATCTCAGTTTTAAGGATGGGACTGATGGAATTTTGAGGTTTCAAGATAGAGTTTGTATACCTGATATTCCAGAGCTTAGGAAGTTGATCCTTGAGGAAGGGCATAGGAGTGGTTTGAGTGTTCACCCAGGAGCCACAAAGATGTATCAGGATCTGAGACGGATGTTTTGGTGGCCTAGGATGAAAAAGGATGTGGCTGAGTTTGTTTATGCTTGCCTAGTGTGTCAGAAGGCTAAGATAGAGCACCAGAAACCTTCAGGTAAGTTGCAACCTTTGAGTATCCCTGAGTGGAAGTGGGATAGTATCTCTATGGATTTTGTGTCTGGACTCCCTAGGACTCCAGCTGGTTGTGATGCCATATGGGTTGTTGTGGACAGGTTAACCAAATCTGCCCATTTTATTCCTATGAACATGGAATATCCATTAGAGAAGTTGACTGGGTTGTATATCAGAGAAATAGTTAGATTGCATGGTGTACCCTCTAGCATAATTTCAGATAGAGATCCTAGATTTACCTCTAGATTTTGGAATAGTTTGCATGAGGCCTTAGGAACTAAGCTTAGATTGAGTTCAGCTTATCATTCACAGACCGATGGTCAGTCCGAGAAGACAATCCAATCCTTAGAAGACTTGTTGAGGGCGTGTGTGCTAGAGCAGTCGGGTAGTTGGGATAAGTTTTTACCCCTTATAGAGTTCACCTACAACAATAGTTTCCATTCCAGTATTGGGATGGCACCTTATGAGGCTTTGTATGGGA
Organism: Ammopiptanthus mongolicus; assembly: GCA_039655645.1. Lineage (NCBI taxonomy): Eukaryota > Viridiplantae > Streptophyta > Magnoliopsida > Fabales > Fabaceae > Ammopiptanthus > Ammopiptanthus mongolicus. The sequence goes on along the minus strand of CM077343.1, from coordinate 59,926,376 downwards.
GGAGGTGTAGGACACCCTTGTGTTGGAATGAGCCTGGAGAGAATGTTGTGTTAGGACCTGAGGTAGTGCAGGAGACTACAGAGAAAGTGAGGATGATACAAGACAAGATGAGAGCGGCACAGAGTAGGCAAAAGAGTTACCATGATAAGAGAAGAAAAACTCTCGAATTCCAGGAGGGAGATCATGTGTTCTTGCGAGTTACTCCAACAACTGGGGTTGGCAGGGTAATGAAAGCGCGGAAACTTACTCCTAGATTCATTGGCCCGTACCAAATTCTAAAAAGAGTCGGTGAAGTCGCCTACCAGATAGCCTTACCCCCGTTCTTGTCAAACCTTCATAATGTGTTTCATGTGTCTCAACTTCGAAAATATGTTCATGATCCAAGCCATGTGATAGTACCCGATGTTATTCCACTAAAGGATAACTTGACCTTTGAGGTGCTACCACTTCGGGTTGAAGATAGAAGGGTCAAGCAGCTGAGAGGGAAGGAAATTCCCTTGGTCAAGGTCATTTGGAGTGGAGCTACAGAAGAAAGTGCTACGTGGGAGTTGGAGAGCAAGATGAAGGAGTCATACCCACATCTGTTTACTCAAGGTGAGTAGAAATTTCGAGGACGAAATTTTTATAAGGGGGTGGAATTGTAACACCCTGCTCTTTCACTTCTATGTATATATGTATTTATACTTGCTTATAGATGCTTGCATATGTCGTTTTTGCTTGTTTTTGGTGTATAAGTTCATAGTTGTAATAGTTTAGCCTTTAGAATAATCAATTCATCTGAGTCTATATAACTTGTTTCACGGTTTTGGCCATATCTTGAGTTCTAGACATCCGATCGAGATGATCTAGGATGCGTTGGAAAGCTTAGAGGATTGCCTACAATTTTTATTCAGGTCTCGATGCCAAAATCGATTGGAAAATCGATTTGGGAAATCGATTTCCAGGTGAAGAAAATCGATTTCCAGAAGGAGGAAATCGATTCTTTGAAGGGCAAAATCGATTTCTTTGATAAGAAAATCGATTTGGCCCAAGGAAAATCGATTTTCATGGATGTTGAAATCGATTTTCATGCGTGTCAGAGCTTGTGTACGCGTTCGGGTTACTGGGCTATGCTGTGTACGGCCCATTCGTCCTAAAACGTCCCTAACAGCTATATATACATAGCGTATGACCTAAACCTAGTATCCACACCCTATTGTACGCACTTTTTGCCTCTTCTCATCCCTAAGAGCTCTAATTGATCCCTCGCTCTAGAAAACCCAAAGGACGAATCCTGCTTGGGTGTTCTTCGTCAAGAACACGCCGTTGTTTGGCTAGTCTATCCCTGCTGCTAGAGTTAATCTCCTAAGTTAGAAACCAAGGTGAGTTTCTAATCCTAGTTTTGTTTTCCCTTTTTAATCCTTAACTTAAGGATCGACTCTGCTTTCCAGTGTTGCGATCGTGATCAAGTGCTGAACCCGTAAGAAGGAACCGTAGCAGAACTTGGCTTTGTTCTCTTCCCCTTAGGCTGTGAATCGTCATACCAGGTATCGGGGGGAGAAAATTGATCATGAGTATGTGGGTTTTGGGATAGGTTAAGATGAAGGGGTTAACCCATGACCCCTATATGTTTGTCTATATGCATTGTAAGTGCCTATGAATGTTGTTATGTTGTTTTCTGGCTGTACGAATATTGATTGATGAATAATCTGATGTCATAACATGTTTATAACTATGAGTACATGATTATTATGAGTGTTGGTGAATTGATGATGATGAACATGTTGTTTATGCCATGATATGGTGTTTTGTTAATCCTATACTATTAGAACATAGTTATAGGAAGCAAATAAATAGGCAATGTGAGATTGATGACCAAGGATTAGTTTGAGAACCCTTAGGTTATGATTCATGAGTGTTGAACTGATCAAATTGATGATAAATAGCTTAGGCTCGAATGATCTGTTAATTAGAGAATGTAGATTGGTCTATAGCGGAAGAAACCCGCTGCTGTATGAATTGACACCCAGAAATCGATTTCCAGCACATGGAAATCGATTGAATCGACCAAGAATCGATTTCCAGAGCGTGGAAATCGATTTGGCCTTGTAGAAATCGATTTTTAGAATCGATTTTCCCTTGTTCAAAATCGATTGGGGACATCGATTTGAACACGCCGAAATCGATTTTCAGAGATTGTAAATCGATTTTGAAGACTTGAGAAATCGATTCCAGAGAATGGAAATCGATTCTCACGTGCCCAGGAACAGTTTTGACCCCTTATGCTTGATGGATAGTGTTATGAAGATTAGGTTACAATCTTAATAAATATATGACTTGAGGTTTAAATATTAAGAATAAGTTATAATCTTAATAAGATATGAATTGTGGTTTAGATATTAAGATTAAATTATAATCTTAATAAATATATGACTTGAGGTTTAAATATTAAGATTAAGTTATAATCTTAATAAAATATGAATTGAGGTTTAGATATTGAGATTAATTTATTACCTTAACAACTATATGACTTGAGGTTTAAATATTAGGATTAAGTTATAATCTTAATAAGATATGAATCGGGGCTTAGATAATAATATTAAGTATAATACTTAATGAAGATGATGTTAAGTTAAGACTTAACAAAGAGAACAATTAATAAGACGATGATGTTATTGGTAACGACGTACTGTTACCGATGTTGTTGGTTAAATCATTCTTGATGCTTATTGGTCAAGTTTGATGTTGATAAATCATCTTTGATGCTTGTTGGTCAAAGTTGATAGCCATGTAATGGTGTTGATGGTGGATGGTTGGACATGTGTTTGCATGTTGTTGAGCATAACATGCATCATGCGTTGACGTTGATATGTTGGGTGGAAAGCAAACGATGAATCGCGATAGTGGAGGCCACGATGGGTGTTATCCCGGCCTTGCGGGTACATTGGGTAGGGAAATTCCAGGTGACATGGGCTAGCTACCTATTGTCGGAGTGACCTAAAGGATAAGCTTGAGTACCCTGACTAGCCACTATACGTTATCAGGATTAGTGAGAGTGTTCGGGGATGGCCCACGGTCTGGCATAACATCCACGTTGATAACCGGACATGTACTCCTAATCGTCTTTCCAGAGTTAGAGTTGTTGGCCACATGCATACGGAGTAGTGATGTTGCATTCGCATTGACATGTATCTTTGATATGTATTGATTATACATGTGTTGATTGATGTATGTTGTATGTCATCTTAATTACTATTCCATTCCGTTTACATATATTTATGATCGTATTTCTCACCCCCATCCTTTGTTGTTCTTGTGCATATGATGTTGCATGTGCAGAGGAGGGTGAGCATGCTAACGAGGAGTGATCCCGTGAAGATCTCTCTTAGTAGTAGTAGATAGGATTTACATTCAGTTGTTTAGTTTTATTCCGATGTGTTATCGGTATATGTATACCAACTTTGATTATGTGACATCGGGTTTCGGGTTTCGTTTATGATTAATGTTTTTCCGCAGTTGTTTTATGTTTAAAATGTTTTCGGATCATGTGGTACTTGCTACCTTTTATGTTAAAGTTTTAAAATTTTATTTAACTTGCATGCTTTATTTTATTTTATCGTATGCGGGGTAGCGGGTGTCACAACTCTCCACACAAAATAATGGGATATCACCTCCCTTTGTGCAAGAGCCTCAAGTTCAAGAGATATTGTTTCTCTTTAAAGAAAAAGGGATTCACACCCAAGAACAAGAAGAAGTAGAAGAAGAATGTAGCACTCAAGTAGTGCAGATAAAGATTACAAATTGAAGCTCAAAGTACAATTCAAACTATATGATATGTAAAGCTCTCTATTCAGAAAATAATCAAAAGTGAATATGTGAGAGTAAGTAATAAAATAAACAGAGTTTCAGAGCGCAATAGGATTCGTGTGTTTTAGAGTTGCCTTGGCATTCCTATTTATAGAAAAACTTTTAAGCCCATAGGAATTAGGTTAAGCCCATTTAAAAAACAAGGCAATCGCTTCACAATCGATTATGGTATGTCCATAATCGATTATCCCTTGAGAAAAAACGCGCTGATTTACTTTCGCAGCATAATCGATTAGGATAATCGATTATGACTTCCCTGATTTGAGTGTAATCGATTATGACATATTCATAATCGATTATGTACATTATTTTGTTTGAAAACTTAACGGCTATAATGAAATTTCTATTATTTTTAATAAAAGCCTTTTAAGTTAACGTAACGTGTGTGTGTGATTGATTTTAAATATGAGAGCTTTAGAACCATTTACAAAAAGATCCTAATAAACACCGATTACAAGAAATAAAAATTCCCATACCCAGTCTTGAAGCACTTGATCTCCTTGATCTTCTTTTCCGCTTTTTGTATACTTGACTTTCCGGTTCCTTTTGTCAATCATCAAAAACTAGATTAATCCTGTCAAGGCATATATTCACAAAGACCATAGTCACGCTCTACGCTATCGTAGGGAGTTACGGTTCAATTTTGGGTTGAAAACTCAGATGGAGCCCGGTCTACGTTTTTCACTGACAATATGATTTTACTGCTCAGACGACCTAATTTTGATTCGTGAATGAAACAGTTAGTCTTAGAATTGAATTTCCAACAATTTTGATAAAGTTGGTTTTTCGCACTAAAAAGCGAAATAATATAAGTTATTCGGGTGAAATCTTAAATCGGGTGATGAACGAAGCTAAATTTGGATTTACCTGGACCCACTAACGGAAAAACGTGAAGTCACATCAGGTCACATCACCCAGGAAAGCGTGCAAGCGTCAAGATGACGTTAGAAAATATCTGCCCGTGAAAAGACCAAAATACACCTAACATTTTTCATGATTACCATTTAACTTGTGTAAAACCATTTTACCCCTTAAGTGAAATGTTTTGGACACCCTTGCCCTTCCCTTCATCTCACACGCCTCCTTCACTTCATGAAGCCTTCACCATTTCATTTTCTCACTTCATCTTTCTCCTTAAGTTTCTCTCATATCCTTTAGGCCCAGTGTGTCGTCGTGGGGAGCACCTATGCTTTTAGTGAAGAAGAAAGATGGAACTTCTCGCTTATTGTAACGCCCCGATTTTCACATTTTCTAATTCTCCAGTATTTTAACGTTTTTATTTTATTTTAGAGTCTAGAGAGTAAAATAAAATATTCTGAGCAGATAGGAATGCTCTACACAACCATAGGAAGCCATGGTTAAGTTTCGGGCGAAAGCTCGAACGGAGCCCCATCTGCGTTTTTCACGGATAGTAGCATTTTTCTACTATCAAGACCTAATTTGGACTCGTGAACGAGACCGTAAGTCTCGGGATTTTATTCTCCATGTCTTTGTTAAAATTCGTGCTGACGTCCGAAAAATAATAATAATATATTATATTCGGCCGTATACTCGAACCGGGAGGCGTTTGGAGTGGTAAAGGGATTCAACGAGACCCGACAACGGGTAGGCTTGATACCACATCATGCCAGGACACTTGGGAGAGTATGCCAGAGTCGTCATGACGGTCGGGAAAATCTAGACGTGAAATTACCAAAATACCCCTAACCATAGTCTTTTGCACTTTTACCATTTTACCCTTTTGGCATATGACCATTTTGCCCTTAAATGAGATTTTATAAGGCTGAACTCAGCCCCATCCAGCCCTCTCATTCACGCAAATGCTGGCATAAGAACACTCATCACTAACCTTGAGAAAACACCATTGTTCTTCTTGAGAAAAGCTTGATTACGTGTTAGAAATCCTTGATCCTTTGATCAATCTTCCTCCATTCTTGGGTAAGATCACTTCTATGATATCCTAGCTTCTTGAATCTCTCTCAATCTCATGATCAAACTCCATTTTCATGAAAATCATTTCTTAGATCCAAAACTTTGAAAATCCATAGGAATTTGTAGAAAAATCCTTTTATTGGGAAACCAATTTCTTTGAACTCACTTCATCATTCTCTACCTAAACCCAAGAGCTTATGATTCAATTCTCATCATAGCCCAAAAAGCCCCAAATGGCCGAACCCTATGAAGAGATGATGAATAGTATTTTTCATCAATTTTTGATTTCTAACACTTGATTTCATCCTTAGCTTTCCTATTGCCTTTGAATCCATGAAATGGAAAACCAAAATCAATTCCTAGCTTTATTTTCTTTAGGGTGGCCGAAACCCTTATAGTAGAATTGTTGAGCTTTGTTTTGATTGTTGTTTAATGTTTGATTGTTTGGTTGTTTGTAGTTGGTGACGATTATCAGGAGGTTCACAAACCGATCAACCGACTTTGATCCGGGAATCTGCTCATCAACAGGTATGGGGGTGAACCTCATCACACCAAAATGGTGGTGGTGAAGATGGTTGTTTACTTTATGTGTGGGTGAAACCCTTTGGTTTGGGTTCACCATTCAATTTGGTTCTCTTGGAGAACAAAGTGTAATAATTGTAGTTTATGCTTTGTATGCTTTATCATGATTTATGATGATGTTGATTAGTTGAGAAAACATTTTCATGTATGTTGAAAAACCTACTTTGATCTCTAGATCAAGTATGGATTTTTATGCTTGATTATGATGCAATGATATGTGTTTATTGTTTGTCATAATCATGTGAGCTTTTTGAGCCATAACTTGTCTTGAGGGTGAAGTAAATCTTCACATTTGTCCTAATAAGCTTTTGGCCATGTCCTTAAGAAAAGGAAGAACATGTGTAGTTCTTGAACAAATTAAGGTTTTGGTGTAAGAAAAATGTTTTAGTGACCTATGTTTTCAAAGGAAAACAAAAGTGATTTGATCCAAAGATCAAATGAAGTTTCAATCTTTAAGTGTTTTCACCAAAGTGAAACATGTCTTTTTATCTTAGTCATCTATGTAACTAAATGTTTTAAAAAGAGAAATTTCATGAAAGTTAGCATAGGTTTCATAAAGACTTTACCTTCATTTTAGAACAAGGTTCATGTTTTGCTTAAAGGCAAAATTCGCTAATCGAATTAAATTTCGCTAAGCGAAAACAGAGAAATTCCAAGTTAGGCATCACTGCCTCCATTTTCGCTAAGCGAGTTGAGCTTCTCTAAGCGAATACAATGGACTTTCGCAACGCGAGTTATGTTTTGCCGAGCGATACAGAGGAGTTTCAAAAGAGGTGTAACCGCCTCCATTTTCGCTAAGCGAATTAAGATTCGCTAAGCGAATACAACGAATTTTGCTAAGCGAATTATGTTTCGCCGAGCGATACAGAGGAGTTTCAAGGGAGGTATCACTGCCTCAATTTCGCTAAGCGAATGTACTCTCGCTAAGCGAATTTCACATTTCAGAAAATGTTAAAAATAAAGTAAGCGGTTCAAACGTTGTTTCAAATCAAATGAGTTTTCAATTGTAAAAGTTGTTTGGTTTACAAAAGGAGTTTTTAACTCAATCGTAAAGTTTTACGCGTGAAAAACCTAAGTTAAGTAATAACTTAGAGTTGAAAACAAGGGATAATTAAGTATGGTATGTGGTGGAACAAGACCATATACTATACCATTGATGACTTAGTTCATCAATGACTTCATAAGACTTAAGTGAATCAACACTTATTTCCTTAATTGAAAGACAAGGGATTAATATCTTAGAAAGGCTCAAAGACTTATCTAAGAGGATTCTCAATCCTTATTCATAATGCTTAGGACTTGAGACATAATTCATAAGACGTAAACACAAACATGAAACGTTTTGGGTTTTGAAACAGTAGTTCGATGACGGACCGGTGATTCGGATCCAGGTTAATCGTTCAATTGTTTTCATCTTGTGATAACTGGAATGAGAGAGACCCTGAGACTATGCAGGTATGGGACTATATAATGGAAGGAGTCATGAGGCATGCAGGCATGGGACTGTATAGCTAAGGGAAGACATATAAGAATTGATTGGTACTACCTATACCAACAAGATTTATCTTCTTTTCGGAAGCTTAGAACATAAGAACTTTATAGTTAAGCGTGCTTGACTTAGAGTAATTATGGGATGGGTGACCTTTTGGGAAGTTTCCTAGAAAGCGTGTGAGTGAGGACAAAGCACGCTGAAAAGACTCATGTTGGTGTTTGGGGACAGTCGGCGATTCTGAAAGCAGTCTGGATCATTCCAAAGGAATCACGAGATATTTATCCAATGGATAAATGTTTTATAAAACAAAGACACGCGTAGTTCCTAAGAAATAGAACCTTAGTGAACCTTGAGGTTTATCCAATGGATAGACATTGCTTTATCGCATCTGCTTTGTGTAAGCATTGGCATTTCATGTACATAGTTGTAAGGCCTTGAGCCTAGGAGTTGAGCTTACACCTTGATGTGGGTGCGAATCTTACGGTGACAATCTTCAATGGTTTTTTTGGAGGTATCAGGGTTGGAATGGCTGACATGTGACCAGTTGGTGATTCTTCTGTGTCATGGCGAATTCATGCAATTCACTGATATCCTATACTAGATGCCGTACTTTTCACGTTTGGTCGAGAGTGTTACCGTAAAGCCAAATACGTGCACGTTACGAATGTTGTAGCATCTTGCTTATGGCTGGCAGAAACCAGAACATGTCCTCCCATTCACTCTCTCCGACACTTTTGTTAGCTCCATGGAGTATGGGTCAGATTTTTACTCTTATGGCATATGGCATTGAGTCATGTACATTGCACTACATTGTCTGGCTGTTGATGATTTCATTTACTGTTATACATCACTGATCTGTCTTAAGAATGCCTTACGTTATGCTGTTAACTGTTTAACATGATATGATGCAGTTAACTGTTTAACATGATTTATATTGAGAATTCGAGTAAGCATGTTGGGTACGTTGTTACCTGGTGAGTCATCCCGTTTTTACTACTGTTGTTTTGTTGTGTTGATGAACGGGAATCTCACCCATATCTGTATATTCTCTTGCTGGTACTTGCTGTTGCTGCTTGAACAAATGGGCGCGACGACGGTTCGGTTCAGCAGTTCCTTTGACTCCGGAGGTGGACTCCTTTGCTGTTTTATTTTGTCTTGGCCAGATTGTGTCAGTATCTATAGTATCTTTTGGGAGCTACGACTCCTAGTACTTATTATTTCTTATGTAAGTTATACATTAGACCTATGTCTGTATGTAGTATTATTTCCGTTTCTGTTTTCTGTTTTATGTTTCTATATTTATCATACAGTATGTTCTAGAAATGCATGGTGAACCTAACTTCATTTATTAGTATTATTTACCCTTACTAATCCCATTACATCTTTGAAAAAAAAAAACCGTATTTTCGGCATTAATAAATATTTTCGACCTTATAAACGTTTGGGAATGTGACACTCGGGAAAGGGTGTTGCACTTATGTGTGGATTATCGCCAGTTGAACAAGGTTATCATTAAGAATAAGCATCCTCTTTCAAGGATAGATGACTTGATGGATCAGTTAAGAGGAGTGGCTGTTTTCTCCAAAATTGATCTGCGATAGGGTTATCACCAGATTCGTGTGAAGGCAGAGGATGTACCAAAGACAGCGTTTCGAAGACACTATGGGCACTACGAGTACCTTGTAATGCCGTTTGGGTTGACGAATGCTCCAGCCATATTCATGGATTATATGAATAGGATTTTTTGTCCCTACCTAGATAAGTTTGTCATTGTTTTCATAAACGACTTGCTCATCTATTCGCGAGACCGGAAAAAACACGCTAAACATCTTAGGGTGGTTCTTCGGATTCTGAAGGAGAAACAATTGTACGCGAAGTTGTCCAAGTGTGAGTTTTGGTTCGACGAAGTGCAGTTTTTGGGTCACGTGATTTCAAAGGAAGGAATTGCTGTAGATCGGTCAAACGTTGAAGCAATTCTTGAGTGGGAAAGGGCAACAACAGTGACTGAGATATGCGGTTTTGTAGGCTTGGCTGGGTATTATCGGAGGTTCATCGAGGGATTTTCTAAGATTGTAGGACCCCTTACCCAGCTGACGAGGAAGGATAAAGCTTTTGAGTGGACTGAGGCCTGTGAGTAGAGTTTCCAGGAGAAGAAGGAGAGGCTGACTACTTCGCCAGTGTTGGTGTTACCAGATCCAAGCGAACATTTTGAAGTATATTGTGACGCTTCATACCAGGGGTTAGGCTGTGTACTGATGCAGAATCAGCAAGGGGTAGCATATGTCTCAAGACAGTTGAAAGTGCTCGAGAAGAATTACCCTGCTCATGATCTAGAGTTAACAGCGGCGATCTTTGCTTTGAAGATTTGGAGGCACTACTTGTATGGTTCGGCGTTCAATGTCTTCAGCGATCATAAGAGTTTGAAGTACCTGTTCGATCAGAAAGTGCTCAACATGAGGTAGAGACGGTGGCTGGAAATTCTAAAGGAGTATGACTTCCAGTTACAGTATCATCTGGGGAAGGCTATTGTGGTAGCGGATGCCCTGGGTAGGAAGGTGTTACATGTGTCTGCCATTATGGTTAACAAACACGAGCTGTAGAACAGTTCAGAGATATGCATCTGTCTGTGGTCAGTATGCTAGGGAGACTTTGTGTGGGCATGGTTACAGTGTCATGTGATCTGATGGATCAGATTCGGGAGAAACAAGTATATGACCAATATCTAGAGAAAGAGTGAGGGAATCTGAAGAAATGGATGACGTCTGAGTACAAGGAAGGAGCAGATGGAATCTTAAGACAAGGAGAACAGGTTTGTGTGCCAAACAACCCAGAGATAAGGAGGTTAATTCTGGATGAAGCTTATAGAAGTAAGTTGAGTATGCATCCAGATCAACCAAGATGTACCAAGAACTGAAGCGGCTGTTTTGGTGGCAAGGCATGAAAAAAGATGTGGCTGATTATGTGGCGTCTTGCTTGGTGTGTCAAAAAGCAAAGGTTGAACATCAAAGGCCAGCGGGAATGTTACTTCTGTTGGATATCCCAAAGTGGAAATAGGATGGCATAGTGATGGATTTTGTGACGTGTTTGCCAAGGATACCTAAGGGGTACAATTCCATTTGGGTAGTAGTTGATAGGCTTACAAAATCAGCCCATTTTCTACCTATCAATATCAAGTATTCCATGGAGAAGCTGACTCAGATTTATATCAGTGAGATTGTGAGACTGCATAGGGTACCTTCAAGCATCATATCAGATAGTGACCCACGTTTTACTTCACGGTTTTGGCATAGTTTACATGAAGCCTTAGGAACTAAGTTACGGCTGAGTTCATTTTATCATCCTCCGACTGGCGGACAATCAGAAAGGACGATCCAATCTTTAGAGGATCTGTTAAGGGCAAGTGTGTTGGAACATGCCAAAAGTTGGGAGAGTTTCCTCTCGTTAATAGAGTTCACCTACAACAACAGTTATCATTAGGGATGGCGCCCTATGAAGCTTTATTCGGACGACGATGCAGAACACCTTTATGTTGGTACCAAGATGGGGAAAGTGCTTCGTTGTGACCTGAACTAGTGCAACAAACAACTGAAAAGGTGAAACTGATTCAAGAAAAGATGAGGACAACTGAGAGCCGGCAAAAAAGTTATGCGGATAAAAGATGTAGGCTCCTTGAGTTCGAAGAAGGTGATCATGTGTTTTTGAGAGTCACTCCAACAACTGGGGTGGGCAGGGTCCTTAAGTCCATAAAACTCACTCCAAAATTCATCGGACCTTATCAAATTCTTCATCGGATAGGTTCATAGCTTTCTTCATCAGGATGAACTTGATAAAACTGAGAAAATTTGAGTAGCGCCTCGAACCTCATCGCGTACTGCCCAACTGACATCTGTTCCTGTTTTAGACTCAGGAACTCTTTGTCTTTCTATTGCCTGATGCTTCTTGGAAAATACTTCTCTAAGAAGCTCTCTCAAAACAGTTGCTAGGTCACAATCCTTCCTACGGCCTTTAACAGATTGGCCTTGGTCTTCCACTAAGCTTCCGCTGCTCCAACCATCATGAAAACAGAGTATGTAACTTTCCTATCCTCTCTGCAGTGTGTGGCCATAAACACCTTCTCGATTTCTTGCAACCACATCTCTATAGCTTCAGGGTTGTACTCTCTGTGGAACTAAGGAGGATATCCTTTCATGAACATATTAAGACCAGTGTTCACAGTCTCGTTTCCTCTCACCGCGTGCAACTGATCCTATCTTGCTTCCCTCTCTTCCTGCATCTACATATACTGGGCAGTCTGTTGGGTTTGTTGCATCATTGCGGTAGCCAAGTCCCGCATGGCCCGCATTGCTTTAGAGGTGTCACCACCACTTCCTATCCCTGAGTAGTCACCATTATTATTGTTGTTGTTATCATTGCCTCCGGTCGTAGCCGGCCTTCCACCTCTTCCTCTTCCTCTTCCACGTCCACGTGCCATCTAGCCTTCGGTAAAATGGAGCTATCCGTTCTAATTCATAAGACATATAATAGCACTTAACAGTTAAACATATTATATGCCTTATGAATGAAAACAGTTATCACATTTCAATAATTTAGTGCATCAGACACTCTACCCAAAACCAGACGTAGTAGATACAACGCGGGTATCAACCGTTGCAGCCAGTACACTTGTTGGGCTTGCAGTCATGGTTCCATACGTCCACAGTTTCTGGTTCCAATACGGACTGTGTAGCATCAACGACCCTCAAGGCCCGTCGTAGAACCAAACTTCTCTGATACCACCAAAATAAGACGACCCTCCTTTCTTAGAAGGATACTCCCATTAGTCCCAAACTTATTTTATTAACTATGCCTAACCGTATTATAGCGATAGCATGGTATTCAAACAGCATTGCGGAAAACAAAACGACAAAAAGATAAACGCATATGGCAAGCATAGAAGGTCATCAGAGTAAAGTGCAAATAACCACGATATATATATATATATATGTGTGTGTATATATATATATATATATATATATATATATATATATATATATATATATACACATATATATACACTCGAAAACATGCATAGATTAGCCCCATCAATAGGGCACTGCACATATGTATACAAACTGTACAAAACAAAACCAAAAGAAACAAAAAGTACATCGACAGACAAAAGAAGAAAGGACTCTCAGGACTCGCCTGCCCTCCCCAAGCCAAACTCAAAAGTACATCAAACACCTCGCCACTCAGCCCTAGAGACGCACTGGAAGGCGCTCACCATCAGTGATGAGGATGCCCTGAACTACCCTGTCCCTCTCTGTGAGTATGCCTATAAACCTGCGTAGGCTCATACTCGGACGAGGAACTAGAAACGACGATACGACGCCTCCTTTACATCCTCAGGTACTGCTCGGTATGCCTCCTCTGACCTCTGTAGACGTAGCCTCGCCTACAAGATACTACCGATGACTGTTGCGCTGCCCACCAATAGTCCTGCTCTCTCTGCCTCGGTGGGTGTAAGATCATGGGGAACGGAAGAAACTGCATGACTCTGAACGGTCCTATCATGTCCTCCACGTGCGACGCCCCTCCTCTGAAAAGAATGCTCACTGATCCAGTGTAGACCGTCAAGTAGGTAGAGGGGTCCATGCGCCACCCTCTCTCGTCATGGTAGACGATCTCGATCAGCCCGAGTATCGGCATCCTCGGTACTGACATGATGAAGGGGTATACTCTGGGGTCTATCCGCTGGCCCCTCGTCTTCACTCAAACCAAGAACCAAACATACATGCAAGAAGCGGTAGGGAGATAAGAAATACAGTGCAGGCAGAGTCGGAATAAAAATAGTAATGCAGTAAACAACATGTAGCATGTAGCAGATATAACAGATATAGCAGTTACTGTACTCCAACAAACATCTCTCGAGACAACACATGCAACAAGGATCCATCTCCATGAGTCTCACACTCAGATCAATCCACTAGACCGGGATACTAATCCCATGCAGCATGTCGGCCGAAAAGTCACAAAACTGGTTCCACACCAGAACGGTTCCACACCCGAACAAGTCGACACCGGAACAGGTTCTGTGTTGGATTGCAGTTAGTTTGTCCAAGAAACCGAACCGCTTGTCGTGACCAATAAGAGTGCAACCCCCTTCCATACCGGAACCGAGAAGTCTTGGTCGCCTCGGAATTTGGAAAGCTCAGGGATTAGTCGGGCAAACCGGACGGGCTCTGGCGTCACAACAGGATAGGAGCTATCTCATCCTTCACTATAAACTATTCCCGAGACCGGCAACATTCCCAAGGTCACTCACTTGACCGCCCCTTCTACTTTCCGTACCCGCACTCATGTACAACTAACATCGTATGACGCTGACAGCCCATACTACCTGTCATATGGCCTTGCCACTTGGCAGCTGATGATATGCAACAAACATCCTCAACGGGCTTGATACCGGATCTCACACCTAAACACTCAATTAGGAACAACACGACGCCACTGCATCCACACGGTCACAGCCTCGACGCCAAGCGTCCATGAGCCACAACTCAAACATCACGACCACAACCTCAAGAAACCAGCGTAACAACAATGGCACCATCCACGGTATCAACCCGATAACAACATGGCACACAGCCAAAATTAACTCTACGGCATTCCGCCACCACACAATTACCACAAACAACATAACAACAACAGTAATAATGACAACAACAGTAATATCAATAATAACACATAGCAGCATATCATATATACCAAGTAGCATATAGGCACTTAGACAGATGGCAACAACAACAATCAATGTCACTACAGTCATACAAAGCAGATCATCCTCAATCAATAGTTCACTAACCTAGGCTTTCCAAACTTAACGGTGATAGGCCAAAGTAAGCTAAACCTAGGGTTAAAGTACTTTATCAGGGCTCAACCACTAGTAGGGTTAGGGCTTCCCTACACATAGCAGAACATACATCTACACTACTATTACCTTCCCGACGGCCGCAATACTCTTTCTCCCCACCTAAACAGTCATCGAACGTACTCCAAGACAAGCTCCTCCACTCACAGCCGCAAGTTCAGCCACGTACAGCACAACACGTATACAATAATGTTAGCCCTAGGGCAAGCTCAAAGCTCAAAGGTAAAGACTCGAAGAATCACAAAGAACACGTGGTAGGGATTCGAGTTTACCTTTTGCGAATCAAGAAACTAATCCGTCAAAGTTGTAGATAACTTTGCCGCGATCACAACCGTGCAGTCAGAATTGCGTTCCGGCCGCTCGATCGCATCAAAACTGTGTTTCTCTCTCTAAAACACTCAGAGCTTCTCTCACTAGTTGCAGGAACCCTTTGAGTTTTCGTATAAAGTGAGGAAGAGAAAGAAACTCGTCCATCTTGATTTGCTGAGCACGCTTTAGCGTCCACAACCAACACACTTGAGCGTACCCACGCTTGAGCATGGGGTTCCCTCCACTCTTGAGCATGGGGTTCCTTCCACGATTGAGTGTAAAGCCTTGTCCATTCCGCCTTCACCCTGGCCTGACACCTGTAGCACACGCGTCAAAAAGCACAACAGCTGGCAAACGCAATCAGCACGCTTGAGCGTGCAACATGCCAACACTTGAGCATTGGCACGCTACGGCGTGCTCCCTTCCCACGCTTGAGCATGCTCCTCAGCTGGGAAGAGCCTTCCAAACTTCTGACTTCCACAGTTTCTCGTTTAACACCTTAGGCACCTCCAACCTGGTTCTAGCCTATTCCTAAGCTTCCAACTAGGTCTTAAACTAACACAAAACAATTCACACAATCTTCTAAATCCCTAATCGAGATTAACCAACTCAATTAGAGTTACAGAAAATCGGGATGTTATAGGTCCCGATTACAATAATATTTTTATCGGTTCCGACACAAAACAACATAACAGGCTCAAAACAACATTTTATGATTATTAAGCTCGTAATTGAAATTCAAATAAGAATTTTCAATTATTAACAATTTTTATGATTATGATTAATCAAATTGTGTTCTCAGTCAAGTTATTCACACAAACAATTAAAAGACAGACATAGAATTTTTGAGATGTTACATTGCAACCAGAGACTGGAGCTCAAAGGAAGTCGTTTGTTTCAGATTTGGAAGACCTTGTCACGTCGTACATGTTTGCGAGCAGAAACCTTCCAGAGGGAGTAGTAAGTCTAGTCAGCCAATGACTTCAATGCCGCGATGCAAGAAAATACGGGGACGGCCACGAAACAAAGTGTTGCACCAATCGAAGGCGTCACCTGTTGCATGAGTGGAAAAAAAAATTGGGGCATGTTTCAAGCGCCTGTGATCAACACAAGATGGAGTCTGTAGCTCGTAAGGTACAAACCGCCATACAATCATCAAGGGGTAGAGTCAATACGATAAGGGAACCTAAAGCCTCACGATCTGATGATCATGTTCAGGGGATAGTACCATAGCGGGTAAACCTTTAACTATACTATTTGGTTCAGGCACTAGCCATTCCTTTATTAATTGTAATGTGTGAAACTGTCACAATCATCTGTTTCCTCTTCTACCCTTTTGATTCTACTATCTTTATTTCAGACACAATTTATTCTTATTGCCTATGACAAGGTGAAAATCTTGAAATGCTTATGTCTTCATTGTTCTCTTGATTTGGATTGATCTGAATTGATTTAAGTTGATTTGATTTCATCATTTCTACTTCTATGGTCTATGTTTTTGTGTGAACCAATCAAAATTTCAAGTTTCTTCATTACCTTGTCATTTGACTATTTTAGTCTTTTGATGAACCGATCATTTGATCAAGATTGTTTGGGTTCTCAGCTATTGTTGAGAACTAAGACTTTTAGTAACTCAATTCATTTGCTTTTTTAGCAATTGAATGTAATTCGAAAATTGGATAGATTACTTCTAATCATATCCTATTGGCCTTTGCATGCAAAAATTTCAAACTTTCTTGGAACTGAAGATTTCTAACTACTTGTTTTCTAGCCAGTCAAATAAGAGCTGCTTTGAGTAAATATGCTTACAATTTTATTGTTACCTTTTAAAATGACCTAGAGTAGTTTTGATTTGAATTCTACACTCTCGAAAAAAATTTCTTGTCCCGAGTTATTTCTCCGAAGGGTGTGTCAGGACCGCCATCGGAACGGAAGTTACAGTTTTCTATCGACTTGGTATCGGAATTTGTCCAATACCCATGATCCTTATTCTCTTTCACTTTCGAATCTTCGTAAGGGATTTCGAGTTTTGAAATTTACAAGGATTTGCCTTGATGATCTTTTTCTGTATCGTCAAGTTGATACAGTATTTTTGAAAGGAGAACTTAACCTATGACATACTCCGTGTCAAGATAGAAGACAGAAGAGTAAAGCAGCTACGAGGGAAAGAGATATCCTTAGTCAAGGTTATTTGGAACGAGACCACAGGTGATGCCACCTGGGAGTTGGAGGATTGGATGAGGGAACAGTTTCCGCATCTCTTCTAAGGTAAATTTCGGGAACGAAATTTCTTTTTGGAGGGCAGTGTTGTAACATCCCAAAAATCTTATGTCTACCTTTTAACTGTTTGTGTGAATAAATTGACTGAGAACACAATTAGATTAATCATAATCATAAAAATAGTTAATAATTTGAAATTCATATTTGAATTTCAATTATGAACTTAATAATCATAAAATGTTGTTTTGAGACCGATATGTTGTTTTGGGTCGGAATTGGTAAAATATTATTATTTTAATCGGGACTGCTTCTTACCTTTGGATGCGTGCCAGGGTTGGGAAGTTATTCTGGCCCAGTTTCGGGAGTAGTTCATGACTATTTTTCACGTTTCACGAGACATTGTCACCTTTATGTCAACCATCCATCAACTTTTCATTCCTTTAACCGATGGATTAACTTTCTATGACTCTTGGTTAATAACCAATCATCCTTACCTTTTATGGAGAAAGTTAACTTAACCATTTAAGGTTAATCTTGGCATCTTTAATCCTATGATCAACAAGTATCATCTCTTTAATCCTTAACCCTTGGATTTCTTACACTTGATCACATCAACATGTCATGGAGACTTGGCTAAGTCTTTTGTCCTAAAATGCTAAAGGCCATTCAGACATAGTGTTTCAAAAACACTAAACACACTTCATTTTCTTATCTCACCAAGATCAAACAACTTCATTTCATGAAACACTTGAGTTTTATCTCTTCTCTCCCTAAGCTCTCATATTCGGCCATACACATGAACATCATCACCCAAATTTCTTCTTCAATTTCTAAGCCTATAGTTGTTCTTGTCTTGATCTCCTATACACCTTTGATTAAGAAAGTTTTTGATTTGGAGCAACCTTGTTCTTGAACCTCAAGAACACCAACCCTGTTCATCATGTGTTCTTCAATAAGAAAGTCTCTAATCTTACTTTTCTCTTCATTTCCTTCCATAAGATCATGAAACAACTTCTTCTAGTTCATGATTTTTGTGAAACAAGTTTCAAAACCTTGTGTTCTTACACAATATAGGTTCGGCCAACCTTAGCTTCTTGGTGTTGGAGTTGTCTCATCCACAAAGGATCTTCAAGAGGTAATGGGGGAGTGAACCACATCACACAACATTGGTGGTGTTGGAAATGGTTTATGGGTTTGGTTTAGGGAAAACTCTAAACCAAGGGTTTTGCCATTTTATATATTTGGTTCTCTATGAGAACAATGTTGTAAAACTTATTTGTGGCTTGATTGATGTTCATTGATGTGTTTAAATGGTTGAAAATAACTTTTATGTGTGGGGAAACCCTAATCTAGGGTTCCTCCATCTTTTTGTTGAAAAGAGTTTGTGAAAATGTGATTTTCGGATCTGACCTTGTGTGAGTCGTTTCGGTTTTTCTCTCAACCTAGACCTCGGATTTCAAAACATGTTTTTGATCCTGAAACTAGACATCTTGGGCTTCATTTGTATAACAAAATTCGTTTAGTTTCATGGCGATTTGACTCTTGAAAATCTGTTTCAATCTAAACATAAATTTTTGTCTTGGATTCTAACTATAGTGGCTTATTTCATGAAACTGTACTAACTAGGTTACTGTTTGTGAAGATAAATTTTATAGTAAAAAAATTAGACATCCTAATCTTTCATATGAGTCCTCGTGTTCTCAAATCCGAGATCGTTTGGTCAATCAAATGTGTGTTAAAAGTTGATGCTTGAAATGCTGAAAAATTCTGCATACGGGTTTTATTGTTGATTTTTTGAAATTGTATGTTATGATGTTGGTGTGTTTGAGTGTTAGTGTTGAAAATCATTTTGGCATGGTGAAAAAACTATTCTTAGGTTAAATACCTAAGGATAGGATTTTTGAAAGATGAACTTGTTTATGCTTTTACTACTTGATGGAATGACTATATGTTGAGATGATTTTCATGATGCTAGAATGTTGTTGGATGGCTTGTATTTTGTTGAAAAACACCATGTAAGGTTCGGCCTTGTTGTTTTAAAATGGGAAGCCAAGGCGTCTATGTTCAAGTAATGGTTCAATGAACTGAAAATGGTTCCAAGAAGGCAAAGCAAAATAAAGAAGCCTATCCTACTTCCATAGGGCATTCGGCCTTGGTATGTTTAGTAAGGTTAGGAACTTAAAATGTTGATATTAAGAGGTTTAATGTGTTCATACTAAGGTATGGAGGGGATAGAAATTAAAAAGGTTGCCTAAGAAATCAAGTTTTGGTTCCAAAAGAACCAAGTGTTGTAAAATGAGTATTTTGGGTTCATATAAAAAGTGTTTTAAGAATAGGAGTGTTTGAAGTTAATCAAACACTTAATATAACATGTTGTTTCAAGGAAAATATTTTCAAGAACAAAGAGTTTTCGAAATGATTCATGTGGTTTCCAAAGTTTTTGGTTGGTTAACCTACTTTCAAGAGAAATGAGAATTCTTGTAAGTGTTTACTTTAAAACAATGAGTCTTTACACTGCTATGATTAATTTTGGAATCTTAAAAATAAATGAGCTATAGTTTTCATTTGAAAATGAAAAGGTGATTTAAAGTAAGATGCATTTTCCTTTTACGCTAAGTAAAAGAAATAGAAATCATTTCAAAGGATTTTTACACTAAATTAGATATCTTATGAGTACATGTATAGGTTTTCAAACTATGTTTGATAAAGGAGATTTCATGAACTTGTTTACTACCAAGGAAAGTATTTTAAAGACTTTACTATAATAACGCAAATACGTATTATCTTCTAAAGGAAATTCAATGAGTTCCTCAATGGACCCACAAAGACTAAGTAAAAGACATGCACTAATACCTTGTGGTCATGATAAATCATGTCCCACACCCTTGATGATTTAGGTCATCTAAGGATCCATAATACTTAACCACAAAGAGTTACTTATACAAAATAAGTAATGTTTCCCTTGATAGATAAGTGAGAAGACATGATGAAGGAATCCTTGTGGATCCTGTCTTCCATAATACATTTAGGATATGGAATAATATATCATAAGACATGAACAGCATTTTATGAATGACGAGGTTGTACGTGATTGCAAAGAACAGAACCAAAAATGGGCGACTGATGGCAAGTCGTGTGAAAGTGGGTCCCGTAGGGGTGCCCTATGGTTTATCAAGAAGATAAACGTCGTGCTACTGTAATAGTGTAGTACGTGTTTGTGTTGTGGCATTTCTTGACATGCATACGCATCTGTGCATGAGTTGGGCGTTACGCTTGGGAGTTGAGCTTTCACCTTTGTGCGGGTGCGATTGTTGGAGGTGACAATCATGGAGATCTTGAAGACGTTGGGGTTGGGATGACCACATTTGGCCAGAGAGTAGCTCCTCTGTATCGTGGGTATATGTCGAAAAACACTAACGTCTTGACTGGACACCAGACAAATCACGATTTGGGTAAAGAACGTTTGGCGTGAGCAGTAAAAGCGAATTCGCAATCTTGTTGAGATAGCACATGTTGGGATGAGATAACGCAGAAAATGTTATCCCAATCGCTCACTCCAGTTACGTTTAGCTCCATGGAGTAGGGGTCGGAGTCTTTCCCTTGTGGCATATGGCATTGAGTCATGTACATCGCATTGCATTGCATGACTGTTGATGGATACATTTACATGTTATACATTATTATCCTGTGTTGATGATGTCTTATGTTGTTGATTGGATAATATGAGATATTGAGAGGTATGATATGCCTGATTAGTATGCTGTTATCTTGTGCGTTGTACCCTTTTTACTTCTGCCATGTGTTGTATTGATGAATGGGAATATCACCTCATTACTTTGTATTGTTTCATTGTGTGCTTCTCTGGTGGTCGCCCGAGAAGGTCGTGATACCGAGACTTCACCCGGTGCTTCAAACTCATCTCGTTGTTGAGCTTCCCAGTGGTTTCGGAATTTGGACATCTAGTCATAATGGGCTTCTAGTAATGTACATGTGAAGTGCCACAGTCACCATCCGGATGGGTCCCAGAGGAAGGATTCTCAACCGCTTCACCACTTGCCTTCTGTCGTTTGCCGTGAAGGCTGTGGTTGTAAGTTGAACGCTAGGTGAGCTTTTTCATCGAAGTGTTCAGTGCCTTCTCCCTTTGTTAGGGATAGGCCGTTTGTTAGCTGAGTTGCTTTTAAGTCAACTTCTACGATGTCTTCCATAGGAATGTCAGTAGTAGTCCCTGCTAAGATTCCTGTTAGGCCTCGTTTGATGGGTTCTAGTTGGAAGGCGATGAGTGAGGATATCAGTAGGGAGGTGATCTACCCATGCCTTCCTATTCCTTTCACTTGTCTCTCCATAAAAGGAGGAGTCAGAGGAAGCATCTAGCGGTTGGTCTGAGGTATGTCTTCCCGTGTAGTCTATTGTCGGCCAGTGTAGGGTGTCAGAGTGTCTGTACCTTTCTTTTATCTATTGTGGAGCTGCGTCTCCAAGTATCTTATGTTTAGGAGTTGCGTCTCCAATCCTTCATGTTGAGTCTGTATCTTTCTGTTTTATTTCTGTAGTCGGGTTGGGTTTGTATGTAAACCTTTATGAACTTATGAACTTACAGTATGAAATGTTTCCATTTACCTTACACGCTCAAATGTTACAAATTTTTATATTCATGTCTTGAGAAAAGGAAAAATTTACCCCATCTTTCTTAAATATTTTTAATTAACCCGTTTTTCGGTCTTAGAGTTTTATAAATGTCCATAAATGTGATGCCCTCGGAAAGGGTGTTACACCAATTATTGATTTAATTCTTATCTACCAAGCATTTCCACTTGCTAAATTTTCCAAGCTCAACAAGCTAGTATTCTAACCAAGATGATCAGGCTTAACCAGAAATAAAGATTTAAACTCAGCTTGATAGAAAATGCATAACAAAATCATAAAATAACATCATCCATAAAATTTGTTACAAGTTCATTGTGTCCTTTGCTAAAGATGCTTAGCTCATGATGAGCTTACAAAAAGCAAAAATAGAAATAAAATGGAAGAAGGATCCATTACAGAAATGAAGTCAAGAATAGTGGATGAAGGAGGTAGAAGATGATGAATAATGGGGTGGCGACTGTACTAGAGAGAAAAAGTCCTAGAGAATGGTGAGGTGTAGAAAGTGTAACAGAATGTCCCCTCCTTAGGGTTTTTCTAAGGTCTTTCTCTTTCATCCCTTTTTGGGCTCAAAAGTTAGTACAATTAAAGCACAATGGCCCATCTATCCAAGTATAGGTCTGCACTATGCTCTGGACACGTGGCAGGAATCCATAAAAGTTGGAATCTTTAGCATGAGAGACTATGTGATGAGCTGGCATTTCTCCTTCTATAAGCAAACACTCCCAGAAGCTGTAGCACCCCAGAGCAATTCGCCCAGCAAGTCCTTGTGTCCAACAAACACCTGACAAAACCATAAACGCCAAATCAGTAACAGTTATGACACATCCTAAAATCCTAAAACTTAGGAAACATAAAATTACATAATAAACTCCTAAACTAAGCTAAACCATGAAAAACTCACAACTAAAACACTCTAAGACTACACAACATAAAGCTAAGAAAAGCTAAATAACTCTTATTTCTAAGAGTTATCAAACCCCCAAACTTGAATCATTGTTTGTCCTCACGTGATGAAAAGAAAGAGAAAATAGAGACAAACACTAGAACAAAACAACAACCTAAACTTTAAAACACACCAAACAGCCAACCAAAACAGCTTTGTCATCCTTATAGTAAACCCCCAAACTAACACAACAAATATCCACCTTGCCCATGTAGATTCATGTTTACCCTAATTAATTCCAATTGTGTATGTGCAGCTCTGCAACCCACTGTAGATAACCAAGATAACCCGAAAGATTAGATCAGCCTTTCACCCAAAATTGACTTTGCCTACTCCTTCTTTTCAAACTAGAGAGTCTAGGTATAAAGAACATGCTACAACATAACCTGGGGTAAAGCATTCAACTAAAGGTATTTCCACGCTAACTATAAAGACCTCAAAGGGGTGTTTGCTGCAAAAGAGCAAGCATTTCCCCAGTAGCCCATCAGTCTCAAAAGGGTACCTGAAAACCTAGTTTTTTTTTATATACTGGGGGTACTTTTATTTTCTTTTTCTTGTTTTCTTTTCAACATATTCCCTCAAGCTTGAAATTGCTTTTCCTTTCCTAAGATTTTTCCTTACACACCCACACTTATGCTTTTACATGACTCTATACTTCACCATTTTCATTATCTGATTAAGATAACTAGCTTTCTAATTCTCTTGTTCATTTACTACACATTCCTCATTCTCTGCTTGATTCTTTACAAGCTAAAGTTAAATATTTCATTTGTAATCATTCTTGGACAATTCCTCCAATTTTGATTTCAAAGTTTCCTGAGGTGTGTTCTGCTATTCAACAGGTTTCTATTCTTAAGTTCTCTGATAGTGATCATCTTATTTGGCAGCATTCACAATCTGGTGAGCTAACTTTTAAAGATACATATTGTTTTTTAAATTCATGTAATCAGCCCTTGCATTGGGGTAAGCTCGTCTGGAATCGTTTTGTGCCTCCTTCTAAGTATTTTTTTTATTCTAGAGGTTGCTTCATAAAAAGCTTCCTACAGATCAAAATTTGAAACATAGAGGTTGTACTATTATCTCAATCTGCTCCGTTTGTGGCAAATAAGAAGAGAGTTCAGAGCACTTGTTTCTTGGTTGCACCTTCTCTCTTGATCTTTGGAATTGGCTTAGAAGTGTTTTGCATAGTAGCATTGACCTTACATCCATGACTTCAATTCTCTCAGTTTTCTACAGAACTGGAGTTCTCAGCTTAAGGACATTGTTTTAGCTTCTATTTTAAACACTGCTTTGGCTATCCGGAACAGTAGAAATACTAGGAGATTTGATGTTAAATCTATCTCAGTATATAGTGTTATTAACATGATCAAGGCTTCAGTTTCCCTTAATAGCAACCTTCAAACGGGTACAATGTCCTCTGATGTATCTGAATTCAGCATCTTAAATGGTTTGTCAGTAGTCGACCATGTTAGCAAAGCTCCAAAAATCATCCAAGTGAATTGGCATCCCCCTCTTGCAAACTAAATCAAATGTAATATTGATGGAGCTTCTAGAGAAAACCTATGTCATCTTGTGGTGGTATCTTTAGGGATAGTTTGGTTAGTGTTCTTGGTTGTTTTTATCTAAACATTGGTGTTGGCTAGGGTGTGATTCTCTCCTGGTGGTGGTTGCTTTCAATTCACAAATTTCCATCCCCTGGAAACATAGAACTCGATGGTTAAACTGCATGATTCTAACTCATGGTATGCTGCTCAGGATATCTCATATATTCAGAGAAGGAAATTGTTATGCTGACAAGCTGGCATCTTATGGAACTAGTTCTCTAGGTTTTACATGGTGGAATATTATTCCTAATTTCACTGTTGAAGATTTCAATCGTAATAGGTTTAATTTACCTAATTATAGGTTCAGATAATTCTTTATTCTTCTCATTGGTTTTGGTTTATGTCCCCTATGATTTTGTATTTTTTATTTTAATTAATAAATTTTTGGTGTCCTGCAGATGATTGGTTGTATATGGGGTGCCAACCTAGCTGGGATGTCAATTTCAATTACAATGCTTCTGCATGCCTTTTTCTAAAGACAATTATCCGATTAAGAGCAAGTTTGGCCAAATTTTAGATGTCCAGCCTCACCTTTCTCTCGAGTCATGCCATCTTACTTTCACAGGTTCATTGTATGTGTTAAGAACAACTAGGGTCCACAGTCCTATTTAAGTCCAAGGGACACAATATGCAAAACATCTTCATATGGTGTTATATACGACAACCGAAACTACTTTCATTCATTGATTTTAAAAAGACCCCACCTATTGCCTCCCCCAACTATTGTATGGCAGCGTCCCCACTTCAAACAAGTTGACAAGGGTTCAGATGGGTTGATACAGAGCAAAACAACAACTGTTGAATGGTTGGGTTCTTGTGTTGAAAAGGGAACAAGAGCTTTTGTGGAAATGTGAGGGGACATAATACCTGCTTTGAATGGTTCAGCTGATACACTATCTTCTGCCATTTGTAGACATCATTAGAGAATGCATTAACATTGTTTGCTGCTTCATTTGATGCTGCAGTATCTCAGTCAACTATTGCACCTTAGCCTCCAATTCTGCATTTTTTGGCAGGTTGAGCAGAAGATGGAGCTTGGCTAGATGAGGCTTTAACTGCAGGCAGTGCATGTTGGGAATTTGCGTATTTAAAAACTATAATGCAGCCAAAAAAACTCCCACCAAAAGATCCATGCTAACGGTCATGACTCATGATTGTTGTGTTTACCTCTTATAGCGAAGCTTTATCGCGATCACTGCGAGGGAAGAACAGTTCTTCTCACTTGATCACCAGCACTACGAACACTGCTCTGAAGAGGAGGATGAACGCTATCACCAGTACAGCAATGGAGCAGCACCTCTACGTAGTCCACGCGAACAAATCACCGTTGGAGAAAGCGTCATGCTAGCTGACGGCAGGGGAAGGGGCAAGCCTACCAAGGAGGTGGTGTGACAGTCGGTAGGTTATGTGCAGCAATCTCTCGATGCTTAAGTGACGTGCACAGCCTTATAAGCTGTCATCCACTTACCCTAACCCCAATGGGCTTGTACGCTAAAGGCCAAATCTATAATTAATAGTATTAAATCATATTTAATAAATTAATCCATTCTCCGACTATTTGCTCTATGCGTGTGACCCTATAGATTCTCAATAAATTGACAATAACATTAAATCACATTTAATATTATAAACAATGAGCGGCATCTAGCAATACATCATTGTTACCCAATTAGTGAGAATATCGGTGATACGATATACACCTTACGGTAACCAAAATAACCGTGCAGTAAATGTCCCTTCGTCCATATGTCTTAATTAAACACAAGGCATAAATGTGTCATCCTTGTTAAGTTCAATTATTCATTTCTCAATTCCAGAGTAGACGTGTAATCACAAATGGGCCCAATATCTCATACTGGCCCAATGTAGCATGGCCATGCACTTTCACGTCTCACTCTATTGAGAGGTCCATGACATTACTCCTCTTATGTAGGAGGGACGAATCCTGTCTACATCACTCACATCCCTCAACATGATTCATTGTAGGCCCAAGAACTATCTTTATGATCATCCTGTTATGGATGACGTTTGGTAGCATTAAAGCCTACAACTCCTCATGTAAGAATCGTAGTGACTTCAAGTCGAAGGATTACTTCACTTTAGTTACCATGAGAAGCGCTTATGACACTTACATAACTATTATGCAGCGTTCTCATAGTGGGTCAATCCTGTAAAAATATTACTCTAATATTTATACCTATGTGAAGACTTGATATCTCATATCCATGACCCGTGAGATGTGGTCATCAGTCTACCCACATAATAGTCTCGATGTATTATTATCGTCCTAATTAACAATAATACTTGACTACGGATACTTTAAGAATAGCGTTCTATAGTTTAATGGGATCTCACGATCAAGTCACATTTGATGTTCCATTAAACGAACTGTCTATTCTAAGGACTTTATTATGCTAAATACCAATAACATAATAAATTAATGCCTTATTCATATATCAAATATATGATCAAAGTCATGATGCAAATGATGATCTATTCCAAATAGATTGGCCACTAGGGTTTACACCAACAATCTCCCACTAGCTCTAGAGCCAATCGGGCATCAGTCTAACACCCATCAATCTAGTGTGAGTGTCATGCTACTATTGAGCATGAGACTCCATTAGCAGATTGTTCAGTGTTGTCAGTCTTCACATCTCCTCTATCGATCATCTATCGAATAAGATGGGAGCGCCTAAGTATATGTCTAGATCGCTGGTGAGATCAAATTTCCTTTGCTTATGCGATTACTCCACCATCATCACAACGAGATCAATGGAGTTCGCAAAGTTAGGAACTATGCCTTTGTTCATAAATATACTTCCCGATCTAAACGGCCTCTAAATTTGCATTTGAGGCAACTATATACTCGACCTCTGTGATAAAATAAGCAACTGTCTTACGCTTGAAACCTTTTCAAGCTCATAGTGCTACCATTTAGGCAAAACACAAATGCAGACTACGATCTGGAATCATCTTTATCGGTTTGGAAACAACGTCGATGTATCACCTTACAACGACCTCTTCCTCACCTACATTTGTCAAGAATGTATCTTCAGTTCTTGTCATGTACTTAAGAATGTTCTTGACTACAGTTCCGTGACCTTCACTGAAATCAATTTGTTACCTTCCTGTCATGCTCAAAGCATACAAGATAACAAGTCTAGTACATAGAATCATGCATATTTAAAGTGCTTGAGCACTTTGTCAGCATATGTATTCGGAATAAGGTTGAGCATCCTCAGCAATCTATCTCTATAGATCTTGAGTCCTAACACTTAGGAGGTCTCGTCTTGGTCCTTCACCGAGAAACATTTCCCTAACCATGTTTTTACATTTTGTAGCGTAGGGATATCGTTTCCGATAAGCAGTATGTCATCCACATACAATACGAGAAATACAATCTAACCCCCACTAACCTTCTTGTACACACAAGGTTCATCCCCGTTTTTGATGAATCCAAATTGTCTTATAGCTTCATCAAAATGAAGATTCCAGCTTCTGAAAGCTTGCTTTAATCCATAAATGGATCTGTGCAATTTACACACCTTTCCAGCATCCTTTGGATCGACAAAAACCTCGGGTTGTGTCATGTACACATCCTCGAGAAGTTTCCCGTTAAGGAATAAAGTCTTGAAATCCATTTGCCAGATTTCATAGTCGTAATATGCAGCAATAGCAAGTAGAATTAGAATGGATTTAAGCATTGCAACAAAGGAGAAGGTCTCTTCATAGTTTACACCATAAATTTGTTTGAAACCTTTCGCGACCAGTCGCGCCTTAAAGGTATTCACCTTACCAACCATGTCAGTCTTCTTCTTGAAGACCCACTTGCACCCTATGGGTTTTATCCCTTCAGGTGGCTCAAATAAGGTCTAAACCTGGTTAGTGTACATGGATTCCATGTCAAATCCCATGGCCTCAAGCCACTTCTCAGATTCTGGGCCAATTACGGCCTCCTGGTAGGTTACAGGCTCATCTTGATCCATGAGCAGCACATCACCTTCCTGAGTCAGGAGAAGTCCATATATCTCAGGTTGGTGACATGACCTGCTAGACCTACGCAATTCTTGTGTTACTTGAACCGGTGTTTGAACTACAACATCTTGTAGAACCAGTTCTTGTTCCATTGCAGGCGGATCAATACTTTGTGTCGCTTGGATTTCTCCAAGTTCTACATTCCTCCCACTGTCTCCTTTGGAGATGTATTCCTTCTCAAGGAGCACTCCAGTCCTAGCGACAAACACTTTGTCCTTGAAAGGGTTTGTAGAAATAATATCATTTGGTTTCCTTAGGATATTCACAAAAGTTCATTTATCTGATTTGGGTCAAAGTTTATTTGAAATCAAATAAACCTGACAAGCCAAATCTTCATAAATGACATACTGGTCCTTCGGGCCACCTATATCATATAAGGTGTAATTTCAATCGCTTTAGGTGGAACACAGTTAATGGTAAGAAACAGTTTTAAGTAAAGCATATATTTAGAAATAGTGATAGAGATCTGAATGACTCATCATAGATCGGACCATGACTAGCAGGGTACGACTAAGATAGTCATCAAGCTCGTGGCCTTAGTATTCATCATTACGATCTGATCATATGACCTTAATACTCTTCCCTAGTTTATTCTCTACTTCATTCATGAATTCTTTGAACCTTTCAAAGATTTCTGACTTGTGTCATACACAAATTCATGTCTATTGAAGTCATTAGTAAATGCGATGAAGTATCGAAACCTACCTTTTAGCAAACTGTTTTAGAGGCCCTCATACATCAATATGCATCATGCCATAAAATCACCAACCCTTTCACCTTACTGGTGAATGGAGCTTAGTCATATTTCCCAACAAGGAAGATTTACATATCTCAAACGATTCACAATCGGATGAGTCCAAGAGTCCATTTTAGTGGAGCTTGGAAATGCATTTATTACTTATATGATCTAAAAGATATTGCTAAAGGCATAGAGGGCCCAAATCACTTGGTTTGACCCTATTCGCATTTATGTTATAGATGGGCATATCGAGATCAAGGACACCAAGTCCATATCTCATATGAACACTAGTATAGAAAACATCAGTTGAATAAATGGAACAACAATTGTCCTTTTATTATAACTCAAAATCCTCTCTTGTCTATACAAGAAATGGAAGTGATGTTTCTATTACCAGCTAGAACAAAATAACAATTATTTACTTCCATCAAGCCCCATAAGGCAAATTCAAACTCCTAGAGTCAATGTAGCAACTTTTGCTCCATTTCCACTCATACGTCGACCTTTACCTTTAGTCAACGTCCTACTCCCTTAGATCCTTCACATTAATGTGAGATCCACATACCGTATTAAATACCCATGATTTTGAAGTAGGTTGACTTCTACAACACAATGCTCCAAGAGGAAGTCATACTTCCTTTCTTCTTCTTATACTCTTTCTAGTAGCATTGGCAGTTTTCCAATGTTTTGTCAAACGGCAATGAAAACAATTGTCTTCCTTTGTAACCCTGCTTATCAACTTCAAGACAGAAGTACTGGGCTTTGAACTCGTTCTTGCCCTGGTTCTTCTCCTTGTTTAGCAGTTTTAAGACTTTCCCTTTATAGACTATCATAATAGTCTACCCTTTTCTACTGTAGAGACTCTGCTCGACAGTTCTCTAGTTACTTGCAATCTCTGGCGGAGGTCTGTTGTAACACCCCGATTTTCGAGTTTTCCTAATTAATCAGTATTTATGAACTTATATTTTATTCGAGGTCTTAGGAATGGAAAAAAAAAATATTCCGAGACCATAGTCATGCTCAACAACATCGTAGGAAGTTACGATTATGTTTTGAGCCGAAAACTCAGACGGAGTCTGGTCTGCGTTTTTACACTGACAGTATGATTTTACTGCTCAGGAGACCTCAGATGGACCCGTGAACGAGACAGTAAGTCTTAGAATTCGATTCTCTACATTTTGGTTAAATTTCACAAAAATTTCAAAAAAATCACTTCCTGACCTCCGTTCGAGCGAAATCTGCAATCGGGTGAAGAAGGGAGCCGCGTATGAACTTACCAGGACCCGACAACGGATAATCTTGATATCACATCATGTCAAATGACTTGTGAGAGCATGCCAGAGTCGTCATGACGATTGGGAATATCGGGACGCGAAATTACTAAAATACCTCTAACTTAACCTTTTTCACCATTTACCATTTTACCCTTTGAACCAAATGACCTTTTTACCCTTAATGAGCTTTTAAGAAGGCTGGAACAGCTCTCTCAGCCCCCATTTTCATGCAGCCCAGCCCCCCAAAGTGAACCAAGAGCTTCATCTTCTTCCTCCTTGAAAAACCTCCATTGAAACTTTGAGAAATCCTTGAAACTTTGAAGAAAAACCTTGAATCTTTGATCAATCTTCATCCATTCTTAGATAAGATCACTTCTATGATCTCCTAGCTTCTTGAATCTCTCTCAATCTCAAGAACAAAACTCCATTTTCATGAAACTCATTCTTAGATCCAAAAGTTTGAAAATCCATAGGAAATTGTAGAAAAATCCTTTTAATGGGAAACCAATTTCTTTGAACTCACCTCATGAGTCTCTGCCTAAACCCAAGAGCTCATGATCCAAGTCTCATCCTAGCTCATTTATCCCAATATGGCCGAACCCTAAGAGAGAAGATGAATAGTGTTTTTCATCAAATTTTTGATTTCTAACTCTTGATTCTATCCTTAGCTTTCCTATTGTCTTTGAATCCAAGTGATGGAAAACCAAATCAATTCCTAGCCTAATTTGCCCAAAATGGCCGAGACCTTCATGAGGGAAATCCATGAGTTTTGTTTCACATTTTTGAGTCATAGGACTTGTATTAGTGTTAACAAAGCTTATGAACCAACCATCCAAAAGTTTGGAACCAAATGAGATCCCTAGCCTTTTTACCCTTTCATGGCCGAACCCTATGACTTTTAGGGGAATAAAATTTATGTTTTGATTTTATAGATTGATGTTGATTTGTTGTTTGAATTGAATTGTGTTTGATTGTTTTAGGCGACGCGAACGATATCGAAACCGGAGCCGAGAACCGATCGAGTTTGGATTGAGCTTCTTTGTGAGGTAAAGGGAAGTAGTCATTTAAGTTTGGTAGCTTCATAGTGCATGTTTGATATATGTATTATGATGACTTGATTATTGAATTGGAGATGAGTTTGAATGATATATGGATTTGTTTTACTTAATGAGACATATTTGCACACTTGTTGATAATTTGTGGCATGGATGCCTTAGTTGATATTATGATAATGATTATGGATTGTTTATATACATATATATATTTATATCATGGAGGAGCATAGGACTGGCTATGTCTCGATATTTATTAAAAGACTCGAAACCGAAATCAATGTTTTGAAAACCATGTTTTGGAATCAAAAAGTGGTTTTTGGAAAACGTATTGCTTTTTCAAGAAAAGTTGTCTTTCTTTTTGAAAAGTATGTTCTTTTGAAAATTAAAAAGTGGTTTTGTGAAAAGTCGTGCAAATCGTGTTTTGTTTCAGTAAAGTGTTTTAAAAAGGCATGAAACCTTAGAAAACGGTTTTGTTTTCAAGAAAGGTGTTTTTCTCGGAAAATGTTTGCTTTGATAAAGAAATGTTTTGTTTCAAGAACACCAAAGTGTGTTTTGTTTTCCAAAGTTGTTTGACAAAATAAAACCCAAATGAAAAATGATGAACCTCTGAGACGAACCCAAACCTAGTGGCCGAGACGTCGGGGCTAGTGTTTTGTGGATTGAGCACTCGGACTTCGTGTCCTGTGTTTTTGATTTTAGTGGGCTTAATGCCTTTTTGAAACGAGTCGTGGACTTTATGTCTCGACATTTGAAAGAATGAACGCAAAGAAAACAGATAACTTTCTGTGTACATGCATGAACCGGCAGACGTGCCATTTGAAACCGAGCTACAACTCTAGTAGTGGAGAATTTAACCAGTTAAGACCACTAGGTCTATAGGGGCATTCTGTGTTCGAGATCCCACAAGTGGCCGGTGACGTAGCAACTCGGTGCCGTGGTAAATCGGCTGTCAAACACGAATGAACTCGATCAGAGACTGGAGTATTCAAGATATGGTTATGACGTGGTACCTTGGAACAATTGGAGGTCGGACCTAAATAGAGAGGCTGACTCATGAGGACAATTGTGTTACGGGTGTTACTACGGCCTATCGCTCGATGTTGGGAAGTTAGAATCTCCAAAGTACATGAATTAGAAAGATGATATTGAAGTCTCATGCATTATTATAACTGATGATAGTGTTTGAGATGTTGTGCTGTATTATATAAATAACTGTTCATATAACTGTATTTATGCTGTTTGTCGCCTGTGCGGCTATTGTGATAAAATTTATATGAGTATATCACCTTTGCCTGTACATGTTGGACACCCTGTTTTGTTTTTGGAACACATGTACAGATGTTGATCGTAGGTCCCCGCGGACACGTGAGGACTCGGACGACGGAAACTTTTGAAGGAGCCGACTTTGGGTTGTATCCCAATGGCTACTCTTAGCCGACCAGCTTAGGAGTCTTTTATTTTTGAAGCAGTCTTATATTATTACTGCACGTATGTTGAACTTATTTCTAAGTCTGTAATATGTTATATATTAGACCAGGTTTTATGTTATGTTTATATTTTTATGAATAGTGAACATCAACGTGTGATATGAAGTTTATTTCTTCATCTTGAGTTTGTATTGCCTATGCATGTAGAAAATTTTTAGAACCGTGTTTTCAAACATAGCTACTTAATTAAAGTATTTTCCAAAAGCAACCAGCATTTTATTTTCTTGATTTATTTCCGCATTTGAGTTCGAGTACGTAGCACCCGCTAGGGGGTGTTACATCTGTCAGAATCGTTCACAATGAATTGACTATAATTATCCGACAACAATTGCAGGATCATGTTACTGGCCAACATTTGGCCTAAGGGAAAACCCAATTTACCAGATTCTCAATGTACTCAATAGTATGAAGCACATGATAACTGTCTGGATTTACCTTCTGCCAGTGCGCATCTAAAAAGGGGTCTGGAAGCCTTGATGTTCTTGTGCATTGTATGCTCTCAATAGAGCATCATGAGGTGCATGATCATATCACGTGCCTCCATGGTAGTAAGCATGAGGCATCCTACATCCAAGACATCGATTTGATGCTTCTCGTAAGCATCCTTTTCGATCCTAGTAGGAAATGGTTGCTCAGGAATCATTTGCTCGAGAATATACAACTTTTTCTCATACTTGAGGACAATCTTCAAATTTCTGTACCAATCCTGAAGTTTAATTCTGGATATCTTGTCCTTCGGACATTTCGCAGTTATAACATGCAGTGTAATGCCATGGTAATTCTAAATACAAAAACATGCAGAAGATTTGTATCATGATAAAACATATTTAATAAGGTCTTTTATTAAATACGCCTCCCACTATTAATCAATAACCCTCACCATTGACTCGGAAAATCCCGTTGGAAGATTTTCTAGTGGGACCAAGATCCATATTTCACTTCATTCTGAGTCAGGTTTGGCTGATCGCCCAAAACTTGGCTATTTAGGTAGGAAACTCTTTCCAATTACATCTCATGTAATTCTTGGATCAGTTGGGTGAATAACTCTTATTCTAATCCATCTTATAGATTAATGCCCAACTCCATGCCTCTAAGCCCTTTTTCAATCCTATTGAAGTTGGCTTAATTAAGTCAGACCCAATGGTTGACAATTGGATATTACGTTTATCCCATCACGTCTTACTAGTATATTACGACAATTTTTTTGTTACAAATCAGAGGATTCATGGAAGAAAAGAGAAAATATATTGAAATTGTATTGATTGAAAAAGTAAAATGATACAAATGAGTGAAGTAAAAAGTACAAGACAATATAGGCTTATATAGCCAAGTGCACTAACTAACAAAAATAACTAAATCCTTACTACTTCTAACAAACTCTAACTATCTTCAACAGCCCCCCGCAAGCTGGAATGTGGTAAGTAGCACTTCCAACTTGGGATGAGCAATACAATCAAAGAAATACAATGAGAAATGCTGGAAATACATCAGCTGAAAATGACATGAACAAAGCTTAACCAGCATACAAGGCAGAAGCTGAAATCATCAAAGCCACAAGGCAGAAACTTAACCATTTAGCAGAAGCCACAACTCAAGGCCTAACCACTTATCAGAAGCGTACATGCTTAACCACCTAACAAAGGCAAAAGCTGAGACGACCCGTCGTCCCATTAAAGAGCCTAAGATATTACCTAACCTTAAACTGTATTATAGACGTTAGCGTGCTTTATTAAGAAAATGAAGCAAAGCGGAAAAAAGATAAAAAACTGAACAAGAGATAAACCAAAGCACGCATAAAAGCAAAGCATCGCAGATAAAAACATAAAGGAATATATAAATGCATCAGTTGCCCCATCAATAGGGCTTAAGTAGTATATACATGCGAAGTACATAAGAACTGGACATAACAAAAAGGTACATCAAAAGTAAAGAAACACTCATGATAACAACACTCACCACCCCTTACTCAAAATACATCAAAACCCTCACAGCACACACCTAGCACAGACGCACTAGCGGAAATCCCGTCACCGACGACGGCGATATCCTGGACTACCCTGTCCCTTACCATAAATGTGCCTATAGACCCATAGGAGCACATACTCAAATGAGGAACTCGCATTCTCCTCTGGTACAAATGTTCAAAGCCTCTCGAGGCTAGGGTTCGTAGCTCGTCCACCGGCATCAGGCTCGTACGGAATGCTATCAAACTCTTCAGCGACTGGTCCCTACACAAGAACTTCCCACAAAATAAAGAAGCATACAGAGAAAAGAAAAGGAGATAAGAAACATGCATATCATCAAACATGAGAGAGGGGCAGTAGTATAGTCTATACATGTAGCATATAGCAACAGAAAAACAGGCAACATTCCAACAGACATCTATCGAGTCACACGTCACATCCATCTCCAAGATATTCTCTCAGATCAAACCTCTACGAGGGATACTAATCCTTATCTGCATGTCGGCTGATTTCATCACGTCACGAATTGGACATCCCCGTCGGGATCAATACATCACGTCCCCAATTGGACATCCCTGTAAGGATCAATAATGTCCCCAATCAGACATCCCGTCTCGGGATTGGTGGTACACATATCGCCCTCATTTGGGCATCCCCCATTGGGATCAAATATGCTATGGTATGCAACAAACATCCACCACAGGTTAATACCAGAACCTCACGCCTAATCACTCGACCACAGCCATGATGCATTGCATCCACATCAACATCAACATCACGACGCCTTGTGTCCATGAGCCACAGCTCCACGGTCAGAACCACAAACGTATCAACCCCCACAACACATCCACCTCACCATACTCTCATCAACATCAACATCAACCAATCAATCACAATAACATCATCATAGCAACAAGCATGCTAATACGCATATCACCTTATAGGCAGATAAACAAATAATCACATAGGCAAAGTAGCATGCATATCACATCAACCTCAACAACAATGTCGTCTAGCCTAGGGTATTAACTTAGTGGTGATAGCCCAAAGATACCTACACCTAGGGTCTAGGTATTTTGTCCAGGGCTCAACCTCTAGTAGGGTTTAAGGTTCCTCGACACATGAATACATTCTATACTACGCTTGCCTTCCCGATGATAACAGTTCTTTCTCCCCACCTGAAAGATTTCACAACCGCGACCACGAACTCAACACCACCACCACCAACACAGCCACCACCTCGCGGCCAAGCTCTCCACCACCACCTCTAGCAGCTGCGACTGCCTTGCTCTCACGAGCACCGTCACGACCTCAACTTTGCCCTAATTACGGGAACACGTGTAAACAATCATCGTTAACCCTAGGACAATACCAAAACCAAAGAGATTCAAGGGGAAAAGCTCAAAGAACTCGAGGAACACGAAAAATGTAAAGTCGACATGTTAGAGATTCGAGCTTACCTTCGAGAAATCAAGAAATCAATCAGTGAATCTTGAAGTACTCGAAGCCCTGATCGCAGTGGTGTAGTCGGAATCACGATCCGATGCTCCAAACTCCTCCAAATCTCACTTTCTCTCTCTAAGAACCTCAGACTCTCTATCTCTCTACTTTTCTGGATTGGTAAAACTCACAAGTTTCGTCCCAAACAAAATGAGAGAAGAAAACTTAAGTGGTGCTGTCAGGCTATCCACGCTTAAGCGTGGGAAAACTCCATGCTTCAGGGTGGGCACGCTCTAACGTGGGAAAACTCCACGCTTGAGCGTGGAGCACTGATTACCACGTCTATGCCATGCGTCGCATGCATGCTGACATGTGCACCCCCACGCATCCCCTCTCCACGTTTTGACGTGCAACTACCCACGCTCGAGCGTCAACGATCAATGTTTGATCGTGGGATTTCTCCACGTCTAAGCGTTGGACGCTGATCAGAACTATTCTTTAACATTTTCGCACATTTTGAGCTCGGTCCAAGGCCAAATTATCCCAAATTTGAACCATGGCTTCCTAAACACACAAGGAACATAATTAAGCCCTTAAACATGCTTAATTAGTATCGGTGTTACAGAAGCTAAAATTGTGACTCTCTCAAAACTTAATCTCACTCTCTCTGATACCTTAAAACACAGCCGGAAAAAGTTCACTTCAAAAGTTAAGCAAATAGGCACTTATTACAGTCCAAGATTACACATCAGAGTTCCGCCTGGAAGCCATGGCGTAAAATTACAACAAAGTACAAAACGGACGCCCCATTGGCCGTGGTACAAACTTACAAGAGACTCAACGATACCTCCGAGGTCTCTCTTCTTCTACTCAAGAAGCGCTATCGTCAACTTTGTTGCTCAAGATAGAGCCTACCTCGACTCGGGGTCACCTGTTGTAGCACTTCTGACAACCAACCAGCACCTTCATCTTCGGATCACGACCCGAACAACACATATAAAGGAAACGAGGAAAAACATGCGCGAGAGGTAAGAAACTCTACAACTATCATGCATAGGGAAAACACGTGGAATATAACACGTCAACACGCACAACCAACAAGCACAACCATCTCCCGAGCTCATCACAACAATCAACCTCCAGATTATCACAACTAGGGATCAACGCCTATTCTACATGCACAGCTAAGTCTACATGATTGGCCAATCTACAACATCACCGTCCTTGCCCTTGGGAATGCTGTCCTCCAACTGTGATAGTAGCTGAGATGTCCCGCCTCATTAGTAACCTAATTATAGAACATGCGAAAAATTTAAAACTTTAAACATGTAGTAAATACATACAATACATTGATAGATTAAGTACATGCATTCATAAAGTACCTCCATCAGAGTACACAGCTTAATGGCATACTGCCTACACAACAACTGCTAAGTGAAGAATACATAAGAAGTCATACCAAAACAACTAATAAAACATGCTATATATCTCTCGTCCCAGCCCACCTCACCAAAATTACATCAAAATATAACACTCAAGACTCTCATGCCTACTGAGACGCACTGGCCAGGCACTCATATCAATAAGGATGATATGGTGGTCGTGAACTACCCTCTATCCCAGGTCTCTCACTGCTGGTGTCTATAGCTCTCCCGTCGGCATCGGGTTCATAGGGAGTGTCATCCTCCTCTGGAATCGGTTCCTCAATTGCAACATCTTCTCCACATACCAAGAGAGAAAACATACATATATAAAATAGGGAGATAAGGATCTACAACAAGCATCATATGTGGGAAAGAAATCATAGAATAACATATATTAACATCACACACATCACATAAGCGTGTTCACAAACATCTCCCACTTATATCACTCATACTCATCGCCTATGCTTACTGTATCTCAAATCTACATGTATGTCGGCCGATATCTCAAAACTCGTTCTCGATCTCAGAGAACCTTAGTGAGCTGTCCACGTAACGTTTTCACTCACCGTGACCAATAAGAGTGCATCCCCACTCCAACTCTAGGGAGGGGTATCTTGGCCGCCTCAGAATGTCGACCTGCGACGTGGAATACTCAGGGTCCAGTCGGAATAACAAGGCTCCAGCGGGCATCACGACACGATAGGAGCAACCTCATCCGTCACTTGTGATAAGTCCCGATCACGATTACATCCCTAAGATCACGGAGATCGTCCCTTCCGTAATCCGTACCCGTACTCAGGTACACTAACCTCATGTATCCCATACCACACGGCTCGCCACTTGGCACATGATTATGCTATGCATGTCAACCAACTATTGTGCCACCAATATCTCAATAAACATCTCATCTCAATCCTTATATCACTTTATTTACGATACTCCATTATCCATCACTTTCCCTCACATATGCATTGTGGCACTTTCATTTACTATCAACATCATCATCATTCATAAAGCATGCAAACATAATATTTAATATCTCAACATAACACTTTAAGCATATAAGACCATACAATCCATACTATGAAGCATACCATTTTAAACATAAAAACACATAAATCACATAGAGCACATATTCACAATCATACCAAACATATCAATCATCCATCCAGCAACAATCGTCTAGCCTAGGGTATATTCTTAGCAATGATAGCCCAAAGAAACCTATACCGAGGGTTTAGCTACTTTGTTAGGGCTCAACCTCTAGTAGGGTTTAGGGTTCCCCTACACATATCAATATATACTATTCTACTCTTGCCTTCCCGACGAATGTGTGATTCTTTCTCCCCGCCTTAAAAAAATGAGTATGAACACAAACACTGCGAGCACATGAACACCACTGCGATCTCACCACCTCTTGCACGAACAACCTTGACTTACGAACTCACGAATAACGCCTCGAACCTTGTGTTCCCCTATACCCAAGTACGGTTTCTTGCAAGTGAGAGTTGCTCTTTGATTAGTTCTTTAAATTCTTCCTAGAATCCGGATCAGCCTTGGAACAACTTAAAAAAATTTAGGATTGAAATGGATGGAATAGATAAGTTTATACCTAAGTGAGTAAGGCTAAGTGTTTTTGAGAAATATAAGTCAGGGTACTGGTGTTTGAGTGTTCAAATTCTAAGAACAATGAGATGCCTTATTTTAACAAAGTTTGGACAGGTTTTTGGAGTGGCTTCAAATGAGTTTAGTCGTTCGGGTGTTAGGCTATTTATAAGAAAATTCCTACCCAAACCGTAACTTAGTGTTAAAAATATTAAACTAATGCTTTCTTCATAGCAAAGTAACTTGATTTCTTGCACCCAATAGGTGACTACGCAAAGCTAGAAAATGAGTAAGCAAGGCTATAATAATGACTAAGCAAACCTCGGGAATATTTGCTTTGTACAAGACTAAATAATTAGGTTCATTAATTTATGTCTGGTTGTCCTTTTTTTTTTTTTCGTGTACTTTGCTTCACAATATATATATATATATATATATATATATATATATATATATATATATATATATATTATTCGTTTTCACCAACTTAATTTTTCGATTGAGGTTCAATCACGTTGGAGTGATTATACTAGGTAGGAACTTACCTATTTTCATTAAGTAGGAGGTGTCAACAAGATTAAACCTTGTGACCTTTTACTAAGTAGGAGGTGTCACTTATTTGGAGCTTGTCACGTTTTTATTGATATGATGTGTTATTTAGTTAAATAACTTTTGCAAGTAATAAAATTTTGGTTTTCTGGACCGACTAAATAGTTTAATTTGGATCAACTTCTTCTTTCAATAATTAGGCTAGAATTAAAGATAATGATTTAATCATGATTAAGTGATTTAACAAAAATTAGGGCTTAATAAAATGATTTAGGCTCAATTAGATTTATTTATCTATAGTCTTCTTACTTGGCTCATAGTCCATTTCTTTCACGGATCATTCTATTGTTTCTATTTCTAATGAACATATGCTAGCTTAACTAAGGTTTATAAAAATCGGGATGTTACATTACTATTCCCTTAAAAGGAATTTCGTCCTCGAAATTTGTTGTATCTTAAAAGAGATGTGGAAATTGCTGTAACATTTCTGCCTCTCGTTCCCATGTAGCATCGCCTGTTATTGCATCCCAGATCACTTTCATTAAAGGAACATGCTTCTCGCGAAGTTCCTTAACCCTTTGATCTTCAATCCATATAGTTAATGCCTCATATTCTAAGTTCTCTCTTATCTGTATTGACTCGGGCTGAATGACAGGTGATGGATCGGGATAGTACTTTTGAAGTTACGACACATGGAAAACATCGTGAAGATTGGATAAGTTTGGAGGTAAGGCTACTTGATAGGCTACTGGACCAACTCGACGAAGAATTTGAAATAGTCCGATGAATCTAGTAGTAAGCTTTCTAGATTTTAGCGCTCTGCCGATTCCAGTTTTTAGTGTAACTCTCAAGAAAACATGATCTCCGTCATGGAATTCTAAAGGTCTCTTTCTCTTGCTACTATAGCTTCGTTGCCTATCCTGTGTCGCTTTCATCTTTTCCCTTATAAGCTTAACTTGTTCCGTCGTCCGTTGTACCACTTTAGGTCCTAAGATTTGATTCTCTCCCGTCTCGTACCAGCATAACGGAGTTCTACACTTCCTTCCATATAAAGCCTCAAAGGGTGCCATTCCAATACTAGAATGGAAACTATTGTTATAGGTGAATTCAATCAATGGCAAGAAATTATCCCAACTTCCCATTTGTTCCAACACACAAGCTCTTAACAAATCTTTCAATGATTGAATTATTCGTTCAGATTGACCATCCGTTTGAGGATGATAAGTTGAACTTAACCTTAACTTAGTTCCCAAAGCCTCCTGTAAACTTCTCCAGAACCTTGATGTAAACCTTGGGTCTCTATCCGATATGATACTCGAAAGCACTCCATGTAACCTTACTATCTCTTTGATATAAATTTGGATTAACCTTTCCAAAGAATACCTTTCTTTAATGGCTAAGAAATGCGCGGATTTCGTTAACCTATCAATGATCACCCAAATTGCATCAAATCCTTTCGGAGTATTTGGCAATCCCGTTACAAAGTCCATTGCTATGCCGTCCCATTTTCATTCTGGGATATCCAGAGATTGTAACATTCCTGCTGGCATTTTATGTTCAATCTTAGCTTTTTGGCACACTAAGCAAGATAAAACGTATTCTGTTATCTCCTTCTTTATCCCAGGCCACAAAAACATCTTCTTAAATCTTGATACATCTTTGTTGCTCCTGGGTGAAAGCTTAGCTTACTCTTATGGCCTTCTTTGAAGATCATCATCCTAATTTCTATATTCTCAGGCACACAGATCCGTTCCTTATATCTAATAACCCCATGGCCATCTATATTAAACTCTGAAGTCCTATTCTGCTCTATCAATTCTTTCATATTTTGGAGATACTGATCAGATCCTTGCTTCTCCTTAACCGTCCTTAAGAATTCACTAATCACTGAGGTCATACCTAGGTACATTCTATCCTTAGATACCTCTACTCCCAAACTTAAGTCTCTAAACTGTTCCAGAAACTCTAGCTCTCTTACCATCATTACAGACGTATGTAAAGATTTCCGACTTAATGCATCTGCCACCACATTCGCCTTTCTCGGATGGTAATGCAGATTGAATTCATAGTCCTTTATGAATTCCATCCATCTTCTCTGTCTCATATTTCGTTCCTTCTGATCGAACAAGTCTTGTGATCACTGAACACACTAAACTGATTTTTGTAAAGGTAGTGTCTCTATATCTTTAATGCAAACACTATGGCTGCTAACTCTAGGTCATGAGTTTGGTAATTCCTTTCATGAATCCTTAATTGTCTTGAAGCATATGCCACCACTCTACCTTCTTGAATAAGCACACATCCTAGCCCTTGATACGAAGCATCACAATACGTTTCAAACTTCCCTAAAGGATCGGGTAATACCAAAACTGGAGATGTAGTCAACTTCCGTTTAAGCTCCTGAAAACTTTGTTCACATTCTTCCGTCCATTCAAAGGCTTTCCCCTTTCGCGTCAATTACGTCATAGGCAACGCAATCTTAGAAAATCCTTCGATGAACCTTCTGTAGTATCCAGCCAAACCCAAGAAACTTCTGACTTCACTGACCGCCTTTGGGCTTTCCCATTTCAACACAGCTTCTACCTTAGCAGGATCCACTGCTATCCCCTCTTTGTTGATTATATGCCCCAAGAACTGAACTTCCTCCAACCAGAACTCACACGTAGACAACTTTGCATAAAGTTATCGGTCCTTCAAAACTTGGAGTAGAATCCTAAGATTTTCCCGATGCTCTTCCCAATTAAAGGAATAGAAACCTAACTGTTTCGTTCACGATTCAAGATTAGGTTCTCTGACCAGTAAAATCTTACTATCAGTGAAAACGCAGACCGGATTCCGTCTGAATTTTCGACCCAAAATTTAATCATAATTCTTTACGATAATGTAGAGTATGGATATGATCTTGGTTTATTCAAAATCAATTTCTAAATATCGGATAAAATATAAACTTATTTATATAAATTACTGATCTTAAAAAGCAGTGAAAATCAGGGTGTCACAAAAACCAATGAGAAATGCTTAACCATCCATGACAGAAGCTCATACGAATGCATAGCCACCATGGACAGAAGCTTACAACAAAGCTAAATCAATTCTCAAAAAGAAATAGTCAAATCCAAACAATTTCCAAAGAGAGTGAATCAGTCTTCAAACTAAATCCCAAAAAAAGTGAATCTGTCTTCAAAGAGGAATTATCACAAACACCTTGTGTTCCATCACTGACATGAACAGAGAGGGAATGATCTTCAAATGCACTAAAAAAAAAAAAAGGAAACCAACTTGAGAATATACTCCACCACCTCTAGCATTCACTATCAAATCCTCAACATCACGCTTCTCAACAAGTTTAGCAAATAAGATGGGCCAATACCATTCAACTTGAACATTTGCACTTTTCAACAAAGTAGATAGTTTCTCAACAGATTGGGAAGGACCAAAACAGCATAGGAGCAAGCAGTCTCTCTACGAATTGGGTGCGCAAAGATGACAATGGTGACACAAGGATGTCTCATTTACAATGCTTCAATCGCAAACCAGATAAAATATATCTGAAACTGAAGATCGGTTTTGATATTTTGACACCGGAGAATGACACAGTTAGATCTGAATCACCGCAACAAACCGACCAAGAATAACGTTTCAAGAACACAGATTCAAGAAATTGTAGATGAAATCAATAGATCCAAAACCGAATCGAAAAAAATGAAAGGGAAACCAGATCTGGAAAATCAGATATGAAGGCAAAAAATCAGAGAAATCGATCGCAAAAGAAGAACAAGAGTACAGATCTAGAAAATTTCCAGTAATGAAGCATCGAGAGAGAGATGGAAACTGATCTAGATCGTAAGCAAGAAATCAGAAATGGCAGAAAGTGGAAGAAGAAAATTTAGACCGAATTTTCTTGGGAAAAATAAAAAATGAGAAAGGAAAAGAAAGTAAACTAACAAAAGAAAAGAGAATGCAGCGGAAAAAATATCTAAGGTGGATGATATCTTTCTGATACCATGTTACAAATCAGAGGATCCATGGAAGAAGAGAGAAAATATATTGAAATTGTATTGATTGAAAAGAGTAAAATGATACAAATGAGTGAAGTAAAAAGTACAAGACAATATAGGCTTATATAACCAAGTGCACTAACTAACAATATAACACCCCGATTTTCGTGCTTTCTAATATCAGTAAATTATATAATTGAGTTTATATTTTTATCTGAGGTTTAGAA
Source organism: Ammopiptanthus mongolicus (assembly GCA_039655645.1). Classification (NCBI taxonomy): domain Eukaryota; kingdom Viridiplantae; phylum Streptophyta; class Magnoliopsida; order Fabales; family Fabaceae; genus Ammopiptanthus; species Ammopiptanthus mongolicus. The sequence continues at coordinate 59,882,094 of CM077343.1, read as the reverse complement.
AATGAATTAAAATAAACTGAGACCATTGTCACGCTCTACGCTATCGTAGGGAGTTACGGTTAAATTTCTGGTCGAAAACTCAGACGGAGCCCAGTCTGCGTTTTTCGCTGACAGTAGTATTTTACTACTCAGAAGCCCTAATTTTGACTCGTGAAAGAGACAGTTAGGTTTATTATTGAATTTTCTACCTTTTTGCTAAAATTGATTTTACGCACTAAAAAGCGAAATAATATAAGTTATTTGCGTGAAATCTCCAATCGGGTGAAGAACGGAGCTGAATAGGGATTGACTGGGACCCGCTAATGGATAAACATGTAGTCACATCACCTAGGAACGTGTGCCTATGTCATGATGACTTTAGCAAATATCTGGATGCGAAAAGATCAAAATGCCCCTAACGTTTTTCACAATTACCATTTTACCCTTGTGTGAAAAGACCATTTTGCCCTTAAGTGAAATTTTTTGGACCTTCCTACCCTTACCCCTTCATACCCCACGCCCCCCTCCTTCATGAACACTCATCCATTTCATTTTCTCCTAAAAACTCATTTCTTCATCACTTTTCTCCTTCACTTTCTCTTCATTTCCTTAAGGATTCTTCAAGAACTTTGAGAAGCAAAGTTGATTACTTCATTCATCTTCATCATCTAGGAGGTATGGAATCCTCACTTGATCTCTCAATCTTCATCTTTCTCCATTGAATCTCTCTAACCCATATGGGTATAGGGTGGCCGAATTCTCCTCTTGGTGAATCAATGCAGTTTGGTTCAAATTTTTGTCAAAGGAGTGTTGATTTAGTTCTATCACACTTAGAGGTCTTTGAATCCAAAAGCATGTGATCAAAATAATTCCCTAGCATATTTGATTTAAGGGTGGCCGAACCTACCCATTTGGGGAAACAAGAAATTTTTTATTCAAGTTTGAGTATAGAGACTTGATTTGGGATTAAGAGTACCTAAGGATCATTCATCCAAGAGATAGGAATTTTTAGACATCTCTAGCTATTTTAAACCTTGTCGGCCGAACCTAGGTCCTAAGAGACAAAGAGATGTACTTTTGTGATTATTAAAGTTGTGATTTGTTGTGAAGGATCATATCGTGTTCGATCATTCTAAAGCATGCTAATGTACCAGTTGCGGAGCTGTGTTTGGGAGCTTGGACGGGAAGGCAAGCATGCATAGCTGTTTCAGGTGGGGGGAAAGAAGTAGTATCATCGGGAAGGCAAGCTTAGTATAGAATAGATACATGTGTAAGGGAAACCTTAAACCCTACTAGAGGTTGAGCCCTGGATAAAGTACTTGGATCCTAGGTGTAGGTACTTTTGGGCTATCACCACTGAGATGATAATCTAGAAGATGTGATTAATTGAGATTGATATGTTGAACTACTTATGTGCTTATCTGTTGATCTGTTATGCTAAACTGTCTAAGTGATTAGCTATTTATCTGTCAACGTGATGATATCTATATTGGCATACTTATTGTTGTGATATTTTATTCTTGTGATTGGCTGGATGATTGTTGATGAGAGTAAGGTGAGATTGTGATGTTGTTCGGATTGATACCGTCGTGGTTCTGACCATAGAGCTGTAGCTCGTGGACTCAAGGCATCGTGATGTTGATGTTGATGTTGATGTTGATGTGGATGTGGATGCAGTGCATCATGGCTGTGACTGAGTGCTTAGGTGTGAGGTTCCAATATCAATCTGTGATGGGTGTTTGTTGAATATCATAGCATTTCATACCATAGCATATTTGGTCCCAAATTGGGTTGTCCAATTGGGGACGTGATGTTTTTAATCCCAAGGCAGGATGTCCAATTGGGGACGTGGGGTTTTTATCCTTACGAGGATGTCCAATTGGGGACGTGATGTTATTAATTCCGACGAGGATGTCCAACTGGGGAAGCGATGATATCGGCCGACATGCATATAGGAATGATGACATGCATATGAGGATGAGTATGCTTCGTAGAGGTTTGATCTGAGAGTGTGACTTTTGAGATGGTTGTGTTGTGTGACCTAAGAGATGGTTGTTGGCGTGTTATATGTTTTCCACGTGTTGTATGCTACATGTTTATATACTGTACTATTGCCCCTCTCCCATATTTGATGATGCATGTTTCTTATCTCCCTGTATTTTCCATGTATGTTTATTTTATTTTATGGGAAGACCCTGTGGAAGAACCAGTTGCTGAGGAGCTGGATGACACTCCTTACGAGCCTGATGCCAGTGGGCGAGCCACGGACCCTGGCCTCTAGAGGCGGAGGTGGCGACTGCTGTTAGCTGATAGTCTTCTCTCTATCTTTTGACTTATTTTACATATAGTTTGTACTGATATACTTTGTATGTATACAATACTACCGTAGCCCTACTAACGGGGCAATCGATGCGTGTATGTATACTTTACGTTTGAACTGCGTTACTCTCATATATGCGTGCTTTGGCATAACCTTAATATAATTTCGTTCTCGCGTTTTAATCTTTCCGCTGCGTTTCATCTTAATAAAGCGCGTTAACGTTTATAATACGGTTTAAGGCTTAGTTAAATATCTTAGGTTCTTCAATGGGACGGCGGGTCGTCTCAAACAAATGTAACTAAATCCCAACTACTTCTAACAAACTCTAACTATCTTCAACATTTTTTGAAACTCAAGATATGATACATTTGGGATATGTTAACAAAAATTTATAGAAAAACTTATATAGATGCAGAATACTTGTAAAGAAAAAGATATTAATCATTACTCATTAATATATAACTATGATGATCACAATTCACAAATAGATACTTGTAATAATAACAAAAAAATACAGTTTCTCCCCATATCATAATAGATTCTAATTCTATCCCCTATGTCAGAATATCAACAAAAGCACATAGAACTCAAAACAATGGCTCTATACAATAACCAACAATTCAAAAGCATATTTACTAAATTATTGTCTAATGTTAAATGATTCGGTCTCTTCTCCCCCATTACCATCATCCAGAAAAAGCATAGCTTCTAAGTCTAATTCATCAAGAGACAACTTTGCCAATTCAAAAAGCCCAGAACCATCATCAAGTGGATCATGTACATCCCCACTGATATCCCACAACCTTGTCTCACCTTTTTTATACCCTTCATCTTTCCTAGACAAAAGACGAAGGCTGGAATGAACATAAACCAAATCTTCAGCCCTTTTTGGATCCATTTTGTTTCTCTTCAAAGAATGAATAAAGGAGTATGTACTCCAATTCCTCTCGCATCATGATGAAAAACATGGCTGCATAAGAAGCTTTAAGTAAAGTTTTTGGAGTAGAGGGGTAGAAGATCCATGCATGAACCACCAAGTTTTTGGATCTAATACCCCATCTATCTTCAACTGAATCAAAAGAAGCAAAATCACCAGCATAAGAAGAGAAGTTAGAGAACTCTACAAAAGCCTTTTTCCTATCCTCAGCATGTGGAAAATATCTCGTTAGACACTTGTTCCTCTCTCTAGAAACTTCATCATCTTGATAAGGAGGAACCTTATTCGGAGCTTCATTAAGCCACACTTCACTATAATACTTATAAATCAAAATAATTATTTATTCGCACTATGATTTTTGTTGTCCAAAGACAAGATAGGCACTAACATAAAAAAATTACGTTGGATTCAATGAATGAGCCAAGCAATGAAGAGGAGTACAACTCTTGCTCCACCTAGAGTTGAGTATACCATGAACAACGTTATAGAAATCGGATACCTCATTAGCTTGCTTCTCCTCGTACCTGCATATGGTTGCTTTCACCTTTTCTATCATAGAATCCCATATTTCATACACCAAATGAAGAGTGGTTTCAAAACATCTAGCAACACACCACTGTTACTCAAGTAATGAGAATGTCAGTGATTTCACGTAACCTTTTTGTGACCAAAATAAACGTGCAATAATTGTCCCTTCATCTACATGTCATAATTGAACACAAGGATAAAACGTATCTTCCTTGTTAAGTTCAATTATTTATTCATCGATCCTCGAGCAGACGTGTAATCACGAATGGGCCCAATATCTCATATTGGCCCATTTCAGCATGGCCATGCATTTTCACATCTCACTCTATCGAGAGGCCCACGACAATACTCGTGTTATGTAGGAGGGACGGATCCTATCTACATCACTCACATTCCTCAACATGATTCATTTTAGGCCTAATAACTATCTGTATGCGTTCAGTCTCCAAACGTCTATAATGACTATGCTCACAAGCATCTGATCCTTATGTTTTGATGTATCCAAACATTTCGACTAAATGATTTTAATGGACCATGTGAGTATTGCTGATGATTTACTTGAGTGTGTAGATTATAAGCATCTTATCTAATCAATCTCAAAAAACCATCTAGCTATATGATAAAAGTATCAGATATACAAGCTCAAGCGTCTACAAGATGAAGATAAAGACTAAAGCAAGAACTAAAGCAAACACTACTTTGAAGCGTCAAAATGCTGGTCATATCAAAGGATACAATTCGTAAACTAAAGAGCATAAAAGCATCTGATGAAACTCAAAAGAATATTCTTAAAATGCAAATGTCTATGAAGTGTCTGATATCTCTGTTAAAGCAAAGAAGTCTTGAAAAGACATTAGCTACAGATCTTTAGAATAATCAAGCAAAAAGCTCAAGCGTCTCACACCCTTTCACGAAGGAATCACAAATAAGCGTCTTAACAAGAAACTAAGCTGATCAGAAGAAATATTAAATATGTTCTCTACATATTTAATAATACTATTTGAATGGAAATTACTCCCTATTACACGCAATACCAGTCTAAAAAGAACTGCTGTTTTGACTTCTTGCAAGAAACAAGAAAGTCGCGCTGCAAAATCTGAAGCTGCTCTAAATAGTTTCGCTGCTCTGAAAAGAAGTGTACAATTACACTTAGCTTGTCTTCAACAGTCCAATATCTTCATCAAAATGATTACTTCGCATTGAATACTGTGACATCTTCAACTGAAGACTCAGGAGAAGACTCATCTCGCAACGGACCTTTTCTGTGTTTAAGAAAATTGAAGACAAGATTCTAGTCTTTTCTCTCAACGGATCTTTTACTGTGAAAAGCCTATATAAAGGAGACTTTGCTGACTAATAAGCAAGAGAGAGATATACAATCAAAAGAAAAATTCAAAGAAAAAAGGCTCATCTCAATCTGAGAGAACAATAAGCAAGAAAAACACAACGAGATCGAATTCAGAAGCTGCCAGCTACAAATCTCTTTTCTTCTACACTTTCTGTAATATTCTTAGAAGAAGTTTTTCTTAGTGCTGTCATACCTACAAACAAATATCATATTCACTCCTTGAGTGTTATTTGGCTGACTAGCAATCTGTAATCTGAAGCTGCTGCTTCAAATCAAATCTGTAATCTGAGAAAGGCCTGGAGAGGCTAGGTGAAAAATACTTGTTGAGCCTGGAAAGGCTAGATATGCAAATAATACTTGTTGATTGAGCCTAAAGAGGCTAGGTGTGCAAACAATACTTGAGCATGAAGAGGCTAGGTATGCAAAGAATACTCGTCTATAATCTGATCAGTTATAGTGAAAATCTTGGTTAGGCCAAGGACTGGATGTAACCCAAGTTTGGTGTGAACCAGGATAAATCTCGTTTCTCTATCTATCACACTCTCTGTTAATTATAATATTATCTACAATATAATTTCCTGTTTATATTTCCTTAACTAATAGTGGGGTTTAAAAGTGTGCATATCTAAATATCATCTTCTAAGAATAAGTTTTCAGTCAAACAGCTTTCCCTGTTTTGGGTAAAATTAGACGGGTAATTTTAGCTATTTTGGTTTTATGCTTTGAAATCTTTTGAGTTATTTCTTATAATTAAAATCCTTGTTTTAAATTTTGCGGTTTTCACTTAAGTTTAGATAAACACAATTCAACCCCCCTTCTTAGTATTTATTTGAGGTACCTTCATTATGATCATCCTGTAATGGACAACGTTTGACAGCATTAAAGCCTACAACTCCACATGTAGGAATCATATTAACTTCAAGTCGAAGAACTACTCCACTATGGTCACCATGAGAAGCGCTTATGACACTTACATAACTATTATGTACCGTTCTCATAGTGGGTCTATCCAGCATAAATATTACTCTAATATTTATACCTATGTGAAGACTTGATATCTCATATCCATGACCCATGAGATGTAATCATCAGTCTACTCATATAATAGTCTCGACGTATTATTGTCATCTTAATTAGCAATAATACTTGACTACCGATACTTTAAGAATAGCGTTCTAATGTTCAATAGGTCTCATAATCAAGTCATGCACTTGATGTTCTATATTGAATTGAAATAGTTATTCTAAGGACTTTACTATGTTTAAATAAATAACAGAATAACCTAAAATGCCTCATATATATAAATATATGTAAATCAAAGTCATGATACAAATATAAATCTCAAAGAAAACCAATGGCCTCAAGGGCTTACACCAACAATGGTATGTTTGGTTGAGATATATACATCAATCAAGGAAATGACATATGGCCTAACTCGTAGTGATGGTAGATTGGCCTAAAGCGAGAAAATGGCAAAGGGCCTCCCTCATGAGGAAGGCAATGTGAAGACATTGCATGGTTGGATACCTACTTCGAGGAGATGTGATGTGTAAAATCTGCAAGTGTACGAATTTCGTCTAGTAGTAAAAATATCAAATCCACGGGAAATATGTCTATGAGTACTAATTAACTATAATAATTTGATTGATTAAACTAGAACAATTGATTTAGTGAAGAGAATGCTGAAACAATTTAAAAGTTGAGAATAAAAAAAGAATAAATCAAGAACAAGATTGCAAGAATTCAAGAAGGTGTTTTCAATATCAAGAAAGGCTTCCAGTATTGGGTTACCACTATGATAATTATTGAATCCTAATTGATTACCCTTTTATTAAGATCGAATTTCTTTTGAAGATGAATTACCCTATTATAGTTAATGTTCCCTCTCGAGATACATCAACTATGCCCAACTAAACCAATTCCTATTCTCTTGGTAATTGTATATAAAGTGAACCACTTACAATTTGTCGTAATTCAATAAATCCTCGAAAGACTAAATCTATTCTCGTGATATAAATCTCAAGTCTGATTCTTATAGATCCAATTCACCTTTCAATTATTCCCTAAATATCTATGAGAAGCAAATAAGTGGCCAACAAATTCACATTAATAACACAATAAGAATTGAATCAAAAGGAATTCAATCATTAACAAAAAAAAAAAAAAAGGGAAACAAAATCAATTAATCACTGCAACATCCCGAATTTCTGTAACTCTAATCGAGTTGCTTAATCTTGATTAGGGCTTTGATTGCTCGCGAGAATTTTTATGTGTTAGTTTAAGGGCTAGTTGGAAGCTTAGGAATAGGCTTGTATCATGTTGGAAGTGCCTAAGGTGTAACACGAGAAACTGGGGAAGTCAGAAGTCTGGAAGTCTCTTCCCAGCTGAGTAGCACGCTCAAGCGTGGGAAGAGTGCACGCTCAAGCGTGCCAACATTTGTACATTGGCATACTACACGCTTAAGCGTGCAGATTTTCAACGCTTCAACGTTCACAACAGAGTCAAGTTAAGTGAGTTTTCCTTCTTCCTCATTTGTTGCTCGAAAATTCTAAGTGATCAAGTTGATACTGTGGATGGGTCTGCTGATTGTGATGGTTTTGAGCCGTGGTTCGTGGACGCGTGGCGTCCTGGCGGTGGCTATGTTGATGCGAGGTATCATATTTGGGTTTCTGAATGTTAGGCGTAAGGATCCAGTATCAGGTCGTTGAAGATGTTTGTTGCATATCATAGTGGCCTAGTGGCGAGGTCTTATGACGGTAGTATGGGCTGTCAATGTCATGCGAGGTTATATGTACCTGAGTGCGGGTACGGAAAGCAGAAGGGGCGGTCTGTGTGGCCTTGGGGATGTTACCAGACTTGGAACCAATCTACGGTGACGGATAGGGTTGCTACTATTGTGTCGTGATGCCTGATCAAGCCCAGTTATCCCGACTAATCCCTGAGCTATTCCAAGTTATAGGCTAATGTTCCGAGGTGACCAAGACATGTTGTTCTTGTGTTGAAAGGGGAGCACTCATATTAGTCACGGCCTAGCGATTCGGTTTCTTGGACAAACTAACTCTTGTTTCTGTGTGGAACCTTGTGTTGAGAGATTCGACCGACATGCTGCATGGGATTACTATCCCGAGTAGAGGATTGATCTGAGTGAGAGAACTGTTGGAGATGTTTGGCTGTGTATATCTTGACTTGGGAGATGGTTGTTCGTCTGGGTTATCTGTTATGCTTGTACTACTTGATTTATGTGCTACATGTTATATGTGTTGTTTTTTGTTGTTTCGTTCGCGTGAAGACGACGAGCCAGTTGAGGGCGCGGATGGACCCGAGATCACACCCGTTAATCCAGGAGGCACCGCGGATGCTAGTGCTGGGGGACCTTGAGATCATCTATCATTATGATCAAGGGTGGTAGGTGGATCCCTCGACGTTGCTGAGGGTTTACATGGGGCCATTTAGTTTGCTGTTCAAGAGCTACGATCCACCCGAGGAGGATATTGTCAGACCCTTCAGAGTTACTCAGTTCCTTCCCTTCACCCAAATGTGGCACCCACTGAGGCAGAACGAGCAGGACTTTATGTGGGCGATGCTAGCGTCATCCCACGTTACGAGCAGGAGGGGTATCGTACTGCATGGTCAGCCGAGGATGTCGGAGCAGTACCTGAGGACTTATAATCGGCGCAAAGTTGTTGTGAAAAGTTCCATGTCTGAGTATGTACCCTTGTGGGTCTAGAGGCGTACATATGGTGAAGGACAAGGTAGTTCCAGGTATTCACGTCGCTGAGGACGTGAAACTGCCAGTGCGTCTACGTTAGGTTGTGAGGTGAGATGATTTTGATGTATTTTGAGATGGGTGAGGGAGAGCTGACGAGCTTTTGAGAGCTTTTTGAGTCTTTTTGGTATTTGGTTTATCTTTACAGTTTCATGTACAGTTGGTATGTATTTATACAGTATTATTGCCCTACCGATGGGGTCAATTCTGCATGTGACTGTATATAGTTATCTTTTATATGCGATTGATGTTGTATATTTATATTTTTTTTTAAATAAATTAAATAACCATTTTGAATTTAAAACTAAATGTTTTAAATTCTTTTTATTATCATTCAATTTCTTTCTTTAATATGTTTAATTCTTCTTTGATTGTTTTTATTTGGCTTTAATTGTTTTCTATTGCCTTCAGTTTCATCATATGAGGAATCTGAAAAAAATAAAGAATTGAGTGCATTGTTTGAATGACATAAATGCATTTGAATAAAGAAGGAAAATGAAACTGAGGCAACGTTTTCATTAAAATATTTTTAATATTTTTTTATTGATGCTGAATTGATTCCTTACAAGATGTTTACGTACAGTATGTTAAAAATCTATCATATGCAAACATAGATGGATTCAAATGTTGGTTTTGTAACGTGCACCTCGTTTTTTGTATGGAAGTAAAGGAACTTTCTATTTTAATAGGTTAGATTTTACATTGGATTTTATGAGTCATTGAATGAAAATTTTACAAGTTAAACGGTGCATTGAGTGTCTCCAACGGATGGCCTTCATCTTTATATAAAGATGTTTCGAGAAAAATCAAGGAAGAACATTTTTTTGGTTTTCAATCAGTACAAGTGATAAACGAAAAAGAACTTCTTTTCTTTCATGGGTTAAACAACTTTTTCTCCTGCTGTTCTAAAACCTCGGTGCACTTCGGGAGGAGTCTGTTAAATCCTGGGGGTTTTCGTTCTAGACGAATAAATCCTTAAGGACAATGTGATTCTACACGTCTCAGGCTTTAGGGGTTGCTGCTCTTTTACACAGGTTCGCGAGTTGCTGCGTTGCTAGCCTACTGTTTTACAACAATCTCAAGGATTTATTCTCATGGCCAACAATGCTGCGAATGACGTTTCTCTTCCAAGCAATGGTGCACCTGCAGTCTCCCCAGTTGTTGTCCCTCCATCAGTCGCCTATGCAAAGCCCTTTCCTGATATTTCAAAGATTGAAGTATTTGGTGGACAAAATTTCCGTAGATGGCAGGAAAGAGTCAATTCCATTCTTGACATGCAAGGAGTTGCATGGGCTCTCACCGATCCTAAACCTTCATCCGCTGCTGATCCAAAAAAGATGGATGATTGGACCTATGCTAACAAGGTATGTCGTCATACTATTATTAGCACTCTTTCTAATGACTTGTTCGATGTCTATTGCTCTTACAGAGACGCAAAGGAGATATGGGAGTCTATGATAGTCAAATACACTGCTGAGGACGCTGGAAAACAGAAGCTCATGAATGGAAATTTCTATAGGTGGGAGATGACAGATGACAAGGATATCAAGGTTCAGTTCAACGAGTATCACAAGCTGCTATAAGATCTTAAGGCTGAAAATATCAACCTGCAAGACGAGTTTGTAGCTGGTCTCCTTATCGAAAAATTGCCTGAAAGATGGAAGGACTACGAACAATAACTTAAACATAAGCATAAGCAACTATCACTTCAAGAATTGATCACACACATCATCATTGAAGACACCAACAAGAAAGAGTTGAAGGCTGCAAAAGCAAAGGCTTTAGCTTCCCGGGCAAATTTGGTGCAAACCAAGTCTCACAAAAAGAGGTACAATAATAAACCTAATCACTTGCCTAAAGTTTCTAACCCCAATTTTAAAAAGAAAGGTTCTTGTTTTGTTCGTGGAAGGTCGGGTCATCATGCACCTCAGTGCAGATATAGAGCGAGAAATGACAATCCTCCTAAGCCAAGGGCTAACCTGGTTGAAGAAGATGAGATAATTGTTGCGATCATTTCTCAAGTTAATACTGTGACCAGTATGAACAAGTGGGTGGTAGACTCTGGGGCTATCAGGCATATTTGTGCAAACAGAGATGCCTTTACCTCCTACACTTCTATAGGGGATGGAGAAGAACATGTTTATCTTAGAGATTCTCAAACTGCTACGTTTTCGGGAAAAGCGAAAGTTCTTCAAAAGCTCACATCTGGAAAGACCTTGTGTCGCGACCGAAATCGCGAAGGGGACGGTGAGAAAAAGACATTTTATTAAAAACATATAAAGTCGCCACCACTTTTTTTTATTTAGGAAAAAATTGGAAAACCCTTTAAAAAAATAGTCTTTGAAACCAAAACCGAGTTCGGAAGCCAATTGCGCATAGGGAAGGATGAAGACTTAACTCCACGACACCCCTAATACACCTGTTAAAACGGTTACCCAAATTAATTATACAAATGATTACAAAACTTTAGCATATTTATTTTACCCATTGGCTGAATGTAATTAAAAAAATAATAAAACAAGATATTCACAAAACTCACCACCAAAACAATTTGACCAAATTAGAGACACTTTCTCACAACCCCACATTATGAAGATCAGCGCATCATTAGGGAACAAAAGCAGGGAAAATTTTGCTACACATTGCATAGGGCATTTTATCGTGACAATTTGATGAATCAAATATTAACAAGTAATTTAGGGAATGCAAGATGGTTGATGGCACCATCAGCAATTGATAAATGAAATCATACCCAATAGCGTTTTGTCTTGTTAATATAAAGAAACAACATAGTCCCTTCTTATAAACATGAAAGCATGAGACGTAATACAATTTCCCGGTATACAAATATGAAGGAACAAGCCAAGTTATACACATTCAAGATTGCATCAAACCAATACTCCCAAATAAACTTACAAAATTCAATAGAATAAATCCCAAACGTGTTATAAAACAGCTAAGCCCAACACCATGACCCAAACAAAACCAATAAGATAGCATAGAAACTCACCATCGGTTCACTTCAAAAAACATCAAGGTTACTCATGAATTCAGTCAAACCAAATGAGCACCCATCAATATACCAACAATGCAGCATCATACTCTAGACAAGAAAACAATCTCAAATATTCATGGTTACCATTCAAACTCTTGATCAAACTACATCTTCATCAAAGCGAGGAGCAAATCTGCAACTTTGTAACAGATTGGTCAAAGTGTAACAATGACATTGGCATTCTATCAAACTGTTAGAGTGCAATTCAAAGTAACAGGTGAATTAAAAAGAAGAAGAAGAAGAGAAAACAAGCAGAAAAATTGCAACCCTCTCCGCAAATCATGCTACCCGAAAAGGTTCATACAACATCACATCAACAACATTCAGAAATAGGACAGTGGTAGAAGAAAAGAATTAAAATGAAGAAGAAGGAATACCCAATAATTTTTATTTACAAATTAAGAACTATTTTGATCATTTTTATAAACTGAACATCATTAATATTTCTTCATTCTTCTTGAAATACAAAGGAACATGTTTAAGAAAACTACCAACATCTATATGAAATCATTTCCATTTTCAGAATTAAAAAAAAAAAAAAAAAAACGAAAACCTCCCAAAATTACAAAGCTAAAATTGCCTATCCCAAAAGAAAAAACAGAATTGGAAATCTCTCTTCCTCTCCCTTGTTTTTGCGTTTTTATTTCAGTCTCCCTCCCTCTAAGTTTGTGCTTTTTTGGATCCCCCCTCTTGCTATCTGTTCGTCCCCTTTTTATAGAACTCGAACCTCTATCCCCTTCAAATCAACAACGCAACAATAAATTTCATGATTTGAAACGAAAAAGAAAGGGAATGACACTTACCTTGCATGATTGAGCACCAGACACGGGATTGGGAAATCCCTATCACTCCCTTCTTCACGCTCAGGTTCGCACAAAGCTGTGTGACTTGAAAAAATAAACTCACGTTGATTACGGGATTGAGATGTGGGTGCAATTTAGAAAGGGAGAGAAGGATTTGGGGTAGAAAAAGGAAGTCGTGCGGCTGGAATTTGTGAAAAAGAAAAGGGAAAGAATGACGGAGGGAATAAGGTGTGGTTGCTAGGGTTTCAGATGGCTAAGGGAGAAAGGTTGGTTGGAGAGTGGTTCTGGGTCGTGGGTCAAAAATATGGGTAGTTGGTCCTAGATTTGCTTTTAGCCCAAAAGACTTTATTATTTTTTCTTTATTAATAAGATAAATAAGATATGGATAGATGAATAAATAAAATGTTTCTATTTTTTTATTTTCCTAAGACAAGCTGTAATAAAATATTTTTTTATGATTTTCTCTTATTCTTTTTTTCTTCTAATAAAACTAAAAAGAATTCTATTTTTTTCCCTAAAAAATTGACATTTTTATGATTTCGATTCTTTTTCCATTTTTTGGATTTTTTTCTCTAAATTTAAGTGAAAAATAAAACGGATCCGGTCAAAATGGGGTATTCACAGTTGCCCCTCTTACTTGTTGCTTACTAGAAGACATTATGAGTCGCCACTCTTCATGTGATCATAATAAGGAATGAGTAAAGAAAAAGAAGACGCATTTTGTCCGGGAATGTATATGACTTTACAGAGAGATTAAATGCAAATGATGCAGGTATAATAACAAATAAAAGAAATAAAGTGCGATGGGCCTCTGATCCCGAAAGTTAATTGACAATGAGCCTCTAAGCTCGAAAATTAAATGGCAATAGGTCTCTGATCTAAAAAAATGACAATGAGCCTCTGAGCTCGAAAATTAAATGACAGTGGGCTTCTGATCCCAAAAATTAAATGACAATGAGCCTCTGAGCTCGAAAAAATAAATATGCAGCGGACAGATTCTCCTCGCCCAACGAAAATAAATATGCAATGGACGGAACCTCCTCGTCCAACAAAAAGTAAATATGCAATGGACGGAACCTCCTCGCCCGAAAAATAAACATGCAATGGACGGAACCTCCTCGTCCAACAAAACAGTAAATATGGAATGGACGGAACCTCCTCGTCCAACAAAATAAACATGCAACGTACGGAACCTCATTGTCCAACAAAAAGGTAAATATGCAATGGATGGGACCTCCTCGTCCGAACAAAAATAAATATGCAATGGACGGAACCTCCTCGTCCGAAAAGTAAATATGCAATGGACGAAACCTCCTCGTCCAACAAAATAAACATGTAACGGACGAAACCTCTTCGTCCAACAAAAAGGTAAATATGCAATGGACTGAACCTCCTCGTCCAACAAAAATAAATATGCAATGAATGAAACCTTCTCATCCAACAAAACAGTAAATATGCAATGGAACCTCCTCGTTGGACAAAAATAAATATGCAATGGACGGAATCTCCTCGTCCAACAAAAGGTAAATATGTAATGGACGGAACCTCCTCATCCAAAAAAGTAAATATGCAATCGGCGGAATCTTCTCACTGTTAAAAACTTCCAAATAAATCTGAGGGGCCTTTGAGCCAAAACAATTGAGCCATGAGCTGGAAAACTTCATGCAATAGGCCTTCAGCCAAAAAGAATTATCAATTAAGCCATGAGCCGGAAAACTTCATGTAGTAGGCCTTGAGCCGAAAAGAATTATGTAATTGGCCTTGAGCCAAAGAGAATTATGCAAATGGCCTTGAGCTAGAAAATTTATGAAATAGGCTTGAGCCCAAAAGTTTGCAGTTGGCCTTTGAGCCAAAAAGGAGAGCCATGAGCCTTTAAACAAGTAGAAATTGGCCTTAAACCAAAGAAAAAATCGAATTAGGCCATGAGCCAGAGATGAGCCTTTTATGAGTCAATTCTTTTTTCCTTCTTATCTTTTTGTCATTCGCAGGTAAACTGGAAACAAACTCTCAGCTTGGGAGTCAATTTGACTCAAACTCATATTTCTTTGAAACAAAATCTCAGCTTGGGAGACTGTAACACCTCGATTTTCTTAATCTTTTAATTAATTAGGAATTAATCAATAATTAAGTAATTATATTTTATTTGAGGGTTTAGAAACTTTAATAAATTATTCCGAGGCCATAGTCACACTCTACGCCATCATAGGAGACTATGATTAAGTTTTGGGCCAAAAACTCAAACGGAGTCCGGTCTGCGTTTTTGCTTGACAATAGTGCTTTACTGCTATCGAGACCTAATTTGGACCCGTGAACGAGACAGTTAGTCTTAGAATCACGTTTTCTAAATGGTCGTCCTGACGTTCGAAAATGAAAATAATATTTTTCTATTCGGACAGAAAATCGATCGGATAGACGATTCGAGTTGTCTTAGGGTTTTTCGAGAACCTTGAGCCAATGATTTTCATACCAGAGTTATGATAAATCATTTGGGAACTCCTACAAGTGTCGTTAGGATTTTCAAAATGTCGGGATGTGAAATGACCAAATTGCCCTTGGTTATTTTTACTAATTACCTTTTTACCCTTTTTACCTTTCTTAACTCTTAAGAAAACTTAAGAAAATATCTAAATTTTCATGATCACCCTCACTTTCTCTCTCTTATTTTCGAGCTCTCTCTCTCTTCTCTCACCTTCATCTTCTTCTTCTTCTTCCTTCTTTCTTCTTCTCCTCCATTTCTCTTTTCTTCCTCCATTTTCACCTCCATTTTTCTCAAGCTTCCACAAGGATTTTCAAGCAAGTTTGTGAAGCAAAGTTAATCCTCTCATCCTCCTCTATCACCTAGAAGGTATAGATTTCATCCTTGAGCTCTCAATCTTTATTTTCTCCATTTATTTTCATGAATTTCAATTTCTAGATCTAAACTTCAAAAATCTCTAGAAAATTGTAGAAAAATCATTTTGAGACCAAACCAATTCGTATGAGCTAGTATCATCCCCTAATATCATAATCCAAGAACTTGTGATGAAATAAAATCTCTAGCCTATTTATCTTTTAAGGGCCAAATGTATGAGTTTTTGGGGGAAAAGGGGTTTTTGTTCTTTATTCTTGATTCCACATGTTGCATCCCTTAATCATGTAATCCAAGTGATTAGGAGGCCAAATCAAAATCCCACCTATTTTTCATGGTGATGGCCGAAACCCTACCTTGTGAGTTTAAGGGGTTTTGGTTCAAATCTTTGATAATTGATCATTGATTATGCATTAGGTATGCGTATGGATCATGGATCCAAGAGTTGGTAGAATTTCAATATCCCTAGCCTATTTCATTAATTAAGGGCAATAACTACTCCTAGATATTAGGTAGTTTATGGTTTCATTATTTTAATTTCTAGTTGTGTTTTGTTGTATAGAATCAGACAGGATTCAAACACACGTCAGCGCACCCGACTGACAACTGTGGAGTCGTAGCCGGAGTTGCTCGAGGAAATCACTAAGGTGGGGAGAAAGAACTAATATCGTCAGGAAGGCAAGCTTAGTATAGAGTATATATATCTGTGTAGGGGAACCCTTAAACCCTACTAGAGGTTGAGCCCTGAATAAAGTGCCTGGACCCTAGGTGTGGGAACTTTTGGGCTATCACCACTAAGTTGATATTATAAATGATGTGATTGATCGAGGTTGCTGTGTTGATTTATTTAATTGATTATCTGTTTATCTATTGTGTTGAACTGCCTGTGTGATTTGCTGCTATTCGATTTTTATGATGATATCTGCCTTGGAATAAATTACTGTTGTAATGTTTTTGTGATTTGACTGGTGGTTGAGTGTTGATGAGAGTATGGTGAGTGATGATGTTGTTCCGGTTGATATCGTTATGGTCCCAACTGTGGAGCTGTGGCTCGTAGACACAAGGCGTCGTGATGCGGATACTGATGCTAATGTGATGTTGATGATGATGTGATGTTGATGTTGATGATTGATGTTGACGTTGATGTGATGCGATGTGTCGTGGTCGTGGACAAGTGTTTAGGCGTGAGGTTACGATATCAACTTGCGATGGATGTTTGTTGCATTTTCATAACATTTCATACCACAGCATTTGGTCCCAAAGGGGGATGTCCAATTGGGGACGTTACGTAAAATCCCGAGGCGGGTTATGATGTGATGTGATGTGATGTAATCCCGACGGGGATGTCCAATTGGGGACGTGATGTATCGGCCGACATGCATATAGGGAAGACAGCATATACATAGGGACTATAGGCTTATTCAAGAGAACGATGTTTGAGATGATTGTGATGGGTGACTTAAGAGATGGATGAGGTTGTGTTATATATGTTATCTGTGTTATGTGATGTATATATATATATATATGTTGTACTAATGCCCCTCTCCCATATTGATGATATATGTTTCTTATCTCCCGCTATTTTTCTGTATGTGTTGCTCTTATTTTATGGAAAGACCCCGAGGAGGAACCAGTTGCTGAAGAGCTGGACGACATTCCTTAAGAACCTGATGCTGCAGGACGTGCCACGGACCCTAGCCTCAAGAGGTTGGGCAATGATAGTGGCTAGCCGGAGAGCTGTCTCTTGGCTTAGTTATGTATTTTGATTTCAGTCTGTACTAATATACACTATGTAGTACTTTATTACTATAGCCCTACTGATGGAGCAATACTGTATGTGATATATTTCTTTATATTTTAAGCTGTGTACTCTGAAGCATTGCGTGCTGTGTATTTGATTGCTTCCGCGCTCAATTTTCTGCTTCGCTTCGTATTAATAAGGCACGCTAACGTTTATTATGCGATTAAGATTAGTTAATATCTTAGGTTCTACTGATGGGACGGCGGGTCGTCTCATTTATTGGTATCAGAGCAGTTTGATTCTAATATCGGACCGTGAGGTTTAGGAAGTACACTAGCATTGATAATCCCGACGGGGATGTCCAATTGGGGACGTGATATATCGGCCGACATGCATATAGGGAAGACAGCATATACATAGGGACTAGTATCCCTCCTATAGGCTTATTCGAGAGAACGATGTTTGAGATGATTGTGATGGGTGACTTAAGAGATGGATGAGGTTGTGTTATATATGTTATCTGTGTTGTGTGATGTATATATATATATATATGTTGTACTGATGCCCCTCTCTCATATTGATGATACATGTTTCTTGTCTCCCGCTATTTTTCTGTATGTGTTGCTCTTATTTTATGGAAAGACCCCGAGGAGGAACCAGTTGCTGAAGAGCTGGACGACATTCCTTAAGAACCTGACGCTGGAGGACGTGCCACGGACCCTAGCCTCGAGAGGTTAGGCAATGATAGTGGCTAGCCAGAGAGCTGTCTATTGGCTTAGTTATGTATTTTGATTTCAATCTGTACTGATATACACTATGTAGTACTTTATTACTATAGCCCTACTGATGGAGCAATGCTGTATGTGATATATTTCTTTATGTTTTAAGCTGTGTACTCTGAAGCGTTGCGTGCCATGTATTTGATTGCTTCCGCGCTCAATTTTTCTCTTCGCTTCGTATTAATAAGGCACGCTAATGTTTATTATGCGATTAAGATTAGTTAATATCCTAGGTTCTACTGATGGGACGGCGGGTCGTCTCAGAGACAATTTGACTCGATTCACAATTCTCTTTTTTCTCTCTTTTTTTTTTTCTTATTTCTTTTTTCATTTTTTTCAGAACATCTGCACTGACGGGCCAACTCGACATCGACTCACAAAAGAGAAACCATGCAGATAAATTGAACTGAGTGCTTCTTAACAAGCGTCAACCAATCAAACCGCTATTCGGACACCTCATCACTTGCTTAGACATGTTGAATCTAGGCGATACCATGTTCTCGTTGCCTTAGAATGTAGCATCTTGAAAACCACTAGTCTTGACCTTCCTTTCATTTCCAAGCCTCAAATTGAAAATCAAACTACCTCACAATCTTGATTGTTCCTTGAGAATGTCATCTTACGCCCTTTTTGAACCCCTTGTGGCTTGAACGGTTCCTGGGGAGATTGCCATTAGATCGTTGAATCATATTGTTGAACCTACGTTCACCTATCATGAAGCATTTTAATGGACATGCATAGATCAACAAGTGACTCAATAAGTAGATTAATTAGAGAGCTTCTTTGAGTATTTTGAAAGCTTGACTGCAAGAAAAATCAAATGGGTGTTGCCTCAAGATGGGTCTTTTTGATTATCATGTCATGGATCAAGACTTACCAACCAATGTGACCCTTTGAGGGCCAAAACAAAATTGCCCTAGTGTAAGGCTCGCTTGAACTTGGGAAAAATGCCTCGATTGAGCAACACGAAAAATTGTCCCATTGTAGGGGTGAATTGAGCAGCACAAAAATTTGACCTAGTGTAGGGGTGAATTGAACACAGAAATTTTGCCCCAGTGTAGGACTGACTTGAACAACGGGGAAATTTGCCCCATTGTAGGGCTTACTTGAACAACAAGGAATTTGCCCTAGTGTAAGGCCCACTTGAACTTGAAAAAAAAAATGTCCAGATTGAGCAACACGGAAATTTGCCCCAGTGTAGGGCTGAATTGAACAACACAAAAATTTTGCCCCAGTGTAGGGCTAACTTGAACAACGAGGAAATTTGCCCCAGTGTAGGGTCACATTCAACCAAAAGATTTGCCTTAGAAAATGGTTGGATTGAACTATGTAGAAAGTTGAACCTACGTAAACCCCTTTTCATTTTCTTTCCTTCTTTTTTTTTGTTTGCCCTAACTTTTGCTTAGACTGCCCTTGCGGGTTTTCAGCCTAACGAGCTTTTCTCTTTTCCTTTTTTTTTTTTTCATGGAGCAAAACATTATGCAAGGTGTGAATACTTTGTCTCAAGATTAAGAATTTTATGAAAATAAGAGCAACCCCTCATTGATTAGAATGGACTTTTAAAGGTTGTAATGTGGCCATGGTTAGGGGTTAAGAAAAGAAGGTATAAGAGACTCAAACAAGTATTTAAGGGTGATTGAGACCAAGGATCTTTGGCTTAACTCGAACCCAAAACTCCTTTTTTTTTTTTTCACTTTTGTACATTTCTCCTCCCTTTTTATTTCAATGGCATTACCAACATCCCACCTTCTTTTCCTCTTTTCCTTTTTTCCTTTTTCAATATCACCTCCATCCTCAACATCATCCTCTTTTCCTGTTTTGCTTTTTTTCTTATCTCTTTCACATTTTCCTCCTTTCCCCAGCTATTGCTATTGCAAACAACCTTTATTTAGTGCCAACCCCTAATGTAAGGGTGATCCCGATCTAAGGTTATATGAAAGAATTTCTAAGGCCTAATAGGAATAACAAGGGATAATGATATTTTATGAAGGATAGAGAAAGATGGCCAATCCTCATTTCAAATCCCGATTACTCATCTCACATAAAAAAATTAATCTTCAGACAAATTAATCTTCAGACAAAATTAATACCTGTTAAAAACTCCACCTTCATTTATTCGCTCCCAAGTATTTTTCTTTTTCTTTTTTTTTTTTTTTTTTGAAGAGGGGATTTGAAACTTTTTTCAAAGAGTGTACATGTTCTTCACAACCATGAAAGGACACAAACTTTTATTCGAAGGTAGAGGACAGAAAAATAGTCGATGCAAGTCCATTACCATAAAGCTTCAAAATAAGTCAAATATAGGAACAATATGATCAAGCAATCCTTAAGTGGCAATAATAGTTCAACATCTTCTGACTTTACCCAATCATATGGTTTGTGTCACCCCTTATTGCCTTTGAGCATTAATTGTGCTAGGAGATTATACATCCCTTCCTGAATTTCCAACTTTTGACACAAACTTTTCTGATGGGCCTGCAACTGTCCTCAACATGTCTTCAAATTTACTTGTCACTGAGCTATCTAGGTCGCTTGCTTCTTCATTTCCTCCACCTCAAGAATCAAGGTTCTTCTCATTCCTCGCTCACATGCTTCCATTTTTATGTTATGAACCAATGTTTGATTGGTCTAAACCTTCTTTAAAAGCAGCTGGTTCAATTTATCCGCATTAAAAGGATGAACTTATTCCTCTTCTTTTCCTTTTTTTCCTTTTCTCTTTTTTCTTTTTTTTTGTTTCTTTCTCTTCTTTCTTTTATTTTTTTTATTTTTTTTTCTTCTCTCTTTTTTTCTTTTTTCTTTTCTTTTTTCCTCTCTTTTCTCTCTTTTTTTATCTCTCTTTTTTTTACTTTTCTTTTTTTGAAGAAAATTGAAAGAAGTTTTACTATTTACTCAAAGATTTTTTTTTTTTTTTTTTGCTTTATTGGGGGAACCCCTTTTTTTGGAAAAAAAAAAAGAAAGTAAACACATGAAGGATAAAGGAGTTACAAGAAAAATGCTCCCTTTGTGTCTCAATAAGGTGCAACCTAATGATTGGATATGACTAGGTTCCATCTATCAGTGCATGGATCATATGGACAGTTCTACACTCCTAAGGAAAAATGGTCCTCCAGATTGCCCTTATCAAGAAGATAAGGATCTAGCACCATGAATAGACCATAAGGAGGGATAAACCCCCACAATATGGTCATACCTATGATAGTGGGTACAATCTGAGCGGAAGATTTAGCGCAAGTCAAGGAAGCATAAAACTTCACAATAACATGGCTAAAACCCCTTCTAAATCCTATGGCATCACTGAGGCTCGGGTATAGGGCCCATAAGGTGTGTGAGGTGAGTGATAATGATGTGTGTGAAGAGAGTATACAAACTTGAAAAATCTAAAACTAAAAAAATTCTGTAAAACAAAGTCACACATATATACGAAATCAAAGGTCATCTATCCTAGAGTTCAAATAATATATTCCAAGAAAAAAAAAATGTCATCTACCTAAGGTTGAAAAAGCAACCAAAAACTAAATACATAAGGAAAAAAAAAAAAGCTTAAACAGAATATATTTACACAAAATAAAATAAAAAAACCAAAGCAAAATATATTCACCCAAAAAAAAAAAAACCAAAACAAACTATATTTACACAAAAACATGGTATTTTCATCTTCTCCAATTTTTTATTTTGAGAGAAAAAAGGAAAGAAAAAAAAAAAGAACATATCAACACACACAAAAAAGCAAAATATATACGTAAAAAACAAATGACTTTTTTTTATTTTTTAATTTTCATAGAGAAACAAAACATAGCAACAATAAAAAAAGGTGAAACAAATAAGTTAAAATTTATTAAAAATTCGCACAGTTAATTTTAATGGGCTTGACTATCCAAAAAAACATCCACAGTGGAGTCGCCATCTATCACGACCGGAATCGCGAAGGGGACAACAAGAAAAAGATATTTTATTAAAAACATGTAGAATCGCCACAAATTTTATTTATTTAGGGAAAAATTGAAAAACCCTTAAAAAAAATAGTCTTTGAAACCAAAACCGAGTTCGAAAGCCAATTGCGCATAGGGAAGGATGGAGACTTAACTCCACGACACCCCTAATACACCCGTTAAAACGGTTACCCAAATTAATTGTATAAATGATTACTAAACTTTAGCATATTTATTTTACCCATTGGCTGAATGTAATTAAAAAAATAATGAAACAAGATATTCACAAAACTCACCACCAAAACAATTTGACCAAAATTATAGACATTTTCTCACAGCCCCACATTATGAAGATCAGCTCATCATTAGGGACCAAAAGCAGGGAAAATTTTGCTACACATTGCATAGGGCATTTTATCGTGACAATGTGATGAATCAAATATTAACAAGAAATTTAGGGAATGCAAGATGGCTGATGGCAGCATCAGCAATTGATAAATGAAATCATACCCAATAGCGTTTTGTCTTGTTAATATAAAGAAACAACGACAGTCCCTCCTTATATACATGAAAGCATGAGATGTAATATGTAACGCTCAAATTTTCAAGTTTTATAATTATTCAATATTTAAACATTTGTATTTTATTAGAGGGTTTAGATAGTGAAATAAAATATTCTGAGAATATAATAATGCCCTACACAACCATAGGAAGCCATGGTTAAGTTTCGGACGAAAGCTGAAACGGAACCCGATCTGAATTTTTACGGATAGTAGTCTTTTTCTACTATCAAGATCTAATTTTGACTCATAAACGAAACAGTTAGGTTTTATATTTTATTTCCAACAATATTGATTATTTTGAAAATTTTCAAAATAAATAAGTCGTTGAAATAAATAAGTCGTCATACAACTTTTTGGGCTAAAACCTAAATCAGGTGAATAACGGAGCTGAATACGGGATTTCAGTGACCCGCTACGAATAAGGTTGAAGTCACATGGTGTGCTATGACTCATCAGTGACTCATCAGTATAATGATTACGTTTAGAAAATATGTGGACGTGAAATGACCAAAATGCCCTGCCTTTTTCATAATTACCATTTGCCCTAGAATGAAAAGACCGTTTTGCCCTTTAGAATTTATGGAATAATTGGTCATCATTGCATTCTAGAAATATCTAGATATTTATATGGGAAATGACGATTATGCCCCTAGTCTTTTAAGAAATTACCAAATTATCCTTTTGGTTATTTACAAGTTTGCCATGACATCAAATAATATCTCACCTTCACTCTCTCTCTAACGGCCCGGACTGCTTTAAGGATTGCTGACTGTCCCCACAAACCAACACGAGTCTCTTCAGCGTGCTTTGTCCTCACTCACATGCTTCCTAGGAAAACTTCCCAGGAGGTCACCCATCCCAGAACTACTCCAAGTCAAGCACGCTTAACTTTGGAGTTCTTAAGTGATGAGCTACCGAAAAGAAGATGCATCTTGTTAGTATAGGTAGTACAAATCAATTCTTATAAGCCTTCCTTCAACTGTACAGTCCCATACCTGCACAGCCTCAGGATCCCTCTCATTCCGGTGTGAATCGGTTCATTCATGTATCCCTCCGCCTAGAAGCCTGCCAGGAGCCGCTCCTTGTCCGTGCCTCATGCACCGGCGATCACTCCCCGCCCTCGTCAACCCCGGGTGTTACATGCCCACCAGCTTCCGCTTGGTTCGTCCCCGAACCACACCGTACTGAAAGAGGTCCGCTCTGATACCATTTCTAACGGCCCGGATTGCTTTAAAGATTGCTGACTGTCCCCACAAACCAACACGAGTCTCTTCAGCGTGCTTTGTCCTCACTCACACGCTTCCTAGGAAAACTTCCCAGGAGGTCACCCATCCCAGAATTACTCCAAGTCAAGCACGCTTAACTTTGGAGTTCTTAAGTGATGAGCTACCGAAAAGAAGATGCATCTTGTTAGTATAGGTAGTACAAATCAATTCTTATAAGCCTTCCTTCAACTGTACAGTCCCATACCTGCACAGCCTCAGGATCCCTCTCATTCCGGTGTGAATCGGTTCATTCATGTATCCCTCCGCCTAGAAGCCTGCCAGGAGCCGCTCCTTGTCCGTGCCTCATGCACCGGCGATCACTCCCCGCCCTCGTCAGCCCCGGGTGTTACACTCTCTCTCTCTAGGCCACACGGCCTTCCTCTTTCTCTCTCTATCTCACTCTTCTCTCACTTGTTCTTCATTTTCTCTCTTTGTTCTTCATTGTTCATACTTTGAAACCTTTGAAAACTTGAAGTTTTTGGGTGATTCAAGTTAGTTTCTCTTAAGCTTCATCATCTAGGAGGTATAAACTCCATCCTAGCTTTCTTAATCACTCTATTTCATCTCTTGAATCTCTTGATTCATGAAGATCCAACTTTGATTCATGAACTTTGAAAATTCATAGAAAAGTGTAGAAAAATCCTTTTAATACCAAATCAGTTTCTCTAATCTAGTTTCATCATTCTCTTTCATTATCCAAGAGCATGAAATCAAATAAGTTTTCTAGCCACTTCTTCTTAAAGTGGCTGAACCACCTAACTTGAAAAAGGTTGAGTTTTTGATTCAAGTTTTGAGTAATAAGACTTAATCTAGTGTTGTGTATACTTGAGGATCATTGATCCGAGAGTTGGAAACCAAATGGCTTCCTAGCTCATATGGGTTTTCTTGGCCGAAACCTCCATGTGTTGGTGGATGGGATTTTGGTTCAAGTTTTGGTGTAATAGGCTTTGATAACCTTACCACACCTAGTAAGGATGGAATCCAAGAGATAGGAATTTTTGGACATCCCTAGCTATTTTTATGGCTCCATGGCCGAATCCTATATAGGTAGGAATAGGAAGATTTGTGTTATGTAATATTGATGTTTGGATTGATTATGTGTATGTAGTTGTGATTGGTTGATTGGACGAGGAATCGGGAGAATCCGCGAGCCGATCGGACGACTTTTGCTTGGAGGATAACTACAACGGGTAAGGGGATTTTGCCTGAGGGATTTTCCCCGATAATCCTATGTTATCCGTGATTGATTTGTGTAGCTCTGTTGGAGCTTCGTTGTGATTGTAATAATTTATGCTCTTGTATGCTTTAGTATGTTCTAGCATATGTTTATGATGATGTTGATTGGACGAAAAATGTTTTCATGTATGTTGAAAAATCATATTTTGATCTCTAGATCAAGTAAGGACTTTTATGCTTGATTATGATGCAATTATGTGTGATTATTGTTTGTCATAATTATGTGATCATTTTGAGCTATGACTTGTCTAGTTGGTGAAGCAAGATCTTCACTTTTTCCTTAAGGAGGCTTGCGGCCTTAGTGAGTAAAATGTGGAAGAACATATGTTGTTCTTGAACAATTAAAGTTTTGAAGTAAGAAAAGTGTTTTAGAGACTTATGTCTCAAAGAAAAACAATAAGTGATTTGATCCAAAGTTCAAATAAAGTTTCAACCTTTAAGTGTTTTCATCAAAGTGAAACATGTCTTTTACTTTAACTTTAGTTCATCTAAGTAATCAAGTGATTTAAAAGAGAAACAAAGAAGCGTTTTCATGAAAAGTTAAACATAGTTTCATTAGGCATTTCCTTTATCTTAGAACAAAGACAATGTTCCTTTTTCAAACATAATGGAGACCTTTTATCCTTTAGTTGATTAAAATGAATCATAGTTAAGAAAGTTAGATGAGATTACATTTCCGTCACACTAACTTAGCTCATGCTTGTACACTAAGCTAGTAAGGAAAATCCTTTTCAAAATAGTTAAGGAACTTTACCTTAATCAAAGTAACAAAGTTCTTTCAAGTCATGAGTTTTCAATCAAAAAGGATTTGGTTTACAAAGAGAGTTTTTAACTCGTAATCGTAAAGTTTTACGGGTGAAAACCTAAGTTAAGTAATTAACTTAGAGTTGAAGACAAGGGATAATTAAGTATAGTATGTGGTGGAACAAGACCATGTACTATACCATTGATGACTTAATGCATCAATGACTTCATAAGACTTAAGTGAACCAACACTTATTTCATTAATTGAAAATCAAGGAGTAATATCTTAGAAAGGATCAAAGACTTATCCAAGAGGATTCTCAATCCTTCTTCATAATACTTAGGATTTGAGATGTGATTCATAAGACATAAACACAAACATGAAACGTTTTGGGTTTTGAAACAGTCGTTCGATTGTTTCAATCTTGTAATAATCGGGATGAGAAGGACCCTGAGGCTGTGCAGGTATGGAATTGTACAGTTGAAGGAATCCTGAGGCTGTGCAGGTATGGGACTGCATAGTTGAAGGAAGGCTTATAAGAATTGATTGGTACTACCTATACCAACAAGATTCGTTTTCTTTTCGGAAGCCCAAAACATAAGAACTCAATAGTTAAGCGTGTTTGACTTGGAGCGCTTGTAGGATGGGTGACCTTCTGGGAAGTTTCCTAGAAAGCATATGAGTGAGGACAAAGCATGCTGAAAAGACCCGTATTGGTTTGTGGGGGCAATCGACAATTCTGAAAGCAGTCCGGATCATTCCAAAGGAATCACGAGATATTTATCCGATGGACAAATGTTTTATAATACAAAGACGTATATAGTTCCTAAGGAATAAAACCTAGCGAATCTTGAAGTTATCCAATGGATAGACATTGCTTTATCGCATCTGTCTTGTGTAAGCAATGGCATTTCATGTGCATAGTTGTAAGGCCTTGAGCCTAGGAGTTGAGCTTACACCTTGATGCATGTGCGAATTTACGGTGACGATCTTCAATGGTCTTTTTGGAGGTATCAGAGTTGGAAGGGCTGACATGAGACAAGTTGGTGATTCTTCTGTGTCGTGGCGAATTCATGCAATACACTGATACCCTCTACTAAATGCCGTAATTTTCATGTTTGGTCGAGAGTGCTTCCGTAAAGCCAGATACATGCACGTTACGAATGTTGTAGCATCTTGCTTATGGCTGGCAATAACCGGAATATGTCCTCCCATTCACTCTCTCTGACACATTTGTTAGCTCCATGGAGTAGGGCTCAGAGTTTTACCCTTGTGACATATGGCATTGAGTCATGTACATCGCATTACATTGTATGGTTGTTGATGATTACATTTGCTTATTGTACATCACCATTTTGCTTTCAAAGATGTCTCATGCTACTAATTGATTAATATGATATATTGCGATTTACGGTATGCATGTTGGATATGTTATTACTTGGTGTTATCCTGCGTTACTATTACTGTTATGCTGTTTTGTGTGTCATGCATGTAGTTATCGTGTTTAAATTTATATATTGGTTACTCACTCTTGCCTATACATGTTGGACACCCTGTTGTGTTTTTGGATATGTGTACAGATACTTCTCAATGGTCATTTGAGTCACTTCAAGACCCTGTAGCTTGTGTTTCTCGATGCCGACGACGAAGATGTGTGGACTGTCGACGACGAGGCTCAGTCTCATTGGTATGACGTATACTAGGTAGTAGGCTCTATTGTCCGTAGAGTTCTTTCATCAAACCAGCTCTTAGGATTTTAATATATAATGTTGAGAAAGTCGGTATGTGTGGTTTTGAGAACCTTTGTACAGTTGGTGTCAAGACCCGAAATTTCGCAGCCATGACCAGCCGAAAGAGAAAGACATAACTTTCCCTTTCGCAGCCTTTCGAGCGTACAAAAAATTCGTTTCATTCAAAGTAAACAATATATTCATTAATTACAACAACATAATGAATTTACGTACATCAGAGTAACAACTACTCAAAGAAACAAAATTTACAAAGTCCTGCTAAGCTAAAACAACACAAGACCATGGGTGCAACCCATCCCAAAAATGCTCCACATGGCATCCAAGGCTCCCGGCGGCTTCGCCGATACCTACAGCTGAAATGTTAAACGTGGGATGAGTCCAATGACTCAGTGAGGAAGAAATCCCTAAACACATGCAGTCATGCAAAAGTAAGTAAGAAACTATAATACATAGTCATACAAGCAATTTATAATCCCACACACAAATAACTTTGTAAACCATTATTACGACCATCAATACACAATTATGTTTATATAACAAACCACATTACATGTGGACATCTTGGCCCTCGACAAAGTACTTGTGGAATGCCTTGCACTAACTTTCCTTTTCTCATAAACCATGTCCCACTCATAAGGGGATACAGATCATATATACTAATATATCGAGTCTTTGAGGTTTCAATTTGGGTTGTTCACTAAGGTCCCTCGCCTCGATAGTTTTAATTTTCTACCCCAGAGATACTACCCCTCCGGTCATCAACGTCCCTCCTAACGCCCGGGGTATCTAACGAGGGTCCCCTTGTCCCTGACGATGATATTTATATACCGGAGCCTCCCGTTCCCCGGTCAGCTTACCCAAAGATTCATAACCTTTCCTTGACAATCCATTCCATCAAGTGCTTTCACATGGCATTCGCAAAATGAACATACACATGAACTCACATCGTTCAAAACATACTATAAAAAAAAAGTAGGTCAGACTAACACTTTCCATTATGTGCTCATATTCATACTTCTATCATAAAGAGAATCAATATATCTTCTTCCATTATTCTATTCAATATTTATATTCAAGACACCAGATAATATCACCAAACAAAAATTCATTTTACATCTCATAGTTATATTCACAACACCACAGTCATACACTTCCTGTAATGTAATCCACATTATGATCAATAAAATATTAGTTATACATTTATCTTAATATCATACATACACCTCATTATATCTAAACTTAACTCATCATATCATAAATATACCTTGATTCCTTTTTAATATATATATAATATAATTTCTTCCCTCATTCAAATATAATTATTGAATATATATGCCCATGTATGCTGGCAAGGCATTTCAAAATTGTGCCCAGCGGCCATCCCTCAAATCTTCCCTCAAATTATCATAAAAAAAAATGGCTTTTATTTCCCTGTTTCCAACCCAGTAAATTCTCAGAAATGCAAAAATAAAAATAAAGAAAATTAGCTTGAACTAATTTAATAGCATGATTTGCACTATAATGCAGACATAGAGTTTCAGTAGACACAATTGTTATTGTGCTCATCCAAGATTTCTCAGGTCTCATATAACTGATATGCAGATTTCTTCCCTACTTCTCAATCATCTCCAAATTTGTCGACAACTTGATATCTATGTACATGCTGGACAAGGTAATAAACCATGTTTAGTAGCCAACTTAAAAATCCCTCTCAGGTAGTTCAGTCACGCACCAAAAGAAACAAGGGAAGAAAAAAAAAAAAGAATAGCAACAACGCGTATTTCCAACCATATACAGGGAGAAAGCAACTATTCACAGATATCATTTGGGGATTCATTTCAAACTTCGTCAATAGCAAAATACTCATGAGAATATTTTCAGATTAACGCATGTATGCACACCTTTGTTATTTTCTCTAAATCAAAATCTACAAGCAAAATAACTTCACACACAGATAACAAACAAACAAAAATCCCTCACCTTATGTTGACCTCTTGTTAGATTCTAAGAAACAAACTGAAATGGAGGAAGAAAGGGAAGGAGAACCACCAATGGGGCTTCTCCTCTTGTCTCCTCTGTTAGGGTTCAGAAATTTGATGCCAAATGGCAAAGGGGGGAAGGGCTTCTCCCATCTTAAAAGGAAACCTAACAGATTGGATAATAGTGCCATTCACCAAAAAAAGCATCATGGGCAAGACATAAAAAAAATAACATTAACTTACTAGTTAAATTTTAATTAACTTGTTAAGGGTATGTCAAGTTATGCACTACCCTATTGATGTCTTAAAATCCTTATTTAATTATCTAAAGAAAATCGATGAGAATTTTTAGATTATAGCATACTGTATTATTTAAAACACATGTTTATAAAAAAAATCATATAACCTTTATACAAGAAAAAAATTTTTAACTTGCCAGACATGACATCATTTAATTATTATAATTATAATTATTAAAATTATTTGGTATTACAGTTGGAGACTTCAGAATGAAAATAATTTCGGGAAGGTTTATATGTGGTGATGAAATGATTTATGAATAAACCCAGTTATGTGTATTGTCAAGAATGATGTAATTTAATTATTGTGATGTGTGTATCACTTTCTAAAGTTTTATGCCAAAAACATTTTACACCCAAGTTTTCTGACTTAAAAGTAAATTATTCTTTTTCCGAAAGTAACCAACAATTCTCTTTTAAATTTAATTCTGCACGTGTTCTTTATGTAATACCCAAAGGGGGGTGTTACATAATACAATTTCCCAATAAACAAATATGAAGGAACAAGCCAAGTTATACAAATTCAAGATTGCTTCAAACCAATACTCCCAAATAAACTTACAAAATTCAATAGAACAAATCTCAAACGTGTTATAAAACAGCTAAGCCCAACACCATGACCCAAACAATAGATAGCATAGAAACTCACCATCTGTTCACTTAAAAAAACATCAAGGTTACTCATGAATTCAGTCATACCAGATGAGTACCCATCAATATGCCAACAATGCGGCATCATACTGAAATAGACAGATTCAAACACTGGAAGAGGGGTTGAATGGTGTTTGACAAATTTATGCGGAATTTAGAAACTTTTTCGCAAGCATAGACGGGTTATAATAGACGAGTAAACACAGACAGGTCAATCAGACTGATAACTCGTCTAAAGGTTTTCACAGAAAACACACAATCATGCAAGATAAGAAAAGTTTTGATAAACACAATTATAAACCCCTTTAGTTAGATGATAGTTAAGACAAATAATCAAATTAAAGAGTTAAGGGAAAGAGAGATCACTCAGCAGGTTTATCCTGGTTCACCCCTTAACAATGAGGCTACGTCCAGTCCTTGGCAGCACCAAGTTTTCTCACTATAACTGATTTAGGTTAGAGGATAGACAAGTATTATTTTCACACCTAGCCTCTTCAGGCTGCAGACGAGTATTGTTTTCACACCTAGCCTCTTCAGGCTCCAGACAAGTATTACTTGCACACTTAGCCTCTTCAGGCTCAGACGGATTTGTTTGAGAGAAGTTATAAAAAGGTTACACTTTGCAAGTATTTCACAAGCACTCAGACGAGTGTATTAAATGTGAAGTTCTAAAAGACTACGTAATAACTTCAAATGATTGAAGAATAAATAATGAAAGAATGAAGATATAAATGCACAGAGTAATTGCTCTTGATTGCTTTGATCATTCTCTTGTCTACTTGGATCTTCGAAGTCTTCTTCATTAAATAGGCTTCAAGATTTTAAAGCCGTTAGACACAAAGTCTGAAGGCTTGGCTTCTTGTAGATCTTCAATAAATGTAATAGAGTCGTTCTGATCAGCCATTAAAGTATAGGGAACTTCGCTTGTTCTCTCTCATCAGAGTGATATAGACTTCTGATATACCTTTAGTCTCAGCAGGTCTATATACGTGCTTTTTGTTTGTAGAGGGAAGACTTTCCATTTTGGTGTAAAATGCAGTTGTGTTCAGGCAAAGCACTTTGTTAAAGTTCCTTATCAGAGTCGAGACAACTTTCATCCCATGTATTCTTTAACGTTAGTCATTAGACGGATGAGTGACTTTTTTAGACGGGTTGACTCTTTAACACAGAGATGACGTCGGTTGCAAAGTCTTTTAGACGGGTGAATCTTCCTTTGATCAGACGGTTGAAGACTTCATTAGACGAGTGAACTTCTCTTAGTTTAGACGAGTGAACTTATCTCAGTTAAGACGAGTGAACTTTAGTTAGTTCAGACGTGTGAACATGAGTTAGTTCAGACGGGTGAGCTTATCTAAGTTCAGACGAGTGAACAATTCATATAGACGCTTAATGTTATAATCTGCACACTAAGTAGACAGTTAAATACTACAGACGGGTTCAATTAAATTATTGAATAACTGTTTTAATCTCATCAAAACTAAGGTAAATGCACATCAGACATTTGGAGACTCAACAATCTCCCCCTTTTTGATGATGACAAAACATGTTAAATGATTTAATGAACTTAAGAAAATTCACATAAATCAGTCATGTATATGATTAGTCAGATTAAAACATTGTTCCATAATTATAACAAACTCAAACAGATAAGCATTTAACTTTTTATCTTAGTCTTATCTTAGTATTTTCTCCCCCTTTTGACATTATCAAAAGCAATAGAATATAGACGGAGAGAAAAGAAAAGACACATCATATTTAAAGGTAAACATTTGTTCATATCAAACAGTTGTAATATTAAGACATTTTTCATTTAACTTTCTCCCCCTTTTGTCATAATCAAAAAAGAGAAACAGAGGAGGTAATTTGTATTTGACCATCATTGGCTGTGTACAAGATACTTTAAAAAGAAGAAAATTACAAATAAGGTACTAAGAGAACAAAAAGAGAGTTAAAAGCAAGTTTGTCCTTTGGTTTTGCCTAAAGGCTTCTTCAACTGCTCCCCCTGAGCAGATGATCCTCTTTGATGGTTTTAAAAACGAAGAGAAAAAGATTTGAAAACGTAAGAATGAAATACCTTTAAAATAAAAGAAAGTTTTCCCTTTTAAAGACCAAAGACAGTTGTAATTTTAAATGAAAACAACAAAAAGATGGAGGTTTTTTTAAAAAAAAAATTGATTTAAAATAAAAACAGTCATGTACACATTTTGCCTCAGAGAAAGAAATGGCATTAAAGATAATAACCATTTAAAAGAAAAAAAATTCAAATAAAGAGTATGATTCAAAGAGTCAGACGGTTAAACATAGACGGGTATCATAAACACTCATCAGACAGGTTATTCAGCAAAGCAATGTATATTCAAGTTGTCTCTTATAAACTTAAACCTATCCTCAGCTAAAGGTTTTGTAAAGATATCAGCCCATTGATTTTCAGTTTTAACAAACTTAACATCAAATATACCTTTTTGAACATAATCTCTTATGAAGTAATGTTTGATTTCTATGTACTTAGCCTTAGAATGTTGTATGGGATTCTTAGTTAAGCAATTAGCACTAGAATTATCACACCAGACAGGTATATTATGCTCAAATATAGAGTAATCTTCTAGTTGATGTTTTACCCATAATAGCTATGAGCAACAACTTGCAGCAGAGACATATTCTGCTTCTGCAGTTGAGAGTGCAATAGTTGTCTGTCTTTTGCTTGACCAGGAGACTAAGTTTGCTCCAATGAAGTGACATCCTCCACTCGTGCTTTTCCTTTCAATTCTATCTCCAGCAAAGTCAGCATCACAAAAACCAAATAATCTGTAATCTTGTGTTCTCAAATACATTAAACCAAGATTAGTGGTTCCAAGCAAATATCTAAAGATTCTTTTAACAGCCTTAAGATGAGATTCTTTGGGATCAGATTGGAATCTAGCACACACACAGACACTAAATTGAATATCAGGTCTGCTAGATGTTAAGTAAACAAGAGATCCAATCATACCTCTGTAGACAGTTTGGTCTACTTTTTTACCTTCATCATCTTTGCTTAGATTAGCATTAGTTTGCATTGGAGTTTTCATGATCTTTGAGCCATCCATTTTGTACTTCTTCAGAATCTCCTTGATGTACTTTTGTTGATGGATGTAGATTCCATCACATGTCTGTTTGATTTGCAGTCCAAGGAAGAACTTCAATTCTCCCATCATGCTCATTTCAAATTCTGCTTGCATCAACTTAGAGAATTCTTTGCACAATTTTTCATTAGTAGATCCAAAAATAATATCATCAACATATATTTGAACTACTATGAAGTTATCTTTTGAGCATTTCTTAAACAAAGTTGTATCAACTTTTCCTCTTATAAAACCATTATTCATAAGAAAAGAACTAAGTCTATCATACCATGCTCTAGGCGCTTGTTTTAAACCATATAAAGCCT
Organism: Ammopiptanthus mongolicus; assembly: GCA_039655645.1. Taxonomy (NCBI): domain Eukaryota; kingdom Viridiplantae; phylum Streptophyta; class Magnoliopsida; order Fabales; family Fabaceae; genus Ammopiptanthus; species Ammopiptanthus mongolicus. Next base: position 59,848,145 of record CM077343.1, on the reverse strand, counting down.
TTTTAAGTTTGAAAACATAATCTGGTTTTTCATTATCTTCAAAACCAAGAGGTTGTTTAACATAAACTTCTTCTTCAATTATTCCATTTAAAAAAGCACTTTTTACATCCATTTGAAATAGAGTAATTTGATGTTGTGCAGCATATGACATGAGTGTGCGAATAGCTTCTATTCTAGCTACAGGTGCAAAAGTCTCAGTACAGTCAATACCTTCTTGTTGGTTGTCGCCTTGAGCTACTAACCTTGCTTTGTTTCTGACAACTTTGCCATCTTCATCTAGCTTGTTTCTGAAAACCCATCTTGTTCCAATAACAGACTTGTCTGTTGGTTTGGAGACAGGTTTCCAGACATCATTCCTTTTGAACTGATTAAGTTCCTTTTGCATAGCAAGAATCCAGCTTTCATCTTCAAGAGCATCCTCAATATGCTTTGATTCAATTTTAGATAAAAAAAAAAAGCCATATTGGTTGACTCTCTTAAGACAGATCTGGTTCTAACACCTTCAGAGGGACTTCCTATGATAAGATCTTCAGGATGATGAGCTTTGAACTTCCAGTCTCTTCTGAGAACATCATTTTGATGTTGATCTGACTGATAACTCGTGTGCTCCACTTCTCTGATAGATTCCTCAGCAGACTCAGTTTTTGATACGTCTGGCTGTTGACTCGTCTGCTGGGTAAGATCAAGTCCTGTAAGATCATCTCCTAGATCTGATAGTTCCCTAACAGTCTTTAGATTATCATTGAATTTTACATGAATGGAGTCCTCAACAACAGAGGTTCTAGAGTTAAAAACTCTATATGCTTTAGACACTTCAGAATATCCAATGAAGATACCTTTGTCTACCTTGGAATCAAACTTTCCAAGTTGATCCTTGGTATTTAAGATGAAGCATTCACATCCAAATGCATGGAAATAAGATATGTTGGGTTTTCTACCTTTCCACAATTCATAAGGAGTCTTCTTTAGGATAGACCTTATAAGTATTCTATTTTGCACATAACATGCAGTGTTTACTGCTTCAGCCCAGAAGTACTTAGGGAGATTATTTTCATTGAGCATTGATCTAGCCATCTCTTGCAGAGATCTGTTCTTTCTCTCAACCACTCCATTTTGCTGTGGAGTTCTTGGTGCAGAGAAGTTGTGAGAGATTCCATTCTCTTCGCAGAACAGTTTGAATTGCTCATTTTCAAATTCTCCCCCATGATCACTTCTAAGGGTAGAAATACAGAAACCTTGCTCATTTTGTACTTTCTTACAGAATACGGAGAAGGCCTTAAAAGACTCATCCTTGTGGGTTAAGAAAAGTACCCAAGTAAATCTAGAATAGTCATCAACAATGACAAATCCATATTTCCTTCCAACTAAACTGGCAACACTAACTGGTCCGAATAGATCCATGTGTAACAACTGAAGAGGTCTAGAGGTTGATACAAGGTTTTTTTGATTTGAAACTTGATTTTACTTGTTTACCTCTCTGACATGCATCACATAAAACATCTTTCTTGAAACTAATATCAGGCAATCCTCTCACAAGGTTATCCTTTTTCAATTTCGAAATAAGTTTCATACTAGCATGTCGTAGTTTCTTATGCCATAACCATCTTTCATCCTCTGTAGACATCAGACAGGTTACACTTTGATCTGAGAGTTCAGTTAGCTCAATCTTATAAAGATTTTGCTATCTATTAGCTGAAAAGAGGGTCTTACCACTCTTGTCTTTGACTATGCATTCATTCTTAGTGAAGGAGACATCAAATCCACTATCACATAATTGACTTATGCTAAGTAAATTGTGTCTTAGTCCTTCAACCATAAGTATATTTGAGATAGAGGGAAGAGGGGGTTTACCACCAATTGTACCAACACCAGTTACTCTTCCTTTTTGATTGCCTCCAAAGGCAACAAATCCACCATTCTTAGACTGGAAGTCTTGGAACATAGACCTTTCTCTTGTCATATGTCGCGAGCAGCCACTGTCCAGGTACCAGCAGAGGCGTCTGCTTTGTCCTCTTAAGGATGTCTGCAACAGAAATTATTTTATCTTTAGGTACCTATATTTTTCTGGGTCCTTTTCTGTTAGTTCTAGGAGTCTGTGAAGACTTCCTCTTCTTCTAGTGAAAACACTTAGACATAACATGTCCAGCTTTTCCACAGAAGTTATAGACGGGTCTAAGTCTAACTGGAATAGGGTTAACATAGACAGTTGAAGATTTTGTTGATACTTTATGATCAGCTTGATGATCATATCCAATGCCTTCTTTGTTAAAAGAGTGTCTCTGGCATCCTAGCAGTTTTGTCAGATTATCTCTGCCATTAACAAATCTAACAAGATCAGAAGTGAGCTCCTTCACTTTCTGTTGAAATGTGACCACTTCTTCAGAATGTGATGTTTCACTTGAGATCGAAGCTTCATCATACTTTTCAGTCCTTAGCTGGCTATTCTCTTTGGCCAGCATCTCACACTCTTGAGATTTTTGTTTATGCTCACTGAGGAGTTTAACATAATCTCTCTTGAGGGATTTGAAGGCCTTAGATAAGCCTTTGGATTCCTCTACCAGCTCATCATAAGCATCATGTAATTCCTCAAGTTCAGAATGTACCTCAGTTTCAGGTTCTGAATCTATATTGGCCATCAGACAGAGATTGTCTTCCTCTTCTGTCTCTTCTCCTTCATAAGATGAGCATTCAAGATCTTCCCATGTGGCCATCATTCCTTTCTTCTTCTTCTTTCTGAAGAACTTCTTTTTGGAAGCTTTCTTCAAAAGAGGGTATTCAGGTTTGATGTGACTAGACTTCATGCACTCATAGCAGACAACTGGACTCTTGTCTGTTGATGTGGATTTTTTGTGAGATTTTCTGAAAGGCTTCTCCTTTCTGAACTTCTTCTTTCTCCAGAGCTTTTTCATCTTTCTGGTCATGAGAGAACTCTCTTCATCATCATCAGAATCCTCATCATCAGACTCGTCTATGTCACAGTCAGACTCATCTGCCTTTGAAGCTTTTAAGGCTTTAGCTGCCTTTAGATCAACTTTTAGAGCAATGGCTTTGCTCTTTTTGATTGACACATCTTCATTGAGCTCTTGCTCATGAACAGTGAGTGTGCCAAGAAGTTCATCCATAGTAAAGGAGGTGAGATCCTTAGCTTAAGAAATAGCAGTGACAAGGGGTCTCCACTGCCTTGGAAGACTTCTGAGAATCTTAGCAACTTTCTCAGCATTTTTATATGTTTTACCAAGAGATTTCAAACCATTAGTAATAGTTTGGAATATACCAATCATTTGAGCAACAGATTCACCTTCATCCATGGTGAACAATTCATATTTTCTAACAAGAATAGAAATTTTAGATTCTTTTACCTTTGTAGTTCCTTCATGTGTGACAGATAAGGAGTCCCACATTTCTTTAGCAGAATCACAAGCACATATCTTTTCAAACTCTTCTGGACTGAGAGCACAGATTATAGCATATCTGGCTTTATGGTTTAGATCCCATCTTGTCTTTTCTGCAGGTGTCCACTGAGCCTTAGGCTTGTCTGAGCCATCATTATTCTGAGGAGTGTAAGGACCATCAGTAATGACATCCCATACATCAGAATTTATTGACAAGATGAACCAGTGAAACCTTTCTTTCCAGTAGTTATAATTTGAACCATTGAAAAAGGGAGGTCTGGTCCTAGAGCCTCCTTCAGGTTGGTGGTTCCTACTTGAGCTTGCTCCAGAATACATTATCTATTCTTCAGGATCTTTTCTCTACACTGTTAGGTGCTCAACCCAGAGGCTGAGCTTTGATACCAACTGAAATAGACAGATGCAAACACTAGAAGGGGGTTGAATGGTGTTTGACAAATTTATGCGGAATTTAGAAACTTTTTCGCAAGCACAGACGGGTTATAATAGACGAGTAAACACAGACAGGTCAATCAGTCTGATAACTCGTCTGAAGATTTTCACAGAAAACACACAATCATGCAAGATAAGAAAAGTTTTGATAAACATAATTATAAACCCCTTTAGTTAGATGATAATTAAGACAAATAATCAAACTAAAGAGTTAAGGGAAAGAGAGATCACTCAGCAGGTTTATCCTGGTTCACCCCTTAACAATGAGGCTACATCCAGTCCTTGGCAGCACCAAGTTTTTTCACTATAACTGATTTAGGTTACAGGACAGACAAATATTATTTTCACACCTAGCCTCTTCAGGCTGCAGACGAGTATTATTTTCACACCTAGCCTCTCCAGGCTCCAGACAAGTATTATTTGCACACTTAGCCTCTTCAGGCTCAGACGGGTTTGTTTGAGAGAAGTTGTAAAAAGATTACACTTTGCAAGTCTTTCACAAGCACTCAGACGAGTGTATTAAATGTGAAGTTCTAAAAGACTGCGTAATAACTTCAAATGATTGAAGAATAAATAATGAAAGAATGAGGATATAAATGCACAGAGTAATTGCTCTTGATTGCTTTGATCGTTCTCTTGTCTACCTGGATCTTCGAAGTCTTCTTCATTAAATAGGCTTCAAGATTTTAAAGCCGTTAGACACAAAGTCTGAAGGCTTGGCTTCTTGCAGATCTTCAATAAATGCAATAGCGTTGTTCTGATCAGCCATTAAAGCATAGGGAACTTCGCTTGTTCTCTCTCATCAGAGTGATACAGACTTCTGATATAGCTTTGGTCTCAGTAGGTCTGTATACGTGCTTTTTGTTTGCTGAGGGAAGACTTTCCCTTTTAGTGTAAGATACAGTTGTGTTCAGGCAAAACACTTTGTTGAAGTTCCTTATCAGAGTCGAGACAGCTTTCATCCAATGTATTCTTTAACGTTAGTCATTAGACGGATGAGTGACTTCTTTAGACGGGTTGACTCTTTAACACAGAGATGACGTCAGTTGCAAAGTCTTTTAGACGGGTGAGTCTTCCTTTGATCAGACGGTTGAAGACTTCATTAGACGAGTGAACTTCTCTTAGTTCAGACGAGTGAACTTATCTCAGTTCAGACGAGTGAACTTTAGTTAGTTCAGACGTGTGAACTTGAGTTAGTTCAGACGGGTGAACTTATCTAAGTTCAGACGAGTGAACAGTTCATATAGACGCTTAATGTTATAATCTGCACACTAAGTAGACAGTTAAATACCACAGACAGGTTCAATTAAATCATTCAATAACTGTTTTAATCTCATCAAAACTAAGGTAAATGCACATCAGATATTTGGAGACTCAACAATCTCCCCCTTTTTGATGATGACAAAACATGTTAAATGATTTAATGAACTTAAGAAAATTCACATAAATCAGTCATGTATATGATTAGTCAGATTAAAACGTTGTTACATAATAGTCGTGGCGAAAGGCATGGTCGCTAAGGCCACCGTGACCGAATTTTAATTCGATTGCTATTAGTGACCGAATTATCCGTCGCAAGACTTAATATTTCGGTCGCTATTCTTTTGGTCGCATTATATCAGATAACCAAAATTAGCGACTTGATATTTGGTCGCTAATTCAAAATCTGTGACTATTTATATTACCAGCAACCGATATTTCAGTCGCTAAATTGGGAGTGGATTTTTTTAAAAGGCGGTGACCGATATATCGGTGGCTAATTCGGTCGCTGTAATTTTCCTTTTTTTAAAATTTTTTTTTAAATAAATTCTTTTTAATTCATTATTATGATAATACATAAGAATCAATTGGATTCTCTTCAAATTATTGTTATTGATTAGAATTAAAAAAACATTTAAAATATTAAATATATTAAGTAATGCTATATATGTATTAAACAAAACTTTAATATAGAGAAGGGGGCGAGAAGTCATTTATAAAGTCAAACCTAATGCAAACAAAACTTGTCCATAATTTAAATAAAATAAAAATGTAGCAAACTAAAATGTATCAAAAATCAAAATGGAGGCGGAGGCGGAAAGTCATCCTCGTCATCATCGGCGGCAGCGTCCTCTGGAGAAGGAGAAGGCACAACTGGATGAGGGGGTGGCACAACAGGAGGCTGGATCCTCATATGCTCCATCACCATCCGTAGATGTTGACCCTGTTCTACTGTCGTCTGCGTCAGCTGAGCAATCTGCTCCGCCATCAATCGTTCCCTCTCAATCTTCTCCCTGAGCTCGGCGTTAAGCTATGTAATGGTGTCCTGCATCTGCTCGAACTGCTCTGAAGGGACAGTACCTGCGCAAGATGAAGTAGGCGTGCCAAATGATGAGGCAATAAACTCGTCGCCCAAGTGGCCGAGGCCATACACGTGCCCCTTCTTGTTCCTACCTCCGACGACCTCCAAATATATGGCATTGTCGTAGATGGAGATCGGAGATCGGGAGCCCTCACCAGATAAAACCTCATCTTGTGAGGCACGTGATATGACCTCATCCCGCCTATGATTATATGTGTCCTGCGAAGTATAGTAGAAGATCATTAGTTACAATTATAATATTAACAAATAATAATAAATCACAAGTTTTAATTAAGTTTGTTTTTTACATACTGCATAGTTACGAGCCTTATCATTGACCCATTCCCCCGACTTTAACTTTTTGGTCTTTTACACCAACTCCATAGCGGTCGGGGATCGCTGTAACTCCGCAGCCTGCATATATTTAGATATTTTTTAAATCCATAATATGTGCAATAAATAGAAACTAAATACTGCCCTAAAATATCATTTAAACTTACCAACTCATTGAAGTGGGCGGCGGCCGATTTAGAGCCGTCGGTGTAGGCAGATGCCCCTCCATCAACAGCTCGATTACGTCGGGCGGTGGCGCTCTTCTCCTTGAACTTTGGAGTGGCCCAATGTTGTTCCAGGCCCTCCCTAATCACCGGATCCATCCAGTTACCCTTATCATGACCGGCTCTGAGCTTATTCATTGTGTTTTTCATAGCTAAAGAACCTTTATGCTCAAAACCGGTCCTGACGGTGTCCTCAATATGTGGAGCCCACCTATACGATTTCTGCAAGAAACACTTATTAGTCAAGCTTAAGAATAAAGCATTAAACCTAAAGTAAATGTAATTAAATATTTTAATAAATTATTACCTTAAACTCTTGAAAGAACATGTCCCTAACGTCCTGAGGTATGGCCTTCCAACTAGGCCATGCAGCATCAAATTTTTGTTTGAGGATCTTGGAAATGGTATCGGAAGGGCCCTTTGCAGGTATAAAGCTGCGGGAAAATTAATTAAACAATGTTTTAAATATGACCTTAAATTAAATTAATCACATTTATATATAATACAATTAAATTAACTTACTCATTCTTGCCCCTAGGGACAAGAAGCATCCTCCGGTCAGTCGAATCTTGGCTCTCATGTGGCGCCACTGATGATGGCGGTCCAATCGACGTCCTGACATCCGAGGTTGGTGAAGCTGGTGCCGATCCATCACCCGTGGGCCCAACTGCAGATGTACTGCCAGGAGTGACTCTGTCAGAAGCCGGCGGGTCGATGGTGGGAGAATCTGTCCCAGAACGACCTCTACCACGACCTCTGACAGGGACTCTACCACTACGCTGGCCTCTGCCTCTGGACGAATCTGCCATCTGTTTGAAAAAAAGGATATGTAACATCATAATACTAACTAATTGATTAACTACAACAAAAACGAATAAACATAACAAATGAATAATACATAAGTTACCTAAATTGTATTTGTATCACTGAAATCACTCTCACTCTAACTTGATTGAAATGTGTCTTCGCTAGATTCTTCCAAGTCAGACTGGTTCATTAACTCTCTATCAACTTCTTCCCCACCACCAGCAATGTCCGCGAGAGAATTATCAATGATATCTGGCGTAATATCTAGTGATACGCGGGGCCTTACAAACTCATCATCTTGGTAAGGGACATCTTTCTCATGTTGATTGATTATGTTATCAGTAATTGTACTGCGAGCCTTTATCCTGATGACACCCAACCAGCCTTGATGTCCCTCGGGATATGGCGTGTAATAAACCTGCTCTGCTTATTGTGCAAATATGAATGGGTCGTACGCTTTATTATATCTACGAGATTGCTTAACTTCAACAATGCCATATTTTTTATCTATTTTTGTCCCTACGTTAAGAGTACTATCAAACCAATCACACTTGAAGAGAACTAACTTCATTATGGGGAAACCGGTATACTCAATTTCAATAATGTCAGTTAGAATCCCATAAAAATCGTCCTCTACTTGACCATCAGTGCCTCGTACACAAACACCATAATTACATGACTGCATTCCTTCACTCCATTGTTTTGTGTGAAATTTATATCTATTTACAATGTAACGATTCCATGATGTAACCGATCTTTTAGGCTCCCATGCCATATTGGTCAACAAGGGATTTTGAGCATTATTTATTGGATCTAGAACCTACAAATTTTAACAATTGAGCGTATAAATCATACTAATAGAAGAAAAAGTTGTATAATAACTCAAGACACTCGAACTTACATATTGTTTGAACCACACATGAAAGTGAGAAGTAATTTCCCGATCAATCTGAGCTTCCGAAATGTCATGTTGGATCTCCCTTAGAAAATTGGCATACATACTACACATGGAGGTTCAAAACTAGGCGACTAATGAAACTAAATGACAACATAATTAATAAAACACAATGTACACACTTACTCTAAATATGGCGACACCTCTTCACAATTTTGAAGAATGTACAAATGAGCAGCATTAATGTCACGTTGGTCCAAGAAATATCCTTTGGATTTGCCACTAAATTTGCCTGGATAATTGAATATTGATATAGGAGGACTAGACGAACAACCTTCACCTGAATCAACATTACGTGGCATTCTAGTCCTTCTCGTGTCAATTTCATCCGGATAGTAATAAGAGGCAAAGGTAGATGTCTCCTCCACTAAGTAGGCTTCACAAATGGAACCTTCTACTCGGGCCTTGTTCTTGACTCTGTGTTTCAAGGAGTACAAAAATCTAATTAAAAGGTATACATACAATAAAAACATATAAAAAGAGGACGACATGGACTTACAATTATAATAAAATATTTGAGGTTGTATACGTCTCAAAGGGATACATCCAGCGATATTGGACAGGACCACCAACTCTTGCTTCGTAAGGCAGGTGAATTGGAAGATGTTCCATTGAATCGAAGAAGCTTGGGCGACAGATTTGTTCTAACTTACATAACAATACAGGTATATTCTCTTCCATAACCCTTAATTGTTCCACATATAGTGTTGTTGAAGTCAGCTCCCTAAAAAAATGGCTCAGCTCAACAAGTGGGTTCCAAATTGGTTTCTGTAACGAGTCGAATGCAATGGGAAGCAACCGTTGCATAATACGTGACAATCATGGCTCTTCATTCCATGTAACTTTGCCTCCCTAATGTCGACACATCTACCCAAATTGGAAGCATACCCATCAGGCAACTAGAGTTCTTTAACCCACTTACAGACAGCTACTCTTTGGGGTTTGCTTAGTGTATAACTTGCCTTCGGTTTCATAAGTCTGCCACTACCACGGTCTTTCAACTCAAGCTCCTTCCGATTACATATTTCAGCTAAATCCAATCGGGCTTTATTTGTATCCTTTGTCCTCCCCTTGATGTCCATGACAGTGTCAAACACATTCATAAACACATTCCTCTCAGTATGCATGACATCGATGTTGTGACGGAGAAGGTGCGTTCTCCAATATGGCAACCTCCAAAATATACTTTGTTTGGTCCAATTATGCTTAACATCATAATCGGGAATATGTTCTCCTTGCGATTCATGAATAAGCAGTAAGGACTCTACTCTCTGCCATACATTGTGCAACACCCTTTCCCGAGTGTCACATTCCCGAACGTTTATAAGGTCGAAAATATTTATTAATGCGGAAAATACAATTTTTCTTTTTCTTTTCTTTTCATAAAGATGTAATGGGATTAGTAAAGGTAATACTAATAAGTGAACTTAGGTTCACCATGCATTTCAAGAACATACTGTACTATAAATATAGAAATAGAAAACAGAAAACAGAAACGGAAACAATATTGTATATAGACAAAAGTCTGATGCATAACTGACATAAGAAATAAAATAAGTACTAGGAGTCGTAGCTCCCAAAAGATACTACAAAACTGACATAGTCTGGCCGACAACAAAACTAAAACAGCAAAAGAGTCCACCTCCGAACTCAAAGAGACTGCTGAACCGAACCATCATCGCGTCCATCTGTTCAAGCAGCAACAGCAAGTACCAGCAGAAAACATATAGATATGGGTGAGATTCCCGTTCATCAACACAACAAAACAGCAGTAGTCAAAACGGGACGACTCACCAGGTAACAGCGTACCCAACATGTTAAACAGTTAAACCACATACTAAACCTCTCAATATAAATCATATTAAACAGTTAACAGTATAATATAATACATTCTTAAACAGAACAGCGATGTATAACAGTAAATTAACCATCAACAAGCATGCAATGCAGTGCAATGTACATGACTCAATGCCAATGCCACTGGGTACTACTCTGACCCCTACTCCATGGAGCTAACAAAACATTCGGAGAGAGTGAATGGGAGGACATGTTCCGGTTTCTGCCAGCCATGAGCAAGATGCTACAACATTCGTAATGTGCACGTATCTGGCTTTACGGTAACACTCTCGACCAAACATGAAAAGTACGGCATCTAGTAGAGGATACCAGTGTATTGCACGGATTCGCCATGACACAGAAGAATCACCAACTGGTCACATGTCAGCCCTTCCAACCCTGATACCTCCAAAAAGACCATTGAAGATCGTCACCGTAAGATTTGCACCCGCATCAAGGTGTAAGCTCAACTCCTAGGCTCAAGGCCTTACAACTATGCACATGAAATGCCAATGCTTACACAAAGCAGATGCGATAAAGCAATGTCTACCCATTGGATAGACCTCAAGGTTCACTACGATTCTCTTCCTTAGAAACTACACACATCTTTGTTTTATAAAACATTTATCCATCGGATAAATATCTCGTGATTCCTTTGGAATGATCTAGATTGCTTTCAGAATCATCGACTGTCCCCATAAACCAACACAAGTCTTTTCAGCGTGTTTTGTCCTCACTCACACACTTTCTAGGAAACTTCCCAGAAGGTCACCCATCCCATAATTACTCTATGTCAAGCACGCTTAACTATAAAGTTCTTATGTTCTAAGCTCCCGAAAAGAAGATAAATCTTGTTGGTATGGGTAGCACTGATCAATTCTTATATGTCATCCCTTAACTATACAGTCCCATACCTGCATAGCCTCAGGATTCCTTCCACTGTACAGTCCCATAACTGCACAATCTTAGGATCTCTCTCTCATTCCGGTTATCACAAGATGGAAACAATTGAACGATTAACCTGGATCCGAATCATCGGTCCGTCATCGAACTACTGTTTCAAAATCCAAAACGTTTCATGTTTGTGTTTACGTCTTATGAATTATGTCTCAAGTCCTAAGCATTATGAATAAGGATTGAGAATCCTCTTAGATAAGTCTTTAGCATTTCTGAGATATTAATCCCTTGTCTTTCAATTAAGGAAACAAGTGTTGATTTCACTTAAGTCTTATGAACTCATTGATGTACTAAGATATCAATGGTATAGTACATGGTCTTGTTCCACCACATACCATACATAATTAACCCTTGTCTTCAACTCTAAGTTAATTACTTAACTTAGGTTTTTCAGCGTAAAACTTTACGATTGAGTTAGAAAACTCCTTTTGTAAACCAAACAACTTTTACAGTTGAAAACTCATTTGATTTGAAACAACATTTGAACTACTTACTTCATTTCTTGCATTTTCTGAAAGATGAAATTCGCTTAGCGGAATTCCATTCGCTTAGCGAAAATGAGGCAGTAATACCTCCTTTGGAACTCCTCTGCATCGCTCGGCGAAACATAATTCGCGTAGCGAAGTTTTTTTATATTCGCTTAGCGAGAATGGAGGCGGTTACACCTCTTTTGAAACTCCTCTGGATTGCTCGACGAAACATCATTCGCGTAGCGAAATCTCTGGATTCGCTTAGCGAAAGTGAGGCAGTGATGCCTAACTTAGAATTCTTCTGTTTTCGCTTAGCGAAGGTAAATTCGCTTAGCGAAAAGTTGCCTTAAAACAAGACATTAACCTTATGGAACCATTTTGATTCTCTTCATGAAAACACCTCTTGTCTTATTTTGAGTCACTTGATTAACTAGATGGACTAAGGATAAGGCATAAAACATGTTTCACTTTGGTGAAAACACTTTGAGATTTAATTCCATTTGATCTTTGGATCAAAGTCACTTACGGTTTTTCTTTGGAAAACATAAGCCACTGAAACACTTTTCTTACTTGAAAACTTAATTGTTCAAGAACTACTCAAACTCTTCCTTTTCTCAAGGTTATGGCTAAAAGGCCTACTATGAACAAATGTGAAGATTGCTTCACCCTCAAGACAAATTAAAACTCACAATGTTCATCTAATTATGACAAACAACAATTACATAACATTGCATCATAATCAAGCATAAAGTCCATCACACATCATTTGCATCATAATCAAGCATAAAGTCCATCACACATCATTTGCATCATAATCAAGCATAAAAGTCCATACTTGATCTAGTGATCAAGGTAGGTTTTTCAACATATATGAAAATGATTTTCATCCAATCACATCATCATAAACATATGCTAGAGCACAATAAAGCACAAACTACACTTATTACACATTATTCTCCAAGAGAACCAAATTAAATGATGAAACCAAACCAAAGGGTTTCACCCACACATAAACTAAACAACCATCTTCACCACCACCATCTTGGTGTGATGAGGTTCACCCCCCATACCTATTGAAGAGCAGCTTCCCGGATCAAAGTCGGTTGATCGGTTTGTGAACCTTCTGATAATTGTCACCAACTACAAACAACCAAACAATCAAACATTAAACAACAATCAAACCAAACTCAACAATTCTCACAAAGAGGGTTTCGGCCACCCTAAAGAGAATAAATCTAGGAATTGATTTTGGTTTTCCATCCATGGATTCAAAGGCAATAGGAAAGCTAAGGATGAAATCAAGTGTTAGAAATCAAAAATTGATGAAAAATACTATTCATCATCATCAAAAGGGTTCGGCCATATTGTGATTTTTGAGCTATGATGAGAGTTGAATCATAAGCTCTTGGGTTTAGGTAGAGAATGATGAGGTGAGTTCAAAGAAATTGGTCTCACATCAAAATGATTTTTCTACAATTTCCTATGGATTTTCAAACTTCTGGATCTAAGAAATGATTTTCATGAAAATGGATCTTGATCTTGAAATCAAGAGATATTCAAGAAGCTAAGAGATCATAGAAGTGATCTTACCTTAAAATGAAGGAAGATTGCTCAAGGAATCAAGTGATTCTAACAAGAAACCAAGCTTTTCTAAAGAACAACAATGGAGCTTCTCAAGGTTGAAGATGGAGTGTGCTTTGGGAGGGCTGTGTGCGTGAATGAGGGGCTAGATGGGGCTAAGTTCAGCCTTAAAACAAGTCACTTAAGGGCAAAATGGTCATTTGTCAAAAGGGTAAAATGGTAAAAGTGCAAAAGACTAAGGTTAGGGGCATTTTGGTCATTTCGCGTCTAGATTTTCCCGATCGTCATGACGACTCTGGCATACTCTCCCAAGTGTCCTGGGATGATGTGGTATCGAGCTTATCCGTTATCGGGTCTCGTTGAATCCCTTTATGACTCCAAACGCCTCCTGGTTCGATTATACGACCGAATATAATATATTATTATTATTTTTCGGACGTCAGGACGGATTTTAACGAAGATGTAGAGAATAAAATCCGGAGACTTAATGTCTCGTTCACGAGTCCAAATTAGGTCTCGCTAGTAGAAAAAAGCTACTATCTGTGAAAAACGCAGACCGGGCTCCGTTTGAGCTTTTGCCTGAAACTTAACCATGGCTTCCTATGGTTGCATAGAACATTCCTATATTCTCGGAATATTTTATTTCATTCTCTAAACCCTCCAATAAAATATAAACGCTAAAATTCTGGAGAATTAGAAAACGTGAAAATCGGGTCATTACACATTGGGACTAGACAAACGCGGTGGAGGGGGTGTAGTTTTCGTGACATGTTTCTTGAATGCTTTTTTATTCTTCCTATATGGATGATCTAGTGGAAGGAATTGGCGATGACAATCAAAATATGAGGTCTTTCGACTATTTTTAAGTGTGAATGCCTTCGATCGATCCATACATATTGGGCAACCTAGCTTCCCCGCTGTCATCCAACCCGACATCATCCCATAGGCTGGGAAGTCATTGATTGTCCACATCAAAGCTGCCTTCATCTTGAAATTTTGCCTCAATGATACATCATAAGTTAACACGCCATCATTCCACAATGTTGTCAACTCATCTATGAGCGGCTGCAAGTACACATCAATCTTCTCTTTTGGATTAGACGGACCCGGTATTATGACTGTTAGGAACATAAACTCCCGCTTCATGCACATCCCAGGGGGAGATTGTACGGAGTTAGGATAACCGGCCAACAAGAATAAGGTTTTCCAGATTGATCAAAAGGATTAAATCCATTCGTACATAACCCCAATCGGACGTTCCGAGGGTCCTTTGAAAACGTTAGATGTAACCTATCAAAATGCTTCCAAGCTTCTCCATCCGATGGATGACACAAGACATATTGCTCCATCTGATTCTCACTGTGCCACCTCATGTGAGATGCAGTGGCCATTGAAGAGTACAATCTTTTAAGTCTCGGGACGAGCAGAAAGTACCACATTTTTTTAACAGAAGTCTTCTTCTCAACGCCCCTTCTAGTGGTTGTCTTGTACCGATCCGCTCCACAAAAGTTGCATTGTGTTATGCTATCCGCTGAATTATCCTTGTAGTACAACATACATCCATTCAAGCAACAATCAATTTTCAAACAACCAAGGCCCAAATTCTCCACAGACTTTTTAGCCTAATAAAAATTGATAGGAAACCGACTGTCCTCTGGCATCATCTCGCCCATAAATTGGGCGATTCGATTAAAACAACCTTCTGGCATATTATAATCAGATTTGATGCTCAAAGCTGCCAAAGAAGCCGACAATTCTGAGTGCTTCCGACATCCTTCCCACAATGGAGCTTTTGCAGCACCCAGGATGTCAAAGAATCTCTGAGTTTCGACATTCGGATCATCGTCTGTGTATTGGGAGCCCATTCCCTCATCTAGTTCTATTGCATGACCAACTGAGGGTCCAGCATGATCCATGATCATCTGCTCGTAAGGATTCAATTCTTCCCTTTGCTCACCACTTCCATAGTATGAACCTTCGAAAACCGCAGGTGTAAAATCTGGCAAGGACTCACCATGGTTGCTCCACCAATAGTAATCAGCCATGAACCCTTTCTCATAAAGATCGACCACCACTTCATCGACGTATTTAAAAGCTTTACACTTGCATCTGGAGCAAGGACACCTCAACTTATCATCGCCCCACCTTATAAATCTGTCCTGATTAATAACAAACTCTATAAACTCACCCACTCCAACTCTGAACTCATCCATAAGACGTTTATTACGATCCAACCTACGATACATCCACATCCGATTTTACGGAATCTCCATTGCTACCAACTCAAGCAACCTACAGCGGCATGTATTATGGGTTATTCCAACATCTCCATCAATCTCCTTCCTTATGACAAGGTATGAACCTATCCCATTCGAGAAAAAACCTTTACCATACTCAGTTAATACTAGTTATTCCTAGGCCCAAATGCCTTATACTTAATGAAATTTCAGCAGCATTTCCCTTCGGTATCCAAGTACACGACTTGAACTGGGTCAGATCTACCACGATCAAGTATGTACCGGGAGAACAAAAAGAGATGCATCAAACCAAAATTTCATCAAGTATATAAGATATTTAAACGTGGAAATGACTATTATAAGAGTGTGAAAAAGGTTTTACCCCAAACTGTCCCACTTAGACAATTCAAGATTCAATACAATGGGCATTCGTACCTTAAGAAGGTAAGCATACTCATTAATATTGAAACTCAAATGGGAAACTAAGGCTTTTGTAAATAATTAACTCTAAGAAAGTAGAATCATTATCTTATACATTAGGGGTACTGCAAAAACTTGAATAAAATTTTCCAGCTTATCTTATACATTAGGGGTACTGCAAAAACTTGAATAAAAGTTTGAATCACACATCCTATTGAGTTCAGCTCTCCACTAACAAACAACACATAATTGGCAAACACGTGCATAAATTCTAAATTATTAGCACACAACCAGTATCCTGTCTTTCGGAAATGATCACATCCTATTTAGCTCCGCTCTCCACTAACAAACAACACATAATTTGCAAACATATGCATAATTTCTAAATTATTAGCACACAACCAGCATCCTGCCTTTCGGACAGGATCACATCCTATTGAGCTCAGCTCTCCACTAACAAACAACACATAATTGCCAATCACATGCATAATTTCTAAATTATCAGCACGCAAACAGCATCCTGCCTTTCAGACACGATCACATCCTATTGAGATCCGCTCTCCACTAACAAATAACACAAAACTTCACATAAGCATCAATAAAAAAAAATTTTAAGGCAAGCCAATGAGGTGTAGTAACTAATCAATTTTTTTAAGAATGTCAAAATCACAGAGAACTCAAAGAGAAAGCTTACCTGTGGAGAGGGAGAGGGGACGAAGGGACTCTGGTTCAACTAAGAAAGAATAGATCAAGTACCTATTCTGCAACAAAAAATAAATCACTTTAAAATAACTTAAACATATGTGTAATAGATTATTAACCAATTGAAATATTCCTACTAGTAATATTTCAATTTCATAGTGTAAGCTTGATTGTGTCTCATCCATTCTACAGTTGTTAAATTGAACTTTTCTCAAGAACCCCGAGATAACATTGATAGAAGTAAATTTACATATAATATATGTAGATTCAAATGCAAGTAATAAGGTGGTTATGCAATAGATTCTCTTATATGAATTATTCCACTTGTGCAAGGTGGTTATTCAACAGAGAATGAGAGTTCAAAGATTCAATTCATAAATGATTATATTGCTTATACAACATGGGCAAACAAGACCAAGAGTAGGGATGGCAATTTGGACCCTGTCCGTTGGGTACCCGTAAAAAATACCCATGATGGGTAGGGTAAATATCCGCTTTGTGGGTACGGGTGCGGGTCTGGATAATTACCCGCAAACAAGAGAGGGTATGGGTGCGGGTAGGGGTACTGTAGTACCCACCCCGCCCCGCACCCGCATATATAAATATATATTTATATATTTATTTATTTATATTAATACATATAATTATAATTATATATCAAATTTTAAAAATAAAGTTAATGTAACCTATGGTTTCTTAACTATTTTTCCTTTTCAGACTTAATCACCTACTGTCCTAAACACTAACAGCAACCGCTGATGTTCTTTGTGTTATTTTTTCCTTTTTTCTTAGTTAAAGTGCGGGTAATGGGTGCGGGTATGGGTACTTAGGTACCCATAGGGTACAGGTAAGGGTACTTAAGTTGCTATCCACGTGGGTACGGGTCTGGGTATGGGTATTTTTTTTCAAACGCGGGTATGGGGACGGGTACTATAGTACCCTACCCAAACCCTACCCATTGCCATCCCTAACCAAGAGGTGTAGATGGATTAAAACTTTGACGAGTGCCCACGAAATATCTTCAATTGGATGAGGAAATGATACCCATAACATTATAAATTCATCGACCAACACAAAATATTGAATATCCAAAAGACCCATTCTTTATCAGTTGGCATGTAGCCAACACATTATGAACATATCAGTGCATTGATGTGACCAAAACAGAACAATAAATCAGTAATGCATAGACATGAACCTGGGCTAGTAGTGAAGGCATATTAAGCTATTTAATAGAAATAGCACATCCACAATCAAGTCCAAGGGCATGCTGAGATCCTCTCGATTAAATACTACATAGATTCAAGCATTCATATGAAATCAATTCAATGGATTCACTGCACAAGTAAATAACATCACCCATAACAGAAATTGATATCCATTAGTCTTTTGGCTGGTTTCAAGAAGCAATCACAGCACCAAACATAAATATAAAGCATCTAATATATTTTACAATTCAAGAATAACATGCTATCAACACATCCAGGAACAAGACTTTGGAAATCTTGCGAATAAGAACGGCATTATCTGAATTTAAACAACATTACGAAAATATCCAACAAGCAAGTTACAATACAATGTTCGATCATAAGCAGGAAACATGGGTATAGATCCTAATGGTTCAAACTTAGAAATCAGTGAAGATTACCAATAACAAAATTTAGCCCCAATGAATGCGAGGTTACAAATTCAAATAATAAGAGGAAAGAATTAAAAGAAAATTGAAGACTACCAACCAACAATCCTGACCCAGAACTTGTGTTACTATCCTTGCCTTCTCTGCTCCAATTAGCATCCAGAAGAAGCAAGTCAGTCCACTCTCTGTATGTGTGTTGCCCTCTGTATTTTTCTTCCTTTGCGCTCAATTCATCTCAGTCTCTCCTCTCCGTTTTCTCGAGTTGTCCCCTCTCGAGTTGCAGCGGTGGTCGAAGTGCGTGCGTGCGATGGTGGCTGGAGTGTGGGCGTGGAGACGGTGGCCGGAGTGCCCTGTTACTGTTAAGAGGAAAAGAAGAGAAGAGATGATAGGAAAAAAAGGGAAGAGAAGAGAGGAAGAAAAGAGAAGGGAAGGGAAGAGAGGAACTTACTGGAGTGCGTGCGACGGTGGCCGAACGAGGGGGCAGAAGTGAGATAGAGAGGAGAGGCAGCGGTTTCACGCGGAAGTGAGGAAGAAAATGGGGGTTTCACACCATGTAGAGTATTAGTTATAGAGACCGAAAAAAATCGGTCTCCAATCAGTCGCTAAGCTAATCCATTAAAATTTTAGTTACCGCGCCTTAGAGACCGATTTATATATCGGTCTCCAGTCGGTCGCCAAATGGCTCCACCAAAAGTTTCAACCAACGTGCTTTGGCAACCGAATAAAATCGGTCGCTAAATAACTCCAATATTACCGTTGCATTTAAATTCATCTCTAATTCGGTCGCAAAAAAAGTCATCATCTTTGACTTTGTTTTTATTAAAATTCGCGACCGATATAGCGACCAAATTCTTGTGACCGTGAATTTCAGCCGCTAATTCGGTCGCAAAGATCATACCTTGTGTAACATATGGAAATAGTGTTGTTCGTCATGGTTTCGGTCGCTATTTGAGATGGACTGTGTCGGTCGCAAATCGTCGGTCGCTATTTGACCTTTTTTTTGTAGTGATAAGCTTGTTTTTCCACCAAGCCTCTACTGTGCCTACCAACATGAACGCAGCATACGTCACCTTCCGATCCTCTGTGCAATGTTTGGCCATGAAAACTTCCTCTATATATTGTAGCCACATCTCTGCAGCTTCAGGATTGTACTCCCCGTGGAATTGAGGAGGATTCCCTTTCATGAAAGCATTGAGACGAGTGTCCACAGTCTCACCTCCCGTAACGGCCTGTAACTGAGTTTACCTCGCTTCCCTTTCTTCCTACCTCTGCATATGTTGGGCAATGTATTGAGTTTGTTGCATCATAGTAGCAGCCAAATCTCGCATGGCTCTCATTGCTTCTGACATATCACCACCACTTCCAGTCCCTGAGTGGTCACCGTTGTTGTTATCATTATTCCTGGCCGCAGCGGGCCTACCTCCCCTTGTACCACATCCACAGGACATTTAGCTCCCTGTAAAGAGGAGCTATCGGTTCCAATTCATAAGACATATAATAGCACTTAATAGTTAAACACATCATATGCCTTATGAAAGAAAACAGTTATCACACTTTGATAACTAGCGCACGGACACTCTACCCAAACTAGACATAGCTGATACAACATGGGTATCAACCGTTGAAGCTAGTACACTTCCAAGACTTGCAGTTATGTTTCCCAACCTCCACAGCCCTTTATAGAAGTAAACTGCTCTGATACCACCAAAATGAGACGACCCTCCTTTCTTAAAGGAATAATCCCATTAGTCCCAAGCCTTATATTATTATCTATGCCTAACCGTATTAAAGCGATAGTGTGGTATTCAAGGGACGTAGCGGAAATAAGCACGATATAGCATACAAGCATACGGAAAAGTATATACCACATCAGAGTAAACGCAGGCAGAATAACTATACATCAACCATGCATAAACATAGTCCCATCAGTAGAGCACTATACATACGTATACATATGGTCTGTACATAAAACTGTAAAGATAAACATAGTACATCAAAAAGCAAAAGAAGAAGCCCTCACAGCTCTCCAGCACTACCCGCCCGTCTCTTTAAAATACATGAATTAAACGCTCAACTCACTGGTCTAAACGCACTGGAAGGCTCCCACCATCAGTGGTGCGGATGCCCGAAACTATCCTGGCCCTCGCCATGAGTACGCCTGTAAGTCACCAAAGGCTCATACTTAGATTACGAGCTCGACACCACGACCCTACGCCTACGGTAGGTCCTCAGGTACTACTCTGTCTTCCGCCTCTGACCTCTGAAGATGAAGCCTCTCCGGCTGGACGCGTACGATGTAGCTGGCTCGACCCAAGTATATTCCCGCTCATGAGGGGTAGAAAGTGGACGACTCTGAACAGCCCCACAAGATCCTCCATGTGTGATGCCCCTCCTCGGAAAGAATGTTAGCCGATCCTATATAGACCATCAAGTAAGTAGAAGGGTCCACATGCCACCCTCTCTCATCATGGTAGATGATCTCTATCAGTCCCAGTACCGACATCCTCGGTACCGATGTGATGAAAGGGTGCGCCCTCGGGTCCGTCATCAAAAGTAGATGGCTCGACGTGTTCACGCGAACAAAGAGCAAAACCAACAACATGAAACAGTAGGAAACAGTAGGGAGATAAGAATACAACGTATGAAAAATCGGAACGACAACAGTAACATAGCAACAACATATAGCAAGTAGCAAGTACAACAAGTACAACAGATATATCACACATCCAAACCGAACCACTTGCCGTGACCAATAAGAGTGCATCCCCCTTCCAAACCAGAACCAGGGTGTCCTGGTCACCTCGGAACGTTAGCCTAGAACGTGGAAAGCTCAGGGATTAGACGGGAAAACCGAACTGGATCGGACGTCACGACAGGATAGGAGCTACCTCATCCGTCACTATAAACTATTCCCGAGACCGGCAACATCTCCAAGGTCACTCACTTGACCACCCATTCTGTAACACCCTCGTTTTCTGTAACTGGTTATAATCACCATTACGTTGTGATTGCTACCTTATGTTTGGTATGACTTTATATTTATGTGGATTTGTATATGATGGTTTTATATCAATGGTTATGTTGTGGTGAAGTTTTCTTTTGTCGCTATGAGACAAAAACCGATAAAAGTTCTGTTTTGATCGGTATCAGGTAATTTCTCGTTTTACGAGCCGGAGGCCGGAAAACAGGGAATTGAGTGAAATGTAATGTTGAATTAAATTTTCCATTACCTTGTTGATTATTCCTAATGAAGAGAATTAGCTTTCTTAAAATCCAAAAATTTACCAAAAGTAGTAAAAACCGATTATCCATTTTTGGTAAAAACCCTAATCACCTTAATCCTAACCAAATGGAAAATGCAACTATTCTAGTTACACTAGTTAGGCCATTCGGCCATCTAACCTTGGGAGGAGCCAAGATTGGACTTCCATTCTTTCAAATCAAGTTTATGACACTAACCATAAATGGAAAAAGCTTATCCAACCTTAAATGGTTAATCTTGTCCTTAAGACTTTCATCAAGCAACAACACACTGCTTCTTTACATCTTAACCCTCCATTGTCTTACACATTTTATGACCAAGTTTGAATATAATGTTGGAGTCCACAAGATGTGGAGGCTTCGGCCATTAAGGGGTAAAATACCCTAAGTTACATTATTCCATTCATCCTTCAACTTATCACTCTAAAAACCAAAAGCCAAGTTTTCTCTCTTCTCTGCCTTCTTTCTAAGGTTCGGCCAGCCCTTGTTAAGCAACCTTACCCATTTTATTTCATCATTTTGACCACATATTCTTGTTCATCTTCATGATCTAAACAACTTTCATCTTTTGTACTCATTCATTTGAAGTTGTTTACACTAAGTTCTTCAAGGATTTTCAAGAACACCCAAGCTTCTTGAACTTGCTTTTGAACCCCTTACTCAAGATTAAGTTTCTAACTTAGTCCCTTTGATTTAGTACTCTTGAGAACATCTTTGTGTTACCATGTTTATAATGTTGAAAGATCAAAGTTCATGGTCTTATTCTTTTCTCTATAGGCCACGGTTTTTTGGCTTGTGTTGGTGACCAAGTTTTCCCTTTATTCTTTTCAAGGAAGCTTCACAAAGGTAATAGGGGAGTGAAACATATCACACCTTAAATGGTGGTGATGAAGGCCTCCTAGTTTTGTTGAAGGAAAACCCTAGATCTAGGGTTTCCTTATAAAGTTCATTACTTTGTTGTCATGTTATGTTATGTTTTGTGTTGATATGATGATTGTGTTTGTATATGCTAGAAGAAAATCATTTTGGCATGGTGAAAAACTATTCTTAGGTCCAAAGGCCTAAGGATAGGATTTTAGAATGTTGAACTTGTTTATGTTCTAAGTTGCCTTGATAACATGGTTATATGTTGGTATGATTTTCTAGCTACTTTGGATGTTGTTGGATGATTTCATTTTGGTTGAAAATGGATGTGTGAGGTTCGGTCATGTGATATTTAATGAGGGGAGCCAAAGCTTCTATGTTCAAGTGATGGTGTAATGGACTTAAAATGGTTCCAACAATGCATAATGATTAAAAGAAAGCATATCCTTATTACTTGGGGCATTCGGCTTTGCTATGTAATATAGGGTGAGGATCTTAAAATGTTGAAGTTAAGGGGTTTAATATGTTCATACTAAAGTATAAGAGGCATATAAATTGAAAAGGTTTCCAAAGGAATCAAGTTTTGGTTACAAAGAACCTTGTGTTGTGAAGTAAGTGTTTTTGACTTTATGTAAAAACTAGTTTAAGAATAGGTTGGTTTGATGTTGATCAACCATTCATTTTAATAAGTTGTCCTTGAAGAAAATATTTTCAAGAACCAAGAGTCTCATAGTTAGTCAAGATGGTTTTTCAAAGATTTTTGATTAGTAGGTCTTCTTTGAGAAGATAGGATTCTTACAAAGCCTTTCTTTAAAAACAAAGAGTTTTACACTACTATTACCTTTTTAGAACTTTCCAAAATTATATAAGTTATAGTTCATTAGAAAATGAAATGGTGATTTCAAGTAGGAAGTATATTTCTTTTACACTATGTAATAGAACTAGGAAACCAATGCAAAAGAGTTTTACACTAAGTAAGACGCCTTATGGGCAATTGTATAGAGTTTTTCAAACTATTCTTAATTAAGGAGATTTCATCAACTACCTTGCTATAAGGATAGTACTTTGAAGCTTTTTACTATAATAGTATAAACACGTGTTATCTCCTAAGAAGTATCCAGTGAGCTCCACAATGGACTCACAAAGACTAAGTAAAAGACATGCACCAATACCTTATAGTCATGATAAATCATGTCCCACACCCTTGATGATTAGGTCATCTAAGAAATCCATAATGTTTAATCACCAAGAGTTACGTATATAGAATATGTAACATTCCTTTGATAGACAAGTGAGAAGATATGATGAAGGGGATCCTTATGGATCCTGTTTTCCATAATGCATTTAGGGTATGGAATAATGTATCATAAGACATGAACATCTCGTTATGAACGACGAGGTGGTACGTGATTTGCAACGAGCGGAACCAAGAACCGGCGACTGATGGCAAGTCGTGTGAAGGTGGGTATCGTAGGGGTGCCCTGTGGTTTATCAAGAGATAAACGTGGTACTACAGTGATGGAATAGTATGTGCTGTGTTGTGGCATTTTCTTGACATGTATACACATTTGTACATGAGTTGGGCGTTATGCTCAAGAGTTGAGCTTACACCTTTGTGTGGGTGCGATTGTTGGAGGTGAGAATCATGGAGATCTTGAGGACATTGGGGTTGGGGAGACCACATATGGCCAGAGAGTAGCTCCTCTATGTCGTGGGTGACCTGTCCAAAAACGCTGACGTCCTGACTAGACACCGTACAAATCATGATTTGGGTAAAGAACGTCTCGCCTGAGCCTTTATATGATTGCAATCTATGGATGTGGCATAGTGGGCTGAGATAATGCAAACAATGTTCTCTCAATCATCCACTCTTGTTATGTTTAGCTCCATGGAGTAGGAGTCTGAGTCATGTTGCATTGGTGTCATTGCATACTTGAGTTGACATTTGACCCATATTATTGTTGATTGATATATTAACTGTGATGCCATATAATTAATTGTTATACTGTGAAAGCCCATGCGTTGTATGCCGATTGGGTGTGTGTGTGCGTGACTTTTATCACTGCTGTTCTGGTTGTGCGATGTGCGGAATCTCACCTCATTACTTTTGTTGTTACGCTGCTCGCATGGTTTTCATCTTGCTATGGTGGGTAGACATGGCGAGCGATCCACCTTCTCATTTGACCTTGGACTTGACACTTCATGATGGAGAGGACGCTAGGACGATCCATCCTGACGGATGTCGCACCTATACTGGAGATGTGAGTCTCACGAGCAGGAGGGAGTTACCTTTCTCCATGACGAGCCTGTCCGAGAGAGTTTGTACCTTATGGATCAGTGGTGAGGGTAGCTCAGGAATTACCCAGCCACCACCACCACCTGCTGATCATCCGCGACTACCTAGGAGCCAACCTGCAGTTCACCTGGAGGAGCCCAAGGATGTGTACGTCGACCCTGCTTCCATGTCACCTCCACCTACTGTACCGTCTGCTTTTGTCGTACCTATATCTGCTGCTGGCCCTTCTATCCCTGTTGTCCCACCCCCAGGGCCTACCTATGTGCCTTCCGAGATACATCCTCAGATTCCTCACTAGCGGGCGAATTGGATGATGACTGCTCGCAAGAGCACACCGGCTCATACCAAGGTATCCTTCTCTACTCCCCTCGTTATTCTCTCGATTGACAATGAGGAGATGGAGGAGGAGGAGGAAGAGGAAGTACCCGAATATGTACCGGAGGACTTTCCTGAGGTAGCCCTTGCCAGCACAAGTCAGGATGCGTGGTGGATGAGGATTGATGAGGAGATGCTCCGGTATGCGGAACAGATCATGAGCGGGTATGACATGCAGGCCTTGGAGGACGAGGATGAGGAGCAGGACCAGGAGGAGTACTACTCCGACGAGTAGTGTAGTGTCTGTCTTAGGCCAGTCTCTTGTGTCTTCCCAGCATCTGTATTTTTGGGATGTACCCCCTTTCCCTTTATGTTGTGGAGCTGCGTCTCCAAGTAGTGTAGGTTGAATTGTTTTTATGTTGGTTACTTTCTTTTGTAGTCAGATGTTGAAAACTGCGAGTTTTATATACATGTATTATGGGAAGCTTTTATTTGTTTCAATGTTGTTTATGATTACGTGTATTTGTTCTTATGAGTACAAGCATACTTATATGTTTTCGAAACTTGAGAATAAAGAAAAAAAAAACCCATATTTTCGGTAAGCTCTTTATATGTTAATATATTTCCGCATTTCTTTCGTCTTGTGTTAAATAATCGTGACCCCTAAAGTGGGGTGTTACATTATTTGGTATCAGTGCTGGCCAAGTCTTTTTGGGTTTATGGTTGGTCTATCTTGTTTGTGTTGTGTGCCTCTGTGATTTGTGTGCTGTTTAATTCCGAAAGGAATGATAACATTAATTGAGCTTGTGTGAAGAAATCTCTAGCATATACTGAACTTTGTTGGTCTTGCGGGACGAGATGGCAAATCGGAACATAGGTATTGTTGATGCTATACAAGCCATGCAGGAGATGATCGCTGCCTTTGTGCTCCGAGAACAGACGACCGCTTGTGGTCGAGGGCTGAGTGAATTCCGCAGGAACAACCAGCCGCAATACAAGGGAGAATACGACCCGAAGAAGGCTGAGCTGTGGGTGTAGGAGATGAAAAAGATATTTGAAGCAATGAGGTGTTCGGATGCGGACAAAGTGACCTATGTTGCCTACATGCTAGTAGGAGATGCGAATTACTGATGGAGGGGAGCCCACCAGGTAGCCAAACATACTGGTCAAGCCGTCACCTGGGAGCTTTTTCGTATGAAGTTCGTTGAGAAGTACTTTCCTGCGAGCGTCAGGCATGCCAAGGAGATGGAGTTTCTCCAACTATGTCAAGGGAGCATGACGGTCTGCGAGTATGCTGCCAAGTTTGAGGGTCTAGCAATGTTCTCCAACTACTTCCAAGACAATCCTAATGAAGCATGGAAGTGCAGAAAATTTGATGAGGGTTTGAGGCACGAGCTCAAGGAGGCAATCATGCCATTTGAGATCACTACCTTTCCCCAGCTCACGGACAAGTGCCGCCTGATTGAAGAACTGAAAGGAAGTCGGAGCAAGTCACAAGGGAGCTTTGGGCCGTCAAGGTTCAAGAAGGGTGGTAATAGTGGTTTCCATCACAAGAAGCCTTACTCGAAGCCGTCTAGAGGTCAGCATTACCAATGATTCCAAGGGAAGGACAACGGAAACCATGCGGTTTCGGGAGCCGTTGGAGTCAAATGCTTCAAGTGTGGAGGGGACCACTATGTTAGGGAGTGCTCAACAACGGGAGTCATCTGCTTCAACTGTAGGAAGCCTGGTCATGTGGCATGGGAGTGCAGACAACCCAAGGCAGAACCTGCTGTCAACCTGGTTCGAGCAGCAAGGCCTAAGGCAAAGGGGCAATTTTTCACTGTGAGCGGTGCTGAAGCTTCTCAGAACCAAGACCTAATCCAAGGGGAGGGTAACATTGGAGGTAAAACTTTAACTGTACTGTTTGATTAAGGCGCAACACATTCCTTTATTGCATATAGTTGTGTTGAACTTTTGGTATTACCTGTTTCTTCACTACCTTTCGATTTGGTTATTTCCACTCTTACTGCGAAACCTGTTGTTACGACTAAGGCCTGTCTAAACTGCCCTATTCTTGTTGAGGGGAGGAAGTTTGTAGTCAACCTGATATGTTTGTAATTATCGCAAATAGATGTTATCTTGGGGATGGATTGGCTGTCCTCTAACCACGTTCTTTTGGATTGTGCCAACCGAACCCTAATCTTTCCAAAAAAGTGAGATTTCTGGTTTTATCTCTGCCAATCAAGCGAAAGCTTCATTGAGAGAAGGACCCCAAGGATACATGTTGTTGTCCTTTCTGGAGGTCAGTTAGCGAGAAAAATGCGCGTCCAATTCCGATTGTCTACGAGTTCCCAGAAGTCTTTCCTGAAGATATACCTGGACTTCCACCGGTCAAAGACATCGAGTTCGCGATAGACCTAGTGTCGGGATCTGGACCAATATCTATGGCACCATACCGAATGGCGCCCGTAGAGCTAGAGGAGCTAAAGAAATAGTTGGAGGAGTTGATGTCCAAACATTTTGTTAGACCCAGTGTGTCGCCGTGAGAAGCCCCAGTTTTGCTTGTGAAGAAGAAGGATGGGACGTCTCGTTTGTGTGTGGACTACCATCGGTTGAACAAGATCACTATCAAGAACAAGTACCCACTTCCGAGGATTGATGACCTGATGGATCAGCTGAGGAGAGCAACTGTGTTTTCTAAGATAGATCTAAGATCGAGTTACCATCAGATCCGAGCCAAGACGGAGGATGTTCCAAAGACGGCATTCAGAACATGTTATGGACACTATGAGTATTTGGTAATGCCATTCGGAGTGACAAATGCACCTGCCATATTCATGGATTACATGAATAGGATCTTTCGCCCTTACTTAGATAAGTTTTTGTGGTATTTATCGACGACATCCTTATCTACTCTAGGGACAAAGAAGAGCATCCAAAACATTTACAAATGGTACTGCAAATACGCAAAGAGAAATAGTTGTATGCCAAGTTTTCGAAGTTCGAGTTTTGGCTGGAAGAGGTTCAGTTTTTGGGTCATGTCATCTCAAAGGATGGGATCGCTGTGGATTCAACAAAAGTGGAAGCCGTGTTACAGTGGGAACAACCAAAGACAGCAACAGAGATCCATAGTTTCTTCGATTTAGCAGGCTACTATCAGAGATTCACTGAAGGATTTGCTAAGATTGTGGCACCGAGGCTTGTGAAGCCAGTTTTCAGGAGTTGAAGAAGCGTCTGACTAGTTCACCGGTGTTAGTACTTCCAGACCCCAACGAACCTTCTGAGGTGTTTTGTGATGCTTCGTACCAAGGTTTGGGATGCATCATGATGCAAAACCGGAAGGTGGTAGCTTATGCTTCAAGGCAGTTGAAGAATCATGAGAAGAATTATCTGACTCACGATTTGAAGTTGGCTGTAGTGGTTTTTGCTCTGAAGATTTGGAGGCATTTCTTATAGGGGGCGAAGTTCAGCGTTTTCAGTGATCACAAGAGTTTGAAGTACTTGTTTGACCAGAAGGAGCTCAACATGAGGCAACGAAGTTGGTTAGAGTTTTTGAAGGACTATGACTTTGAGTTGCACTATCATCCTGGAAAAGCAAACGTTATAGCGGATGCCTTAAGTAGGAAGGTGCTTCATGCGTCTGCCATGATGGTCAGAGAAAGAGAGCTCATCGAGCAATTTAGAGATCTGAAGTTGGCTGTAAAGGCATCTCCAGGGAAGCTCAGTGTGGGTATGGTAACTGTGGAGAGTGATCTCTTGAATCAGATTAGAAAGAAACAGAGTGGGGATCAGCATCTCATCAAAGAGAGAGAGAAGCCGGACAGTAGGAGACCACGTCAGAGTTTGTAGAAGGGCCAGATGGGATTCTGAGGTTCAAGGGCAGAATCTGTGTACCCAGTGATACGGATCTAAGGAGGCTAATACTTGAGGAAGCTCACATGTGCAAGCTGAGTATGCATCCGGGATCAACCAAGATGTACCAAGATCTGAAACGGTTGTATTGGTGGCACGGGATGAAGAGAGATGTGGCCAGTTTTGTATCGTCATGCTTAGTGTGTCAGAAAGCGAAAGTGGAGCACCAAAGACCTGCGACAATGCTTCAACCTTTAGATATTCCCGAATGGAAATGGGATGGCATCTCCATGGATTTTGTGACTAGTTTACCTAGGACACTAAAAGGTTATGATTCTATTTGGGTGATCGTGGATCGACTCACAAAATCAGCACACTTTTTACCCATAAACATCAAGTACTCGATGGAGAAGTTGACCCAGCTTTATATCGGGGAGATCGTTAGGTTACACGGTGTACCATCCAGTATCATTTCAGATAGAGACCCAAGGTTCACATCTCGCTTTTGGCAAAGCTTGCAAGAGGCTCTAGGAACAAAGCTGCGTTTGTGTTCGGCATACCATCCACAGACAGAAGGTCAGTCGCAGAGAACGATTCAGTCTTGAGAAGATCTGTTGAGAGCTTATGTGCTTGTGCAATCAGGGAGCTGGGAAGAGTTTTTTCCGTTGATAGAGTTCACCTACAATAACAATTTTCATTCTAGCATAGGGATGGCGCCCTACGAAGCCCTTTATGGGAGGCATTGCAGAACACCGTTATGTTGGTACCACAACGGAGAACACCTTACTCTAGGACCCAAGCTCATATGTCAAACTACAGAGAAGGTGAAGTTGATTCAAGATAAGATGAGGGCGACTCAGAGTAGACAGGGATATACGGACAAGAGGCGTCGACCGCTCGAGTTCCAGGAAAGGGACCACGTATTCTTGAGAGTCACGCCCTTGACTGGGATAGGTAGAGTAATAAAATCCAGGAAACTCACACCAAAATTCATTGGACCCTATCAAATTCTTCGTAGAGTTGGCCCAATGGCATATCAAATTGCCTTACCCCATTTTCTTTCAAATCTTCATAATGTGTTTCATGTTTCGCAATTGCGAAAGTATATCCCTGATCACATGCATGTTATAGAGCCTGATACAGTACAATTAAAGGATAACGTAACTTTTGAAACTTCTCCTGTCAGGATCGGGGACCGAAGAATGAAGCAGCTTAGAGGAAAGGATATTGCTCTGGTGAAGGTCATCTGGAATGAAGCGTCAGGAGAGGCAATGTGGGAGATAGAAGAGAAGATGAAGGAGCAGCATCCACAGTTGTTTTGACGTCCTTAGTTTCAAGGACGAAAACTTTTTTTGTTGGGGAGTGTTGTAACATCCCCGTTTTCTGTAACCGGTTATAATCACCATTACATTGTGATTGCTACCTTATGTTTGGTATGACTTTATATATATGCGGATGTTTATATGATGGTTTTATATCCATGGTTATGTTGTGGTGAAGTTTTCTTTTGTCGCTATGAGACGAAACTAATAAAAGTTCCGTTTTGATCGGTATCGAGTAATTTCTCGTTTTACGTGCCGGATGCCGGGAAACGGGGAATTGAGTGGAATATAATGTTGAATTAAATTTTCCATCACCTTGTTGATTATTCCTAATGAAGAGAATTAACTTTCTTAAAATCCAAAAATTTACCAAAAGTAGTAAAAATCGATTATCCATTTTTGGTAAAAACCCTAATCATCTTATTCCTAACCAAATGGAAAATGCAACTATTCTAGTTACACTAGTTAGGCCATTCGGCCATCTCACCTTGGGAGGAGCCAAGATTTGCCTTCCATTCTTTCAAATCAAGTTTATGACACTAACTGTAAATGGAAAAAGCTAATCCAGGCTTAAATGGTTAATGTTGTCCTTAAGACTTTCATCAAGCAACAACACACCACTTCTTTACATCTTAACCCTCCATTGTCTTACACATTTTATGACCAAGTTTGAAAAGAATTTTGGAGTACACAGGATGTGGAGGCTTCGGCCATTAAGGGGTAAAATACCCTAAGTTACAATATTCCATTCATCCTTCAACTTATCACTCTAAAAACCAAAAGCCAAGTTTTCTCTCTTCTCTCCCTTCTCTCTAAGGTTCGGCCAGCCCTTGTTAAGAAACCGTACCCATTTTATTTCATCATTTTGACCACATATTCTTGTTCATCTTCATGATCTAAACAACTTTCATCTTTTGTACTCATTCATTTGAAGTTGTTTACACTAAGTTCTTCAAGGATTTTCAAGAACACCCAAGCTTCTTGAACTTGCTTTTGAACCCCTTACTCAAGAGTAAGTTTCTATCTTGTTCCCTTTTCTTTAGTACTCTTGAGAAAATCTTTGTGTTACCATGTTTATAATTTTGAAAGATCAAAGTTCATGGTCTTATTCATTTCTCTATAGGCCACGATTTTTTGGCTTGTGTTCGTGACCAAGTTTTCCCTTCATTCTATTCAAGGAAGCTTCACAAAGGTAATGGGGGAGTGAACCATATCACACCTTAAATGGTGGTGATAAAGTCCTCGTAGTTTTGTTGAAGCAAAACCCTAGATCTAGGGTTTCCTTATAAAGTTCATTCTTTGTTGTCATGTTATGTTATGTTGTTGTGTTGATATGATGATTGTGTTTGTATATGCTAGAAGAAAATCATTTTGGAATGGTGAAAAACTATTCTTTGGTCCAAAGACCAAAGGATAGGATTTTAGAATGTTTAACTTGTTTATGTTCTAAGTTGCCTTGATAACATGGTTATTTGTTGGTATGATTTTCTAGCTACTTTGGATGTTGCTGGATGATTTCATTTTGGTTGAAAATGGATGTGTGCGGTTCGGCCATGTGATGTTTAATGAGGAGGAGGACCCGGAGGAGTACTACTCCAACGAGTAGTGTAGTGTCTGTCTTGGGCCAGTTTCTTGTGTCTCCCCAACGTCTGTATTTTTGGGATGTACCCCCTTCCCCTTTATGTTGTGGAGCTGGGTCTCCAAGTAGTGTAGGTTGAGCTGTTTTTATGTTGGTTACTTTCTTTTGTAGTCAGATGTTGAAAGCTGCAAGTTTTATATATATGTATTATGGGAAGCTTTTATTTGTTTCAATGTTGTTTATGATTATGTGTATTTGTTCTTATGAGTACAAGCATCCTCATATGTTTTCGAAACTTGAGTATAAAGAAAAAAAAACCCATATTTTCGGTAAGCTCTTTATATGTTAATATATTTCCATATTTCTTTCGTCTTGTGTTAAAGAATCGTGACCCCTAAAGTGGGGTGTTACATTATTTGGTATCAAAGTTGGCCGAGTCTTTTTGGGTTTGTGGTTGGTCTATCTTGTTTGTGTTGGGTGCCTCTGTGTGCTGTTGGATTCCAAAGGAATGACAACATTGATTGAGCTTATGTGAAGAAATCTCTAACATATACTGAACTTTGTTGGTCTTGCAGGACGAGATGGCAAATCAGAACATAGGTATTGCTGATGTTGTACAAGCTATGTGGGAGATGACCGCTGCCTTTGTGCTCCGAGAACAGACGATCCCTGGTGGTCGAAGGCCGCTGTTTCAATGTTGTTTATGATTACGTGTATTTTTTCTTATGAGTACAAGCATCCTTATATGTTTTCGAAACTTGAGTATAAAGAAGAAAAAAAAACCCCATATTTTCGGTAAGCTCTTTAGATGTTAATATATTTTCGCATTTCTTTCGTCTTGTGCTAAATAATCGTGACCCCTAAAGTGGGCTGTTACACATTCCGCCTTCCGTACCCGCACTCAGGTACAACTAATCTCGTATGACGGTGGCAGCCCATACTACCTGTCATACAGTCTCGCCACTTGGCAGCTGTTGATATGCAACAAACATCCCCAATGGGCTTGATACCAGATCTCACGTCTAACACTCAAACAACGACAACACGATGCCCCGCATCAGCATGGCCACAGCCTCGACGCCATGCGTCCATGAGCCACAGCTCAAATAACCCAGCCACAGCCTCAACAAAGTCAACACATCCGAACGGCACCATCCACGGTATCAACTCGACAACAAACACAGCACACAACCAACCTAACAATATCAGGTATTCGCCACAGTACACAACATCACAACGTACAACATAATAGTAACACATAGATAAACATACCACAACCATAAAAGCAACATAGCAGGCATATCATATACCAAGTAGCATGTAGGCACGTATACAGATAGCAATCATCACAACATCATCATACCAGTCATACGAAGCATTTCATCCTTGATCAACAGTTATCTAACCTAGGGTTCAAGCTTAGCGGTGATAGCCCAAAGTAAACTAAACCTAGGGTTTAGATACTTTATCGGGGCTCAACCTCTTGTAGGATTAGGGCTTCCCTACACATAGCAGAAAACACAACTATGCTACTCTTGCCTTCCCGACGACAGCGGTACACTTTCTCCCCACATGAATAGTTGGCACGCAAATCCATGCGATCACCAGCTCACCAAGCTCGCAACTACAAAGCTCGAGAACAGCCACAAATCTCCCTCAATAGCTATGTCCTTTAGCTCCAAACCGAGGAAAATCACGAACACAAATGTAACACCCCCCTCGTGGGTGCTGCGTACTCGAATTCAAATGCGGAATAAATCAAGAAAATAAAATGTTGGTTGCTTTCGGAAAATACTTTAATTAAGTAGCTACGTTCGAAAATGTTGTTCTAAAGGTTTTCTGCATGCATAGACAAAAGAACTCAAGACGATGAAATAAATTTCATATCACACGTTGTTATTCACTGTTCATAAAAATATAAGCATAACAAACAACCTGGTCTAATATATAACATATTATAGACTTAAGAAATAAGTTCAACATACGTGTAGTAACAATATAAGACTGCTTCAAAAATAAAAGATTCCTAAGCTGGTCGGCTAAGAGTAGCCATTGGGATGCAACCCAACGTCAACTTCATTAGAACGCTCCATCATCCAATTCCTCACGTGCTCGCGGGGACTTATGAAAAACATCTGTACATGTGTTCCAAAAACACAACAGGGTGTCCAACATGTACAGGCAAAAGTGAGTTACTCATATAAAGTTTATCACGATAGCCGCACAGGCGACAAATAGCAATATAAATACCCACAGATAAATACAGTTATATGAGCAGTTATCTATATAACACAATATAACATCTCGCACACTATCATGAGTTATAATAATGCATGAGACTTCAATATCATCTTTCTAATTCATGTACTCCGGAGATTCCTACTACCCTTCATCGAGCGATAGGCCGTAGTAACACCCGTAACACAATTGTTCTCATGAGTCGGCCTCTCTATTTAGGTCCGAAATCCAATTGTTCCAGGGTACCACATCATAACCATATCCTGAATACTCCAATCTCTGATCGAGTTCATTCGTGTTTGGCAGCCGATTTACCACGGCACGGGGTTGCTACGCCACCGGCCACTTGTGGGATCTCGAACACAGAATGCCCCTATAGACCTAGTGGTCTTGACTGATTAAATTCTCAACTACTAGAGTTGGAGCTCGGTTTCAAATGGCACATCTGCCGGTCCATGCATGTACGCAGAAAGTTTTCTGTTTTCTTTGCGTTCATTCTTTCAAATGTCGAGACATAAAATCCACGACTCATTTCAAAAAGGCATTAAGCCCACTCAAATCAAAAACACAGGACACGAAGTCCGAGTGCTCAATCCACAAAACACTAGCCCCGACGTCTCAGCCACTAGGTTTGGGTTCGTCTCAAAGGTTCATCATATTTCTTTTGGTTTCCTTTTTCTCAAAACAACCTTGGAAAACAAAACACATTCATTGTTCTTGAAACAAAATATTTCTTTATCAAAGGAAACATTTTCCGGGAAAAAACCTTTCTTGAAAACAAAACCGTTTTCTAAGGTTTCACGCCTTTTTAAAACACTTTACTGAACAAAACACATTTTGCACGACTTTTCAGAAAATCACTTTTTACTTTTCAAAAGAACATACTTTTCAAAAAGGAAACTTAACTTTTCTTGAAAAGCAACACGTTTTCCAAGAACCACTTTTTGATTCCAAAACACGGTTTTCAAGATTTTGATTTCGGTTTCGAGTCTTTTAATAATTTTCGACACATAGCCAGTCTTATGCTCATCCAGGATATATATATATATATATATATATATATATATATATATATATATATATATATATATATATATGTATATGTATATCAACAGTTCAATATCACAATAATATCAATCAAGGCATCCTTGCCACAAATTATCAACAAGTGTGCAAATATGTTTCATTAACTAAAACAAATCCATACATCATTCAAACTCATCTCCAATTCAATAATCAAGTCATCATAATACATATATCAAACATGCACTATGAAGCTACCAAACTTAAATGACTACCTCCCTTTACCTCACAAGGAAGTGTTCAATCCAAACTCGATCGGTTCTCGGCTCCGGCTCCGGCTCCGGCTCCGGCTCCGTTCTCATTCGCGTCGCCTAAAACAATCAAACACAATACAATTCAAACCACAAATCAACATCAATATCCAACATCAAAACACAAATTGTCTTCCCGTAAAAGGCATAGGGTTCGGTCATGAAAGGGTAAAAAGGCTAGGGATCTCATTTGGTTCCAAACTTTTGGATGGTTGGTTCATAAGCTTTGTTAACACTAATACAAGTCCTATGACTCAAAATGTGAAACAAAACTCATGGATTTTTCTCATGAAGCTCTCGGCCTCTTTGGGCAAACTAGGCTAGGAATTGATTTGGTTTTCCATCACTTGGATTCAAGAACACTAGGAAAGCTAAGGATGGAATCAAGAGTTAGAAATCAAAAATTTGATGAAAAACACTATTCATCTTCACTCTTAGGGTTCGGCCATACTGCGATAAATGAGCTAGGATGAGACTTGGATCATGAGCTCTTGGGTTTAGGTAGAGAATGATGAGGTGAGTTCAAAGAAATTGGTTTCTCATCAAAAGGATTTTTCTACAATTTCCTATGGATTTTCAAACTTTTGGATCTAAGAATGAGTTTCATGAAAATGGAGTTTTGATCTTGAGATTGAGAGAGATTCAAGAAGCTAGGAGATCATAGAAGTGATCTTACCTTAGAATGGAGGAAGATTGGTCAAAGAATCAAGGCTTTTCTTCAAAGTTTCAAGGATTTCTCAAGGAGGAAGAAGATGAAGCTCTTGGTGTTCTTGGGAGGGCTGGTTGCGTGAAATAAGGGGCTGAGAGGACTGTTCCAGCCTTCTTAAAAGCTCATTAAGGGTAAAATGGTAAAAGGTGAAAAGGCTTAAGTTAAGGGTATTTTGGTAATTTCGCGTCCCGAAATTCCCGATCGTCATGACGACTCTGACATGATCTCCCAAGTGAGTTGACATGATGTGATATCAAGATGATCCGTTGTTGGGTCCTAGTAAGTCCATACGCGGCTCCGTTCTCCACCCGTTTGAAGATTTCGCTCGAACGGAGGTCAGGAAGTGATTTTTTTGAAATTTTTGTGAAATTTAACCAAAACGTAGAGAATCGAATTCTAAGACTTACTGTCTCGTTCGTGGGTCCATCTGAGGTCTCCTGAGCAGTAAAAACATATTATCAGTGTAAAAACGCAGACCGGACTCCGTTTGAGTTTTCGACTCAAAACTTAATCGTAGCTTCCTACGATATCGTTGAGCATGATTATGGTCTCAGAATATTTTATTTTCATTCCTAAGACCTGAAATAAAATATAAGTTCATAAATACTGATTAAATAGGAAAACTCGAAAATCGGGGTGTTACAACAAACCTTGCCCTAATCACGAGCACAACACTCATACAATAGTGTTAGCTCTAGGGCAAGTTCAAAGATCAAAGTAAGAGGTAGAAACTCAAAGAACACGAAGAACACATGTTAGGTATTCGAGTTTACCTTAGGCGAATCGAGAAACAAATCCGTCAAAGTCGTAGAAAACTTCGTCACGATCATAACCGTGTAGTCAGAATCACGTTCCGGCAGCTCGATCACCTCAAAACTTCATTCTCTCTCACTGGATTTCCAGAGCCTCTCTCTCTAACTCGCAGGAACAGTTAGAGTTTTTCGTGCAAAGTGAGGAAGAGGAAGAAACTCCCCAAACTTGTTCCACTATGCACGCTTTAGCATGGACAATCTGCACGCTTGAGCGTATCCACGCTAGGGCATGCTCCCTTCCCACGCTTGAGCGTGCTGCTCAGTTGGGAAGAGCCTTCCAAACTCCTAACTTCCCCAGTTTCTCGTTTAATACCTTAGGCCCCTCCAATAGTATTCATACCTATTCCTAAGCTTCCAACTAGGTCTTAAACTAACACAAAACATTTGACACAAGCATTCAAAGCCTTAATCGAGATTAACCAACTTAATTAGAGTTACAAAAAAGTCAGATGTTACAATAGCAAACACCTCCTCACACCACCGTCACTGTATTGTGCTTCTCTCAACCCGAATCCCCATTGCATAGAACCAGTCTGTTCACCTCCACGAACCACCGCACCAAACCAATCGCAGCAAGTCGATCATCTCGCCAGCTAGCCACCATGGTGTTCTCCCCTTTGTGAGTGAGTGCTGAAGAAACCAGAAGAAGTTTATTTGTTCTATTTTTTCCTTGGTTGTTTTTTATGTTAATTTTGTTTTTAGCTATTAGGGTTTCTGCTAAGCAGGCTTAGGAAAGTTAGTGGGCTTTAGTTTGTGGGCTTGGCTGTTCTTTTTTCTTTTTTTCTTCAAAAAATCTCTTTTCAAGAGAAAAGTTAATATATATATATATATATATATATATATATATATATATATATATTTAAAATGTCCTTTTAAAAAAATAAAAATTTAAAAGAATAAATAGTTCTTTTGTTTCAAAAATAATAAAAGAAGTTTCTTTCAAAAGGCATTTTCATCTTTTCTTCTAAAAAATAAAAAATATCTTTTCCAAAAATTAAAAAAAATTTAACCAACCAAGCATTTTTTATTAAGAACTATATGGCTTTGAGTTTTACATCACATCTGGAAATACACAGGAGCAGAATCAATCATTCTGTCAAGTTATAACTAAATTTTCAATTTTTTTTTATTTTATTGTTTTTTAATGGGTAATATGAAAAAAAAAAATTAAAGTTATTAAATTTTATTTTGCACAATTAACTAAAAGTACCATTCTTAGAATGAAAGATGTACGGTATTAATACCTTCCCTACTAGTAATCAACTCTCGAGCTCAATCTACCTTTTTTTTAAACAAAAAAGACCAGTTTTTCTTAAATTAATGGATTTTCCAATTTTTTCGAATAAAAAAATGGTGATGACTTCTCTTTTTTTCGTGGAGCCCAGACGGGACTGTCACGACAAATATGAAGATTGGAAAGACTTTGTATTAATTTCTCTATTGAATGTAATTGATTGAAGAGAAGAATGAATGAGTAAATGTGCAGAGTAAATGCTTGTTCTTTATTTGGAACAATTTTTCAATGACTTATATATATATATATATATATATATATATATATATATAGGCTTCCATCAATTCATTCATTAGAGACATTTCTTCGGCAAGACTTTGTATTAATTTCTCTATTGAATGTAATTGATTGAAGAGAAGAATGAATGAGTAAATGCTTGTTCCTGAATGTGCGTTCTCTATTTGGAACAATTTTTCAATGACTTATATATATATATATATATATATATATATATATATATATATATGTATATATATAGGCTTTCATCAATTCATTCGTTAGAGACATTTCTTCGGCAGTGAATTGCTTTTGTCAAACAAACTCAATCTCCATTAATGCCAAAAAGTCGCTCTGAATAAGCATTAAATGATGGTGAATGTTAGGCTTTGTCTTGGCAGTGGAGTTCTCTCTTTTTCTGAAGAGCAGAGAGATCAAAGTTGACAGCAGCATTACCTTTGTACATGCGCAGGGTTGATTACTCTTTTTGTGCAACACTCAGGTTTATCAAATTTAAAGTACTTTTGTTGCATTCTAAGAAGGTGATACAAGGCATCTTTTGCGCAGTACCATGTTTCAACCTGTTTTAAATTTAAGTGATCAAAAAATATCCATGTACAACTATCATCTTCATTAGACGTTTGAGATTTACGAGTATCTTCATTTTTCTTTGGCAATCCAGCTCATTAGACAATTGAGATGCACACTAGCTTGGTTTTTTGATTCTTGAGAGAAGACGTGCGATCCTCTCTGTCTTTAGTTAGACACTTGGCCATTAGTCTTCATTAGGCTCTTGAAAGAGAAGACGTTTGGTACTATTTTCTTTTGCCCCAATAAGAAAATAGATGTTGCCCGAACAAAATAATTTTATAAATGAATATAAAACGTCATAAGAGATAAAAGAGAGAATAAATCGGTACTCTTTTTTTAGGTAGAGGGGTTTCAAATATTTTTAAATCCCCATGGTACTACGATAGCTTACTTACCCTATTTACCCTCTAATTCCTTACCCCTACTCTAACACTAAACACACTCACACAACAAACACCAAAATAGAGAGAGAGAGAGAGAGAGAGAGAGAGAGAGAGAGAGAGAGACGTGACTATAGGTGACATAAAGAGGGACCGATGACGATTTAATTTTTGAACAAGACGGTGCGATTTATGAAGGAACCTGTTTGAAACACTAGAAGAGGGTTGAATTGTGTTTCTTAAGCTTTTAAAAATTTTCGAAAGCAGATATATAAGTTTTCGCAAAGGTTGGACATTAAAACGATAACGGACGCCAGGAGCGTTTCCAAACACTAGTTGGATGCTTAATCAGAAGGATTAAGATAAAAGAAACAAGCGCGATAAGAAAGCAATTCAATACCAAGGAGTTAGTTAGAAAATAAACTAAAGAGAAGGTAAGGGAAAGAAAAGAACACAGAGATGTTATCCTGGTTCACTCTTCACCAAAGAGCTACGTCCAGTTCTCTCTACTTGAGAGCTTTCTCCACTATAACAAAAACCCTTGGTTGCAAGTAGTCTACAACTCCTCAGGCAAGTATTCTACACCTCTTTAGGCAAGTATTCTAAACCTCTTCAGGCTCACTAAGTATTCTTTCTACATAAGCCTCTTCAGGCTTAACCAACTAGGTTTTGAAAAGAGTTTTGTTCTACTAACTCACTAAGTGTGAGAGTTTGAAACTAAAGCTTAGAACTCTTTGAACAATACTCTACGCAGAGAGTGATATGAAAATTAAGAGCAGAGTAAGCTTTTCGAGCTTTGATGTTTTTCTCTTGATTGCTTTGTGTGCTTGACTATTTTTCAATTTTTAATTCAGTTGTGCATCACTTCGCTTATCCCCATTTTTATCTTCAAAAAAAGATATATATATATATATATATATATATATATATATATATATATATATATATATATATATATATATTTATATTTATATATTTAGTAGACTTGATTTGATCATCTTTAGTCTTCAATGGTTTGAAAAGGATCCATTCTGATTGAGCATTAAATGCGTTAGTCCGTTGAGTCTGATAACTTGTTTGAGGCTTCTGATCAGCAAAGAAGACTATCAGGTTTGATAGCTTAAAGAGGTGCTGACACCTTTTCCTTGTACTCGAAAGTTGCCTTTTGTCTTTCCTTATGAAGAAAGTCAAATCCTTTTTGTGTCAGGGACAGACTAGCTTCAGCTTTCGATGGTACGAAGATAACAAGGAATGTTTGTCTAAAGGATATAAGCTTTTTACACAGAGAACAATGAATTTAAAAGCTTTACATATGTATTTGCGCTCAGACAAATAAAGCTTATTGGACTATAAAGATTATATTGCAATAACAGGAAGAGTCTTTGGACTTATGATTCTATTGTTGAAAAGACTTATTATCGTCTGGACTTAGCGAGACTAATCCACTAGGAGTTTGGACGAACGAAAGTCTTTGGACTTAGATAGTCTTTGGACTTATATATATTTTTATTCCTACACACGTAAGATAAAGCATTAGCCCATAACTAATCTTTGTTCTTCTGAAATTAGTCCTTTGTTAACATCAAAACTTAAGGGATTAGTGGACCATAACCACTTTGGTTCCAACAATCTCCCCCTTTTTGATGATGACAAAACATACTAATTTGATTGAACAAAGTTTCCTAAAGAACTGAAAAGCTCCCCCTAAGACAAATACCCTAAGCATATAAAGCATGTAAGAGAGAGTGCGAGCAATCAAGCGGTTATAACAAAACATACTAATCAAGCAGTTTATAACATAACATACTATGACATTCAAGTAGTTATAACATACTATGACAATCAAACAGTTTATAACAGAACATACTATGAATTTTAATCACCATTTCAATTAAACCTTTTCTCCCTTTTTTTGTCATCAGACAAAGGAGAAAAAAACACATCATAATCAGTTAAAAAAAAAAAAAGACTGAAAAGAAAAGAATGTATTTAAGAAGGTGGAGGAGGAGGAGGTTTAGGAAGAAAATTCTGAAACATGGCAGCAATTTGTTGAAGCAGCACTGCATTGTTGGCTCTATAGACATTTGGACGAACTCTTGAAATTCCGGAGGAGCGGCAGAGACTGAACTTTCAGTTGTGGCCTTTGTTGCTTCAACATTTCTCTGATCAGGAACAACACTCAGAGCCTAAGAAGAAGAAGGATCAACAGGATGGACCATCGAAAGAGGAATAGGTTGAGACCTAGAGGGTACTGAGTCTGCAACTTGTTCAACTTCTTCTGCATGCTTTTCAGGAGAAGGGTCCTTATAGACGATCTCTGTGTCCCCAGTTTCTTCGGAAACAACCGATATTGGTGCAGGTAGGGGTGCTTCAGAGGTAGGATCATTTTGAATGACTGGTTTAGGTGGAGGTGGAAGTACATCAAGAATGATCTCAGCATCGTCATACCTATTTTCTCTCTATCTGGGTCCAGGAGCTAGAAGCACGTCTCTTGGATACAAAGGTATTCCAAAGATATCGTCCAT
The DNA here is from genome assembly GCA_039655645.1 of Ammopiptanthus mongolicus. Taxonomy (NCBI): domain Eukaryota; kingdom Viridiplantae; phylum Streptophyta; class Magnoliopsida; order Fabales; family Fabaceae; genus Ammopiptanthus; species Ammopiptanthus mongolicus. Next base: position 59,806,234 of record CM077343.1, on the reverse strand, counting down.
TATCAAGAAATCAGCATCAGAGATTCTGTATTGTCTTGGAAATACATGAATCTTCTGTTTTTCTTCAATGGAAAGACCAGATGTGGATGCATCTTGAGTGCATCTCCAGATGAAGTTCTCCCAGTAGGTTCGAGCATCTGGGTCATACCTCTTGAGAGGATCCTTCTGCCAGATGTGGGCCAGTTCCACTGAATCGTCTCTTGGTTTAGTACAGAAGAGAGGATCAAAGGCATTTTTGTAAGGCAGCGTCCATGTTTCAAGCATTTTTCGTCCATCTTTATTTTTGTTTGGGTCCAGAATAGGAATTCTTGGACAAGCTCGAGGAGGAACAACGCCTACTCTTGTTTCTGAGCTTCTGCCCCAAAATTTCGTTGGTAGATTGTGATGGATCTTGGCTTCTCGTGACATATCACACTATTTTCTGACAGCGTAATATGGTAAGAAGTCTTTAACATCAGAGTATTCTTTCCAGGTTGAGGGATAGCTTGAATGAACTTGATGTCTTGATCAAGGAAGATGTTGGGCAAACCATACGTCCTTGATCTCTTTTCCTCTAAGGTTTTGCAGCTTTTATTTTCTTCATTAATAATTACCACGTGCCTTTTAACATTGTAGTGGCACCATTTGAATGCCTTGTCTTCAATGAGATTAGGATAGATCTTCCTTGGAGGGAATTTATTCTTTTCCAGACAGACAACCACGGGTCCATGAGCAGTGTAGAGTTGAGTTGGCAGAGGACCGGTGGGTGTGTATGGGATGGGATAGTAACCATGTTCAGGGGGTGGACCAGAGGGATTTTGAGGTGGAGGGGAAGGTGTTTCATATTGGTATTCTGGTGGAGGAATAGGACCTTTAGGGTGTTGATAGGTGGAGGGAGGTGAATGCTTGAAGAGCAAAACAAGAAACCTTCTATTAACGTCAACCCAATTAGAGCTTTCATTTTTAAAGGTAATCATGGGTATGCATTTGTATTTTCTCTTTGGGTAAATCATTTTGGGATAAGGTGCATCATAAGGTTTAAAGGGATGGTCTCCCCACGGTGTAAACCAGTCTTGAGGTTCAGAAGGTGAAGGAGATGGTGGTCATTGTGGTGAGGGAAAGGTTTGTGTGTGAGGTGAGATGAAGGGTGAAACAGTTATGGACGATTGAGAGTCCAAAGTCAAGTCTTCAACCTCATAGGGTTGCTCTATAAAAAGAGTAATAACTGAACTACATTGAGGTTCAGTATTACCTTTAGTTTTGGATCTAGTAGTCCTTGCCCTAGTTACAGTATGTTTAGGCCAAGAGGCTTCAGAGGTAAACTCCCTTCTAGGACCTTTGATCACCCTAAAGATAGGTTGATCGTCCTCGTCTTCCTCATCAATGAAAGCTAGGACCAGCTTCCTTTTTCTGGAAGGTTGGACGGAGGCTATTGGACGAGCAGAAGATGTCTTAGCTTTTGGATGTGCAGGCTCTATTAAGCGTCCAGCAGAGATTTGTTGATCAGACGCTTCATTAGTACCTTGCGTCTGAACGCCTTTTAGTTTTCCTTCTTTCTTGGACTTTTTGTGACAGTCCAATTGCATCATCACCAAACTTTGCCTACTAAACTCTAGTTGATGCACACGATCAATGCCATGAACACCAAAATATTTGCGTTTCTGTTCTGGAGTCAGCGACAAAAGATCGTTGTAAACCAAATGCTTTTCAAAGATTCTTGAAAGCAGAGTAGCATACAGAATGGCAGTATTCTTCCCAGAGCCTTCAATAGAGTACTTGAAGCAAGTGAAGAGAAGGTGTGGAAGGTTGATTTGCCTTTCCAGAATCGGATAGACTAGGCAGAATTGGTGTGCCTTCGAGACATTGTCCTTCGAACCAGCTATGTGAAGGATGGACTTGTTTAGAATCTGATGAAGAACTCTAGCCTTGTCAGTCATTCTTGAGGCTATAAATTTGTCAGATAGGTTCTTCAAGAGACATTCTTTGATGGTGTCAGAACCGCCAAGTTCTTCTTCCCATTTATCTTCACAAGTGATTCCAGATTGGGCACAACCAATGGCGTTGGAAATGGTTGCTTCATAGACAATGACTTTGATGTTAAGAACCGTGTTTCTGATTTCCCTTACAGAGATTTTAGGGTTTGTCCAGAACTCCCTTAAAAGAACTGGGTAAATGATTGGAGAACCTTCGAAGAAACTTGACCAACCAGCAGCTTGAACATTTATGGAAATGTCTATACCATTATCAGCGAAGAATTTCAGATTGAACTTAAACTCAACCAATACGTCAGCAGTTTGAGCATCAAAGTTCTTTTCTTTACCCTTTGGAGCAGCAACGATGGAGGATGAAGAATCCATTGTTTCAGAGAAGGGTATTTTTCAGAGAGAGAAAGATTTTTCGCAACAGAGGTTTTCAGAAAGAAAGGTTTGAAGATGATGAGTGTGTAAAGGATGTTTCTTTAAAGAGATAGTTTTTATAAAGACCAAAAGAAAGAAACTGTTCGTATTTTCAAGAACGAATTTTTAAAAGAGGAGAGAAGGTGGTGAGGCGACGTGCATTAAATGACTGAGACACGTTCCAGACTTTGGAACCGTAAAAAGCAGTTTTGTAATTTATTGAAAATGAAACTGACTCAGTTAAGGGAATGAGAAATAAATTTTCATTCGATAAAGATTCAGTTCAATTAATGCATTGGATGAGCAAACATCATACATTGGACTCACATATATTGGACTAAGCCAAATATTGGACGCATGCATTGGACTCACAATTGATCAATGAATTGCATGTTCAAATATTTCCTTATGTATGTGAACCCATCTTCAGCTAAAGGCTTGGTGAAGATATCTGCCCATTGATGGTCAGTATCAACAAATTGAATATCAATTATTCCTTTTTGCACATAATCTCTAATGAAATGATGCTTGATTTCTATATGCTTTGCTCTGGAATGTAGTATGGGATTTTTAGACAAATTAATAGCAGCAGTGTTATCACACATTATTGGAATGTTACTTACAAACACGTTGTAGTCTTCCAAATGATGTTTAATCCAAAGCAGTTGTGAGCAACAACTTGCAGTAGCAATGTACGCAGCTTCAGCAGTTGATAGGGCAATTGTGCTTTGCCTTTTGCTTGACCATGAGACTAGATTGGCTCCAATGAAGTGACAACATCCACTGGTACTTTTTCTTTCTATTCTGTCTCCAGCATAGTCAGCATCACAGAATTAATCTGTATTCATCAAATTTCTTATAAATAGACCCAGATTAGTAGAGCCTTTGAGATATCTAAAGATTCTCTTAACTGCTGAGAGATGAGACTCTCTTGGATCAGATTGAAATCGAGTACATAGGTAAACAGTAAACATGACATCTGGTCTGGACGCAGTTAGATATAAGAAAGAGACAATCATACCTCTATATACCTTTTCGTCTACCGTTTTATCTTTGTCATCTTTGTTTAGCATGTACGTTGGATGCATCGGGGTATTCATTGGTTTGCAATTATCCAACTTGAAGCGTTTCAGAAGCTCCTTTGTGTACTTCGTCTGATGAATGTATACTCCGTCCGGTGTTTGCTTTACTTGAAGTCCGAGGAAGAATTTTAATTCTCCCATCATACTCATTTCAAATTCTTTCTACATTAGCTCAAAAAACTCTTGACAAATAAATTCATCAGTTGCACCAAATATTATATCATCAATATAAATTTGTGCAACAATAAAATCCTTTTTACTTGTTTTTCTAAAAAGAGTTGTATCCACTTTTCCTCTTGAGAAATCATTCTCCATTAGGAATGTGTTGAGTCTCTCATACCAAGCTCTAGGAGCTTGTTTGAGTCCGTATAAAGCTTTCTTAAGCTTATATACATGCTCAGGATGGTTTTGATCTTCAAAACCTGGTGGTTGAACAACATAAACTTCTTCATTAATGAAACCATTTAAAAAGTCACTTTTTACGTCCATTTGATAAAGCATGATGTTATGATGTGCAACGTATGAGAGTAAAATGCATAGGGCTTCTAGTCAAGCTACTGGAGCAATATTTTCTGTATAGTCAATACCTTCCTCTTGAGAGTAGCCTTGAGCCACTAACTTTGCTTTGTTTCTTACAACTTTACCATCTTCGTCCAGCTTGTTACGATAGACCCACTTGGTTCCAATGACAAATTTATCCTTTAGCAAAGAGACCAACATCCAAACGTCACTACGTTGAAACTAGTTGAGCTCCTCTTGCATAGCAAGGATCCAACATTCATCCATTAAGGCTTTGTCCACAGACTTTGGTTCCAATTTAGAGATGAGGGCTGAATCAGCTTGTTCTCTGAAGGTTGACCTTGTCCGGACTCAATCATTTGGTGTCCCAATGATTTGATCCTTAGGGTGATAAGTCCTGAACTGCCACGAACAAGGGGTGTTGACTACTTGTTGAGACGATGGTGCGTCCTAAGTTGCGACTGATACTTCATCTTTGTTAATCATTGAACGATCTTCTATATCATTCAGATTCATATCTATAAAAGAGTCATCTAGCTCTGATAATCTCTTATCAGGCTGTTTGTTATCAAACTTAACATGGATGGATTCTTCAACAACCAATGTTCTAGAGTTATAGACTCTAAAAGCTTTGGAAACAACCAATGTTCTAGAGTTATAGACTCTAAAAGCTTTGAACGTTTCAGAGTAACCTAACAATATTCCATTATCTACTTTGGTATCAAACTTACCAAGTTGATCCTTAGTATTTAAAATAAAATATTGACATTCAAAGGGGTGGAAATACGAAATGTTGGGTTTGCGTCCTTTCCACAATTCATAAGGAGTCTTATTCAATATAGGTCTTATGTATATTTTGTTTTGAATGTAGCAGGCAGTATTTACAGCTTTAGCCCAGAAGTGTTTAGGAACATAATTATCACTAAGCATTGCCCTGGCCATATCTTGAAGAGATCGGTTCTTTCTCTCAACAATACCATTCTGTTGTGGTGTTCTAGGGGTAGAGAAATTGTGATGAATATCGCTTTCATCACAGAACCTTTGGAAAAACTCATTTTGAAATTCGCCTCCATGGTCACTTCTGATTGAACTTATACATATGCCTTTTTCATTCTGAACACGCTTACAGAATATAGTAAAGACCTTGATAGACTCGTCCTTGTGAGCAAGGAACTTAACCCATGTCCATCTAGTATAGTCGTCTACTATGACAAGCCCATATTTCTTACCACTGACAGAAGCAGTCCTTGTTGGACCAAACAAATCAAGATGCAGCAACTCTAGTGGTCTTGAAGTACTAACATTGTTCTTGGACTCATAGGAGTTCTTAACTTGTTTTTTTTTTTGACACGCATCACAGAGAGCGTCCGATCTATACACGATCTTTGGTAGACCTCTTACGAGGTTATGCTTGTTTAGTCTTGAGATTAATCTTAGGCTTGCATGACCAAGTCTTTTGTGCCAAATCTATCGCTCATCTTCAACAGAAACTAGACACGACACGCTAGTGGTGTTCACATCCAAACCGAACCGCAAAAAAACCGCTAACCGATCCAAAATAACCGAAAACCAATCATAACCGATTTATTTTGATTTTTTTTGGATGATATTTGATGACAACCGATCGGTTCGGTTCGGTTTACGGTTTTATTTTATAGAACCGAACCGAAACCGACCGAACCGAATCCTCCTTTACACTTGCACTTGATGCCACTCTTCCCGTGAATCTCTTTGACTCTTTTCATTTCATTTTCACCCGTCTATCAAACCTAACCCGTCTACGTCTAGCAAAGCTGCAAAGGTTTCCCCCTCCTCCCACTCCGCCAGCCCTAGTGCCATCGCGCCCTTCCATCAACGCCGCGCCTCTTTTCCGTCAACGCCGCGCTCCCTTCCCTGGACGCCGCATCTTGCCATCTCCTTCCCTCGAAATCGCGTCTCCTTCACTCGACGCTGTGTCTCGCCATCTCCTTCCCTCGAAATCGCGTCTCCTTCCCTGGACGCCGCATCTCGCCATCTCCTTCCCTCGAAATCGCATCTCCTTCACTCGACGCTATGTCTCGCCATCTCCTTCCCTCGAAATCGCGTCTCCACTCGACGCTGCGTCTTCAATCTTCTCGACGCCGCTTCTCCTCCCCTCGACCGATGTTGTGTTGGTGTGGACATAAGTAGAGGTAGGTACAAATTTCTCTTTCTCCCTCAAGCTAAGTGTTTTAATGTGTATGCTATGTGTTCTCTTGACAATGATTCTGTTTTAAGTGCATTTTATTTTGGTATGATTTAAGCTTGACTTTGTTTCTGTTTTAAGCTTGATATTGCTTCTGATTTGGTAAGTGTATGGTGTATGCTATGTGAAATTTAAGCTTGATTTGGTATTTGTTTGAATTCTGATTTAATTTCTCAAGCTAAGTTCTGATTTAAGTTCTGAATCTAAGTTTGAATTTTGATTTGGTAAGTGTATGCTATATATGAATTACCAAATGCTAAGTTCTGATTTTAGTTTGAATGGTATATTCTGTTATAAGTTTTATTTTAGTGTTATATTAATATCATTTTATTTTGTGTAACAGATTATTAACCATCACTGTTTGTTGAACAAGTAATGGGAATCCTAAATTCCTAATTCTTCTCTATGACAGTTTGTTGATTATGTTTTCTTTTCTATTATATATGTGGTGGTGTTGATGTTTTGCTTTCCTTTTTTGCAGGCTGAAAATAGTCAAAGTGATGAGGTAATCATGGATTCAAATGTTCAGTCCGTCAAGTCCATAAACTCACCACCGACACCAACTATGGAGGGGCAGAATAAGTTCAACAAATTGGAAGGTTCCAATGTTGCCAATGCTCAGAAGAAAAGGAAAGTTGGAGAACCAACCTCGTCCGGTGATCCTACTGCTGAAGATCAAGGTAACAAAAAAAACTTCTAGGCTTAGATCTTGGGTTTGGGATCATTTTGCAAAAGATGATTCCTCTAAACCTAGAGCTAAATGTAATTGGTGTGGGACGTCTTATGCATGTGATTCACATAGAAATGGTACAAGCAATCTAAAAAATCATTTGTTGAATCAATGTAAAAAGTTTCCCAAAAAGTCTCTTGATCCTACTCAACAGACTCTTACCCTTCAACAATTAAAAAAAGAAGATGGGAAAGTTGGTAGTGTTCTTGCCGGCATCCATTTTGATGCTGATGCATGTAGACAAGCTTTAGCTAGGATGGTAGTTATTGATGAGTTGCCCTTTAAGTTTGTTGAGGGAGAAGGATTTCGTCATTTTATGAGTGTTGTCCAACCTAGACTCCAAATTCCAGGAAGGATTACAGTTACTAGGGATTGTTGGAGTCTTTACAAGAATGAGAAACATAAGTTGAAAAGTATGTTTAGTCATTCAAAACTTCAAAGTGTAAGTCTTACAACTGATTGTTGGACTTCTGTGCAAAACTTGAGCTATCTTTGTCTTACTGCTCATTTCATTGATGAAGATTGGAAGTTGCACAAAAGGATTCTTAATTTTTGTCCAATTATGAATCATAGGGGAGAAACAATTGGTAGAAAAATTGAGAAATGCTTGGAGAGTTGGCTAATAGGTAGAGTTTTCACCATCACAGTTGATAATGCTAGCTCAAATGATGTTGCAATCACTTACTTGAAGGATAGAATGGAGGATTGGAATTCACATCCATTAAAAGGAGATCATATGCATGTTAGATGTTGCGCACATATTTTAAATCTTGTAGTCAATGATGGATTGAAGGACATGCATTCTTCAATTAGCAAAATTAGGAATGCATTTAGATATGTGCGTGCATCTCCTGGTCGCATGGATAGGTTCAGAATTTGCATTAAGGAAGCTAGGATACAAGAGAAGTGTATTGTGCAATTGGATGTTCCCACTAGGTGGAACTCCACTTACATTATGCTTGAAAGTGCATTGAAGTTTCAAAAAGCACTTAAGAAATTGGGTGAGAAGTGTGCTGAATTTGTGATGATGCAAGGTGGTATACCAAATAATGATGATTGGGAAAGTGCAAAGTGCTTTGTTAAATTTCTGAAAATTTTTCTTGATATCACTAAGAAGGTGTTGGGTTCAACGGTTGTAACATCTTCTCAGTATTTCAATGAGCATTGTTTGATTCTAACCACATTGAATAAATGGATAGAGAATTCTGACACATTGCTTGGAAGCATGGCTTTAAAAATGAAAGCTAAATATGACAAGTACTTGGGGAATGTGAAAAATATGAATATGCTGATTTTTATTGCTGTGGTGCTTGATCCTCGAAACAAGTTGCATTTTATTAAGTGGGGATTAAGCAAAAGTTATGAGAAGGATGTTGCTGATTTTTTGTGTGAAAAGGTAAAGGATACATTATACAAAATGATTAATAACTATAGCCTTTTCAATAATCAGGCCCAGGCTGAAAATTCTACACAACCCTCTCATGAAATGGAAATGGAAGAACTTGAAGATCCCGAGGTTTCATTTGCTAAGCAATTTGAGAAGGATATGCATGTTAGTGAGAATTTGAATAAAAATGAAGTGGATTTCTATCTCATGGATGGTTTGGAGAAGAAAAGTAGTACTGCTTTTGACATCTTGAATTGGTGGAAGGTGAATTCCACCAAATATCCTGTTCTTTCTCAAATAGCTAGAGATGTATTGGCCATGCCTGTGTCTACTGTTGCTTCGGAATCTACTTTCAGCACCGGAGGTAGAGTGCTTAATTGTTATAGGAGCTCTCTTACACCAAAGACAGTTGAAGCATTAATTTGTACACAAAATTGGTGCCGCTCAACCTCATTGTCAATGGATGTTGAAGAGCTTGTGGAGGACTTAGAAAAGCTTGAATTAGGTATTTTGCTGTATTTAATTTATTAAACTCCATTACAGTTGTTTTTATCATTCATATTGATTTTTATATTTTATACACTTTTAGAACTTGCCTCTATCCCACAACTAAATGAAAATGATTCTGATGTTGAATCTAATTAGTTGCTGCACTTGGAGCTGATTACATGATTGGTCTCCCAGCCTGCCCGGTGAGTACTATGGTTTATGCATGTGTTTATGTATCGGTTGTTTTTTTTTTTTATCTATGTCATGTTGTGGTCTAAATGAATTCTTTTATGCAGAGCACCAAAAAAATCCAAGATGTAAGTCAATTATGTAAGAGACTGGAAGGATGTTGAATCTTTGATGGGGATGGCATCCTGATGACCTGATTTACTGGGATAATGTTGTTTTGAGCAGTCTTTTGTTGGTTTAGATTATGTTTTTATCGGATGTATAAGTTGAAATATTCCCTGCACAATTTACATTTTGTTTATTTGTTTTAGCTATTTTTGGTATGAAGATGCACCTGGTTGCGAAAATACTTTTGTTATCCGTTGCAGTTATTAAGGTTCTTGTCTCAATTCCTAAGCATTGCTTCGTTAGTAAGTCTGGATAGAGTAATGTTAGTAATGTTAGGAGGAAGTCTGGATAACTTATTTGCAGTCTCTGTTAGTAAAATCTTGGAAGGTTAAACTTGATAGAGTAATGTTATACCTAATTTCCACCATTAATTTTCTGTCTATCCCAAACCGTCATTTAACTTTCCCAGACTTGATAATATACATGAGAGATTTATGAATTGTGCATGAGACAAACCCCTAGGTAGCTGGAGATTCATACACATGGTATTCTAAGATCATCATAACAGTTATCAAACCAGGTCTCTAAAATCATCATATTGAATGGAAACAGTTTCTACCATTTAATAAATTTTTGTAATTGAAAACCGAACAAACTGAACCAACCGAAACGATTCAAACCGCATATAATTGGATCGGATCGGTTCGGATTTTTTTAAGCAAGCCAACCGAACCGAACCGAACCGCGTGTTGTTATAATGTTTGGATCGGATGACTTTTTCACTCAAAACCGATCCAAACCGATCCGTGAACACCCCTACGACACGCTTTGATTTGAAAGTTCCCCAAGTTAATCTTATAAAGATTATTTTGCCTCTTGGCAGTGAATAAGATGGACCCATCAGGGTTCTTGACCATACATTCACCTTTATTGAAGGAAACATCAGACCCACTGTCACATAATTGACTTATGCTAAGCAAGTTGTGTTTTAATCCTTCAACCAGAAGAACATTATCAATAGAGGGAAAAGGATGCTTACCAATTTTACCAATTCCAACTATCTTTCCTTTCTAGTTGCCTCCAAAGGTGACCCATCCACCAGTCTTTTCACGTAGTTCTTGGAACATAGACTTTTCTCCCGTCATGTGACGTGAGCATCCACTGTCCAAGTACCAGGACTAGGATCTTCTTTGTGTTGCTAAGCAGGTCTACAACAGGTATTATCATATTCTTAGGTACCCTGATAGACTTGGGTCCTTTTTGGTTAGTCTGTGGTCTTCGTCCATGCATATTGTTTTTCTTTTTGTGTATGCATTTCGAAAAGACATGACCATCGTTTCCACATATGTTGCAATAAGTATTGGATGCATGTCGTTTGCTTTCTTTTTGCTTTCCATGAGATTGAAAAGCCTTATGATATTGATTGGTCCTTGATACTTTCTGAGAAGCTTCTTGTTTCTCAGAGTCATAGCCTAAGCCAAACTTGTCGTGAGGTGATCTTGAATACCTCAATATCAAGTTTAGCTTTTTTGAACCTCCAACAACCTTTGATATGCTTTTGGTTAGGTCAGATATCTCTTGTTTCAATCTGGTTACCTCGTGAGGTTCACTGGACTCAAAGGTGAGTTTGTCGGTTACACTGACATTCTCAGCTTTCAGCTTATTGTTTTCTTCAATAAGCTGCTTATTTTGCTTGTTGGTATCTTCCAAGTCTTTATTCATTTTTGAAGATTTTCTTTTAAGCATAATATATTGATGATGCAATAAAGAGGAATCATTAAGCAGTTCATCATATGCTTCTTGAAGAGAATCATAAACAAATACCTCTTTTTCTTCCGATTCAGCATCTGATGAAGTTTTTGCCATTAGACAGACGTTTGAGGCAGACGGGCTCCTTGGACTGAACAGTTGTTCTAAGGCGTCCAGCTTCTCCTTGGCAGTTTGGAATTGCAAGACCATTTCCAGTTTTGATTGATCAAGAGCATTGATGAAACACCAGTTGGCATGAGCATTTAGCGAATACCATCGTCCAGTCAGCTTCAGGTTTGGACGTTGTTGATTCGTCCTCAAGAATGATTGTTGGACGATGATCTCCATTAGTGAATATATTCCACAATTCATAATTTTGAGCTTGGACATATATTTGAAAAACTGATTTCCAATAAGGATAGTCCGTTCCTTTGAAGATGGGTGGAACATTCCATCCTCTTTTAGAGGTAGCTTCTTGAGTTCTTTCTTCGGGAACAACACGTTGTTCATCATCTGAAGAGTCTTCGTTTTGGACGTTGGACCAAAGACATAAATTAGCCTCCTCATTTGCTTCTTCTTCTTCTTCTTCAGACGAATTGAGATCTTCCCAGGTTGCCATGAAATTCTTTTTCTTCTTTTTGAAAAACTTCTTCTTGTCTTTTAACATAGGGCAGTCAGTCTTGAAGTGGCCTGGCTTGTTGCACTCATAACAGACCAGCTGACTTTTGTCTTTGGGCTCAGCATGATCCTTGAAGTTTTTCTTTTGAAATGGCCTTCTTTTCATTCTGTTTTTCTTTCTTCACATGTTTTGAATCTTTCTGGAGATGAAGGATAACTCGTCATCGTCTGATACTTCATTATCAGATTGATCAGCATCATCATTGGACTCATCAGCTTTTAGGGCTTTTGAGTTGTTGGACTTTTGAGCTTTCAAAGCAATCCCTTTATTTTTCTTTCCAGGATTATCAAGATCAAGTTCTTGTTCATGAACTTGAAGAGTTCCTACCAGATCATCCAGCGTCAAGGTAGAAAGATCTTTCTCCTGGGTGATTGCAGTAACAAGTGGTCTCCACTTCTTAGGCAAGCTCCGAAGAATTTTAGTGACATTCTCCTTGGTAATGTAGACTTTCCCAAGGGACTTTAGATTGTTGATGATCGTCTGAAAACGACCCATCATGTCCAAGATGGACTCTCCTTTGGCCATGGTGAACAATTCATACTGGCCAACCAGCATGATGATTTTTGAATCTTTTACCTTGATGGTCCCCTCATGGAGATTTGACAAGGTATCCCAGATTTTCTTTGCTGATTCACATGCGTGAATCTTTTGAAATTCATCAGGACTGAGAGCACACATTAAAGCATATCTGGCTTTATGCTTTTGTTCCATCCTGGCTCTTTCAGCATCAGTCCAGTCATCTTCAGCTTTTTCTGTTCCATTAGAGTTGAGACACATTTAGACCATTCATGATTCTGGCCCAAAGAACAGAGTTTGTACTTAAGATAAAGCCTTTGAATCTCTCCTTCCAGTACAAGTAATGGGTTCCGTTAAAGAACGGAGGTCTGGTCATGGAAGTGCCTTCCATAACAGGTTGACTCCCGCTTGGCATACCTTGTCCTGCCATATCTGTTGTAGGATCTTTTCCTCTACACGGCTAAGTGCTCAACCCAGAGGCTGAGCTCTGATACCAATTGAAGGAACCTATTTGAAACACAAGAAGGGGGTTGAATTGTGTTTCTTAAGTTTTTAAAACTTTTCGCAAGCAGATATATAAGTTTTCGCAAAGGTTGGACGTTAAAACGATAACAGACACAAGGAGCGTTTCCAAACACCAGTTGGATGCTTAATCAGAAGGATTAAGATAAAAGAAACAAGCACGATAAGAAAGCAATTCAATCCCAAGGAGTTAGTTAGAAAATAAACTAAAGAGAGGGTAAAGGAAAGAAAAGAACACAGAGATGTTATCCTGGTTCATTCTTCACCAAAGAGCTACGTCCAATCCTCTCTACTTAAGAGCTTTCTCCACTTAACAAAAACCCTTTGTTACAAGTATTTAATGAGACGACCCGCCGTCCCATCAGTAGAACCTAAGATATTAACTAACATTAATCGCATTATAATTGTTAGCGCGCCTTATTAATACGAAGCGAAGCGGAAAGAGCGCGGAAGCAAAACAATTTACGGCACGCTACGCCTCAGAGTACACAGCTTTAAATATAAAGAAAAATATCACATACATCAGTTGCCCCGTCAGTAGGGCTATAGTAATAAAGTATTACATACAGAGTATATTATTACAAACCAAAATAAAAAGTACGAGAAGTAGGCCGAGAGACAATTCTCCGGCTAACCCCGATCATTGCCCAACCTCTCGAGGCTAGGGTCCGTGGCACGTCCTCCTGCGTCAAGCTCGTAAGGAATGTCATCCAACTCCTCAAAAACTGGTTCCTCCTCGGGGTCTTCCCATAGAATAAAAGTAACACATACAGAAAAATAATGCGGGAGATAAGAAACACATATCCTCAAATATGGGAGAGGGGCATCAATACATCATATATATACATGCATCACACAACACATTTAACGTATACAACACAATATCACCCATCTCTTAAGTCATCAATCACAATCATCTCAAACATCATTCTCTCAAATAAGCCTATAAGAGGGATACTAGTCCCTATGTATATGCTGACTTCCCTATATGCATGTCGGCCGATACATCACGTCCCCAGTTGGACATCCCCGTCGGGATTACATCACATCACATCCTGCCTCGGGATTTAAAGTAACACGTCCCCAATTGGACATCCTCCTTTGGGACAAAATGCTGTTGTATGAAATGATATGCTATGCAACAAACATCCATTGCAGGTTGATACCGGTACCTCACGCCTACGCACTCGACCACGACCACAACACATCGCATCACATGATCATCAACATCAACATCAGCATCAACATCAACATCACGACGCCTTGCGTCTTCGAGCCACAGCTCCATGGTCGGGACCACGACGGTATCAACCCGAACAACATCATCACTCACAATACTCTCATCGACACTCAGCCAGTCAAATCACAACAGAATACTCACCAGTACAGGTATCATCATAAAATCAGATAACAGTTCATCATGCAGGCAGTTCAACGAAATAAAACCAACAGATGATCAAATAAACAATTCAACACATCAACCTCAATCAATCACAATAGCTATATCATCAACTTAGTGGTGATAGCCCAAAAGTACCTACTCCCAGGTTCCAGGCACTTTATCCAGGGCTCAACCTCTAGTAGGGTTTAAGGGTTCCCCTACATACATATATATAATCTATACTAAGCTTGCCTTCTTGACGATATCGGTTCTTTCTCCCCACTTTAGTCATGCTCACGTGCAGCTTCGGCTACGACTCCGCAACAGTCAGTCGGGTGCGTGATCAGATGTTTGAGTCCTGTCCGATTTTATACAACAAAACACAACCAGAAATTAAAACAGTTAAATCAAAAACTCCCTAATTCCTTAGGATTAGCTACTGCCCTTATTTAATTAATTAGGCTAGGGATGTCTAAAAATTCCTAACTCTTGGATCAAAGATCCTTAGGTATCCCTAAACATAATCAATGAAGGCATTAACTCAAAAAACAAAGATTTCTCCTATTGCACTACCCATAGAGTTCGGCCCTATCAAATGAAAAGTAGCTAGGGAGCTCCAAAAATTCTCATTTCTTGGATAACACCCTAACTAAGTGTGATAACCCTAGCTATCAACTCAAAACATCAAAAACCAACCAAAAACCCTACCCTACACACTAAGGGGTTTCAGCCTCTCCCTCAAACAAATAGCTAGAGAGATTTCTTGGCTCTAATCTCTTGGATCATGCAAGTGTGCCATGAACCTAGGCCATAGAAATTGGTTTGTTATTAAAATGATTTTTCTACAATTTTTCATGGATTTTTGAAGATTTAGGGATAAAAACCCTAATATTTCTCATCATGAAATTTAGAGGAGAAAAATGAGAGATTGAGAGAGATAGAGAAGACTAGCTACCTCCTAGGATGATCTCCTTCAAAGTTGGTGAAGATTGCTTCACAAAAATTCCAAGTTTCAAGCTCTAAAAATGGAGAAAATGGTGACAAAGAAGAGAAAGAAGATAAAGGAAGGAGATGGGTTTGGGGGGGCTGTTCTGGCCGAAAAAATGAGAGAGTAAGGATGAGGGAATAGATATTTATTCGGAGACTTAACACATAAGAAAAATAGGTAACAGTAATAAAATGTAATTAGTAAAAACTAATCAAGGGCAATTTGGTCAATTCACGTCCCGACATTTTGAAAAATCCTCACGACACTGGTAGGAGTCCCCAAATGATTTAACATAGCTCTGGTATGAAAATTATCGGTTCAAGATTCTCGAAAATCCCTAAGACAGCTCGAATCGTCTCCCCAATTGCAATCGATTTTCGGTCCGAATATAAAATATTATTTATATTTTTGGACTTCAGGACACATTTTAGAAAAAGGTAGAGGGTCGAATTCTAAGACTAATGGTTCTGACCGTTAGTCAAAATGAGGTCTTGATAGTAGAAAAACACTATCATCCGAAAAACATAGATCGGGCTTCGTTTGAGTTTTCGGCCCAAACTTTAATCGTAGGCTCCCACGATTATATAAAGCATGAATATGATTTTACTTTTCCAAAAATCATTTTCTAAAGCATAGATAAAAATATAAACTCATTAATTGAGTTTATCGTTCTTAGAAAGTACGAAAAATCGGGGTGTTACGTTCAACACCTCTTCAGGCAAGTATTCTAAACCTCTTCAGGCTCACTAAGTATTCTTTCTAGACAAGCCTCTTCAGGCTTAACCAACTAGGTTGTGAAAAGAGTTTTGTTCTACTAACTCACTAAGTGTGAGAGTTTGAAACTAAAGCTTAGAACTCTTTGAACAATACTCTACGCAGAGAATGATATGAAAATTAAGAGCAGAGTAAGCTTTTCGAGCTTTGATGTTTCTCTCTTGATTGCTTTGTGTGCTTGACTATTTTTCAATTTTTGATTCAGTTGTGCATCACTTCGCTTGTCCCTATTTTTATCTTCAAAAAGAGAGATATGTATAGCAGACTTGATTTGATCATCTTCAGCCTTCAACGGTTGGAAAAGGATCCGTTTTGATTGAGCATTAAATGCGTTAGTCCGTTGAGTCTGATAACTTGTTTGATGCTTCTAATCAGCAAAGAAGACTATCAGGTTTGATAGCTTAAAGAGGTGCTGATACCTTTTCCTTGTACTCGAAAGTTGCCTTTTGTCTTTCCTTATGAAGAAGGTCAAATCCTTTTTGTGTCAGGGACAAATTGGCTTCAGCTTTCGATGGTACGAAGATAACAAGGAATGTTTGTCTAAAGGATATAAGCTTTTTACACAAAGAACAATGAATTAAAAGCTTTACATATGTATTCGCGCTCAGACAAATAAAGCTTATTGGACTATAAAGATTATATTGCAATAACAGGAAGAGTCTTTGGACTCATGATTCTATTGTTGAAAAGACTTATTATCATCTGGACTTAGCGAGAGTTAATCCACTTGGAGTTTGGACGAGCGAAAGTCTTTGGACTTATATATATTTTTATTTCTGCACACTTAAGATAAAGCATTAGTCCATAACTAATCTTTGTCCTTCTGAAATTAGTCATTTGTTAACATCAAAACTTAAGGGATTAGTTGACCATAACCACTTTGGTTCCAACAATTTATTTTTTGACCAAGACCAAGAGCGTGAGAGTTGAATGGTTGAATGATTGTTTGGTTACATGCATATAGAGAGATAATTTTGATAGTATTGAAAATGAAATAATTATACAACAGTTTCCAAATATAATGTAGAGGGCAATTGTAATTTGTAAAAACTTAGCATTGGGATTTTTTAGCCATGAGATTATGTATTTTATAGATTATTTTCTTGCCTCCACTAAAGAAAAATTCTGGATCTGCCACTGTGAATATGAGCTGTCTTGAAATGTTAATGCATGCCTAATGAATTTAGATATCTGCACACTTGAATATACTCATTAGCAAACTTCATGGGGTTCCATTAAATCATTTTACAAATGTTTGAGTTTATCAAAATTTAGGATAAAAAAACTTATCAGACGCTTGAAAATTCAACGAAGTAGTTTGTCTTTATACATGATTTAAGATATGACATTGTAATATCATTTTATTCATATAGCCGACCTCCCCTACCGAGAAAACGTCTTGGTGGTTGTTGTATTTAAACATATGAATAGTGTTTCATAGCAAATCAAAAACTAAAGTTCTTTTTGGCCTATTTGAAAAGCCTTCATGTAATATATACTTTTAAAGACTTTTAAACCATGCTAAACATTTATAATTTTCACAAAAAGGACAAGGCTGAATTCCAAAAAAAAAAAAGGTGATGGTTACCAGCCTAAAGTTGACTTTTTACAAAATGCCCTTACACCTATATTTAGATAAAGTTAACCTAACCAAACTTATTTTTATCTTATACTGAATCAATTTTGTGAGGATTTTTGTTGAAATAAATTTTGACTTAGAAACTAACTTTATTAAATTTGATTTATTTTTGAACAAATTAAATTTGATTTTTTTATAATAAAATTAAATTTGATTTTTAACCATAACGCAAGTGATTCTTAAAATAAAGAATTTGATCAATTATTTATTTACTCTTGGGAGTTTGAATGAATACAATTATGCTGTAGATAGAATAAAACTAATGGTGTTTTTTTTGGTACCCCCAATAATTTTGTAATAAAAATTATTATATCCAATCAGAATGTACTATCTCAATTAAATGGATCATGTTCGTGGGTCAAGTCAAATGATTATCATCATTTGATTGGGCCACCTAAACAGGATAAAATTACACTTGGGATACCAGAGAATTCACCTAAAACTACTGCAAACAATTTGGTGAATTAGTTTAACAAATTTCTCACTATTTTCTAATACAGTACATATATCATTTATAATATGCTGTTTATCGGGAAATAAATCATATCATGGGATTCTTTTAGACACTCAGTACTTAATTTGCATTTTCATATTTAATCTTTGATATGAATTCTATTTGATCTCGGTACCGTAAGCTGGAATAGCTCAGTTGGTTAGAGCGTGTGGCTGTTAACCACAAGGTCGGAGGTTCAAGCCCTCCTTCTAGCGATATTTTCTTTATTTAGTATTCGGGCTGTTTTTTTCATTGGATTGGATCGATTTTTTGATCCTCTAGTGAAAATTAATCTAATCCAAATCGACCTACTATATACATATATATTATTTTTTAAATTATAATATTACTCATACTTAAGCATTGTTTTTCATACTTTTATGAACGAACACTCTCATTCTCTTTAATATTTTTGTTGGAATTTATATAGTTATTAATGTACCTAGGAATCAATAGTTGTTCATGTACTAGAAGATTTCATGCATGTACTTAGCAACTAGAACTACATTAATTCTAGTATATATAGGTTTAACGAACACTCTCATTCTCTTTAATATTTTTGTTGGAATTTATATAGTTATTAATGTACCTAGGAATCAATAGTTGTTCATGTACTAGAAGATTTCATGCATGTACTTAGCAACTAGAACTACATTAATTCTAGTATATATAGGTTTAATGTTGGTTTTCGACTTAATATAACTATGCAATAATATATCGATAAAAACCAAATTATCCAATCCAATCCAAATCGCATTTGATTTGATTGGATTGGATTTTTTTAAGGAAGCAAATCGATTCAATCTAAATCGTAAGTTGTTTTCATCTTTGGATTGGAAGGTTTTTTTGCTCAAAACCGATCCAATCCAATCTATGAACACCCTTAGTCCCTACTAAATATTTCAATTGAAATCTCTAATATTTCGACTGCCCATATGAAAAATAATGTTTTAATGTCTTTCTGATTTTTTTTAAATTAACAAATAAAATAAAAAAGGCACATTAGTCCTTTTTTTTTTAAGTTTTATTTTTTTAAATAGGTCATATATGTTATATTCCATTGATACGCTAGTCCTTTCATTGCTTCTCATTTTAATCTTATACGTTATGTTTATGTTTCGTCTTCCACATCTATCCTAAAACTGACGTTATCATATACGGATTGACGGAGATTGGATTTTTTTAAGGAAGCAAATCGATTCAATATAAACCGTAAGTTGTTTTCATCTTTGGATCGGAAGGTTTTTTTGCTCAAAATCGATCCAATCCAATCTGCGAACACCCCTAGTCCCTACTAAATATTTCAATTGAAATCTCTAATATTTCGACTGCCCATATGGAAAATAATGTTTTAATGTCTTTTTTGATTTTTTTTTAAATTAACAAATAAAATAAAAAAGGCATATTAGTCGTTCTTTTTTTTTTTTTAAATTGATTTTATAAGTTTTATTTTTTTAAATAGGTCATATATGTTATATTCCGTTGGTACGCTAGTCCTTTCCGTCAATCCGTATATAATGACGTCAGTTTTAGGATAGATGTGGAAGACGAAATATAACGTATAAGACCAAAATGAGAAGCAATGAAAGAGAGCATACTTTTTTTTTTTTTTCATTTTGATCCTATACGTTATATTCTGTCCTCCATATTAATCATTTCCTTCAATTCCTTCTTGACGGCGTCAGTTTTAAGACTAACGTGATGATGTAACATAACGTGTATGACAAAAATGCAAAAAATAAAACATATAGGACCAAAGTAAAAAAAAATTATACAAGATCAATCAACCTATTTTGCCAATAAAAAATTATTCTCTAAACCATTGTCATTATAAAGTGGTTTAAGTAATTATTATTTTTTTTCGATTTTCTAAACTATCCTTCGCGCACAACGGTTTAAGTAATTATTTGACAAAACTATAATTTTAAGCTCTGAAATATATAAGTTGTTAACTTTAATAAATGAGCTTAATTTGATATGCAGTCACAAATCATCTTATATGTGATTTTTTTATTTATAATAAGAGTCAAATATTTTTAATAATATGATATTTTATGATTGAATGATTATAAAAAATATTAACATTGCATATCAATTAAATCCTTAAAAAATTATAAACATCAGTCATATTAGTATATGAATTTAGGAATTTATTTGACTAATGTATCATAATTTTACGAACTAACTAATATGACTAGTATTTATAATTTTAAGAAATAAAATGATAGTTTTTTTAAATTCACTAATATTACGTGTGCTTATAAATTTGAAGATGCTTTAGCCTACCATATTTCCTTCTTTTGCTATGTAAAGGGAAAGAGCTAGTTGGAGGGGTGTTGTCTTCAGTCCTCCATAACATGAGGGGGGATCCTTCCTCCAAAACTCGTAACTGTTGATTTATTACTAAAGTAAAGAAATGGATGAAATTAGCTAATTTGGGAAACCGAAACAAACGGTTTTGACGCTAAGGATCACTGCCTCCTCGATGGGGTGGTTGGCGTTCAAAGCGGATCAGCGCCGGCGAGCCACGCCGTACACCTTCCGTGAAACCCGGCGTCTCTACGAGAGGTAGAATCTCGGCTAGGCTGTTGCCCGCGATGTCTGTGACACTAATCACTACTCCAAGTTCTGGAAGCTTCAGGGCGTTTCTTCATCAAATTTCTTCTGCAAAAGTTCGGATCTTGTTGCGCAACAATGAATTATACTCCTCTTCCTGGATCTTAATTCTCGAGGTGTTTCAAATCCAAATGAATGGGTATAGCCGCCTTAGCGGTGGCAGAGGAGCACGTTCCAACAGCTTGTCGTTGTCTTAGCCGTGATTTCGCCATGACTGGAGCAAGCACAACAACTGGAGGAACAGTCTTGCCAGAGGTTCATCATCAAAAGCCTCCTTCTTCGCCGTCACCACCGTCACAAACGAAGAACCCTCATCCCCATAGTCGTCACTTGATACCCCTCCTCCCTGTCGCCCTCCCTCACCTCGGAGTTGTGCTCACCATCCACACCTCGTCTAACGCTCGCTGCCCGCCGTCCGTTGTCCATGACGAAGAACGAAAAGAAGGGTTTGACAGAAAACGGAAGGTCCCAACTTTGGTTCACGGTCCTCGTCCCCACCCGTTGCCCGTTGTCCATGATAAAGAAGGAGGAGAAGGGTGATGACCGGCGAGCAGTGACGTCGAAACAGAGAGAGGGGGAAGTTGGAGGCAGAGGAGGGGTTAGGGTTCAATCCAAAAAAATGATATTTGATAAAAAAAAAATAAAAAATTAAAGTAGGACCGGTTATGTTAACCGGGGCGGTTGTAACCGGTCACACATCCTAGAGGACGCATCCTCAACTCAGCTGTTAGAGACGCAAGAATTGCCCTGACGGAGGTTACGTGTGTTGCCAGATGAAGTTCTGCCATTCACCAAAGCTATTTTTCTATGCTATGTTGATCTTTGAAATGGATTGAGTGACTTTCATTTGTGGTGATTTTGTTGAATTTAGATATTTTTTGGAGAGAAAAAAATAAAATAAGATAAAAGAGTGTGTATCAAATAAGAGAGAAAGATAATAAAGATACCAATTATAAAAGTCATTCAATTCATGCCCGTTAATCTTTTAGAGGTGGACATGACTGATGGTAAATAGTGATCTAAGTTTTATTTATATGACTTAAGTTCTCTCAAGCTGTTTAGTTTTTTTTGTATATTGAATTAAGGGAACACGATTTAATTAGATTGTGTTAGAATCAAAATAGTGATGATCTATAACACCTAAAATTTTTTATAATTAATAAAATTGTTAAGAATTTATGAAAATTGGTTTAAGTCCGGTGGTCACTAATTCATAAAGTTATGAAAAGACATTTTCTTTGTTTTGACTAAGGATGGACTCACAAAACGGCACCTAGTTTCAGCATCCATATTATAACGTCCTGATTTTATTCGAGGACTTAAAAAATGAAATAAAATAAACCGATATCATATTCATGCTCAACGTTATCATACGAAGCTACGATTAAATTTTGAGTTGAAAACTCAAACGGAGTTCGATCTGCGTTTTCACACTGACAGTAAGATTTTACTGCTCAGGAGACCTCAAATGAACCCGTGAATGAGACAGTAAGTCTTAGAATTTAATTCTCTACGTTTTAGTTTAATTTTAAAAAAATCACTTCCTGACCTTCGTTCGAGTAAAATCCTCAATCGGGTGACGAACGTAGCTGCATATGGATTTATCAGGACCCACTAATGGATAATCTCGATGTAACATCATGTCAAATCATATGGGAAAGCGTGTCAAAGTCATCATGACATTTGAAAATATCTGGATGTGAAAAAACCAAAAAACCATAACCTTTTTCACTTTTATCATTTTATCCTTGATGGAAATGACCAAAATACCCTTAAGTGACCCATTTTAAGGGCTGGTCAGCCCCATTCCCACGCCCCCCCAACCTACATAAGAGAGCTTCATCACCTTCTCTTTCACACTTCATCTTCTTCCTTGGAAAAACTCCATTTTCTCTTAAGAAAAGCTTGAATCCTTGATCAATCTTCATCCTTTCTTAGGTAAGATCACTTATATGATCTCTTAGCTTTATTAATCTCTTCCTATCTCAAGTTCAAATCTTGATATCATAAAAATCAAGTTTATGATCCAAAACTTCAAAAATTCATAAGAAATTGTAGAAAAATCCTATTAATGGAAAACATATTTTTTTGAACTCACTTCATCATCCTCTACCTAAACCCAAGAGCATATGATCAAACTCTCATTCTAGCCTATTCTTCCAAAAGTGGCCGAACCTTAGAGTCCTTGATGAATAGTATTTTTGTTCAAATTTTTTATTTCTAACACTTGTTTCCATCCTTATCTTTCCTAATGTCTTTGAATCCAACAGATGGAAAACCAAATCATTTTCTAAACCCTTTCTCCCTTCATGGCCGAGACCTTCATGAGTGAAAAACCACGAGTCATGTTTCATATTTTTGGGTATTAAGACTTGTCTTAGTGTTAACTAAGTTTATGAACCAACCATCCAAAAGTTTAGAACCAAATGAGATCCCTAGCCTTTTAAAACTTTCTTGGCCAAACCTTGGACCTTTTTGTGGATGAAAATTTATGTTTTGATGTTGTAACTTTGTGTCTATTGTTGTTTGAATTAAGTTATGTTTAATTGTTTTAGGCGATGCAGACAAAATCGGAGCCGGAGCCGAGAATCGTTCGAGAAATTGACTAGAAACTTAGAGAGGTAAAGGGAGGTATTTCATTTGAGTTTGATAGCTTCATGGTATTTGATTTGTTATATGAGGTGTGGTAGTGTTGATTGATGATTGGAAGTTGTGAATGATTGACTTATGTACTTGATGAAGTTTGTACTTGAACATTTGATTTAGAATTATGGCATGAATGCCTTTAGAATTATGGCATGGATGCCTTTAGAAGTTGTGAATGATTTAGAATTGTGGCATTGGATCAAATCTCAGATCTACATTACTATTCCTACTTCCCCATCAGGCTTTAATTTTCCTTTTAAGCCTACGGTATTTGATAATATGGCCTGGCTTGCCACATGTATAGCAAATAGTTGTCTTCTTTGGGATTGCGATATCAATCACAATCTTGGATTTGAACTCTTGTTTGAGTTTTTGGGAGGAGTATTCCTTTTGTACCTAGTATACTTGGTATACTTTGGTTTATGGACGTTGTTGGTTTGATGATGTTGATGGTGTTTGTGGGAGGATTTTGGTTTATCCTTAGGGTATACCTCTTAACTGGGTAAGAACCACATGCATATATTTGATTTGTCTTGTTCAACCTGAGCAGTAAGTCCTCGCTATGGTTAAGAGGCAGTAAGTCTAATTTGCCCATGCTTAAGCAAAATAAGTAAAATATTGATGCAAAGGTTGCTTTTGGTTAAGTTTAAAGGTATAGCCTTGGTTAAGAATAATAAGTTCTAATGCTTTTGTATATGCTTGTATAGTTTTATGAGAAAAATATAAAGAAGGATTTGACTTAGATCTATACTATTATCTTCTATGGAACTAAAGGAAGGCGAAGATACCAGACATATAAAAATATGTTGTCTCGCTCTCTTTCCAAGCTTTCCTCCCGCTCCTCTCAACCCTCTTCTTCATCTCTTCAGGAATCTGAGATTCCTATAAATCCCAGCAGTATCTTCAATGAAGAGATCTGCTTTGAAAATATCAATCAAGATATTGATAACTGGGAAATCCCAAAGATTCCCACAAAAGAACTCTACAAGCCAGAAGGCAAATTCTTCTTGCATTCTGACTATGTCATTAAGACAGTAGAGAAAAACATTTCAATCAACCCAGAGTGTGAAGAATTCCATCTTCTCTCAATGGACACCATCAAAAATGATAAACAAAAGTAAAGATACCTACACATTGGGTGTGTTCAGGTAGCTGTAAAACCTTTAATCCGAGAAGGGTTAAACACTTCAATTTTAATGTGCTTAAGAGATATTAGGCACAACAAATTTGAGGATTCTCTCTTAGGCACTATTGAAACTAGCCTAAGTCAGGGTCCTATTTACTTCAATTGTTACCCAAACAGAATGTTGAGTTTACAAGATAAGAACATCTTAGACTCTTTGTTCTTAAACATTAAGATCTGTGGTTTAGACATGAAACATGGATCTATCCCAGCGGCTTTACTTTACAGGATTCAATACAAGGTAATGAATTCTTGTGATTCTAAAGTCCTTAAAACAAAATCAACTGGAGAAACAACTCTGTTTCTCACTGACGTTACAAAGGCCAATATTATTGTGTCAAAAACAATCCTCTGGAAAGACGTAGTCTTACCAGAAAGATGGATTTTGGATAAAGCTACCCCAACTTTGCCCAGGGAATCATCAAACTTCAATCAAATTGTCCAATCACAATCAGGGCAAGTTGAATTAGTCTTTGATAGGCAAAACTCATTTAGCTTATTTCGAGAAAATAGTATAAGATCTGAGGACTTCAAATCTCTCTCTCTCTCTCTCTCTCTCTCTCTCTCTCTCTATATATATATATATATATATATATATATATATATATATATATATTGGATGAGCATAGAACTGGCTATGACTTGACAAATAATTAAAATATTCGAAAACCGAAATCGAAGTTTTGAAAACCGAGTTTTGATATCAAAAAAGTGTTTTTGGAAAAACGTGTTGCTTTATTAAGGAAAAGTAGCTTTCCTTTTTCGAAAGTTAGTTTCTTTCTAAAAGAAAAAGCCTTTTAAGGAAAAGTCAATTGCAAAGTGTTTTCCTTTTTGAAAAACGTTTTCAAAGAAAAAGAATATTTAGAAAACGGTTTGGTTTACGAAGAAGTGTTTTCTCGGAAAATGTTTTCTTTGGAAAAGAAATGTTTTAGTTCAAGAAAATGAAATTGAGTTTTGTTTTCCAAAGTTGTGTTGAGAAAATAAGACCGAAGGAAAAACAATGAATCTTTTGAGATGAACACAAACCTAGTGACCGAGACGTCGGACTAGTGTTTTATGGATTGAGCACTCGGACTTCGTGTCCTGTGTTTTTAATGAACAGGCTTAATGTCCTTTAAAACGAGTCATGAGCTATATGCCTCGACAAATAAAAGAATAAACGAAAAAGAAAACAGAAAACTTTCTGTGTACATGCATGAACCGGCAGACGTGCCATTTGAAAACGAGCTACAACTTACGTAGTTGAGAATTGAGCCAGTTAAGACCATTAGATCTATAGGGGCATTCTAGGTTCGAAACTCCATAAGTGGTTGGTGGCGTGGCAACCCTGTGCCGTGGTAAATTGGTTGCCAAACATGAATGAACTCAATCAGAGACTGGACTATTCAGGATATGGTTATGACGTGGTACCCTAGAACAATGGGAGTTCAGACCTAAATTGAGAGGCCGACTCATGAGAACAATTGTGTTATGGGTGTTATTGCGGCCTATCGCTCGATGAAGGGAAGTAAGAATCTCCGGAGTACATGAATTAGAAAGATGATATTGAAGTCCCATGCATTATTATAACTCATGATAGTGTTTGAGATATTGTTTCATATGAATAACTGTTATTATAACTGTATTTATGTGTGACTGTAACTGTTGTTTGTCGCTTGCGCGGCTATCGTGATACACTTATAAATGAGTATCTCACCTTTGCCTGTACATGTTGGACACCCTGTTGTGTTTTTGGAACACATGTACAGATGTTGATCATAGGTACACGTGAGGACTTGTAATACCCACAAAAAAATGGCATAAGGTATTTTTTTTATTAAATAAATAAATAAAATAAATGAATTATCATAATAAACTTAGAGACATATTTTGTTTACACAAGTGTTAAGTTATGAGTTAGCCTAACATTAAGGGCGTTTTGGTAAAAATGATGAGGTATAAATAGTAGAGATAGGAGAGTGGGCAGCCATCAGCCACCCTAGCAGAAAAAGAAGAAAAGAGGAAGAAGAAGAGAAAGGGGGAAAGAAAGAAGAAGAAGAGAGGAAGAAGATGGAGGCAGCAATGAAGTATCCAGAGGTGAGGGATTTGTGATTTGTTTTGGTTAATTTTCGTGGGTATTAGTGTGGCATATGAAATGGGTTAGTAATGGTTGAAATAATGATGTTTGTAAATTGTTTTGAGTGAATTCTTTCCATGAAAATCATTTAGAATATGTTTAGTTTGATTAATCTTTGATTTATATGTTGTTGGCGAGTTGTTATACTTATTTGTTGGATGAAAATCATGAAACTGGGGTTTTGGGATGAAAATGGCGAAAGAGCAGCGTCTTGCTGCATTTCTGCGATTTCCATATAGCGCTGGGCACCTAGTGTGCAGCGCTGAGCGCTGGAGCACCCGAGAAGGGGCCTGGAAAGATGATACCAGCGCTGGGCGCTGATAATCTAGCGCTGGGCGCCATAGACAGAGACAACATACTTTAAATGTGCATATCTTTTTTATTTCTTATCCGTTTTGGGTAAATGACATTTTGTTGGAAAGATCTTTGAATCTATTTTCATATGCAATAACTTTTAGATTAAAATTTTATGTATTTGAAAAGTTATGGAATAAATGGTGATCAAAGGTCAGGATATTATATTTCAAAAAAATGATGGTTTATCATAGTTTATGATGGCTATTGGGTATTTTGAAGTATTCAAAAATCTTGTGGCATACTTTGATGTATGTCTTACGTTATGGGGTATTTATAGGTGATTTGATATATATATATATATATATATATATGATGATGATGATCAGTTGCTATGTGAAGTGTTTGTTATGAGAATGAAGTATTGAATTGTACCTAAGATTACATATCGAAAGTTTTATATAATGATTTGAGTTGATGACCTTATTAGTAAGTTCTTTTATATGATGGTATAGATTACGAGAAATCTATGGACATGATGGTGTATAATTGTGATATAAATGATGAGGTGAGTATTATTTTATGAAGGTGTATGGTGATAGGAAATGTGAGGAACATGATTATGGACTATGTTTATAGGCTAGGAAATTAAGAAATGAAAAAGGGTAAGAAAAGATATAGGAAGCCTTGAGTGTAGTTCTATGATGGTGATATAGATGCATATGTTCTTATTGGAGCTAAGAATGGCTCTAGCTTATAGTTGAGTTGGTTCTTATGGAAAGAGGAGGGTATTGTTATAAGTGTTACATTGCAATTATGTTAGATACGATAAGGAACGTTAGTCAAGTTGGTAAAGGTATCCAAGAAATGTTGAGAAAGTAGTTAAGTGAAATGACATAAAGAATATGTGAGTTATGTTCCTACTCTATATTTATTGAGGGTCTATGGGCAATGATTTATTTTTATCCAAGCGTTTAATGAATTATGAGTTTGTTGCATGCTTGTATCTTGAGTTCGTTGAGCCTCGAAGGTGATATAAATGCTTGTTGTGATGAATAATGTTTGCTATAAGATTATTGAAATATGTCAAGGTAAGGTTTGTTGGCTTCCTCTATGTAATTGCATATGAAGTAAGTGGTTTAACGGAATGGCAAGGTGATACTATATGTGAATGTAATGGCTATAATGTAGCCCTTATATATTTGCGATTGATAACCTTATGGACGTTATTGATTACCGCTGAGGTGATTATGCAAGCTATGTTACGAAACATAGTGGACGTATGCTATGGTAAGACTTGATATATTATATTTGGTATTTTGGTATGATGCTAAGACATTGGACAAGACTTGGTGTATCCGACCGGTCAGCGGATTTGACCGGTATATAAATGTGACCGTCGGAGTGTGGGGCCTCTAGTGAAAAACCCTGGAGTTTGGAGGGTGGTTGTGTAGTGACCGAGGTCACTTGCCGGTCAACGGACTCGACCGGGATATAAATGTGACCGTCGGAGTGGGAGACTCTAGTAAACAACTCCAAGGGGATACGCATGCATCTTGCCCAATGAAAAATTGATTAGATAGCACGTGAAGAACTGCTATGCAAGGTTATGTACAATGTAAAGTACTTAATGACATATATTTATTGAGATGTTTATAAATTGCGCTATTTGCTGTTATGTTTTGTTTATCCCTCACTGATTTCTGGGACTCACCCCCTCCCTTTTTAATTTTAGCTTCAGGTATTCAGCAAGTGGAGCCATCTCAGGGAGCTCATGCACTTGTGTAGTGCAAGCAGCTGCTGCTTTTTCAATTTCATGTTTTAGTTTGGTTTATTGTCATATGAGATTTCTCCGCTGTTTGGAGTTTTGAACTTCTTTCTAGCTGTAAACCAGTTTGGGCTTTGTTTTAAAACTCTTGATGCTGACTCAGGGCCACCTTTAGCTTTCTTTTGGTATAATCTTTTACTCTGATAATTACATATGATATGCAATATATCTTGTTATGATGTGACTTATACGTGCTTGAAAGGCCTTGGGAATTGGATAATGAAGTTCCATTCTGGCCGATGAGGGACGCCTAAGTTGGGTCCTGACAGGACTCAGATGACGGAGATTTTTGATGGAGCTGCAAAGAGGATCCCTCCGAATTCTTCTGGGAATCGGAGTTAACTTTGGGATTGTATCCCAATGGCTATTTTTAGCCCGACCAGCATAGGAGTCTTTAATTTTTTTGAAGCAGTCTTATATTTATTTGCTGCATGAATGTTGACAATGTGTCTTAAGTCTGTAATATATATATATATATATATATAGACCTGAACCTAGGTATTATTTATGTTTTTATGAATAGTAAATATCGATGTGTGTTAAGAAGTTTATTTCCTTGTCTTCAATTGGATCACCTATGCATGCAGAAAATTTTTAGAACCGCATTTTCGAACGTAGTTACTTAATTAAAGTATTTTCCGAAACCAACCAGCAATTTATTTTATTGATGTTTTCAGCATTTTGAGTTCGTGTATGTAGCACTCGAGGGGGGTGTTACATTAGTGCTATCAGAGCTGGTCGAGTCTTTCGGGAATCCTTGGGGAATAGGTCTGTTTTATTTGTGTTGTGTGATAACTGTTTTGTTTGTAGGGCACGTGATTTATTTGAATGTTGCTTCATTCTTCTAAGACTGGCCTTTTGGATCGAGAGGCTGGACTGGGTTTCACGTAGCGAGGCCGAGAGGCTGTACTTTGCTGCTCAAGAGAAGCTTCTGGCTCGCGGGGCGAGCATAGGGTCGCCTGGCGAGTACCCTGTTTTGTCTTTTCCCTTGTTTTCTTCAGTTTCCCACTAGTACTTGATACACGAGTTTATATTTCTTTATTAAGGTATGATTGGTTTGCCTTTTAGGGACAGTCCCGAGGTGCATGAGGAACACTTGCGACAAGTTTTACAGATTCTTCGCAAGGAGAAGTTGTACACAAAGCTGCCCAAGTGCGAGTTTTGGCTGGATGAAGTCAAATTCTTGGGGCACGTGATTACGAAGGAAGGGATGGCCGTTGACCCTACAAAAGTGGAAGTGATACTTTTATAGGAGAGACCTAAGACTGTGATAGAAATCCGCAGTTTTGTTGGACTGGCTGGTTATTACAGAAGATTCATTGAAGGATTTTCAAAGATTGTTGTGCCGCTGACTCAACTGACGAGGAAGGACCAACCGTTTACGTGGACTGAGAAATGTGAGGAAAGTTTCCAAATGATGAAGGAACGTTTGACAACCTCACCAGTGTTAGTGTTACCTAAACCGAACGAACTGTACGAAGTGTACTGTGATGCTTCGCATCAAGGATTAGGATGTGTACTTATGCAACATCGGAAGGTTGTAGCGTATGCTTCGCACCAGTTGAAGACTCATGAAAGGAATTACCCAACGCACGACCTTGAGTTAGCTGCTGTGGTTTTTGCCCTGAAGATCTGGAGACATTACTTGTATGGATCCAAGTTTGATGTCTTCAGTGACCACAAAAGTTTGAAGTACCTGTTCGATCAGAAGGAACTTGACATGAGGCAGAGACGTTGGATGGAGTTTCTCAAGGACTACGACTTCACTTTGCTATACCACCTTGGGAAGGCAAATGTCGTTGTAGGCGCTCTAAGCCGGAAGACCCTGTACATCTCTGCGATGATGGTTAAAAAGTTAGAATTGATAGAAAAGTTTCGTGATCTCAATCTAGTTATGGAAGTGAACCACGAGAAGATTAGCTTGGGAATGATCAAGGTATCTAGTGGACTGATGGAGACGATCCGTGAACAATAAGCAACTGATGAGTACCTCCAAGAGAAAAAGGAGTTACTTGGACAAGAGATGGCTGCAGAGTTCAGCTTAGGAACCGATGGCATCTTGAGATGCAATGGACGAGTTTGTGTACCTAGCAATCCGGAGATGAGGAGAATGATTTTGGAAGAAGGACATAAGAGCAAGCTGAGCATTCACCCTGGATCAACCAAAATGTACCAAGATCTGAAACAGAAGTTTTGGTGGCCAGGAATGAAGAAGCAAGTGGCTGAGTATGTAGCCCCATGCTTGACTTGTCAGAAAGCAAAGGTAGAACATCAACGACCTGGAGGAATGCTTCAATCCTTGGATGTACCCGAATGGAAATGGGAGAGCATCTCAATGGATTTTGTGGTAGGATTATCGAGAACTTCTAAGAGTTTTGATTCAATCTGGGTGATCGTTGATAGATTAACGAAGTCAACACACTTCTTACCTGTTAGGATCAACTACTCAATGGAGAAGTTAACTGAGCTGTATATCAGAGAAGTAATCAGACTGCATCGAGTGCCGTCAAGCATAGTCTCTGATAGAGACCCAAAGTTTACGTCACGTTTTTGGCAAAGTCTATATCAAGCTTTAGGAACAAGGCTGAGGCTGAGTTCAGCCTATCATCCTCAAACTGATGGACAGAGAGAGAGAACGATACAATCCTTGGAAGATTTGATGAGAGCTTGTGTTCTAGACCATGGTGGAAGTTGGGATGATCAGTTGCCTCTTATCGAGTTCACCTACAACAACAGCTATCATTCTATCATAGGATGGCACCCTATGGAGCCTTGTATGGATGAAAGTGCCAGACACCATTGTGCTGGTACCAGGATGGAGAAAACATGATTATAGGCCCCGAACTTGTGCAACAAACAACGGAAAAGATTAAGCAAATCCGGAAAAAGTGAAGATGGCACAGAGCAGACAAAAGAGCTACTCCGATAAACGAAGATGACCCCTCGAGTTTCAAGAAGGTGAACATGTGTTCCTGAGAGTCACACCTACGACTGGGGTAGGTAGAGCTATAAAGTCCAGAAAACTCACTCCCAAATTCATTGGACCCTACCAGATTCTTCGACGTAGTGGTCCAAATTTTTCCATGATCTCTTAGCTTCATGAATCTCTTCCTATTTCAAGTTCAAATCTTGATTTCATGAAAATCAAGTTTATGATCCAAAACTTCAAAAATTCATAGGAAATTGTAGAAAAATCCTTTTAATGGAAAGCCAATTTCTTTGAGCTCACTTCATCATCCTCTACCTAAACCCAAGAGAATATGATCAAACTCTCATCCTAGCCTATTCTTCCAAAAGTGGTCGATCCCTAGAGTTCTTGACGAATAGTGTTTTTGTTCAAATTTTTGATTTCTAAAACTTGTTTCCATCTTTACCTTTCCTAGTGTCTTTGAATCCAAGTGATGGAAAACCAAATCATTTTCTAAACCTTGTCTCCCTTCATGGCCGAGACCTTCATGAGTGAAAAACCATGAGTCATGTTTCATATTTTTGGGTATTAAGACTTGTCTTAGTGTTAACCAAGTTTATGAACCAATCATCCAAAAGTTTAGAACCAAATGAGATCCCTAGCCTTTTAAAATTTTCTTGGCTGAACCTTGGACCTTTTTGGGGAAGAAAATTTATGTTTTGATGTTGTAACTTTGTGTCGATTGTTGTTTGAATTAAATTGTGTTTAATTGTTTTAGGCGACGCGGACGAAACTGGAGTTGGAGCTGAGAATCGTTCGGGAAATTGACTAGAAACTTAGAGAGGTAAAGGGAGGTATTTCATTTGAGTTTGATAACTTCATGGTATTTGATTTGTTATATGAGATGTGGTAGTGTTGATTGATGATTGGAAGTTGTGAATGATTGACTTATGTACTTGATGAAGTTTGTACTTGAGCATTTGATTTAGAATTGTGGCATGGATGCCTTTGATGAATGTTATTGAGATATTAGGATGCTTTGAGATATATATATATATATATATATATATATATATATATATATATATATATATATATATATATATATATATATATATCCTAGATATGCATAGGACTGGCTATGACTTGTGACTCGACAAATAATTAAAATATTCGAAAATCGAAATCGAAGTTTTGAAAATCGAGTTTTGATATCAAAATGATGTTTTTGGAAAAACGTGTTGCTTTATCAAGGAAAAGTAGCTTTCCTTTTTGAAAAGTTAGTTTCTTTCTAAAAGAAAAAGCCTTTTAAGGAAAAGTCAATTGCAAAGTGTTTTCCTTTTTGAAAAACATTTTCAAAGAAAAAGAACCTTTAGAAAACGGTTTGGTTTACGAAAAATTTGAAAGTGAAATAGGGAAACACAAGAATGGGGATTGAATTGTGTTTCTTAACCGATTTTCGAAAACCTTTTTTAAGCAAACGTTTAAGACAGGCGAGATGAAAGAACATACCAAAACGATTACAAGTATTTAAGATACTTTGTTTTCAATCCCCAAGTTAGTAATAAATAAAACTTAACAAGATAGGGATAGAGAGATTCACACAAAGATATATCCTGGTTCACTCTTTTAAATCAAAATGCTACGTCCAGTCCCTTCCCTGAGAAGGATTTTCCACTAAAACTCTTAGAAGTTTTCTCAAGTTGTTTCCACATCTCTCCATGATAACTCCAAGTATTTTACACCTCTCCAGGCTACAAGTATTGTTTTACAGACAAGCCTCTTCAGGCTCAACAAATCCTAAGATTTGAGAGGGATTTTTTTGAGCTTTTTACAAACTCACTACAGTGAGAGTATTACACGATTCAACTCTTTAACAATCTATTTGCAACTTTACAATGAAAGAATGAGAAGGTTTACAGATGAAATTTATAGAGAGTAAAAGCTTTTGAGACTTTTTGTTTGCACAATGAATTCTCTCTTGAATATTTTCTTGCTCGTGTGTTCTCTATTTTGCTTCTTCAGAAGAGGGTCTTCTTATAGCTTTGTCTGACCTTCTGATTTCAAAATAGTGGGAAACTTTTCCGTTTAGACACATTTAAATATCTGTTAGGCACATCATTCGCCAGTTGTTCTCCGTTGTGTAATTGTCCTTTCAGAATAAGGAGGTAATAGCAGCTTGAGTTGTAGCAGACTGATTATGCTTTTATGGCCGACAAGCGTTTTGCTCTACGTGATTCTTTGCTCTACGTGGTTTGCTTTGTACGACGTTCATACCTTCTTTTGTCTTATGTGAAAAAGATATTTTTCTTATAACCAATTAAGACTTTTCAAAAAGAGAGCCATGTCATCTGCAAAATGAAGTTAATGGACGCACAGGTATATATAAAAAGTTGGACGCACAATTTATATAGAAAGTTGGACGCACAATATAGATAATTGGACGCACAATATGTATAAGCAGTTGGACGCACAAGTAGTGTAGACAATTGGACGCACAATATAGATAATTGGACGCACAATACTATATGATCATGTTTTGTACATAAACCTTTACCACTGTAGTCCAAAAGATTTATTTGGACGAACCATGAAGTTTCTTTGGACGAAAATATTGCAGTGAGCTTTTTGTCCTTTAAAAGCTAGATGAAACTTTGATTTTGGAGAACTGTTTGAAGTCAGAAACATACAAAGGTCTTTTGCCCTTATGGATTAGCATACACTTGACTTCGAGTGAATTCAATAAACATATAATAATTTTGTTAATCATTAAAACTTTTAGGGGTCATTAGCCATTACTGTTTTGGTTCTAACAATCTTCCCCTTTTTTATGATGACAAACATTATTATGAAGTATGTTTTTGAAACAATATAAACAGTATTTCTTATGTCCTTATGAATAAAAGCTCCCCCAGAGATTATGCATTTACATATTAAAGACATAATTCAGAACATATAGTTTATGAAAGCATAAAAACAAGACATATACGAACATTTATTTCCAAGCTATCAAATTCTATTCGAAACAACTTTTACACATTTCATTTCATATATTCTCCCCCTGTTTGTCATCAGACAAAAGGAATGAAGGGAGAATGCACATCATTGTCAGCAAAAATAAATGGAAAAGAGACTAAGGAGGTGGAGGAGGAAAGTCAGGAAAGATGCGATGAAGGTAAGAGAACATCTGATCCATTTTGCGATCCAACTCTTGAGTGACCCTTGCTAAGATCCTATCTACCAAGTAGTCAGCAACTTTAGGAGAAAGACCAGGAGGTAGAGAGGGAGCCGAAGCTTGAGCAGGGTGGACTTCTTCAGCTGCAGAAGAGTTGACATCTTCATCGTCAAGATGTAGTTCCACAGTGTTTCCAGATAAGGTGGAATTACCATCAAGATGTTCAGTGTGCTGAACAAAGCTTGCTTCTGCTTTTGAATCAGAAACAACAACACTTTCACATCTTGCATCGTTGAGAGGACCATAAGACTCCGCACAATAGACATTTGCTTGTGTCTCAGGTGCAGGCAATGAATCAGGAGAATGATCCATTGGAATCTCTGAAGATGTAGTGTCTTCATGAGAGTAACATGGAAGCAGAAGAAACCTGTGATGGAGGGATAGAGGGTGGAGATGGGGGTGGGGAACCAGGTTGTTGTGGGGAGGCAATGGAGGTTAAGTAATCTGGGATTAGGATTTTGGGTCTAGGTGGCCGTTGGGCTACGGTTTTGATTCGCATTGGTTTAGGTGGAGGAGGGATGGACGCAGACAAGCTAGGATTAGGTGAGGAGTAGGGAGTGGAGGGTACAGAAGAAACAGAAGGGTTGGGCAAGGTTGAGGGTGATGGAGATACCTTAGTTTTCTTAGCGAGAAGGAGGGCAATTGGGACATCATCCTCATCATCTTCTTCGTCGTCTTCGTCCACCAGAAGCTTCCTTTTTCTGTATCTAGGTTTAGAGGAGCCAGCTTCTAAACCAGCTTGAGAGGATACATGAGCCTGCTGCTTTGAGCCTAAGTTAGCTTTAAGCAAAAGACCATGAAGCCTATTTTTTTGTAGGCCCTATTTTGTAGGCATGGAACTCACTCTTCTCCATGAATGGTGTAAGCGATACCTTCTAACATAGAAGCAAACTCCAGGTTCGACTTTTCCTCAAATTATTCAAAAATGTTTTGAGACTTAGCCTGAGATTGTTCAAACAATCTCTCCAGAGTGGACGAATCAAAGGAGACACGAGGAGGATTGGTAACATTTTGAGTCTAATTTTTCCTTCTTTGTTGGCATTGCAGAGCTTCCATGCGTTGAGTTTGAGCAGTACAGGACTGAGCTTGCTCAAAGGCCAACACAGATTTGAGTTGCATTTTGGAGAGGTTCGCTTTTCCAAACACAGGGAAACTTATGGTTTGATAAGAGGTTCTTATGCTAGGATGAACTTTGGTTAGCATGCGATAAATCCCTTGATTTTCAAAGATTCAGGAGAGAAGGATTGCATACGTGATGACTTTAACAGAAACGACATCAATGCAGTTTTCTTTGAACCGATCAAAGAGAAGAGAGGGAAGATTGACCTTTATACCATAAAGAAGATGGGTAAGTAGAAAAGAATGCACCTTAGAGATAGAGTCCTTAGACCTAGCTTTATGAAGGACAGCTTTGTTCAAGATCTGATTAAGAATCCTTGCTTCGTCTTTCATGATAGCAGCACGAAAGAGAGCATTTGGCTGAGCTTCGAGATTTCTGAGAAAGTTGAAGACGTTATCTTTTCCTCCAAACTTGTTGTGCCAAGTTTTGAAAAAGGTGGCATCGAGAGATAAACATCCTATAGCAAACGCTATAGTCACTTTGGAGACATCAACCTTTTGTGTCCCTAAGACATACCCAGAGATGTGTCATTCCTTTTCCAGGTGAGCGGTTTTCCAAAACTCAGTGAGAAGTCCTAGATAGACTTCTGGATAGTTGATGAAGAAGTGATCCCATCCACCTCCAATGATGTAGATTCTAACATCTGCTCCCAATCTGGCTAGCAGATTCAAGTCGATCTGGTGCTCAATGTTGATCTAGCAGTTGTCTGGAATCTCGCGAGTTGGATGACCTAGCAGTGAAATGGTCTCTTGAGGAATGCTGCTTCCTTCTCCAGCTGAACGAAGATGTCTTCCCATTTTTCAGAAGACAGTGAAGATGAACAGTTGAGAGTACAAGAGGAAGAGGAGATTTTCAAAGAAGAGGATGTTTAGTGAGGTTCAAGCTCACAGGTTGAGGTTAATATATAGAAGAGTAAAGTAACCGAAACGTCAGAGAAAGTAACCGTGGTTAAAGAACCATGATGACTAGCAGTTACCGAAACGGGGTGTCTAATTAAGAGTGAAGTACCAGACGCATGTCATTTGACATGACCCGAGAGTGCTGACTCAGCATAGAAATTATGTGGAGGATAGATAAGGAGTTTTTAAAAGAAAAACATTTATGACAAATAATAAATATCACAAAGTAATGACGTAAGCTGATAGAAAGTAGTAAATGGATGTAACCATTTTATACGCACATTTTTCTTAGACACAAGCATTTATTGGATGCAAGGTCATTCAACATAGAGCATGTTGAGCTGTTTTCTTATGAAAGAAAATCTATCCTCTACAAAAGGTTTTGTGAAGATATCTGCCCACTGATGGTCAGTATCAACAAATTTTACATCAAACACACCTTTTTGAATGTAATCTCTGATAAAATGATGTTTGATTTCTATATGCTTAGCCTTTGAATGCAATATAGGATTTTTCGATAAATTAATTGCAGCAGTATTATCACAATAAATTGGAATCTTACTTTCATGGATGTTGTAATTTTCCAGTTGGTGTCTAATCCATAAAAGCTGTGAGCAACAACTAGCCGCAGAGACATATTCAGCTTCAGCAGTTGATAAGGCTATGGTACTTTGTCTTTTACTGGACCATGAGATGAGATTAGTTCCAAGATAATGACAGCCACCACTTATACTTTTTCGTTCAATTCTATCTCCAGCATAGTCAGCATCACAATATCCCATTATTCTGTACTCATTTGTTTTCTCAAAATAAACCCAAATTAGAAGTATCTTTTAGATATCCAAAAATTCTCTTGACAGCAGTTAAATGATTTTCACATGGATCAGCTTGAAAACGTGCACAAAGACATACACTAAACATTATATTTGGTCTGGACGCAGTGAGATATAGGAGAGATCCGATCATACCTCTGTAAACCTTCTGATCTACCTTTTTATCTTTGTTGTCTTTGGTCAGAATGGACCTTGGGTGCATAGGTGTACCCATTGGCTTGCTATCATCCATTTGAAATTTCTTCAGGAGATCTTTACGGTACTTGATCTGGTGAATGTACACACCCTTTGAGGTTTGTCTAACTTGCAGACCCAGAAAGAATTTGAGCTCTCCCATCATACTCATTTCGAATTCTTTTGTCATAAGATTAGAAAATTCCTTACAAAGAGAATCATTAGTAGATCCAAAAATAATGTCATCAACATAGATTTGGATTATTATAAAATTATCTTTATTAGTTTTCTTAAATAAAGTAGTGTCAACCTTTCCCATACTAAAGCCATTTTTCATGAGGAAGGAGCTGAGTTTCTCATACCAAGCTCTAGGAGTTTGTTTGAGTCCATATAAAGCTTTCTGAAGCTTATATACATACTCAGGATGCGAATGATCTTCAAACCCAGGGGGTTGCATTACATAGACTTCTTCGTTAATAAATCCATTTAGAAAAGCAATTTTAACATCCATTTGATATAAGGTTATGTTATGATGAGCAGCAAAAGATAGTAAGATGTGTATAGCTTCTATTCTAGCAACAGGAGTGACGGGTGCCGAACCCACCAAAATTAATAAAACCGAATTAAAACCTTACTAGTAGCAAGGGTGTTGACCCCAATCGTTTCTCGATTGACCAACTCAGATATTTAATCGAAATAAGCAAGCTAATTACAAGGTTGGGGGGGTGTGGTTGTAGGTTTATAAAAAGAGATTTAAACCAGTAGAAGCTGTTAAAAACTGAAAATAGATATTTAAAGACAACTAATCCAAAGGAATGACAATTACCGGGTTTAATTCATCCTTAATCACTAAAGAACATACATATGTTAATTAAGCCCTTGATTTCGAATTCCAATTAGAAGCCTAAAAGGAACCCACAAATTTCCTACTAGAAAAGCATCTAGAGTTTGATTAATTAAGGTAACCGAACTAAGCATTCATAAAACCAAAATTAAACACTAAACCCGAAATTCAATCAAGCTAGGCATTTCATCAAACACCTTCAATGCATAAACCTAGTAATTATTTTCACCCTTTTTCAAAAATGAATCAATGAAGTCATCAACTCATAAATCCAAGACTCCAATTCATTTAAGCAAACAAACATAGAATCAAGAATTAAAATGGGAAAAACAGAAAAACGAAATTAACATATGTAATTAACCAAAACATAACTTGATTTCAAAATTAAACCCATAACAATGTCAGCCCAAGGATTGGTCAAAGGAGTTTAGCTCTCCATTGTTGTGGAGAAACAACTCATAAAAAGGGAATACATTGAAAACCTCGAAAATGGGGAAGAAGAAGAAGAAGAGAAAAACTCTCAATAACTCTCCAAATTCGTAGCTCTGTTCTGTCTCTCTTTTCTTTACTTAAAGCTGAATTAATTAACAAATTAACTATTTCCCTTCATGCCTCATAAGCCCAGCTTCAATTGGCCACCAAAAATGCCTCATTTGGACCTCTAATGAGAAAGTTAGACCCAAATTACTTCAAGATACTTCAGGATCCCAGGCTGACATTCCAAAGCAAAGTACACCACCAAAATGACATCAATTGGTCAGGTGATCTTCATGAAAGTTGTATCCAAATGTGTCTTCTTCAAATTGGTCTTCGTTTCAGGTACATCTGACCTCTGTAACTCAAGTTATGGCCCAAACACTGCTCTCTATCCAAACTCCGGTAACAGCACCTCTGGTCATACTTTCAGCCCATATTTGACAATTTTATTCTTAGAATTTGATCACGAGCTCCTCATGAAAGTTGTAGACAATGTTCTTATATTTCCTACAAAATTAAAATCACAATTTTCCAATATCTACATCCAAAGTTATGCTCAAAATACAGAAGCAGTGTCAATGTGCCAATTATGCCATAAATGCAATTAGGCCCAATTAATACCCAAAGTCATGAAATGCACCCAAACCCGACAATTAAGCACAAATGATGTTTAAAACAATAAGTATGAGGGTTAAACAATATGCCCCAATTATGCTCATCAAATACCCCCACACTTAGCTTTTGCTTGTCCCGAGTAAAACAAAAAATATATCAAAGCATAGGACATGGGACAACAAACAAGGATTCACTTCCAAAAGATTTTCAAGAGTGCAAGAATATATGAGCAAGAAGAACAAGCAAAAATTCAAGAAATCACAACATCCATGAAGCAAATTCTTTCCATCTTCATCCAACAAGCAAGGCAAATCCCATTAAAAAGAATAAATCAAGAATGATAGAACCTCACATGACGTCTCTCAATCCCTCAAGTGTTTAGATGTTAAGTGTTTCACTCAATTCAATCCATGAAAATTGGTACTATCATAAGCTTGCTTATCTTCTCATTCTCCACCACTCATGAACATGCACACAAAAATCCAAAGGACTTTTTCAAGGATGTAACATGGTCAAGGTAGAGGAATGGAATGGAATGGATATGGCAAGTTAAGACCAAAGAGAATGGAGGAACATTGACAAAATTCACATGAAATCAAATGCATCCAAATACACCCTACAACCAATCAACTCTTTTTTTCAAATTCCTTCCTTCCCTTGTGTTTATTTTTCTTTTTCTTCTCTTTTCATCTTTTCTTTTTTCTTTTTATTTCTTTAAGACAAGTATAGCTTACATTTTTTTTTCTTTTTCTGTGTAACTCTTTCTTCCTTTCTTTCTTTCTATTTTTTTTTTTCCAACACTTGCATAACAAAAATCAACTTCCCCCACACTTGTTTAAGAGCTTCCCAATGTTCCCCTATTTCAAGAGCTTCCCAATGTTCCCCTATTCCTTAAGGTAAGATAGAGACATGGTTTTTCACTTTAAGGCTTGTAATGAGCTCAAAAACAAAGAATGATCAAAAAGGCCCAAGGGGGTAAATCAATGGGAAAACAAGCAAGGTTGATTGTTTGGCTTAGCGGCTAAAAGAGAACAAAAATGCCTTCATCATGTTAATATGTGCATGCACAATGTAGCCTCAAAAAGAATCAAAGCAAGTTCTACAACAACAAAATCCATGAACGAAAACTTACACAAGAATGAAGAAAGTGTATAGGCTCAAAAATCTCACAAGGTATATGTGTCTATCAAACTCAATTTATCAATTCAATGTTTATCACCAAACTTGTCAAAATAAAAAAAGAAAGGCATTTAATCACTTATGTCATGACTCTTTTCACTTCACTTGATTCAAGCCCACAACTCTCACAACTCCAAGTGGAAAGCAAAAACCACTTATTCTATTTTCTTCTTTGTTTTCTTTTTTTTTTTCTTTTCAAAACAGTAAAATAACAGTAAAAAAAACAGCAGAAAAAACAGCAAAAAAACAGTAAAAACAGAAAACAGAAACAACAAAAAACAGTAGAAACAGCAAAACAGAAACAGCAAACAGTAGAAACAGCAAAACAGAATCAGCAAACAGTAGAAACAGGGCACCCATGGTTTTGTTGCAAAAATGCGAACCTTGACTTGAGTCAAGCGGGTTCCCAAAGAAAGCTCCAACTTCAAGAACTTGAGGAGCTTAGATTGGAGGCATATGAGAACTCCCGGATCTACAAAGAAAAGACCAAGTTGGTTCATGATAAGTTGTTGCGAAAGGAGTTTCTCATTGGTCAAAAAGTTCTTCTATACAATTCCTGCCTCAAGTTCATGCCCGGTAAGCTTCGTTCTAGGTGGATTGGTCCTTTCATTGTTGTTAATGTTTTTCCTCATGGTACAGTTGAGATAAAGAGTGAGGCCACCGACAAAGTGTTTAAAGTCAATGGTCATCGCCTCAAGCACTTTTATGAGGGAGCAACAGAGGACACAGTGGAGGAGCTCCACTTGCTTGATGCAACTTACTTGGGTTGATAGGGAGGTTTCTTACCTCTCACATTTTTTATTTTACTTGTCCTCTTCATTGGTTTGGAACTTCACATTGAGGACAATGTAGAATTTAAGTGTGGGGGGGGGGGGGGAGAAATGCTCTAGTGTCTGTTTCTCCTGTTTTTAATTTTCTATTTGCTGTTTCTGTTTTGCTATTTCTACTGTTTACTATTTTTGTTTTGCTGTTTCTACTATTTGCTGTTTCTGTTTTTGTTGTTGTCCAATGGCCAATTGCCTCACCAATGAAGTAAGCTCCTCCAATCTGTTTTCCATTCTCTGTTGGTCAGCAATATTGGTTTGCACCTCATTGACTCCTTTGGTCTGAACATCCACTCTGGTACCAAACTGTTGTGCATTGGCTACCATATTCTCAATCAAATTTCATGCAACAGCAGGGGTCTTGTCTACTAAGGCACCACCAGAGGCTGCATCAACCATACTTCTATCCATGGGAAACAAGCCCTCATAAAAATACTGAATCAGTAACTGGTGACTAATTTGATGGTGGGGACAGCTTGCGCACAATCCTTTAAATCTCTCCCAGTATTCAAGCAAGGTCTCACCATTCGATTGTCTTATGCCACAGATCTCTTTCCTCATTGTTGTAGTCCTTGAGGCAGGGAAGAATTTTTCTAAGAACAACTTCTTCATGTCATTCCAGCAAGTAACCCCACCAGGCTGTAGGTAATATAGCCAATCCTTTTCCTTATCAGCAAGGGAGAAAGGAAAGGCTCTCAGCTTGACATGCTCTTCAGGTACACCAGGTGGTCCCATGGTTGAACAGACAATATGGAACTCCTTGAGATGCTTATGAGGATCCTCACCTGCAAGACCATGAAACTTGGGCAACAGATGTATTAATCCAGATTTCAGTTCACAAGGTTCATCAAGATCAGGATATTGGATATTTAAATATTGATATGCAACATCAAGAGTAGCAAGTTCTTTCAAAGTCCTATCAGCCATGTTTGGTGGTTCAGAGTCAGTTACAGATATATATATTCAGGAACAGTATCACCAACAGATGCAAAATCACTACCAGGATCAGATTCAATTTCAGGTCCAAGTCTAATTTGAGATGCAATCCTATGAGCTCTAGCAAGTGAATGAAATGTTCTCTCTACTTCAAGGTCTAAATCAATCAAGTGGTTATCAATATTGGACCTAGTAGATCTAGTACTCATGCAAAATGTGAAACAAGTAAGCACAATCACTCAGTTTAGCCTAAAAACAGCAACAACAGGACATATACAATTCTACACTACTCAAAATGATCTGAAAATGAAAAAACACATCAAACAATTTCAAAAAAAAATAAAAAACAGCACAGTAAATCTCCATTAAACAAGAGTAACTAACAC
Source organism: Ammopiptanthus mongolicus (assembly GCA_039655645.1). Lineage (NCBI taxonomy): Eukaryota > Viridiplantae > Streptophyta > Magnoliopsida > Fabales > Fabaceae > Ammopiptanthus > Ammopiptanthus mongolicus. Next base: position 59,763,277 of record CM077343.1, on the reverse strand, counting down.
AAATTTTTCTGGATTTTTTAAAAATAGTAAAATACTTAAAAAATTAGAAAATTGGTCTAAACGATGGAATTTGGGATCTGCAGGAGCCTGTCCTGAAGTGCTCTGTACTATGGGGACTTCTAATCCTTGATTTTTTTGGGATTTTCTGGTCAAATATGAAGGCAATCCGAGCACAAAATTTGTCTGATAGCAGGTAATTATCGAAATGCCACCGGAACACCTCAAACAGAATAACAATGAACAAACAGGATAGGGATTAGTATAAACAGAAACTCTAAAACGATTAAATAACTAAGAATGGTCCCCGACAACGGTGCCAAAATTTTGATGGGTGCCGAACCCACCAAAATTAATAAAACCGAATTAAAACCTTACTAGTAGCAAGGGTGTTGACCCGAATCGTTTCCCGACTGACCAACTCAGATATTTAATCGAAATAAGCAAGCTAATTACAAGATTGGGGGGGGGGGGTTGCAGGTTTATAAAAAGACATTTAAACCAGTAAAAGTTGTTAAAAATTGAAAACAGATATTTAAAGACAACCAATCCAAGGGAATGACAATTATCGGGTTTAATTCATCCTTAATCACTAAAGAACATACATATGTGAATTAAGCCCTTGATTTCGAATTCCAATTAGAAGCCTAAAAGGAACCCACGAATTTCCTACTAGAAAAGCATCTAGAGTTTGATTAATTAAGGTAACCGAATTAAGCATTCATAAAACCAAAATTAAACACTAAACCCGAAATTCAATCAAGCTAGGCATTTCATCAAACACCTTCAATGCATAAACCTAGTAACTATTTTCCCCCTTTTTCAAAAACGAATCAATGAAGTCATCAACTCATAAATCCAAGACTCCAATTCATTTAAGCAAACAAACATAGAATTAAGAATTAAAATGGGGAAAACAAAAAAACGAAATTAACATATGTAATTAACCAAAACATAACTTGATTTAAAAATTAAACCCATAACAATGTCAAACCAAGGATTGGTCAAAGGAGTTTAGCTCTCCATTGTTGTGGAGAAACAACTCATAAAAAGGGAATACATTGAAAACCTAGAAAATGGGGAAGAAGAAGAAGAAGAGAAAAACTCTTAATAACTCTCCAAATTCGTAGCTCTGTTCTGTCTCTCTTTTCTTTACTTAAAGCTGACTTAATTAACAAATTAACTATTTCCCTTCATGCCCCATAAGCCCAGCTTCAATTGGCCACCAAAAATGCCTCATTTGGACCTCTAATGAGAAAGTTAGGCCCAAATTACTTAAAGACACTTCAAGATCCGAGGCTGACATTCCAAAGCAAAGTACACCATCAAAATGACAACAATTGGTCAGGTGATCTTCATGAAAGTTGTAGCCAAATGTGTCTTTTTCTAATTGGTCTGGGTTTCAGGTGCATCTGACCTCTGTAACTCAAGTTATGGCCCAAACACTGCTCTCTTGTCAAACTCCCGCAACAGCACCTCTGGTCATACTTTCGGCCCATATTTGACAATTTTATTCTCAGAATTTGATCGCGAGCTCTTCATGAAAGTTGTAGATAATGTTCTCAGATTTCCTAAAAAATTAAAATCAAAATTTTCCAATATCTATATCGAAAGTTATGCTCAAAATACAGAAGTAGTGTCAATGTGTCAATTATGCCATAAATGCAATTAGGCCCAATTAATACCCCAAGTCATGAAATGCACCCAAAACCCAACAATTAATCACAAATGATGTTTAAAACAATAAGTATGAATATGCCCAAATTATGCTCATCAAGGAGCGAAGGTTTCAGTGTAATCAATACCTTCTTCTTGAGAATAACCTTGTGCTACTAACCTTGCTTTGTTTCTCACAACCGTTCCATTTTCATCCATCTTATTTCTAAATACCAATTTTGTTCCAATAATGGATTTATCTTTAGGTTCTTGAACGAAGGTCCAAACTTTGTTTCTCTCGAGCTGATTGAGTTCTTCTTGCATAGCAAGATCCATCCATCGTCCGATAGAGCTTCATCCACAGTTTTTGGTTCTAACTCAGAGATGAAAGTTGAATTAGCTTGATTTCTGAAGGTTGACCTTGTTCTTACTTTGTCACTGGGTTGACCAAGAATTTAATCTTCAGGATGGTAAACTTTGAATTGCCAAGTTTTCTGGTTATCACTAGACAAATGAGGGTTGTGATCAATAGCTTTGACTTCTTCGAAGATTTCCTTTCCATTGTTGGTTGGATGATGATCATTCAGATCAAGATCTGCAAATAATTCGTCCAGCTTTGATAATATCTTATCAGGCTTCTTGTCATCAATTTAACATGAATCGATTCTTCGACAATTAATGATCTACAATTATAAATTCTGAAAGCTTTAGATGTTTCAGAGTATCCTAAGAAGATACCATTATCAACTTTGGCATCAAATTTTCCTAGATTGTCTTTAGTGTTTAATATAAAGCAAGCTCATCCAAAAGTATGAAAATATGATATGTTGGGTTTTCGTCCTTTTCACAGTTCATATGGAGTCTTTTTCAGTATTGGTCTTATACATACTCTATTTTGAATATAGCATGCTGTGTTAACAGCCTCAGCCCAAAAGTTCTTAGAGACAGAGTTATCATTGAGTAATGTTCTTGCCATCTCTTGAAAAGACCTATTCTTTCTCTCAACGATCTCATTTTGATGAGGTGTTCTAGTGGCAGAGAAATTATGAAGAATACAATTTTCTTCACAGAATAGTTGGAAGTTTACATTCTCAGACTCTCCTCCATGATCACTTCGGATTGAATTGATACATATACCTTTCTCATTCTGAATCCTTTTGCAGAAGATTGAGAATACCTCGAAAGACTCATTTTTGTGAGCTAGGAACATTACCCATGTCCATCTAGAATAATCATCAATAATGACAAGTCCATATTTCTTTCCACTTAGGGAGGCAGTACTTGTTGGACCAAACAAATCTAAATGTAGCAATTCTAAAGGTCTGGATGTTGAAACAATATTCTTTGAATTAAAAGAATTTTTAACTTGGTTTCCCCTTTTGATAGGCATCACAGAGAGCATCTGATTTATAGGCCAGCTTTGGTAATCCTCTTACGAGGTTATGCTTTTGTAGCTTTGAGATTAATCTCAGGCTTGCATGACCAAGTTTCTTGTACCAAATCCATTGCTCATTATTCACAGACATTAGACATGATACATTTTGATTAGAGAGGTCCTCCAAGTGAATTTTGTATACATTATTTGGCCCCTTACCAGTAAATAGAGTGGACTCACCAGCATATTTGACTATACATTTATCTTTGTTGAAAGACACTACAAATCCACTGTCACACAATTGACTTATGCTAAGCAGATTGTGTTTTAACCCTTCAACTAACAGCACATTATTTATAGAGGGAGAGTTATTCTTACCAATCTTACCAATACCTACAATCTTTCCCTTTTGATTGCCACCGAAAATAACTGATCCTTCAGACTTTGGCTTTAGGTCTAGGAACATAGACCTTTCTCCCGTCATGTGTTGTGAGCATCCACTATCCAGATACCATGATTGGTGTTTTCTTTCTGTTGTCAAGCAAGTCTGCAACAGAGATTATTTTACTTTTAGGTACCCAGATAGACTTGGTTCCTTTTTGGTTAGTTGCAGGTAACTTATAAGTTCTACCTTTTCTTTTGTGTAACCATCTAGACGCAGAGTGTCCATTTTTACCACAAATAGAACAATATATTACTCTTTTTTCTCAGAAATTTTTGGATTTTCTTTTTCATATCCAATGCCAGATTTATCATAAGGAGATCTATATCTAAGAATTAAATTAAGATTCTTAGATCCATCAGTGAATTTAGATAGACTATCAGTTAAGTAAGTAACTTCATGCTCAAGTTTCTCAACTTCACAGGATGTACTGGACTTAGAGCTTGAGATTTTAGTTAGGCTGATTATCTCATCTCTTAGTTCTCCATTCTCAATTTTGACTTTGTCAAAGTCTTTATTGAGTTAGGCAAATTTTCTTTTAAGAGCTTTATATTCAGAATAAATAGTGCATGATTCATTTAATAGCTCTTCATATGCATCTTTAGAATAGTCAGATATATTTACCTCATCTTCTTCTATTTCTGTCTCTGAGGAAATCCTTGTCATGAGACACATATCTGCTGTTGGGGATGTAGGTGGAGATCTCTCAAGAATATCCATTAGGTTCATCATTCCCCAAGCAGTTGTCTCTTCAGCCATGACATCTCTTCTTGTTCCGTGTATACTCCGAAACAGGAAGGCCCTTGCCTCGCAGTCAAGATCAACTCTTCTTCTTTCCTCAAAGGTGCAGAGATCTAGAGGTTTCATCGTGTATTCTCCATTGATGATGATGATGAGACATAAGGTTTCGTCAGTGAGAGTTTTCCAGTGTTCCTCTGATCCTTGGGTTACTACAAAGGATCTGAAGTTTTCTTTCCAAGCTTCATATTCTGACTCTGATGATTGATAAATAGGTGGTCCTTCAGAACGAGCAGGTCTCATAAAAAGGGCATCTAGCATGTCAAGCACTCTTTTAGCAATATCACAATACATCACCATGTTGACAGTTCTTGCGTCCAAGGCACATGTAAGAGTGTAGACAGCTCTAGCGTTAATTCTCACTCTTCTTTCTTCTTCTTCTTTTTCTTCTTCAGAACATTCAGTTCTTGGTTTAACTATGCGTTCACCATTGATAGCAGTAGTAGGACAAAAGTTATCATCGTTGTAAGCTCTCCATAGGTCATCAACATTTTGTTCCAAGTTGAATCTCGTGAATAGTTCTCTCCACATGGCATAGTCACCATTTATATAGAACACAGGTGGTTTGTTTATAGAAAGGTTACTGAATTCTCTTAATGACTCAGAATCAGGATACAAGATGATTGAAGATGTAGGTTGTTCCTCTTCTTCAGAAGAATCTTCAGAGAGATGACTTTCAGACCAGAGACATAGGTTTGCCTCTTCTTCGTTTTCCTCTTCTTCAGAGGAGTCAAGATCTTCCCATGTTGCTTTGAAATTCTTGCTTTTCTTTTTGAAGAACTTTTTCTTATCTTTTAGCTGAGGGCACTCAGCCTTCAAGTGACATGGTTTCTTGCACTCATAGCAAACCATTGGATTTTTATCCTTGGTTTCACCATGATCTTTGACGTTTTTCTTTGTAAATGGTCTTCTTCTCATGTTTTTCTTTTTCAGAATACGTTCAAGTTTCTTTGATATGAGAGACAGGTCATCATCAGATTCTTCTTCTTCACCTTGATCATTTTCATCGCTGGAATCATTAGCTTTGTGATCTTTCAAGCTGCTGGATTTTTGACTCTTTAAGGCAATAGTCTTTCCTTTCTTTGTAGGGTTGTCCTGGTTAAGCTCCTGCTCATGAACTTGAAGAGTTCCCACAATATCATCTAAGGTCCAGTTTGACAAATCCTTGGCTTGCATGATTGCAGTGATGAGTGGCCTCCATTCCTTATGTAAACTCCTGAGGATCTTCGAAACATCTTCTTTTGTAGTATAGACCTTTCCAAGAGACTTGAGATTGTTGATAATAGTTTGGAAACGACCTATCATATCAACGATGGTTTCTCCATTTTCCATTGTGAACATTTCATATTGACTCATAAGAATAATGATCTTTGAGTCTTGTACTTTGGATGTTCCTTCATGAATATTGGATAGAGTATCCCAGATTTGTTTTGCTGATTCACATTCATGAATCTTTTGGAACTCGTCTGGACTAAGAGCTCACATCAGAGTATATCTAGCTTTGTAGTTCTGCTCCATCCTTCTTCTCTCATCATCAGTCCACTGAGATTCATCTTTCTCAGTGCCATCTGGATTGTTGACGATGTGAGGACCATTCATGATTAATTAGAGCGCAGAGCTGGTACTTAAGATGAATCCTTTGAACCTTTCTTTCTAGTAGAGGTAGTGAGTGCCATTAAAAAATGGTGATCTAGTCAAGGAGGTACCTTCAAGAACAGGTTGACTCCCACTGGGCATTCCTTGTCCTACCATCGAGCTCTGGAACTTTTCCTCAAGCACAGCTAAATGCTCAACCCAGAGGTTGAGCTTTGATACCAACTGAAAGTGAAACGGGGAAACACAAGAAGGGGGTTGAATTGTGTTTCTTAACCAATTTTCGAATTTTTTTTTCAAGCAAACATTTAAGACAGGCGAGATGAAAGAACACACCAAAACGATTACAAGCGTTTAAGATACTTTGTTTTCAATCCCCAAGTTAGTAATAAATAAAACTTAACAAGATAGGGATAGAGAGATTCACACAAAGATATATCTTGGTTCACTCTTTTAAATCAAAGAGCTACGTCCAGTCCCTTCCCTGAGAAGGTTTTTCCACTAAAACTCTTAGCACTTTTCTCAAGTTGTTTCCAAGTCTCTCCACAACTACAACTCCAAGTATTCTACACCTCTCCAGGCTACAAGTATTCTTTTACAGACAAGCCTCTTCAGGCTCAACAAATCCTAAGATTTAAGAGGGATTTTCTGAGCTCTTTACAAACTCACTACAAGGAGAGTATTACACGATACGACTCTTTAAAAATCTGTTTGCAACTTTACAATGAAAGAATGTGAAGGTTTACAGATCAAATTTCAAGAGAGTGAAAGCTTTTGAGGCTTTTTGTTTGCACAATGAATTCTCTCTTGAATATTTTCTTGCTCGTGTGTTCTCTATTTTGCTTCTTCAGAAGAGGGTCTTCTTATAGCTTTGTCTGACCTTCTGATTTCAAAATAGTGGGAAACTTTTTCGTTTAGACACATTCAAATATCCGTTAGGTGCATCATTCCCCAGTTGTTCTCCGTTGTGTAATTGTCCTTTCAGAATGAGGAGGTAGTAGCAGCTTGAATTGTAGCAGACTGATTATGCTTTTATGGCCGACAAGCGTTTTGCTCTACGTGGTTTGCTTTGTACGACGTTCGTACCTTCTTTTGTCTTATGTGAAAAAGATATTTTTCTTATAAACAATTAAGACTTTTCAAAAAGAGAACCACATCATCTGCAAAAGAAGTTAGTGGACGCACGGGTATATATAAAACGTTGGACGCACAATTTATATAGACAGTTGGACGCACAAGTAGTGTAGACAATTGGACGCACAATATAGATAATTGGACGCACAATATGTATAAGCAGTTGGACGCACAAGTAGTGTAGACAATTGGACGCACAATATAGATAATTGGACGCGCAATACTATATGATCATGTTTTGTACATAAACCTTTACCACTGTAGTCCAAAAGATTTATTTGGACGAACCATGAAGTTTCTTTGGACGAAGATATTGCAATGAGCTTTTTGTCCTTTAAGAGCTAGATGAAACTTTGATTTTGGAGAATTGTCTGAAGTCAGAAACATACAAAGGTCTTTTGGCCTTATGGATTAGCATACACTTGACTTCGAGTGAATTCAATAAACATATAATAATTTTGTTAATTATTAAAACTTTTAGGGGTCATTAGCCATTACTGTTTTGGTTCTAACAAAAGTGTTTTCTCGGAAAATGTTTTCTTTGGAAAAGAAATGTTTTAGTTTAAGAAAATGAAATCGTGTTTTGTTTTCCAAAGTTGTGTTGAGAAAATAAGACCGAAGGAAAAACGATGAATCTTTTGAGATGAACACAAACTTAGTGACCGAGACGTCAGACTAGTGTTTTTTGGATTGAGCACTCGGAGTTCGTGTCCTGTGTTTTGAATGAACGGGCTTAATGTCCTTTAAAACGAGTCATGAGATATATGCCTCGACAAATGAAAGAATGAATGAAAAAGAAAATAGAAAACTTTTTGTGTATATGCATGAACCGGCAGACGTGCCATTTGAAAACGAGCTACAACTTACGTAGTTGAGAATTGAGCCAGTTAAGACTACTAGATCTATAGGGGCATTCTGGGTTCGAAACTCCACAAGTGGTCGGTGGCGTGGCAACCCCATGCCGTGGTAAATCGGTTGCCAAACATGAATGAACTCAATCAGAGACTGGGCTATTCAGGATATGGTTATGACGTGGTACCCTGGAACAATTGGAGTTCAGACCTAAATTGAGAGGCCGACTCATGAGAACAATTATGTTACGGGTGTTATTGCGGCCTATCGCTCGATAAAGGGAAGTAAGAATCTCCAGAGTACATGAATTAGAAAGATGATATTGATGTCTCATGCATTATTATAACTCATGATAGTGTTTAAGATATTGTTTCATATGAATAACTGTTATTATAACTGTATTTATGTGTGACTGTAACTGTTGTTTGTCGCTTGTGCGGCTATCGTGATAAACTTATAAAAGAGTATCTCACCTTTGCCTGTACATGTTGGACACCCTGTTGTGTTTTGGAACACATGTGCAGATGTTGATCAAAGGTCCCCGCGGATACGTGAGGACTCAGATGACGGAGATTTTTGAAGGAGCTGCAAAGAGGATCCCTCCGAATTCTTCTGGGAATCGGAGTTGACTTTGGGGTTGTATCCCAATGGCTACTTTTAGCCCTACCTGCATAAGAGTCTTTTATTTTTTTGAAGCAGTCTTATATTTATTTGCTGCATGAATGTTGAGAATGTGTCTTAAGTCTGTAATATATATATATACCAGACCTGAACCTAGGTATTATTTATGTTTTTATGAACAGTGAATATCGATGTGTGTTAAGAAGTTTATTTCCTTGTCTTGAATTGGATCACCTATGCATGCAGAAAATTTTTAGAACTGCGTTTTCGAACGTAGCTACTTAATTAAATTATTTTCCGAAAGCAACCAGCAATTTATTTTATTGATTTTTTCCGCATTTTGAGTTCGTGTATGTAGCACCCGGGGGGGGTGTTACACATATGATAAGTAAGGATCATACTGGACTAAAAGCTTTGGAGTACTCAAGCGCCCAATGGATAAAATATAGTATCAACTGAGTTACGTCCAAAGAGAACAAGTGTTACATCCAACAGTTCTCGGGACTTGACTTCTATTGAAGAATGAGTTCTATGCGTCTAGAAGACAAAAGTCCATTTTGTTCATTGTGTCCTGTGACACCAACTACCCCGCAATATAAAAGGAATCATATAAAAGAATACATAAATTGAAAACCAAAAAGGTTATAAGTACCACATGATTCAAAACGTTAAAAACATAAATAGCAACTGCAGAAAATATAAATAAAATAACCCAAATCCCGATATCATATAACAGAGCTGGTAACCACTACCGATAATACATCGAAAAACAAACTAACATAAACTGAATTATACTAAGAGCAAGCGATCTCCTCGGGATCACTCCTCAACTGGTTGCTCACCATCCTCTGCATAACTAAAGGTACTTGCAAAACAACAACAACCGTAGGGAGTAAGAGACAATACGTATAAACATAAACGGTAATAAAGCAGTTAGCAAGATGATCACACAGCATAATAATACATCATATAACAGATCATAACATATCACATCATATAACATCAATAATCATGCTATGCGATGCAAGACTACTCCACTACTCCATATGCAATGTGGATCCAATAACTAACTCGGGAAGACAATTGTTGGAGTTACATATCCACATTGACCAATAAGCACCAACGCCGGCAGTTCATCAAACTCTCGAATGAACCATACTCTCAGACAGACCACCACAGATGCGCTTGATTCACCTAACTCTCGGATGAATCACCGCGGACGGCCAGTTCGCCATACTCTAGAACGAACTCCCTAGTCATCGTAACTTCCCCCAAACTAACAACTCCATGTCATGATGCATGCAATGCTAACATACAAACAACATGGCAACCACCTACATTAACACCATTAACAATGGCTAGCAACTTTGACCAACAAGCATCAAAGACGGTTTATCAACATCGAACTTGACCAATAAGCATCAAGAATGATTTGACTAACAACATTGGTAATAGTACTTCGTCACCAATTACATCATCTTCTTATTGAATAATCTCTTTATTAAGTCTTCATTAGTACATCTTACCTTATCATTATCCTAGTTCATTAACTATCCTCAAGGTCACATTTTATAATCTTATATATCGTATTTTTATCCCAAACGGTTAATTAAACTCTCTTATTTGAATCTGTGAAGTTCTCCTCAAATCTGCCCAGTAGCACGGTCGTGCACGGCCTGAGCATGGACATGTTGGCTGTAGGCACGGGCGTGCGCACTGAGAGCACGGGCATGCTCATCAACGTCACTTTTCTCGTTTTTCTGGCATGTGCATGCTACATGAGAGCACAGACGTGCTGGCTTCACTGAGCACTGAGCACGGGCATGCTCATATTGAACACGGGCATACTCAACGCTATTGCAACGTTCTCAGTTCTGTGAACTTAGAGTTTTCCCTCGTTTTTCAACACACCAAATCAATCATAAGGTTCTTGACTAATCCATTGGCATTAATCTCACCCTTCATCAACATCTTTACGTTTTATGCACATCGATTAGATTAATCCTAGTTTTAGGTTCAGCGTTAACATCTCTATGTCTTTGGTTAACATAGTTTGACAACAGCAGTTCAACATACCAATTCATATAATCATGGCATACCAACAAACATCATCATCAACATTATATACTTCATGCCAAGATCATATAAACCAAATAAGCATTTACCGGCATGCATAAAACAATAATAATAATAATTATAATTCATACATCAACTAAGGCATATAGCACACAAATAGGGTCATGGGTTAACCCTCATCTTACGCTACCCCAGAATCTATATGTTTATACTAATCCCTTCTCCCCATACCTGGTATGACGAATCCAGCCTATGAGCCAACAAGAGCGAAGTCCGCTCCTAACTCCTTCGAACAGGTTTAACAGGTTCAAAGAGCTTTGGCCAAGAACGTCAAGAAAAGGACAATTAATTCCCAAACAAGGAAAAGGGAAGGGAATTAACACAAGGGTTACAAACATACCTTGATTAGATCCTTGGGGAACTAATCTGCTAGTTGCCGTTCACAGCACTGGCACACGAACAACGAAGTCTGGTTCGATGGAGAGAGAACGGTTCAACACTAAACTTAAAGGATTAAAAGGAAAGAACGAACAGCGTTGGTTACCTTACCTCAGAGTAACACTAAGCAAATGGTTTATCCCTAATTGCAAAGGAAAACACCAATGGATTGTGCTCTTTAACGAAGAACACACAAAACGAGGATTGGAGATCGAAGAACGCTCACAGGATTCAATGGGAACCCAAGAGAGAGGTTGATGATGGTTGTTTCTATCTTTATGAATGACGGCTATGAGTTTTAGGTCGAGTAAAAGATGTATAAAAGGATTAGGGCGAAACGGGTTGACCAAAAGCCCAAAACGCGTTTCTGCTGCGCCCGCATAGCACAGGCGTGCTGCACGAGAGTACGGGCGTGCTAACCTGTCAGGATCATTGATTTGGCTCATTCTAAGGTTAACTACCCCAAAACACATCCTTAAACATCATATATATATATATATATAAGCAATGAGAATAACATATATAAGCATAAAGGTGAAAAATAGGGTGTTACAATTTCACATTATTATTTTTTTTAAAAAAATGGGTTGTTTAACCTTTCCAACAATGTCTCAGTATATTATACTGATCACCATAAACTTGATAGCACAACAATTCAAAAACCAAACTACCTGGGAGATGAACGATCCAAAATTCTTAGAGTATAATTTCAGCATGAACTTTAGTGCATGGCTAAATAAATAATTTGGTCTGCAGCTGAAGATTACTTTTGTTTCTTTGTTTGAGCATTTCAACAAATATGCACTTGCAGTGCTAAAATTTTTATCTCCGCAAAACCACGTAACACATGTACATTTAATGAAACTAAAATATATATATATAACAATTTCAAAGCTTTCAATGTTATCTCACAGAAATCTTAATTAAATAATTAAGAGAAAGTTACATATACTTATTAGTTATATGAAAAAAAAACATATTATTAAAGCATGACCAACTAGAAAAGGAAGCAGAGTCATCCAACTTATTTAAGAAGACCCCTGTAACATATTATGAAATTGTTATTCATAGTTATTATTGTATTAAGACACAATATAAGTTTGGGTGAATTAGCTATTCAAGAAATAAACATGACAAAGGGCAATCAGGCAAGCATTAAGTAGTTGTGCAAATGTGAACATCCAAGAGGTTACCAACACTAAAGGTTTAACATACTTAATACTACTTGGATCCAGAAAATGTTTCTCGTGGAGTACAACTCAGCCACGCTAATTGCAAACCCATATATAGGTAAATATCCTACAATCAAGCAAGTCAGGAAACATAATACAAGTATATGTACATATATATCCAAAATCACTACAACAATGTAAAGCTCTCTCACCGCACCGAAAAGAAGTAAATTAAGCAGCCCCATTACAATAGTGCTAATCATACACAGTTTAACACAACCATTATATATATGACCAATGATTAACAAAATAATTTAAGAACTTTCACACTCATTAGCATTTTTCCAAGAGCACACATTTACACAGGTTCGATATTAACTAACCGCAAAACCCACCATGGTTTCCTAACACACACAATTAATCCCTCACATATTTAGTGGTCACCTTTCTCAATTGCCTATAATCCACACACAAATCATACTCCCATCATTCTTTTTCACTAAGAGCATTGATGCTCCTCATGGTGACACTCTAGGCCTAATGAACTCCTTTTTTAACAACTTCCCTAATTGTACCTTAAACTTATTCAACTCTAGAGGTGTCATTCTATAAGGTGCTACAGATACTCATACACTCTCAGACATTAAATCTATGTTGAGGTGCACTTTCCACTTGGAGGTAGGCTTGAGACCTACTTAGGAAACACATTCTGAAACTCTCACACTACAACTATCACTGCCACATCACCATCAACCTCTACGTTAGTTGTAAAAGAGTATGCATCCTTAAGCTCCCTCAACTAAGAACTTATGAAAAGAAAAGTGAATACAATATAGTTCAACACGAAAGAATCATCAAACATTGGTTTCGAAGCATGAAAATCGTTTTATTTGGACAATATGATCAGACGATAGCAAGACCATATATACCAAAAATGGCATCAAACCCACACATAGGTAAGTCAAACAAAATTGACATTATAAGACATGTTTTGATACACAAGGAAATAATTTTGACAAAATATGAAGGTGACAATACTATTCTTCACAGAAGTAGAAACACGTAATCAAAGGCAAACAAGGGATAGACAATTAATAAAGTATTTACACAAGCATGTGATAATGAAAGAGTGATTTCTCCTGAATAAAAAACATAATTATTTCATTCTACAAGCATAATTCCTCTTCGTCTTCCCCAGCTTCTGCATGATCTGAGTTGCTTCGGAATGATGACGGATTGTTCTTCTCAGATTTTGATAATCCCACGTATTGAGGATTCTGGGATGCTACTGTCCCATCTTCCCTCATATGACGAAGAGTCTCCATTTTCTCTTGCATAGCTTTGGTCACACGATCCAATGCTACTGGAAGTGCATCATTTGTCCCTCGCCTATTAGTTGCCATAATTCTGCTCACTACCAATGAAACACTGAGTTGATCAGGCTCAATATCCCAAAGCATAACATGCATCAATTATAACTCTAACAATAATTCATATGCCCCCATGTTTTGATTTAGAAAAACCCCACTACCAAAGTCTAATTTAGGATTGAACTGCCCTGATACAAAAAATGTAACGCCTTTCGTTTCATTAGTAACCCAAAATAAATTGTACATTTAAAATAGGGTTAAATAAATTTTTCATATTATAATGGTCTAAAAATACCTCAATAATTATTTCAAGAAAGTAATGATAATAAATCCTTGCATGAATAAAATGAATTGTTTCATAACCTGGACGTTTAGTAAAAATAACCAACGATAAAAAAAATAAATTAAATAAGATAATTTGGTTCTAGTCACAAGCGGCATCTTATTGAACATAGTACTAACCAAATATAATAAATAGTTAAACCAATGCACTAAGTCTTAAAGGTTCTTCCATCTCAATGGTGACGTCCTCATACTCTGAAAACAACACTTTTAATGAGATTTATAATTCTAGTGAATAAAAACATTTAATAAAAGGTTCGCGAGTAGTGTTGTTCTCAGCCGGTGCGACAACCGGAAAAGTCAGTCATGGTACCCTCAGAAAATACACATAATAAACCTTTTAGATCAAGCATAAAATATTCAACATCATCTATAATAAAATAAATATCTCAGTCGACAAAACATTCACACCTCAAAGCATTTATTCATGTCAACCATGTATACTCTATGCAATGCAACTCTATGAAAATGACTCTATGATTCCCAGAATCACTTGTCTTGACTCTTTGGTAACCAGAACCGATGTGAATCCCAAATCCACTAAGGTCAATGAGCTCATCATATTCATGCAATGGCATCCCACTGCCTTCCCCATCTCAGATGGAGGTATCTAAAATCCCATCTCAGATGTGGATACTTTTAAAAGTCTGATATCTCATCTCAGATGTGATATCTCTCATTCTATTCCCGGAATAGAATGTATTCCGTCAAACCTTCCCGGAAGGTGATGACAAACTCATACATAATACAATATATCATCCCAGATGACTACCAAAATGCTCTAATGCTCCATGCATCAATAACAGTGATATATCTCATGCCAAAACAACATTTAGGCATTCCAAATCACACATATTGAACACATATTAACTACAAATCACCATACAAGTCTTATAATATGTAATCATACAAAAATGTCAACCCATAACATTTTAATTCATAATTTATTATAAAACTCCTAAATAAATTTAGCATTCTTGAACCCTAACATAAAAAAACCCAATTTTTCCAAATCAAACACCCAAAATGCGTTATTGGTTTTAAGATTCAAAACTCCAAATATTTGTACCATAAAAGGATAAGAAAAAATATATTTTTACTCGTCTCTTGAATACCTCCAAAATAAATCCCAAACGTTTTTCTACGAACGAATTCTTTATATTGAGTTCCTCCTTCTCTAACGTATAGAAAGCACGCTATTTCACCAGTTGCCCACAGTGACGTTGTTTCTCGTACGACACAATCCACACTCTTTAACTTGATGACGACAGTGCACTCCTATTTTAAACTAGGTGAGGTTTTGATTCTTTTAATACCGTTACACTGATTTATATTTGGCACAATCCAATTTCTAAATGATGATCACATGGGCCCCGCACGTTTTGCTTTGTTTTTCTTCCATGTCAAAAGAAATTGGCCCTGTATGTGAATATAAATTCGTGAATAGCCTATAGGTTTGTTTTCTTTCATTCTCTTAATTCTTTTATATCAGTGTGTGCCTGTTATTTTTCTTTTCCTAAGAATTCAAGTTGAATTCTTTATGCCAACTGCATCCTCCGTGAAATCACATTAAATTTGGCTTTTATTTTAATTGTATTTTTAAAACCAAAAGATATGATGCCCTAATAGCCACCTTCTTGTTCCTTTCTATTCTTTTTCCTTTTCATAACAATTTTGCTTTCTTTGTAAATACTAAACATATTTCAATAAATTCTTATACTAACAATTGTCTAAATTAAATTTAATCATCAAAATAGCCTTTGCTTTTGCTTTACTTTTGTAAATATTCAAATAATTATATTAGCATTTTAAGATATTACATCTGTGCCTTTGCTTTACTTTAGTTTCTCCGTTAAGCGTTTGCTTATATAGACCATGGCTTTAAAACTTTCTTTTAAAAAATAGTTTGAGTAAATATAATTCAACCCCTTCTTCTTAGTGTTTATTTGTGGTACCTTCATTATGAAATTAGTTTTAATAGATTTTCTAAACAAGGTAGTATCTACTTTGCCTCTACTAAATCCTTTCTGCACTAAGCCTCTCATACCAAGCTCTTGGAGCTTACTTGAGTCCATATAAAGCTTTCTTAAGCTTATATACATGTTTAGGATGAGTTTGATCTTCAAAACCCGATGGTTGCGTAACATAAACTTATTCATTTATAAAACCATTTATAAAGGCACTTTCAACATCCATTTGATATACCTTAATGTTATGATGTGCAACAAGTTAACTAAACTTAGGACACCTAATTACTTAAACATCTAAAATTTATGACACCTAATATTCCTAAATCTAATGGAAATAACAAACAACCACATCTGACTTCACCTTCCCCATTTCAATTGGTGCGTAACCAGAGAGTAGAAGTTGAATATTTTCACTTTCAAATCCATTTTTGAAATTTTTGGAGGTTCAGTTGGAGTGGTTTCCATCATCGGAATTTTAAACTGACTGCATATTCAAGTTCGTAGCCTCGATGCCTTCGCATTGCTTCCTTTGCATGTGAGTATCGTCAAGGTAAGTCGATTTCAAAATTTACCTTCTTTTAGCCATTCAATTCCATTTCTTCCTCATTCTTAATCCCGACATAATTTCGGTGCATTTTAGGCTTTTACGGGTGTTTTTGCCCGATTGATCATTCAAGGAGTCGTACGAGTGTTGGGCTTGAGGCTGCGAGGGAAAGCCACTGTTTTCGGAGTTCTTCTCTCCATTTTCGTGGTTCAATCCTTGATTCCCTTGATTTGTTGTTGTACGATTGTTTATCGTCGGTTTCGTGATCGTTTATGAGTTTTTGGTTGTTTCTGGACCCCGTGCATGTACTCGAGGAGATTGTTGGCCCAACGTGCATGCCGGGGGTATCTTTGCCAGTGTGAGGAGCTGTGTGGTGTATTCGTTGAAAATCTTGCTAAAGTGTTGATTGCGGAGCTGTGTTCGGAAGCCTGTACGGGAAAGTGCGCATGTAGCAGTGTGGGGGAAAGAATCACACTCGTCGGGGAGGCAAGAGTAGAGTAGGATACATTGATATGCGTACGGGATCCTAAAGCCTACTAGTGGTTGAGTAACCGACAACACCTAAGTCCACATTGGCAATTACCGTAAAAGTGGTACCAATGTAGGGTTAGACATTGTAGGTTTATCACCGTAAGTAGATACTATAACACCCCCCTAGGGATTACATCGTGAACACGTGCGGAAATAATTTTAAAAGAGAATTGCTGGTTGCTTTCGAAAACTAATTTACTTTAAGTCAGAAAACTTGGGGGTAAAAGTTTTCGGCATAATACTTCGGAAAAGCGATACACACATCACAATAATAAAATCATATTATTCTTGACAACACACATAAACTGGATTTATTTATAAATCATTTTACCATCATATATAAGCTTTCCTGAAATTGTTTTTCATACTGAAGTCGCAAAATATACAAAAGTTGTCAAAATCACTTATACCTACTTTCTCAACTTAAACTTTAAAAATCCTAAGAGCTGGTTTGATAAAAGAACTCTAAGGACAATAGAGTCTACTACCTAGCATACATCGTACCAATGAGACTGGGCCTCGTCATCAATAGTCCACACATCGTCGTCGTCGATATCAAGATACGCAAGCTACAGGGTTCCGAAGTGACCTAAATGACCGTTGAAAAGCATCTGTACACGTATCCAAAAACACAATAGGGTGTCCAACATGTATAGGCAAGGTGAGTAACCAATATATGGATTTAAACGCGATAACTACATGCATGCCACACAAAACAGCATATGAACATTTGTAGTATCAACACAACATAGTAGTAGAAGTAGCACAGGACAATACACCAGTTAACAGCATGTCCAACATGCATACCATAAATCGTAATATATCATATTAATCAATTATCAGCATAAGACATCTTCAGATGCAAAATAGTGATGTACAATAAGTAAATGTAATCATCAACAGCCATGCAATGCAATGCGATGTACATGACTCAATGTCATATGCCACAAGGGTAAAACTCTGATCCATACTCTATGGAGCTAACAAAAAGTTGGAGAGAGTGAACGGGAGGACATGTTCCGGGTATGCCAGCCATGGACAAGATGCTGCAACAAATGTAACGTGCACGTATCTGGCTTTACGGATACACTCTCGACCAAACATGAAAAGTGTAACACCCCGATTTTCTAATTAAACATTATTTATGTGTTTGTATTTTATTGAAGGGTTTAGAGAGTGAAATAAAATAATCTTAGACCATAGTCACGCTCTACGCTATTGTAAGAAGCTATGGTTAAATTTTGGGTTAAAAGGTTTGGGCGGAGCCCGGTCTGCGTTTTCACTAACAGTAAGATTTTGCTGATCAGAAAACCTAATTTTGACCCGTCAATGAAACAGTTAGGTTTTATAATTTATTTCCAACGATATTGGTTATTTTGAAAATTCAAAATAAATAAGTCGCCGAACGTTATTCGGACGTAAAACCAAAATCGGGTGAACAATGGAGCTGAATACAGGATTTCAGTGACCCGCTACGGATAAGGTTGAAGTCACATCACCTAGGAAGGTGTGCCACGACTCACCACTGTAATGATGACGTTTAGAAAATATCTGGACGCGAAAAGACTGAAATGCCCTTGACCTTTTGTTTTGATTCCAATTCTGTCCCTAGGCAAAATGACTCTTTTGCCCCTGGGAATTTATGAAATGACCCTTTTGACCCTTTGACTCACCAATATCATCATTACATTTCTAGAAATATCTAGATATTTATAGGGGAAATGACCAAAATGCCCCTAATCTTTAAGGAAATTACCAAATTGTCCTTTGGTTAACTACAAGTTTGCCATTGAGACATAATAAATATCTCACTCACTCTCTCACTAGGCCATTCGGCCATCCCTCTCTCTCCTCTCTTATCTCACTTGTTCTTCAAGTTCTTCATGAGTTCTTCAACCAAAGTCATGTTTTGATCTTGAAAAGTTGAAGTTCTTTGTGAAATCAAGTTTCTTTTCTCTTAAGCTTCATCATCTAGGAGGTAGTAACTTCAATCTCCATCTCTTAATCTCTCTATTTCATCTCTTGAATCTCTTGATTCATGAAGATCCAAGTTTTGATTCATTACTTTGAAAATTCATAGAAAAGTGCAGAAAAATCCTTTTAATACCAAATCAATTTCTATGATCTAGTTTCATCATTCTCTTTCATTATCGAAGAGCATGAAATCAAATAAGTTTTCTAGCCAATTCTTCTTAAAGTGGCCGCAACCTATATGTTGAAAAAGCAAGAGTTTTACTTCAAATTTTTGAGTAATGTAACTTAATCTAGTGTTGTGTGTACTTGAGGATCATTGATCCAAGAGTTGGAAACCAAATGAGCTTCCTAGCTCATATGGGTTTTCTTGGCCGAAACTCCATGTGTTGGTGGATGGGGTTTTTGGTTCAATTTTTGGTGTAATAGGCTTTGATCTAGCCTTACCACACCTAGTAAGGATGGAATCCAAAAGATGAGAATTTTTGGACATCCCTAGCTATTTTTATAGCTCCATGGCCGAATCCTATATAGGTAGGAATAGTAAAATTTGTGTTGTGTAATATTGATGTTTGGATTGACTATGTGTATGTAGTTGTGGTTGAGTAATCGGACGAGGAATCGGGAGAATTCGCGAGCCGATCGGATGACTTTTGCTCGGAGGATAACTTCAACGGGTAAGGGGAGTTTGCCTGAGGGATTTTTCCCGATAACTATATGTTATCCGTGATTGATTTGTGTAGCTCTGTTTGAGCTTCGTTGTGATTGTAATAATGGTCTATGCTTTAGCATATGTTTATGATGATGTTGATTGAATGAAAAATATTTTCATGTATGTTGAAAAACCGTACTTTGATCTCTAGATCAAGTAAGGATTTTTATACTTGATTATGATGCAATGATGTATGATTGTTGTTTGTCATAACTTTGTGAGCATTTTGAGCTATGACTTGTCAATTGGTGAAGCAAAATCTTCACATCCCATTGAGGGAGCATTCGGCCTTAGTTAAAAAGAGAAGGAAGAACATGAGTTGTTCTTGAGCATTCAAAGTTTTTGAAGTAAGAAAGTGTTTTAATAACTTATGTTTCAAAGAAAAACAATAAGTGGTTTTGATCCAAAGATCAAATAAAGTTTCAACATCCAAGTGTTTTTACTAAGGTGAAAATGTCTTTTACTTTAGCCATAGTCCAACTAATCAACTAAGTGTTTTAAAAAGAAAAATGATGAAGTGATTTCATGAAAGTTAACATAGTTTTAAGGAGATATTACCTTTATCTTAGAACTAAGATAACATTCCCTTTTTCAAATATAAAGAGGACCTTGTCCTTAAGTTTGAACTAAAATGAATCATAGTTAGAAAATTAGATGAGATTATATTT